>JARBWK010000002.1:30481123-31081123 GCA_030556195.1 Anolis apletophallus
GGTTAGATCTACCAGAAGGGTGCCAATCAGATAAAACTAACATTATTTCAGAAAAGACACTGACGTGCTTGCTCTGTGTTAAAAGTATCACAACCCTACTAAATTATTTTCTATTGTCAACTTTGGACAGTATGTAATGATTTCCATGTGTCCCTCCACCACAAAATCATTTGAGTTTCAAAAAAAAGTTGGTTCTTTTCCACTAATGGATGCTTTTCCACAACATTCCACTTTTGCAAATTTGGCCACAACCAGAGAAACTTTATCAAAATGGAGTTAATGGACTGTGATTGAGGTTTTTACCTCCATCAAAGTTAAAATCCTTTCATTTGGAGTACAATTTGAAAGTTTTAACTATACAAACTATAAAGCACTTATTTTTTCCCCCTAGATGTAACTTGAATAATTTAATGTTCTCTGCCTAAGGGAGCATCTATACCAGTCATTGTCAACCTGTGTGCCTCGGCACACCAGTGTGCCATGGGGCATCATCAGCTGTGCCGTTGGAAAGCCTCTTCCCCCCTCCTCTCTTCCCCCCTTCTCCTCAGGGCGCCACGTGGCCAAGGGCGCATATGCCACGGCCGCCAGGATCATGAACAGCGGCCAACCGAGGGGAAGGGAGGGGGGAGAAGAGGAGGAGGCCAGGGAGGGAGGCCACGCCTCTTTCCCCATGCATGCCTCTTTCCCCTGCCAGCAGCGCACACGCAGCTCCCTTCCTCCTCAATCACGGCGCAATGTCAGCACCGCATGTGAGGTGAGGGCATGCGCTCGTGATTGGAGGAGGAAGGCAGCTGCGTGTGCGCGCCCCTTCTCCTTCGCGAAACCTGGAGGTGCACAAAGCCTCCCCAGCTTCCTTGCGGCTGGTGAGACCCAAAGAAACAAGGAGCAGGGCCGCGGCAAGAAGAGGGAGCGGGGAGGGGCATGGCCAGGGTGGCTCCAACCGTGGCTGCTCCAGCAGCATGAGCACGGTTCTTCCTTTCTCCCCTCCTTCCTTCCTGCCTGCCTTCTTTCCTGTCTTCCTCCCCTTCCTTCTGTTCTTCCTTTTTCCCCTCCCTCCCTCCCTCCCTCCCTCTGTCGCCTTTCCTGGCAGCAGCGCACAAACACAGAGGCAGGGCTGCCTTCCCTCCTTCCCTCCCGGCTGTTTTTTTTATTTTCTGTTGCTCTGCCTGCCTCCCTCTTTCCTTCCTTTCTCTCTCCTTCCTTCCTTCCTTCCTTCCTTCCCTTCCTTCCTTTCTCACCTCTTTCCTTCCTGCTTGCCTTGCTTTCCTCCCTCCCTCATTCCTTCCATTCTTCCTTGCTTTATTTCCTCTCTGCCTTGAGTATTTGCTGCTTTGGTTGTGGGGGTTTTGTGTGGGAAATTTGCCCCAATTCTGTTCGTGGGGTTCAGAATGCTCTTTCATTATAGGTGAACTATAAATCCCAGCAACTACAACTCCCAAATGTCAAGGTCTATTCCCCCAAACTCCATGTGTGTTCAGATCTGGGCATATTGAGTACCTGTGCCAAGTTTGGTCCAGATCCATCATTGTTTGAGTCCACAAAGCTCTCTGAATATAGGTGAACTACAACTCCCAAACTCAAGGTCAATGCCCACCAAACCCTTCTAGTGTTTTCTGTTGGTCATGGGAGTCCTGTGTGCCACGTTTGGTTTAGTTCCATCATTGGTGGAGTTCAGGATGCTCTTCGATTGCGGGTGAACTATAACTCCCAGCAATTACAACTCCCAAATGACAAAATCAATTTTTGACTGATGGTCCCTCCTTGGGTTAGTATTAGTATGTTTTGTGGCCAAATTTGGCAGCAATTTGTCGAGTGGTTTTTGAATTATGTTAATCCCACAAATGAATATATATATATATATATATATATATATATATATACACACACACATACACACACACAATATATATATATATATATATAGAGAGAGAGAGAGAGAGAGAGAGGGAGCACAACAGCGCAGACAGAAAAGCAAACATCACAAGGAAACATGTCTGTGTGAACATTAGGAAGAACTTCCTGACTGTGAGTTGTTCGGCAGTGGAACTTTCTGCCTCAGAATGTGTTTCCGTCTGGCTGCTCTCTTTCCAGCCGGCTTCCCTGAGGACCGGGTACACTTTCCCTGAGAACTGGGTGACTGCGATAAAAACTAAACACAGAGAAAGTATGACAGCTGTTCATCGAAACAGGCCCAGGTTTCACACTGAGTGTATAAATACTGTGTTAGAGTGTCATTTTGTATCATTTTGGTTGGTGGTGTACCCCAGGATTTTGTAAATGTGAAAAGTGTGCCTCGGCTCAAAAAAGGTTGAGAAACACTGATCTATACTATAGAATTAATGCAGTCTGACACCTTTTTCAGTGCCATAGCTCAGTGTTATGGAATCCTGTGATTTACAGTTTGGTGAGGCAACAGCACTCTTTGGCAGAGAAGGCTAAAGACCTTGTAAAACTATGAACGTTTTTTTCACCAACATTATAGAATGGAAGCAATCGTTGGAGTTCTGAGAAATTCTGGGAAATGTAGTTCAGGGAATTATTTCGAATTCTCAGCTTTCTTAAGCTACATTTCCCAGAACTCTGCAGGAACAGATCAGACGATAGCCTCCATTCTATAATGTTGCTGGGAAAATGTCCCAGAATCCTACTGCGCCATGGCAGATGTAATGGTGTCAAACTGCATTAATTCTACAGTGTAAATGCACTCTAAAAAGAGGTTGATGGTGTCACATGCTGCAGGGAAAGCCTGAATTTCAAGAAAAGCTAGTTTTCAGTTGCTTATGGAGATGAATTTGTATTATCAGTCTTTTATTGCTTTTTGTCCTAGTTGTTCAACAAGTCTACAGCATGGAGCTTCTTTAGGCTATCTTAATTGACAACAAAAGTAACATCTGAGACAAAATGCAAGCCTGTGACTCTAACATAGTCACTTTTTTCCTGTATAATTTTAAACATATTTGCTTGAAAAAGAAATAAGTGAAGCTTTGAAGGCTTGCATGATATATTTTGTGCATTAGGTTCACCAATAAAGGTACTGCCCTTTTGTGGATATTCACCCTTGTTTTATTTGCATGGCCAACATGGCTAATTCTAATTATGTTTGCTTCTTTTATTGTGTTGTTTTATCTCCTGGCTGCTGCCACCTCCTCATGCCGAAATTACATGCAAAAGTATCCAATCATGGCTCACATATAACCAATTAGGTCACACTATATGAAAAATCACTGAGCAACAGGTGAAGTGCAAATGAAGGGAATATTATGAACCTTTTTTTTTCTTCTGGAAATCCACACCCAACTGAATCCTGAAAATTACCCCCAAATGAGATTTTTGTACTAGTAAAGATCTTTGTGCTCAAAAATATCCATAGGCTTTGTACTGAAACTGTAAAGGAAGTTGTTATAAATGGGGGGAAATGTTATTTCTGAAGAAGAAAAATGTAGCTGAATTACTTTCTTATCTTTTCAAATAAGATAATCTCTTTCTCTCAGTTTATATATTATGCTTTAAATTTCTCTCCAGTGTGACCAGAGTACTAATACTGTGCTAGGATCTGAGGCTGAAATTTAGTGAGGGAAAAATCTCTTACCAGGACATTAACAGCTTGTTTAATAGATCTTTCTTAAAGCGTGGCTATTAAAGAACACTGTCTCTAAGGGACAATTATCCTATGTCCTCAAAGCCTGTATCAGCCTTCCCTACACTGATTACTCAATCACTCCAAAGAAGGTTTTCATCAGGGCTTGGTACAATTATTACTGGCCATGAGGAAGATGTTCTACAAGGCTAAGGCTAAGCCAATTCATACAGCCAATTAACATGCTGAGAACATTGGTTGAATGGGTCCATGGAAAGTGAATCATATGGTGAAGCAGCCATACAATCAGAGCTTAGAAAAGTTACTCTTTGAGCTACTACATATTTTCAAGATCTCCCAGACAGCAGAAGAGGTAAATTCAGGTAACCCCTAAATCAGCCTGCCTCCCCAAAAATAATAATGTTTCTAATTTCTGCAGAAGTAAAATATAGTGCTGGTAATTTAGGTAGAGGTAAACATTTTCTCCTGACATTAAGTCCAATTTTGTCCGACTCTGGGGGTTGGTGCTCATCTCCATTTCTAAGCTGAAGAGGCAACACTGTCCGTAGACACCTCCCAGGTCATGTAGCAAGCATGAGTTCATGGAGTGCTGTTACCTTCCTGCCAGAGCAGTACCTGTTGATCTACTCACATTTGCATGTTTTTGAACTGCTAGGTTGGCAGAAGCTGGGGCTAACAGTGGGGGCTCATGCCGCTCCCCGGATTTGAACCTTTGACATTTTGGTCAGCAAGTTCAGCAGCTCAGAACTTTAACCCACTGCGCCACTGGCTGGTATTTTCTAAACCTGGAAACACTTGTAAGGGGTTAGAAAACATGCAAACCAACCTTGTCTGATGATGAACCCTAAAACCAGCCACCTTCTTCCCTGCATTCTCCTCATGTTCTGAAGAGGCAGGACCAAAGTATTATCCCCAGTATTATCTATTCTGACTTTGTGTGAGCCATCTTTTTCTCATTGGTCACTGGGTATTTCTATTCAAGCCTTCTATTATGTGGGCTACCTATTTGTTTCGAAATGGTGGGCTTGGAAGGTGACTTTTAAGAAGAACACATGTAACAGTATAATCCATGGAGCAATGGTAGGATGATGCTATTGGAGTCATTCTATCACTGCTCAATAATGGAAGCCATCACCATTTCATTAGATTAATTTTCCTAAATGTAAACTTTCAACATACATACATCATTAGAATGGTGGTAGTTCAAAGTTCCTTCTTGCGATCTTCAACTCCTCCAGGCTCCAAGAATGACCCCCTTGCTGTCCCAGCCTCTTTGAGTGTCTTCCAGGAAAAGGAATTTCATCATTTAAACAGATTGCTGGGAGTTGTGTACAACTTTTAACACTTCTCATTTTATGTTTTCATTTTTGCCTTGGGGAGTCATATTTTATTTTAATGTCTATTATCCCAGGAGGATTCCCAGTGGCAGTTACATATCCTTAGTTTAAAGCAGTGCTACTTGAAATCTTTCTATAGGTGCTTGTGCATAACCCATTGATCCCTGGTGGGTTTCCGTAGAAGAAAGAAAGAACGAGGAGAGGAGAGAAGGGAAAGGAAGGGCATTGTAGATAATATATGCTAATATGGTATTCTATCCATATTTTCATGGGGAAAAATCTTCTCCCACATCAGACAATTTGAGATATACTACTTTAGAGAAGGTGGGGCAGAGAATATGACAGAAATTCCAGCAATACAGCAACAGTGAACACACACACACACACACACATTTTCAACTGTGCTTCCTTTTTCTGTATCAAACCAATCAATAACTAAACTGTATCTTGCATTTCTTTGCAATCTTAATGTCTTCAGTATGGAGCTGGCCATCACATTAATCACAAACAGAAAAATAATATTAAACTCCAGGGACCATAATAAAAAGTAATAGCTGTGTTAATACCAATAAAACTAGTTCTAAATAGTTCCTGGCTTACAGGACAGATGGGGTGTATATATGATGTGACCCAACATATGGGAGAACATACATGCATTGTAATCTGAATATATTGCTTCTGTCATTAAATTATTTTTTTACATATGGAATATATACTCGTGTATTTTGGGATGCTGATCCCTGCAATGGTGGCTGCATTTAGAACTATAAATTCAACTCAGCAAACCTATTGATAAATATATATAACTAGCTGTCCCCTGCCACACGTTGCTGTGGCCCAGTCTGTGTTTTTGTGTTTTGTGTGTGTATGTTTTATGTGGGGGAGATGGTGGTGGGGTATAAATAAAGTTTATTATTATTGTTATTATTATTATATGTGTATATATATTTATGTATATGTGTATATATGTGGTTTTGCACATGTGTTGTAATGTATTTTTTATTTTTTGGCTTTTTAAGTCCCTTCCACCTGATAGGTGTATTGTGTCCAAATTTGGTGTCAATGAATTAATTCCACAAACAAACACTATATTTTTAGTTATATAGATTTACACCAGACAACTGTGGCTATACCTAAAAGTACTATGAGTGAAAATCTTTCATAGAACTAAGGTTGGAAGAAAAAGCTTTATTTAACTTCTGTTGGGAGGCTTTTGTGGCAGCACAATTTCACTAATTTATTGCATTATTCCTGCTAACAAACACTGCATTTAATAACAGATGCCGCCTTTAGAGAGTGTTCTCTACACTGAAAACTTTTGGGGTACATAAAAGCTACTAAACCAACTGCTCAATATTCCTAGTGTCAGCAAATGTAACTAACACAATCATGAAAAAGAATTTTTAAGTAGTTATGAATAAATAAGTAATTGTTATTTTAAATTTATGGCTAGATTACACTCTTTAAGATTGCTAGCCTTTTAAGAATAAAACAATTAAAAGTTTACTCTCGTTAAAGTTGTTATAGAAGTTCCCATTAAACTTTTCAAAACTTAGTTTGTTGCAATATTTAATACATAGTCTGAACGTTAACCTTGGATTTTGACCTTTGATCTTGGTTGAAAGATGTTATCCAAAAAGCATAATTTAGAAAGATATGAGCAGTCACATCTTCAGTCTAGAGGGACTATATCATCCCTTTGAATATGGCAGAAGACATTTATGAACAAAATAATTTATTGGCCATTTAACTTACAGTACTACTGGCCCACAGTGGCACGCATCATTTTTTTCAGGCTATTGACAAAATTAGCGAAGCACTGCATGGGAATTTTGTATCCTCCTGGTTCTCAATTAGAGCCTATTTTTTAACAACATGTAATTGGCAATTGGTGACAATAATGTGTTCTACCTTCTGGAATCTGCCTCTTATAGCAGATTGCATAATTTTGCTTCATGCAAAGTCCTTCTTTAGTTGCAGTGATAGTTTTCTAAATTCGCAGGGAAATACTGTATATAACGGTTTCAAATTTAGAAAAATATCACTACAACTTAAGCAGGACTTCACCAATTACAATATGTTAAAAAATAGACTCTAATTGAGAACCAGGAAAAAGCAAAATTCCCATCTATGCAGTGCTTGGCTAATTTTGCCAACAGTCTGAAAAAACTGGTGCATCCTACTGTGGGCCAGTAGTACTGTAAGATTTCTAAATTGTTTTTCTAAATTTGCAGGGGAAATACATAATGGTTTTGGAGCTCCAGGTGGCGCAGTAGGTTAAACTGCTGAGCTGCTGAACTTGCTGACCGAAAGGTTGCAGGTTTGAATCTGGGGAGCGGCATGCGCTCCCCGGATTCAAACCAATAGTGCAATGGATTTAGAAAGTATGGATTTTGAAGAAGTACAAATAGAAGATGAAAGAGAGAAATGTGCCAATAAGAAGGCACATAAAGCTGTGACCACCTTCATCTAGAAATCTATGTTCTCACTGCGAAAGACCATGCAGATCTAGAATAAATTTTCATAGTCACTTATGGACTCACTATCTTTGGATGATGATCATTCTCAGCCACAAGTGATCACCTAGAGATGTGTGTGTATCTTCAAGTCACCAGATGACTTATGGTGACCACATGAATTTTCATAGGATGATGTTAGGTAAGGAATACTTAGAAGCAGTATATACAAAATTGTGTATCACCTACAGCTCCAGGTATTCCTTGACAGTGTCACAGTCAAGTACTAACCAGGTCTGACTCTGCTTAGCTTTCAGATGGCACCTGGTGCCTTTTAGGATACATCTTACTAGCTGTAAATGGTTTCACCATTATGACATTTCCTCTTCTTCCTTCAAATCCTTTCCTGATCTTTTTTTTTTTGGGAGGGTGTGATCCCCGAAACATTTTCAATCACGTTTGTAAGAGTGTCCTTATAATTAATACAAAAGTGTAATCTCTTTGGTTTTGAGAGGCCAATTCCAGAAGGGACATTATATTGCTATTTCCGGTTTTGTCAAGTAGATCTTGTACCACCAATAGAAACTGTAGTATATTAGGGGCTCTATTCAAAATGTAATATGGGGCACTCAAGCAAAAATGTAATCACAATCAGGATATGAAGCTAATAATTTTCAAAAGTTATTTATACACTATCTGATAAAACTATAACTTCTATCATATTATTGTATTCCACTATCTTTATTAGTTAACATAATATGTGACTTTATTTTAGGTCTCCATTTTCTGACTTGTTCAATTAGATATTTCACTTATCCATTTGAGAGCTGGGTTTTCATTTATGTGTTCCAATGAGGAATAAGTACTTTACAGCATTGTTGGCAAAATCTGCAGGATCCTGAATAATTTACCAAGATCCCAAGACTATTTTTCCCTATTAAAGACAAGTCTTGATAGAAAGAGAAGAATACTTTGCTTTCTTGTTTGCTATGTCCTTGTGAAAAATTATACAAATTTACACAAATATTGGTATACTGTGAGTCTCCTGTAAAGAGGTGGAACTAATCACAATTAAATGGTTGGGGTTTTTTTTGGAAATCAAGTAACTTTAAGGAATTCATAAGTCATAAATGTTTTTGTGTCACTGCTTCACTGGAAAACAATAATAAAAGCCACTGTGCTCCTACTAGTGATTTAGGACAGCTACATTACTGTAAAAATGTATGTTCATGGCTGTCAAAAGAAATCCTGACAGAATCCACACATTTGCCATATCCATTACCAGTGTAAAGAATTGCTTTGAAATGCATGATCCAACTGTTATACACTCTCTAGTTCTTTATCTGATTCTTGAACTTCGATCCAACACTGAATAGTTTTCATATTGTAAAGGTGGAAATGATAGAACACCTTCCTCTTTAGTTTTTGTCATGTGTTGTCAACACAGTCTTAGCTTTTGTGGCAAAATGTTATGTCTGCAATTCCAAGCCTGTGAGGTAGGACAATCCACAACACATTCTTTTCTAATCCACAGAGGTATCCTCAGGAAAGCTCAGGTTTTAAAGTCAGCTCTTACACAAGAATCTCACTTAACAGAGAAACATATACCACCATCCCTCCATACCATCAACTCCAGCTCCAAATTCAATGCACTTATTAAAGAACCAAGAACAGAGAAGTTCATAAGAAGTTGATTACCTTTAACATATGTAAGATGAATAAACAGTTATCTAACTAAACTTACACACACCCAAACAGCTTTCAAGTCCACATCTACACTGTTCAGTTAATGCAGTTTGACACCAATTTAACTGCCATGACTAAATGCCTTGGAATTCTGGAGTATGAAGTTTGGTGAGGCACCAGCAGCACTCTTTGGCACAGAAGACTAAAGCTCTTGTAAAATTACAACTCCCATGATTTCATAGCATTGAGTAATGGCAGTTAAAGTAATGTCAAACCACATTCAGTCTACAATGTAGATGTGCTTTATGTCTCATCTTGTTTACTTCCTATCCACATGAAGACAATGGGTTGCTTTACAACTGAAGACATAAGTCAGATTATAGAGAAGAAGATTCAAACAGATCAATCAGCACACATAGCCATATGCCTACCGGGTGTAGTCTGAGAAATTGAGAGTGCATTTCCACTGTAAAATCAATGCAGTTTCACATCACTTTAACTGCAATTTATTTTGTATCTATGTATTTATTTTGTATCAAAAGCATTGCATACATTAGTATAAAACTGATTAAAATCGGAGTACAAGTGGCTAAATATCTTTTGACCACAATGGGCAACAGTAACCGCATTGTCTGTGGCCTCCAACAACTCTTCCTCTCTATATGAGGCAGGACATTGCTGACAAGCATAAAGATGCGGAGTTGTTTGTTCTGCTCCACAGTCGCATAAGGTGGAGGATTCTTCTAGGTAGTGCTATTTTGACAGGTTGTCTTTTGATCTGCCCACTCAACTTCTGAGTCTTTTCAGGGACTTCTAAGTTGCCCATTCTTGCTTTGCCCCTGGAAGCAGACCCTCATTGGGGGGGGGGGGGGACATCCAATTGGCATTTTCTGATTTAGATGCCCAGAGGGATAGTCTTGCTGTTGCTGGGGGAACATTAAGAGGAGTGGTGGTTCTCATGAAGCTTTTCCTTAATTTGATAGCCATGCAATGGATGGTTTTCATGGTGTTTAACCTTATTTGCTTATGCTATGGAATCACGGGATCAGAGAAGACTAAAGACTTTGTAAACCAACATTTCCCATGATTCATAGAATCATAGAGTTGGGAGAGACCACAAGGGCCATTCAGTCCAACCTCCTGTCATGCAGGAAAACACAATCAAAGCACTCCCAATTCCATATCATTGACACTCAATATAAGAACTGTGAACTGAGTGCAGTTCCTAAAATATTTTTACACAGTTACTGGCCTGAAAAAATGTTTTTGATAAGTTCTGCTTTGAAACTAATTGGCTGTGGCAACAAACTTGAGAGGTGATATAGCATAGTGCTTAAGAGACACAGTAAATGAGGACTGTGGAAAGTGTGGCCTGCAGGCCATATTCCATCTTAAAACTTACAAGCATCCCACAAAGCTTCCAGATTTTGCCAGTGGGTGGACCAAAATGTCACACTGGGCCCTGTCACACTACACAAATATAGCACTATGATTCCATTTTAATTGCCACATTTCTATCTTATGTATCTATCCTGGAGTTTGCAGTTTAGGGAGGAGCATGTAGATTTCCCAGCTTGAGAGCTCTGGGGTCTATGTTGCTCTTATGTGTCTTCGAGGCATTTCTGACGTATTCAGGGGCTTCTGATACTTTTAGTGGTATTTTTATTACTACAATAAAAGAAAATAGAAAATATACTCTGTATCCAAATATAAGTTGTTGAAAACCCCATCATTTAGAGCTTCATCAAATTCAGATTCAGTTATATGAAAGCATTTTTCATACATTTAGCCAATAGTCGGTATACATTTTAATGGCACCAAAGCTGTTGTTTGCCTACTAATAAGTGTGATAAAATTGTAACTATTCATGAGTGTGAATGCTAAAAAGAAAATCAACAAACAGAAAGGGAAAGTCATTAGTTTTAAGAAGCTACAAATAAATTAAACCTTCCCTAAGATGTATTGATTTTCTGTGGCCTTGCCTATACAATAATGTCAAGCATGCCTGACAATCCATTAGATTCAGCATGCAAAATGTACTTACAATTATTTGTTATTTGTGTCCTGAAAGATATACGAGTATCAGATCTAATTCAGATTTTAGCTGCCCTAGAGTAATTCAGAAACACTTTCATGGAGCTCCTTGGAGTTGCATCAGTGTATGAGAGATCACAATTCAGATATTTTAAAAAATGGGAGGTAGAGTTCTATAAGGGATGAAGTCAGCTGAAGTGATTAAGGAAGCATACAGTTCATACAAAAGGCATTGTGCTGTTGAACTATTAGTCAAAGCATGTTGCCATAATGCTGTGCAACTTTTGTGAGATATCTTGTAATAAAATAATAAATTGTAGCAAACCGGAAAAGTGTAATAGAACAAATCATACACCATAATACGAAAAAACAACATAAATAACTATCTGTACTACTAACTGCTACAGGGCATGGTTATGCTAAAGCTTTCTAGTAAAAACCAGATATATTTTCAATTCTCATGAAATTCCTGAATCTGTTTATGTTTTGCAAAAGGGGATATATTACTTAAATAATACAAACCTTTTCAGATAATTTTATTGATTTGATGTAATACGAAAAAGCGTATTAAACTGCAAAAAAATTTTTTTCTTAGGGGATATCTTGCAGCACATTTTCCTATAGTTTTTCAATGAATATTATCTCATAAAGTCTCAACCAATTCAAACTTTTTTTTCAAATACAGCAATTTGAGATTGGTTACACTAGATGCCTTTGGCAGGTCCCTTTAGGGAAAACTTTAGAGGCTCGTTTCCCCTTCACTTTTATGGCTATCAGGATGAAACTTGAGAGACTTGTAGAACAATTTTACGACTGTAAGTCTGCCGAATTTCAGAATGTTTCACTCATGTACTGATATTTTGGAATTTTAAAAGCTTTTTACAAATAACATTTTAAAAAACTACAGGAGGGATCCCCTTGAATTTCTGGAGAATGAGACATATTTAGGGCATAATTCCTCTCAAGTTTCAGAATGTTTCACTCATGCATTGAGTTTTACAATTTTTTTAAATTCTCCTATTGAGAGGAAGAAACAGCTTGCAGGGGGAAACAGATGCAGAATAGTGTGTCCCACTAATTCCCTATCTTCTTCCTTTTTATGCTCCCCTCCCCACTTCCTTGCAGGCAACATGGGAACCTGACATGATCTTTACTACCTTTTCTTGCTCCATGGCCCTTCATTTCATTATTTAATAGCATGTTTAATGTCAGTATGTGTGCATATTGTACACAGACTGTTCTATATATCCAACTGATGACTTACTCTACTATTTATAATAGTCTGTCAATCAAATCATGTCAATCAAAACTCATTGGCTAAACATAATGAGCGGAAGCCAGCAGGCTTGTTTCTAACCAACCAATTGAGTAAAGCAGTAGTTGCATATTTTGCTTCACATTTCAGCCTCTGCACAATGTAGGTCCTTCAACACTGCCATATAAAATCCAGATTATCTGATTTGATAATTTGGATTGTATGTCTGTGTACATCCAGCCTTATTTATTTATTTATTTATGATTTCCATTTCTGTACCGCCCTTCCCCGCAGGCTCAGAGCTGTTTACATAGCCTAAAAAGCACAATCATAATATGCAACAATAAAACAAATTTAACACAGATTTAAAACAGATTTCTGACCCGCACAGGATAGTCAACATGGGTTATCAGAGGTTAAAAGCCTGCCGAAAGAGCGTTGTTTTGCAGGCCCTCGAAAAAGTGGATAACTCTCCGAGGACGTGAACATCCCCCGGTAAGGCGTTCCAAAGGATCGGAGCCACCATCAAAAATGCTCTCTGCCTGGTGGAGGACAGGTGGAAAGTCCGAACAGAGGGTACTTCAAGAAGATTTTGTTCTTTAGACCGTAATGATCTCTGGGGAACATATGGGGTGAGGCGGTCCCTCAAGTACACTGGCCCTAGACCATATAAGGCCTTGAAGGTCAGCACCAGCACTTTGAATGCAATCCGGTACTCCATTGGAAGCCAATGCAGTCACTGCAGGATGGGGGTGATATGACACCTGGCCGAGGCGCCGGCAAGCAGGCAAGCTGCAGCATTCTGCACTAGCTTGAGTTTCCAGATCACGGACAAAGGAAGGCCAATGTAGAGGGCGTTACAGTAGTCTAATCTTGAGATGACCGTAGCCTGGATCACTGTAGATAGGTCCCTCCTGGATAGGTAGGGTGCCACCCGTCTAGCCTGAGACAGGTGGAAAAATGCGGATCTGCTGACAGCAGAGACCTGGGCCTCCATTGTCAGCAGTGGAATCAACTGGACCCCCAGACTTTTTACCAAGGATGACTGGAAAAGTGCTTCACCATCCAGGGTAGGCAGCCGGCACTTCCCCCCTCAACCGGGTGACCCAGCCATAGGATCTCCATCTTCGATGGATTCACCTTCAACTGGCTAGCCCGTAGCCATCCAGTCATGGCCTCCAGGCACAGATGAAAATTATCAGGTACGGAGTCCGGCCGACCCTCCATCCTCAGCACAAGCTGGGTGTCATCAGCATACTGATGGCACTCCAGACCAAAACCACGCACCAACTGAGCCAGTGGCTGCATGTAGATGTTAAATAATAGAGGGGAGAGAACAGCCGCTTGAGGGACCGCACATGTAAACGGGAGTCTCTCAGAGACCACGCCTCCCCTCTCCACTCGTCCTCGATTTTGGAGAAAGGAGGCCACCGATTTAAGGGCAGTCCCCCCACCCCCGTCATAGCTAAACAGTGGAGCAATAATCCGTGATCGACTGTATCAAAAGCTGCCGTGAGGTCCAATAACACGAGCAGCGCTGATCCAGTGTTTTAACATAACAACTGGGAATTCAGGGTGGGTTATTGGCATAAACTAATGGTTGACAGGGCTAGAATTGAGGTAAAACTTGGCTCATGGTCAGTATACACCCTATCCCAGGTGTGTCCAAATTTTTTAAGACAAGGGTCAGTTCACGGTCCTTCAGCCTTTGTGGGGGGCAGACTATAATCTGGAAAAAACATGAATGAATTCCTATGTGCATTGCATATGTTTTATTTGTAGTGCAGAAAAATTAAAAGAACAATACAATATATAAAACAAAGGGCATATCCAATTCTTCATAATTTAAAGACTTTCCCACAATGCTATCTCATCACTAACACACTGAAGTACTAAAATAATTCTTTCATTAGGATTCATTAGGATTTTATTTCTGAAAGTTACAAAGAAGGAATTATTCTCCAAAACAGATGAGCTGCAGTATAAAGAAAAAATAGTATGGCAAGTATACCAAAGTTGGTCTATACATAGCACCTGCCTCTAACACAATGTAGTAGCAGGTATAAGGATGCCTATGTAAGTATATGCATATGGCCTATGTGTAAGTGGGAAGGAGGATCATGCCCCAAACCTACCATCTCATGCCCCAAACCTGCCATGTGTAATAGGAACTTCCATGTTGGGGCCAGGACAAATCAGCACCATGACTTCTATGTTGATTCTAATGCACATATTCCATTAGCAAGCTGAATTACTTATTTGAAAGCAGGTATCTTGAGTAAGTATCCCAGCACTATGTATGTTGAAAACATTACCCAGAAATCAAGCAACACTATAGGGAGGTCTGAATCTCTTTGACAACACACTGACTTCCCATCACTACATCAGAAGGCAAAGTTCCAGAAACCTGTTATGTTACTGGATGTATCTCAGGATAGTAGTTTACAACAGTGATACATTTTTTGCCAGTGAAAAACAAAGGATCTCAAAGTAATTCAATCAATTATACTATGTAACACAATTTTTGTTCATGGGCTATAAATGATATTTTCTAATTGGTTCTATCATAAAAACATGGGAAAAGTTTATTAAAGTGCAAAAGCTTTGTTTTTGCGGGACATCCTACATCACTTTTTCTATGAATGTGTTGCACCTCAGATCACGGCAGTTCCCCCCCTAGATCACACACACCAGGCAGATGCTATAAATGTACTTTTATTTAGAATAAGAAATAGTCCAAAGTAGAAAGATGTAGGTAATTCAATCCAAAGCAAAAGGCAATTCAAAATAGTTCCAAAACAGTGGTAGAGAAAGCTGGCATAAATCCCAAGGAAACAAGGTTGCAAAGGCAAAGCAAACCGCTCCTGTGGTCAACAAGAACTTGAAACCCAGGACCCAAGTCCTTCCAAGCTGAACGTAGCTTCAGGTCTGACTAGAATCCCCTGGGCACAATCTAATAAAAAGAACTAACTTCTATGTGCCCAACACGCCCCCTTCCTCAAACTCCAATCTCTCCGGGAGGATCTGATGCTGGCCCTCCTGTCAAATTCCTCCTCATTAGCGGCCCCAGGTGCATCACTATCAAGCTGGGAAACTCGGTCCTCCCTATCCTCGGAATGCTCACCTGGCAAGGGACTGAAGAAGTTCTCATGGGAATCAAGGTCGCTGGGCTTCTCAATATCTAATGCAGAACTAACTTCCATGTAGTCATCATTAACCTCATCTTCAGGCCCATACCCATGTAACCATCCATCATCCCAGGCCAATTCTTCATCTGCAGACCCATACCCATCTGGCCATCCGTCATCCCCGACCTGACCCTGATCAGCAGAAACCCCCGGTGTCTGTCCATGGCCACTAGACTGGAACACCACAGAATGTCTCATAGAGTCTCAACTAATTCAACATAGTTTGCGCAGCCACAAAAACAAAGTTTCTAGGGTATAACAACTACTTTCAAAGTAAGTACCATACAGGACATAACTTTCAAACAAGGAATGAAATTTCCCCCCAAATTTGGTACATAGTGTTATTTTTACTTTGGCTCCATCTTGTAAAAATGCCACAAAATATCTAGTCTTTCCAATATGTTTTTTTAAAGGTGAAAGCTGCAGCTTCCACACTGAACATCAGATAATACCGTCACCACCACCACCACTATTATCATCAATATCAAAACAGTTTGAAAATATGATTCCCATTGAATCATGCTTCATCAATTCACAATGTAAAGCATTTTCATACCTTGGAATCACAATGACAAAATGCAAACAAAGATTCTGGATGTACGGCTGCACAACAATAAATGAATCAATTGAAGGCAAACATTAAAAGAGTTATTTACTAATGGGCACCAAGCCAGGGTTCCTCATGCAACACCGACTGTAGAATTCCTAAACTGAGTTCAGAAGATACAGATCGATGCACCTGCAAAGAGAGTCTATATCAATCTCCATTTCATTCATTAGCTTGCACTCTGAGCTGGTTGGCTGCTAGTTAACTCTTTAATGTGGGAGAAACTGTCAGTGTAAAGGCCACTGGGGCACATACACTTCCCTGCTGTACTTGACCTGTCAATATTTCTTGGAGCATGCTGTTTAAAGTGGTACCGCTAATGGCAAAATGGAAGCCAATGGGGTTTGGAAGACTTTTGCAGCTTTATAATGCTTTATGGCAAACACTGAGAGATTCATCCTAATACCATAATTCTGTTTGTGATTTCCTGGATTTTTTTTAAAGGGCTCAGATAGAAGGATTTAAATTATTCTGTTCTTGACATCACAGGCATCTTAAATTATGTTGATTTTAGAACCAGGCACATTGAGGGACCAAGGGAAAGAATCTGAGCCTACTCACATGTAGTTTTTGTTTCACATACCTTGGGACATGAGGCACAAAATGCCTTAATTTCCAGATGAAAAAACCATGTTGGTAAAAGGGCTTTGACAGCAGAAGATGACGAAGAGGCGAGGAAGAGAGTGCTAGCATGGAGCATTCTAGGCATTTTTGCCAAGTACAAATAATAAGAGCTCTCATGTATAAAGGTATAATTACTAAAACAAACTATCAGGACTTGTGGGCTTTGGTTGTTTTCTTTATACAAATATTGAATTTACTAATTTCCCTTGCCTTGCCACTGAATAAAATAAAGTTTTCTCTCAGTAGAGCGGATCCCTCCTTCATTTAAGACCAGAGGCAATGTTGATATGCAAGGCTGCAAATAATGTTAATGTAAAATCCTTGAATATTTAGGACCACATTCACAGCAGTTCCTGCTTCATTAGTGGACAATCAGTACTCTCCATATATTAGTCGAGCTACTTGGGATGTATTGGCTGGGGTTAGGGAAAGCATCACATTATTTTAATCCTCTTGACAAATTGTTTGTAGATAAATTTTTGATAACACCTGTTTTTTCTCTCATTCTTGGCCAACACAATCCATTGAGAATCCGGATTTCTGGAATTTCCCTGCAGAATTGTCAAACATATGTATTTGTATTTCATTACTTGGGTAATAGCCGATTTGCCAAGTTCATTTACTACTAGTTGCTCCTCAAATATCTCCAAGGAATAATTAAGGAATACTAAGAACAGAAACTGTAGTACATTAGGTGGGGGCTACAGCAATTGCTGAAATCCCACTCCTGATTAAGCTGCTGTCCAGAATTAAATATTCAATAACTGAAATTCTGTTTTCTGCCTTTGCTTTGCACAACGTATCTTCAAGGAGACAGAATAATTCCCTGTTTTGTGCAACTGAGACTCAAAAACCTCCAAGTGCCAGTCAAACCAATTTTAATCTGTTATATTCCTGAAAGAATTGTATTTAAACTGAAAATTGACTGGGTAATGGACTAAGTGCTGCCTCCTGTTAAAACTGGTAAAATGCATTGGCATCAGGGCCGTAGCCAGGATTTTGATTGGGGGGGGGGGCTGAGTTTGGTTCGGGGCTGAGACTGGGTGGAAGAGGGTCTACCCTAGCAAACCTTTTGTATTGTTATCCCAATAACCCCATGAATGTGGGATATAATGAGCATGGTGATCAGATCATGATATGAATAAACATAACAGTTTAAATAATGTACCAGTAAGGCCTTTTCGCGGACCACCCTGAGAATTTCGGGGCTGAAGCCCCCTTAGCCCCCCCCCCCCAGCTACATGCCTGATTGGCATTATACCAAACAAAAATCATTGCTGGATACTGGTGAATCAAGTAAGAACTCTAACCTTCCAAGTCAAGAATGAAAAAATCAAAAGGTTTGATTTTGACTTTCTAGTCTATCGAGCTAGTGAAACAGGAAGTAGACTACAGGGTTTTTTTTTGTACAGGGTGAAAAATGAAACATACTAGTAGACAGAGCCACCTTTTAAAGGCAGTAGTATAAAGTGCTTCACTTTGGTAACACACAGGGGCTAACCACTGCGAAAATATAATATGAATTTACTACAAGCTGAATTACTTGGACATCATACATTTCTGGTTACTATCTGGCTATACATTTCAGGAGCAAGATGTAGTCATATAAAAGTTTGAAGATTAGGACACTGAGAGAGAAAAACCAAATGAGATGGGGGTAGTCACTGAGTGAGGTTGTTAATGAGTCAACTTGAAAATTTTCACCATGGGCTAATTGTTAGAAACAAAGATGTTGTGAACATGAGAAAAGACAACATTTCAAAAGTGAAAATAATCTTTGTTTAATTTTTGTTTTGCAAGAATAATTGGCCGAAGGACCACAGTTTACGACAGGTCATCCTCCTACCCTGACTTGCAACTTCATCACACTCAACTAAAAAAGCATCCTAGGACGCTTTCACCTTGCCTTCTGAATGGAGCCCCACACTGTGTGACTTCCGGTGGAAGCCCTGCCCCCAATCGAGGGGAAAGCATCACCAGAGACTTCACCACAACAGAGAAGGCTTCCTGTTGTGTTGTGCTGGTTCCAATTAAGCCAGTACGGAATCCTCTGTGTAAAACTGATGCTTCCCCCATGTGATGAGAAAGTGCTGCCAAGAGGGAGCTGAGCACAAGGTAGTTTTTACCTCTCTCTTTTTTATTTTTTAAATAGCAAAAACCTGCACTAAAATATTCATTTCTTCCTGACATAAAAGCTTACTATCTGAACAAACAGTGGAGGCTCTGCCAAACACTAAATCTTTCAACATCTAATTTTGGGAAATCTGAGAGACCAAATTCTCAGAAATCGTTTCAGTTTTCTGTCCCTTACCTTATGCTAAAATATTATTTTATTTTTTAAATAGAGATCTCCACTTTACACAATCTCAACATCTAATTTTGAAACTGATTCTTGCTTTTTGAATAGGGATTTTTAGGGAGAGCGTGTCCAGTTCTGTTCAAATTTTTGCCTCAAATGTTGCTTGTCAAAATGTTAAAATATATTTGAGTTTAAGCACCAAGTACTCCTAGAAAAAAACACTGTTGTGCCATATTTTAATTCTTATTGAAATGACATTTCTAGTCAACAGCTGAAGATGTGTGTGTGTGTGTGTGTGTGTAATACAGCACATACTGCCTGAGGGTGTAGGTTCTATACGCAATGCAATACAGTCCTTAGTCCCAAGTAATTGAAATGGTGTAATTGAAAATGGAAAAGAATTGGGAAACATATGGGCTTGAAATTTGTTCTGGCTTGTTCATATAAGGCAAATCATATTTCCTTTTATTTCTGAGTGGGTCTCAGTAACTAAAATCCTCCATAAATTCACTTCCAGGCCTATTCAGGCCACACTTAAAATCATGGCACTGGGATACAGAAAAGAACAGAGCCCTCTTATCTACTCTTCTCAAGTTTCTTGAATATGTGTAAGCCTTGTCTCTACAGAGCCTCACTAAAGCCTGAGTTGAAACTTCTTTTGGAAATCTTTATCATTTGTGTTGGCATTTGTTGGCTAGGATTAAGGATAAAAACCTGAGTTGAGTTTTTGCATTTTTGTTGATACTTTAAAAAAAGTATTGTATTTATTATTTTGAGAGTACCTTCAGAGTCTTAGAAGAAGGCAATAGCAAACCCTAGGGATGAGGTTGCCATAAATTGGAGCACATAGATACACATAACAACAATTTATCATTTAACTTATTATGCCCCAAGACTGGGGGACTTGTTCATGATGTGACTGTGTATGAACAAACAATACCTCACTAACTAAAGTAATCTCTTCAACTTTACTTAATACAAAGAAAGAGGATTTAACTAGCTTAAAATAAAGAGGAAAACAATATACAACTAATGGACAAAGCAAAGCAACAAGGCATTAACAGATTATTCATTACAATAAATACTCTCTCAAATTCTGTTGTAGAAACAATTAAAGTACCGATGGTAGTCTTATGTTGCCTCAGATTGTCTGGCACAATTGATCCACAATTATCTTTGTAGTCCCTGAAGTCCCTGAATACTAACTCACTCAACCGCCTTGTGTTTTCTACACAGTTCTCAAACTGATCAACTGGTATACTGAATTTCCACAGCAGGAGGCTATTTTGATGGATTCAGGGATTCTAAATTCGCCACATTTGACTTCCTGATTTATATTCATACTTAGTTGTTTATAATTATTAAACTCTTCTGTGATCATATACTCCCTAAGCTTTCAGAGAATTGAGAAGAACTTAATAGTTTGAGTTCTTTTACGCCTTGAAATGATATGTCTGTGGAATTATGAAAGATGAATCACTCAAAAACTCTTTGTTGCCAATTAATTAGAACTGGGAGGATTCTGACTACTTTTCAAGTCCTCATGATTGACCCATTTCAGTTCTAAGAATTCATTACGCTTGACTCCTATACATTCATAGTATCCAGTAACACAGGGGAAAATCCTTTATAATGAGTTGCTCCTTCATCTACTAAGCATGGTCTGTTAGCATTTAATTTCAGTAATGTTGCTGAATACATTCATAGTGTTGGTAAAAATATAGCAATGGATATAGAAAATAAGGCATCCTCATAAGCAGTGTACATGACTAATTCCATTACCAGTGGATTTCCTTCCAGCCCTCCTTTCCCAGCCCACGAATATTTGGAAAGCACCGTAAACAATGCATCACATATCCTAAATGAGCTGTCATCATTCATGACAGACATGAAAACCTATTTCTTCTGGCAGGCCTACCCAGTCAATTTTCAATGGTGAATTTTAAATTTACAATTTATTTGAATTTTGATATATGTATTTGTATTGTATTTTAATCCCTGCGCTATGTATTTTAGTGTATGGTATGTAAATTCTCATAGTATGTTTTAATGCATGCATTTTATGGTACATATTTATGGTGATATGTTTAAACTGTACTGTGTCCCATCTTGAGATGTGAGGAGAGGAAGGGATATACATTATTATTTATTATTATGTATATATCTCACTTTTTCTTTCTATATGGAGACTCAAAGCACCTCACAATTAAAACATCACAATACAACTTAAAATATACAAATATTAAAACAGTACTAAACATCATCCATATTAAAAACAATTCAGATTAAAACCATAACAGCACAGAAAACCACAGCATAAAAGCACACAAAACCATCATTATTATAGTTGTTGTTTTTGTTGTTGTTTGCTTCTTTATAGCTAGGATCACACTGAGTTTGAGGACGTCTTGTCTCTTGCAACCTGACACAGTTGCTGCTCTACCATAACAGGGTAACATACAATTCATGTAAATATTTTTATGTCTACACCTGTGGAACTTTCTCTGACATGCTACAGGTACTTCAGCAAGATTGCCACTAAAACATGAGTGTCAGATTAGAAGCGTATCTAGGAGACTATTAGCTATTTGCCATCTAAGCAAAGGTTACAGACTTTCATTATATGCTGGGGTGGATAGGTGATTGCACACGAACACTTGACAGCCGCATTAGACCATTTTCCAGCCACTCTGTGGCACAAGTGTGCTATTGATTTCAGATCAATCTTTACCTGCAAGAATGCTTTTAAATTTGGTACATTTATTGCAATACTAGTGAAAAGCTACACACAAATTTTGGGGAAGGAAATTTAGTAACCCATCAAAGTATGAATATGCTTTGTTACTTTTCTGTAATGTTAATATTTACCTACATAATTCACAAAATGGAGAACCTTGATGGATTGGTTAAGCCAGTGTTTCCCAACCTTTTTTGAGCCATGGCACACTTTTTACATTTACAAAATCCTGGGGCACACCACCAACCAAAATGACACAAAATGACACTATAACACAGTAATACATATAGTTAATTAGTTTTTAAATGTATTTATGCACTCAGTGTGAAACCTGGGCCTGTTTCTATGAACACAACATAGATGAACCAATATAGATAAGTAATTTGAGCATTGGAGTTATGGGTGCATCTACACCAAGCATGGGCAAACTTGGGCCCTCCAGGTGCTTTGGACATTAACTCCCACCACTCCTAACAGTTGATGTCCAAAGCACCTGGAGGGCCCAAGTTTGCCCATGCCTACCCTGAAGAACTGATGGAGTTGACACCACTTTAGACTCAATCCTACGGAATTAGAGGGAGTTGTAGCTTTGCAAAGTCTTTAGCCGTCTCTGCCTAAGCCTCACCAAACCACAACTGCCAGGTTGTCCCATAGCAATGAAAGTAGCCTTGAGCTGCAGCCATTCTAAGTCTAGATCCCTGGAGAGCTGGGTTCGAATCCCGGCTGCAGGAGAACCTGGGGCGTTTCTCTCTCTCTCAGCCTCTCTCTCTCAGCCTCTCTCTCTCTCTCAGCCCCCCTCTCTCAGCCTCTCTCTCTCTCTCTCTCTCTCTCTCTCTCAGCCCCCCTCTCAACCTCTCTCTCTCTCTCAGCTCCTTTCTCTCTCAGCCTCTTCTGTAAAATCTTCTGAACCAACAAAGCTCGAAAAGAGGAAGGCTCAGGGATGACTCGCAGGCGCAACAACAATAGATGGGGAGGGGAGCCAGGGAGGGCTGCTCTTTCCTCGGAGGAGCCTTTCCAACTCACCGACTGGAGGAAGCGCAAAGTGCCCACGTAGTCCCTCTCGGTGCCCAGGATCTTGTTGAGGACGCAGAGCCGGAGCCGCAGCTGGCGCCGATCATAATGATTGTTCCAAGACTTATGTCCCAAAATATTACCAGTGCACAAGACAATATGAAAATACGAAAACTACCAACTAAATCTCAGGTTCTTACATGCGAGTGTACCTCTAGGGATAAAGTTATTCAAAACTGGGGCTCTTCCATAGCCGAGGAGGGCTCTGAGGTGAACCCGGAAGAAGACAAAACCAATTGATCCCAGTCAGCAGGCTTGCGTGTAGTGCGCAAGCGCCTCGCAGTAGTAGGTAAATATTGCGAGGTATCTCTCCAATAAAACAGAATGTAACTGTTGTTACATATATCACATGGATAGCTAGGCTTAAAATATAATAATTAAAGTCATGACTGACTGACTGATGACTAGCTGGATGATGTCTTGTGAGTGGTATAATCCAGGCCAGACTAATTCATGGCCAAACAAATGATCATCCATACAGCACTATCACGCTAGAGGCTTCTCGACGCAGGATCACAACAGGGCACAAATCAACCCAGGGGAATTAGTACAATGTCTCTCTGTGGGTGTACGCCAACTAAGCTGCTGGCAGGGATGGCTGCCAGGGCGGTAGTCGAGGCCACCGGTGCGGCTTCCATGCTGCGGCTGAGTCGCCCCTCGGCTCTTCCTGCCGCTCCTCTTGCTCAAGCACCTTCCATCCCAGAGAAGATGAAAGACTTCGAATGTGTCCCAAGAGTGCTGACAGCAGACAGCGAGCAGTGCAGGACGAATGGCACTGAATGGAGTAGTGAAGGGCAGGCCCAGCAGAGGCAGGGAAGGAGGAGAGGGGAGGGGGGCCAAGCCAAGGGGGAGGTTTTCCCGTGGCACACCAGCTGATCCCTCATGGAACACTAGTGTGCCACGGAACAGCGGTTGGGAAACACTGGGTTAAGCCATAGGCTTGTATCCTATGGCACACTATGCTCCAAGAAGAACTACTGTACAAGTTACAAAAGTGTGGGAAGACATGCAAAGAAAGTGCTCGCGTTTCCTTGACTGGGTGGCGTGATAAGCTATGGTGACCATTTCACAATGTGTGAAATGAACCACTTACTTAATACATATTTATGCCATGATAAAAGTGTACAGAATAACTATTCAAGCCGCTCATCTTATTTTGTGATTGGGTCTTGGATAATGGCAACATTACATGCTTATGATTTGTGGGGGCTCTAATTGCTGAAGTACAGAAGGTCATCCTTGGCATCTCTAAGCAGTGCTCATTAAGACCCATACCTGAGACCCGGAAGAGTCAATGGCTATTAATACACAAACTGTGCTGTCTTACATGCAGTGACAGTCATATTCTCAATAAGGCAGCCTTCTATAATTCTTTGTCTTCCTTGTACAGCCCATTGTGTCCATTCATCCTAATGCTACATCTCATCAAAAAGAGTCTCTTTTCTAACTATTTAAAAATACAGAACTATGATAAATAACTGCAAAATAATTAGTTGATAAACCAACTAGCAAGACAATCCAGTCAAACTAACAGATCAACTTTACAGGTTCTTGTAGTATTATGTGTTTTTAAAGCCTTATTATTTACACTAAACTTAGAATTCTTCATAGGGGAGGTAGGTAAAGGTAAATGTTTTCCCCTGACATTAAGTCCAGTTGTGTCCAACTCTGGGGGTTGGTGCTCATCTCTATTTCTAAGCTTAAGAGCCGGTGCTGTCCTTTGACACCTCCAAGGTCATTTGGTCACCATGACTGCATGGAGGTGTGCCAGGTTGCCGCGGCACACCTCCCTTCTTGACAGAGTGGTACCTTGGGTTGATCTACTCGTGAGGGGGATTTGCATGTTTTCGAACTGCTAGGTTGGCAGAAGCTGGGGTAACAGCGGAAGCTCACACCACTCCCTGGGTTTGAACTGGCGACCTTTCAATCAGCAAGTTCAGCAGCTCAGCGGTTTAACCCACTGCACCACTGGGGGCTCCTAGGGGAGGTAGCTGTCTCCAATGCCATATAATGTTCTCTGAGTTTTTAATGTGAAAGAAGTTATTCACAGGGTTCATTCTATTTAGCAGATGAAGTTCAGCATGTTGGATGGTTCCCTTAAAGCTTGGACTAAAAACTGGAACACATTCACTATCTCATAGACATTAAAGTCATTTACTTCTCATGATTCCAATTGTGTTAAATATATAAAAACCCTGGAGATTAATGTAAATGCTGGAAATTCAAAGTTATTCCCTAATGTCTTCTTCTTGAAGAAGAAAGCCATGATAGCTTGAATGAAGAAACCAACGGTCTTATGAGCAAGGACTTATGGTGTGTTTGGGATATCTCTTTATAGAAAAGGAATCAGAGTTTGTTTATTTATTTACTCTATTTAGATCTCACCTTTCTCTAGGGGACTCAAGGCGGCTTTACAAATGGCAACTATTTGATGCCTTTAGAGAACAACAATTAAATGCATTTAAGTTAAAATTTAAAAATGTGAGTAAAAATGCACATTAAAACATATAAACATTATAATCACTATTAAAATCACGTCATCCACAGTCATAATCCAGGACCATTCCAGAAATCATTGCACATATTTCGTACTTATTTTTGCACTGTAGTTAATCTCCAAAGGCCTGACTCCAGAGTCAGGTTTTCACTTTCCTTCTGAAGGGAGGGAGCTGCTCTAATATCACTAGGGAGAGAGTTCCACAGCGGAGGGGCCACCACTGGGAAGACTTCTATTCTATATTATATTGGTTAACTGAACACACTCAAGAGTGGCAAAACACTATTTAAACCCCAAACAGATTTTTTTTCTTTCACATGTCCTTTCAAGGGGTGTTTTTTTAAATTTTCCTAGGCATTCTGAAAGCTTGTAAGGGTAGTTTTAAGATTGGTCTAAAAATCTTTTGGGATCACCAGTGTTTAATTGTCTGCTGAGAATTTTGTCGTATTGTTTCCAGTTTCATCTTAATTCGCACTCTACTAGACTGTGTAATCTGTATGATCTTTTCACTTTGATGCTTTTATTATTTTCAATTTTGTAAAACACTCTGAAGACTAGGCTGAGTAGGTGCTACATAAGAGTTAGATATAAATGAATAAAGTGCTGTGCATTTTGTTTACCTGAAAAAAGAGTAGAAGCAACAAAAGGTGTTTTATTACTCTTATTTCATAATAGAATTGTTGCTATTGGGTGATTTATTTTTTGAAAAGAGAGTGAGAGAAAGGCAGAGAACTTGCGAGCACACACAAAAGTACCTTCTCATCAAAGGTTGTCTATTGTTTCATGAATCACATGTGATGGATGAGATTTATGAATTAGAATCCGTGTCAAAAGATTTACAACGTACTGTATTAGTTATGACATCTTCTCGTCTGTGAGCATAAACTTTCAACAAAATATCTATATCATCATCACAGGAGCATGGCCAACCCAATTCTTTCATTTCACTGCAGTACACCCAACTCCTGTCACAAGACTTGATGAATTCTTGAAGGAATGGGCTTCAGATCAATTAAAATAAACACTACAAGCTGATTTATCAAATCTTTTCTGAATGCTCTCAGAAAAATGTCAAAAATCTGATCCATTGATAGAGAAAAGTCAGAGAATTGTGGCAGCCTATGGGATCACAAGACCTTTTCAAAACTATCATAAATCACCACAGAAAACAAATGGGGCTCCATGTGATAAGATTTCTTCTGACAGCTTTGCCTCAACAAGACATATATGAGATAAATGGATACTTTCGCTTGTTCTCAATTGCCAGTTTACAAAGTTTCAGGTTGTCAAGTTGTAAAATATACCACATCCAAAATAATATGCCTTTTTGGTTAAACAAAAGTATGATTTAAAATACTCCAAGTTCAATTCCTTCATTGTAAGATACATTGCACACTTACTTACTTGCAAGCCTGTACGAGAAGGGGAAAATCTTTATTTTTATATATATAACACCTTTCTTTTACCTCACACAGTATACAAAATGAAAAACTATGTTTCACTTTAATAGCTAAGAAAACTCTTAGTCTCTCAGTGCTATGGGGGGAGCATATCACAGTAACCTTTGATATGTCTTTTTCAGTGCTTGCTAGTTTCATGTTCATGAAAATCCTCTAAAAATGCAGCAACAACCTTATCAGGTATTCTAATTATACTTAATATGCAACTAGAAAAACAAAGTTTTGGTTTTCATTCTTTGAAATTTGTATTCTTTTGCATTACTTTCGTTGAAACCTGAAAAGGAAATTTGAAATAATGTTTTAACTGTGCAGTAGTAAAATTAATAGAATTAGTTGTTTAAAAGGTTGGCACAGACATAGCATAAGCTTATTTTTGCACAGATAAGAATTGAGCATGTGATATGCCAACATCCAATATATTTAACCTATCAACTTGTCCTGGTCAGCTCTGACAGCAAGGATGAGTTGTTGGAGCTGCAGACGAACAGCTTTCAGCAGCCTTCATAGCAGAGTGAAGTAGCTGCAGAAGGAGAGCCCTTAGCAGATGCCATCAGTTCTAGCAGGAGGAGCAAGCCAAAGCCAGCATTTCAGGGCAGGCTGCTGAATGGTTAACTGTTTCTTCTTATGCACACTACCCTTGAAAAGCAGGTCTGTTTTGCAATTTCACAAAAACCCAGGAGCATTCTCCAACTTATTGTACTGTGTGGCAAAACCAGGTTAACTAGTTTTTTACCCTGTGTTATGGATCAGAAATCCCTGGACATCATTCTCATGTCCAGGTTCGATTTCTAGTCGAAATCAGGGGTTTGCATCATAGAATCATAGAATAATAGACTTGGAAGAAACCACATAGCCCATCTAATCCAACCCCTTTCTATGCTTAAAAGCATCAAAGGAAGGAACAGCCACGACACTCTGTGGCAGGGAGTTCACTGCTAAACAGCTCTTACAAGTCAGGAAGTTCTTTCTAATGTGCAGGTGGAATCTCCTTTACTTTAGTTTGAACCCATTGCTCTGAGTCTGAGTTTCCAGGGCTGTGGAAAGCAAGCCTTCCTCTTCCTTATGGCATTTCCCCCCCACATATTTATACATGGCTATCATGTCTCCTCTCAGCCTTCTCTTCTGAAGCTAAACATACCCAACTCTTTAAGATATTTTCCATAAAGCCTGGTCTCCAGACCTTTGATCATTTTAGTTGCCCTCCTCTGGACACCTCTCAGCTTATCAATATATCTTTTAAACTGTGGTTCCCAGAATTGGACACAGTATTCCAGGTGAGGTCCGACCAATGCTGAACAGAGAGGCATTATTACTTCCCTCAATCTAGTTCAGTGGTTCTCAACCTGTGGGTCCCCAGATGTTTTGGCCTTCAACTTCGAGAAATACTGACAGCTGGTAAACTGGCTGGGATTTATGGGAGTTGTAGGCCAAAACACCTGAGGACCCACAGGTTGAGAACCACTGATCTAGACACTATACTCCTTCTGATGCAGCCCAAAATCCCATTGGCTTATTTTTTAGCTGCGGCATCACACTTTTCGCTTATGTTCAACTTGTTGTCTGCGAAGAATCCAAGATCTTTTTCACATGTACTGTTGTTGAACCAGGCATCACACATTCTGTATCTTTGCATTTCATTTTTTTCTGCCTAAGTGTAAACAGGTAAGCCTATCCAGGAGAGCAGTTGAGGCTATATGGAAAGAAGATAAAAACTCCCATATGTGTATAGATTAGTGTCTGCAGCCCAGTAAACCACACAGAAGTCCATACAAAAATATTTTAAACTACATATTATATTTTCTAGTATTAACCACTTTTTCAGGGAAAGAACCACTTCCTAACAATCCCCTCAGATCTTTTGATTTCTCAATGTAGCCTGCAAATTATATGTGGATTATAAATAAAAGAAAATAAAGGTTTAATTTAAAAATAAAATTGAGTATCTCATAATTAGAAAATCGACAATACAGGCAGTCCCCAAGTTACGAACAAGATAGGTTCTGTAGGTTTGTTCTTAATTGATTTTGATTTTGTTTGTAAGTCAAAACAGGCACATTTTAAGTGTAACTCTATCTAAAAGCATAACTCTATCTAATAGCATAAGGAAGGGTTAGCATCCTTGGAGTATTTGTTTTGCTTTCTCTGCCCCTCTGCAGAAGATTTCACCTCACTTTCTGTCCCTGTGATAATTGAATTTTGAAACAATTGGCTTGTTGTGGAAACAAGGATTGGTGACAAAGCTTCATTTGAGACACCTTTCCCCCACCTCGGTGAGGACTCTTTCAGGGGTGAACTTCCCTTCCTAGGGGTAGATTTCCTGTTGTCTCACCCCCATTCTTAACTATGCGTAATTTGTAAATTGAATGTTTGTAACTCAGGAACTGCCTGTACATTCCTTTACTAACAAGTACATTCTTATTGAATTAATTGAATCTTACTCTGGGATAAGTTAGTGTAGACTGCCATTCTTAGATGTTTGAATACCTCACATTCTCTTCTTTGATATAATAATTTACTTTTGGTTATTATAGTATAAATGTACTGTAGCTAGAGAACAGAAGTGTATCCTGTGTCTACTAGAAGCAGCACTGAATCAAACATAACAGGTCTGTTAATAACAATTCCAAAGGGCAACCAAATATGATACCTTGTGACTCTAAACAGAAGGGAATTAACCTGTAGCACAAACAACAAAAACAATAACACAGAGATGGTAAAATATACCAATAAACCAATAAAATTTGGATAGACAATTGATTTGGCAGTTATAAATATTTTTACACTTGAAACCACTAGTGTTCATGCTCACAAATTGTTGTGGTGCAGAGGGCGGATTTATGTATCCACTTACCTTGAAATACAGATGTATTGCTGATTAATGCAGAAGCTTCAAGCATCAACAATGAGTCCAGGAGAACACCCAGACTGCAGACTTGAGTTCTCAGGGGGAGTGTAACCCTGTCCAGCACAGGTTGCCACCGAATACCCCAACTGGCTTCATGACTGACCAGGAGGACCTTTGTCTAGTCTGGATTAAGCCTCAGTTTGTTCATGGTGTCAGACACTGATCCAGGATCTGGGGAGCTTCCTTGGAATGAGGTGGGAAAGAGTACTAGAGTTGTGTGTCATCTGTGTAGAGATGGCACCCAACTCCAAAATGTCGGATGACCTCACCCAGCGGTTTCATATAGGAACCTTGTGGGACCACATAGGTCAAAGGCCAGGGGTCTGAGCAGGTGTCCCCAGCATCTCCATCTGGATCCGATTCTCCAGGAAGGAGTGGAGCCACTGCAATGCAGTGCCCCCAGGACCCATGCTGGAGAGCCGATCCAGAAGGATACCATGGTTAATGGTATTGAAAGCTGCTGAGATGTCCAGGAGAACCAGCAGGGGCACACTCCCTCTGTTTAGTTCTCTACAAACGTCATCCACCAAAGCGACCAAAGCTTTCTCCATTCCATGACCAGGCCTGAAGCCAGACTGTGAGGGATCAAGATAATTGGTTTCATCCATGAATCTTTGGAGTTGAGAAGCCACCACGCACTCTAGAACCTTTCTCAGAAATGGGAGATTGGAAATAGACTGGTAGTTATTTAATATAGAGGAGTCCAGGAGCTTCTTTATAATTGGACTTACAATTGCTTTTTTCAAGCTAGCTGGAATTATTCCCTGCTCCAACAAGGTGTTGATGATTTTTGTAACATAAAAATAAATCTCATGGATTCCAATATTTCTCTCTCGGCATTACTTCGCGAAAGAAGATTCTTAGGAAGGACTCATCCCATGCTTTTTATAAGTGCGTTGATGACTAAAAAGGCCAATCTGAGATAGGCAAGTTTGATTCCAATATACAACAGCACAAAATAAGGCACTTCCTTTTACAAGTTATTTATTTACTAATGGTACTTATCCTGTTCTACATATAATATGTCAGATATAGAGGAAAACACATTCTCTGATATAATCTTGTTTGAAAAGTTGGCTAAGTGTTAAGATTATTTCATAGACTTTGACTGTTCTTGTACCTAATTGAAAAACCCTTTCTAAAAATAAATATCTAGGTATGAGTCAGTAAATGGAATACATTAATTAAAGTCTGTGAGTTTGGCCTTTTCTTATGGCCTCTTAATTTCATCATTGCTCAATGCAATGATAGCTCTGAATCCTGGTTAAGCATAAAAGAAAATTACCAAGTACAACTTTTAATTCCCAGAGCCCCATCCCTAACAGCCTTATTTGAACATCTGAAGCGCACACACTAGTATTTGAGCTCAGAAAAGCTGTTGGCAAATCCCAGTGAAATTTTTGACAGATTCATCTTTTAGCCTTTGGGAAAGCGAAGGTGCTGCAAGCAAGTTATTTGATTAATATTATGAAAACTCGTGTTGCTGGCACAGCTGGTATGTTGGTAGAAAAAAAATCATCACTAACTCTAAAACTGCCATGTAATTTCCTCTCAACAGTTCTTTTTCTTTCTTGACAGAAAATTTGCACAGGACAAACTAGTCTGACAGAGGACAAGTCAGCCAGCTGTTGAGGTATCTCTAAACATGACAGATCACTATGTTTTAACTCAGATTAATTCACTTATTACAGGCAGGGCTAAATCACTGCTCATTGTCAAATCAGATGTCACCAGCAGCAAATCATGACAGGGTTTTGAACAAAACTATTTCCAGATTTCAACAGCTTTTATACTTTTGTGGTGGCTGGTGAATATTTGGGACTGCTGGAGCTGTACTACATTTATTTCATCTCTTTGCTGATCTGTCTTTTTCATGTCGGTTACAGTAACAAATAGTCAGCAGGCTAGGATCATCTAAGGCAGATGGGACAATCATCTCATCCAATTGAAGTGTACAAGGTGTACCTACACTTCACAAAGGAGAAGTCTTGGGTAGCAGTTAGCTGTAGTTTGCTCCATTGCTAGTGATAATTTGGTTTTACCATTGTTGACTTAGCCAAGTGATCTGAGTCAGCATTGCCAGTCATCACAAGGGTTGTAGGCCACAAAAAAGCTTTGCCAATATACTGTGTATGTTGGGGTTGGTTAATTGTGACCAAGTTGGGACTATAATTTCCAGATGGAATGCCATATGTTGTTGGGCTATAATTTCCTAGGTGAGGAATGATGAGATCCAACATCAAACAATCAAACAAATTTAAAATAATTAAAATAATTTTTAAAAGTTAAAAACATATCAAACAATTAACAAATTAAAAGACAGACAAAATGAGTTGTATAGTCTAAAATAATTTAAATAATCCTGTAGAATGAGATTAAACTCCCTGCGCTTATTAACATCCTGAGAGAATTTTAAAGGGGATGTAGATGGTAACCTGTCTAATGAACAGTGATGAACAAAATACTAAACTGGAGAGAATGCTAGTTAAAGAAGCCTTCAACCCCTTCGTAAAGAGATAGGCTGGAGAATCACGCCTATTTCAGTACCTGCACTGCATACAAGACACAAAGCAGAGCAACTAAGGATGGAAGTTCCCCATGTACTAATGGCACAAAAGATATGCAATAATCAAGCCAAGCGCAAGTGCAAGCGCAAGTGCACACACACACACATACACACACACACATCATCAATTACTCTCTTTTATATTAACTACTGAACCATTTCTCTTTTCAGATTTTTTCTCCTTTCCCTTCCATTAGTCTAAACGTGCTACTGGATGCCTTCACATGTTTTACACTAAAACAGACAAATGCATATATCTCATTGAATGGTTAAATGGGCACATATCCCCACCCAAGTTTTTAACACCCCTGCAATCTAATCTTACTTTTTAATCCATGATAACACATACCTTCCAAAGAATTTATGTTTTCAGTTAATTTTGTTGAATTTATATCCCACTTTTCTTCTGGCACATAGTCCCAAAAAAAGGGCTTGAATTGACGTGGCTAGTAGGCTTGCTGATGAGACAATGGCAAATCCAATTTTGATTTTGTTATCATTTATTCTGCAGCAGTTCCAAATTGATGCTAACCTTCCTAAGGTTCAGCCCCGAAAAGCTCCCATTCAATTTGAACTGAACTGGTTTTGAATGCCATAGCTAAATCTGTCAGAAAAAGCTCAGATAATGACAACAAATATATATATATATATATATATATATATATATATATATATATACACACTAGCTTGGGGACCCGGCCCTGCCCGGGTTATTTGAGAAGCGCAGCAGGATGTAGAGTGGGTCATGGGGGCTCTGTGTGCCAAGTTTGGTCTTGATCCATCATTATTGGGAGTTGCAGTGGTATCATGAAATTACTGAAGGTAGTGCAAGTCCCATCATCTCTGCCCCCAAAGTGTAGTAGGATGTAGATTGGGTCATGGGGGCTCTGTGTGCTAAGTTTGGTCTGTATTGGTGAATGGATGAGGGATGCATTGTTTTTTGGAAGTGAGTGAAGGTACTTCAAGTCCCATCATCCGTGGTCCGTCTCACAGTAAACTGCACCAGGCTGTAGAGTGGGTCATGAGGGCTCTGTGTGGCAAGTTTGGTGTTGATCAATCATAGGATTAGGTTTGTAGCAGTCTTGGAAAGTGAGGGAAGGTACTGCAAGTCCCATCATCCATGTTCTGTCCCCCTCCAAACTTCAGTAGGATGTGGACTGGGTCACTGGGGCTCTGTGTGCCAAGTGTGGTCTTTATCAGTGTTTGTTGGGGGCCACAGTGGTCTGTGGGAACAGAGGGGTGTAAAAGTACTACAAATCCCATCATCCATTGTCAGTCCTCCCCCAAACCTCACCAGGACGTGAAGGCAGTCATGGGGGTTATGTATGGCAAGTTTGGTCTCGATCAGTGATTGGATGAGGGTTGCAGCGGACTTGGGAAGTGAGTAGAGGCACTTCAAGTCCCATCATCCATGGTCCACCCTCCTCCGAACTGCACCAGGATGTAGAGTGGGTCATGGGGGCTGTGTGTGCTGAGTGTTGTCTGTATTGGTCCTTTTTGGTGGCCTCAGTGGTTTGTGGGAACCAAAGTGTTGGAAAGTACTACAAATCCCATAATCCGTGGGTCATGTCCCCCGACCCGCGCCAGGGCGTAAAGGGGGTTAGGGGGGTTATGTGTACCAAGTTTGGTGCAGGTTCATCACCCGCGCTGGTCGCTGTGGCCTGTGAAAGTGGCTGCCACATATCCGCCCTGGCCTGTGAAAGTGGCTGCCAGATATCTGCCCTGGCCTGTGAAAGTGGCTGCCACATATCCGCCCTGGCCTGTGAAAGTGGCTGCCACATAAGCCACATATCTGCCCTGGCCTGTGAAAGTGGCTGCCACATATCTGCCCTGGCCTGTGAAAGTGGCTGCCACAATCCGCCCTGGCCTGTGAAAGTGGCTGCCCCTCCGCCCCGCATACACACAAACATTCCGTTTTATAAAGGTCTACAGCTACAGATACAGATACACAGAGATATATATATATATATATATATATATATATATATAGAGAGAGAGAGAGAGAGAGAGAGAGAGAGAGAGAGAGAGAGAGAGAGAGAGGTATCAGGAGGGAGGAAGTCATCCCATTTCATAATGTATTCAAAACCCATCAGTCACAGTAGACTGAAATCAAGGAAAAGCTTCATGGGAACCACCACTTCTCTCAACATTCCCCTAGCAACAGCAAGAGTATCACTCTGGGCAGCTAAATCAGGAAATCCCCAATGGATGGCTCCCCATGAGGGTCTTCTTCCAGGGGCAAACCAAGAATGGGCAACTTGGAAGTCCCTGAAGAGACTCAGAAGTGGAGTGGGCAGATCAAAAGGCAACCTGGCAAAATGACACTACCTAGAAGAATCCCCCATTTGTGCGACTGTGGAGCAGAACAAACCACTCCACATCTGTATGCTTGTCCACAATGCCTTGCTTCATGAACAGAGGAAGAATTGTTTAAAACTACAGACAATGTGGTCGCTGTTTCCTGTTTATTGTCAAAAATTATTTAGCCGCTTCTGCTCCTTCTATTTTTATCAATTTTATACCTATTTATGCAATGCTTTTGACATGAAATAAATAAACCCATCAGTGTTAATAACTCCGTTCTCCTTGCTGTTTCATACTACAAACAAAACATGTGTTATTTCCCTTTTTATGCAATAACAGAACAAATAAGTTTGGGTCTTTAAAATGACACTACACATCCTGTACACATTTGATAACGATAGGTGTACCAGAACAGGAATATGCCTGCACAAGAAAATATTACTAGAGCTTTGCTAACTTAACACAAGAAGCTCGCAGTTTCTTTCCCTTAGCTGTGACACCTGTCGTTTGTATAGACAGACATGGTTTAACTCTAATTGAAAATAACATAGTTACTACAGCTGACAGATCTCTGGAAAAGGGATAGAGAAACACTGTCCTTATAAAAACCATACCACATTTCCTCCTCATTCTCCCACTCTAGAAAAAGGCACTATTTGAATTGGTGCCTTGCTACTTATATGACAGAGAACTGCCACTTTTTCTATTTAGTAGTGCCACATTTCTTGTTAGGCTAAGAAACCTGCCTAAGAGATGAAATGGCACCTGTCAGGTGACAATTTCACAAGATCTTTACTTGGCTAGGGCTGCAAATGCTGTTATAAGTCTCAATAGTGGCTTTTCTGACTGAGAGGAAATAGAGTCTGAGTGATGTGCAAATGGGAACTGGGTGCTTTTTGCTGCTGCCCAGAAAGGTAACACCTTTGGCTTCCATCAGAATGAGAGGAAATAGAATAAGACCTGAGAATGACTTCTGGTTTAGCATCCCTTGTACAGATAGCAGCAGCCAGATTCTGTCTTATCAATGCCACTTAAAAAGATGCAGCTCCAGACTCCAATTTTATCCTGCAGAAAGGGAGCAGTGTGGACACCCAGTGAACTTCACCATTATCACCAATAAAATGTGCATCAACTCAGTACAAACGTTAGCATACAGAAATAGCTATATATGCTATTTCAAGGTTAAACACAGAATTACAAAATTCACCTAAACATGACAAGGAATGTAGCCTTATGAATGCAATGAGCTCTGATGTAGTAATATGATTTGTTTGAAACAACTAACTAAATATGCTTTTAATTCTTTTCCTTTCCCAAAGATTCTTCTAAAAAGTCATCTGTATGCATGCTCTTTCCACAACAATAGCTCCAATCACACTTTCATTCCACCATAGTGATCATATGATGAAATTGGGTTGGACACTGCAACCACTCTTATTTTTTCATGGACTGACATTATAGGCTACCATCTAGAGATGTAAATCTTCAACTACTTCATCTCTACATGTGGGCATGAATAATTAGAACAGTTTTCTCCCTGCTGCAGTAAAAAAGAATATCCTTCCAATATTCTCCTTGTATTCAAACATCCCGCAGAGGTCTTGAGAAATTATTATGTGTAGAAAAAGTGGGGGGTCTTTTTTGCACCCACACACAAAAATCTGTTTTCTGAATTAAAAAAAAGAGGGATTGCACAAAAGACCTATATTCTGCACAGAAAACAGGATTTTGCAACAAAAAACCCCACCATGTTTTCAATATAAAATAATTTCTCTTCAACACTGGGATATTCAAATTTGGGAAGAAACTTGCGTAAGTTTCTCACCAGTCTATTCTTCCTCCTAATTGGATTTCCTGACCATCAGGAGCCCCATTTTTCAACCTGAGAACAAATAATGTATTTTTCCAGTCATACTACTATAGACTGTGATACAGTAATCTGTGTTTACATTAATAATAATAATAATAATAATACTTTAATATTTGTGAGTCGCCCTCCACCCGTGGTGCTCCGGGCGACTTACATCATTTAAAAACCCTAAAACAACAATATACAGCAATTTAAAACAGATACATGTCTGAGGAAAGGCTCAGACATTTACCGATCAGGACGCTAGGCGGAAGTAAGGTCTTTAAGTCTGACCGGAATCTAGTTAGGGACAGAGTGGCTCTGAATTGGATTAAGAATTGGATTAGTGAATTTAAGATAGTAATCCAATGCCTATACCTCACAGCTGAGGAAGTCTGAAAAACAATTGGTGATTCTACTTGAAGCTTCAAGTCCAAAATGGAAAAAGTTTGCTAAGGAATGGGGTGCTCACCAAATAACATGAGTACTCTCAAATAATCTTTCTGTATCAGATGAAAACAAAAAATAGGGCTATTCCCTTTATTAAAAACACAAATCAAACATATTAACTATTACACAGGGTGTGCTATACATGACCCTGTGATGCACACACTGTAATCATTTCCCACACACAGACTACACTGAGACGAATGGGAGCCAAACAGGAATGGATTCCTTGTCAGTATATTACATTCTTTGATGACTTTCAGAATTTTAACAAAATATGCCCTTTCTCGCTAGCTACCTGAGTGTGTGGCACACAAAGGAAAATATTTCATAACTTTATTCTTAAGTCTCCTTCACCTCTGTGATAGCTTCTGCCAATTTACATAATAGAAAAATATATAAATATGTAAAATATTTATAAAATGTCCTTCAATAACGCAAACACATTTTAACATGAATGAGGAAGACAAGATAGTCTAATTACAAAACTAAGTAGCTGCACAGGAAATCACAGACCTTCTGTGACAACAACAGCAAAAAAACAAAACACAAGGAAAAGTGCTTTCTTTCAACAACCATAATAAAAACATATACATCTCAGAAACAGATAAGGTCAAAAAGTTGTCCTTGGAAAGTATTTGTTCTACTGCTGCATTGTTTCACTAATCTTTTTTTGCTTGTTCATAAACTGCCACTGCATATGAAGCAAACAAAACACCACCACCCCACACACACAACATTGAAGTGTGTTCAGTGAAGTGAGTATTTGACCTGATAATGAGAAATAACAGCCCATCACTATATTTGATTTTTAAAAAATTATAAACACCCTTTTGAGACTAGGATTCATAAATTGAAGGAACTGGAGTTTTTGATTCTTGGAAATGCTTCAAAAATATCTGACAACTTCAATATTGTATATAACAATGAAATGTTTAACAAAGAGAATGGCATTGCCAAAGAAAGAGAAAGAAGTATATTTCTACCTAGGGATGGAGGAATCTGTCAACTTTCATTTCACTCCTTTTTCTCATTTTCTGAAGTACAGATATTCTATTTCTTAATATTATGTTACATTAATAGTATATTTTATAATATGATAAATCTTTGTTGACAGTGGGGGAAAAGTATTTAGTCAGATACCAATTGTACAAGTTCTCCCACTGAAAAAGATGAGAGAGGCCTTTAATTGACATCATAGGTAGACCTCAACCATGAGAGACAACATGAGAAAACACATCCAGAAAATCACATTGTCTGATTTTTGACAAATTTATTTGCAAATTATGATGGAAAAAAGTATTTGGTCACCTACAAACAAGAAAGATTTCTGGGTCTCACAGACCTGTAACTTCTTCTTTGAGATGCCCCTCTGTCCTTTACTCATTACCTGTAGTAATGGCACCTATTTGAACTTATTATCAGTATAAAATACACATTTCCACAATCTCAAGCAGTCACACTCTGAACTCCACTATGGTGAAGGCCAAAGAGCTGTCGAAGGACACCAGAAACAAAATTGTAACCCTGCACCAGACTTGAAAGACTGAATCTGTAATAGGCAAGCAGCTTGGTGTGAACAAATCAACTGTGGGAGCAATAATTAGAAAATGGAAGAGATACAAGACCACTGATAATCTCCCTAGATCTGGGGCTCCATGCAAGATCTCACACCATGGGGTCAAAATGATCACAAGAACGGTGAGCAAAAATCCCAGAACCACATGGGGAACCTAGTGAAAGACCTGCAGAGAGCTGTGACCAACATAACAAAGGCTACTACCATTAGTAACACACTATGCCACTAGGGACTCAGATCCTGCAGTGCCAGACATGTCCCCCTGCTTAAGCCAGTACATGTCCAGGGCTGACTGAAGTTTGCTAGAGAGCATTTGGATGATCCAAAAGAGTACTGGGAGAATATCATATGGTAGATAAAACCAAAGTAGAACTGTTTGGCAGAAACACAACTTCATAATGTTGCATGGCAACATCATGCTTTGGGGCTGTTTCTCTGCAAAGGAGCCAGGGTGACTGATCCGTATACATGAAAGAATGAATGGGGCAATGTGAGATTTTGAGTGCCAACCTCCTTCCATCAGCAAGGCCACTGAAGATGAAATGTGGCTGGGTCTTTCAGCATGGCCATGATCCCAAGCACACCACCAGGACAACAAAGGCGTGGCTTCATAAGAAGCATTTCAAGGTCCTGGAGTGGCCGAGCCAGTCTCCAGAAAACCTTTGGAGGGAGTTGAAAGTCTGTGTTGCCCAGTGAAAGCCCCAAAACATCACTGCTCTTGAGATCTGCATGGAGGAATGGGCCAACATACCAGCAGCAGCGTATGTCAACCTTCTGAGAAAATATTTGACCTCTGTCATTGTCAATAAAGGATATATAACAAAGTATTGAGATGAACCTTTGTTATGGATCAAATACTTATTTTCCACCATAATTTGCAAATAAATTAGTTAAAAATCAGACAGTGTGATTTTCTGGATGTGTTTTCTCATGTTGTCTCTCATAGTTGAGGAACCTTCTTCTACCTATGATGTCAATTACAGGCCTGCCCCTCTCATCTTTTTAAGTGGGAGAACTTGCTAGTTTTAAACATTTTAATTGTGGAATTTGTTGTGTGTTGGTATCTGACTAAATACTCCCCCCCCCCTGTATGTTCATTATTCATTCTTGAACTTGCACATTTATTTATTTATTTCATGAAAATTCAAATGTGTTTGCCACAATGTACATAATTTCTAAATTTCTGAATGTATTATTCTTCTGAAGATTTCAATCAGAATCATAAACCTTGAAAATGTGCAAGTGCAAATTCAGGTTATGGAAATCTGGCAAATTGTGCATATTGAATTTCTCATTAATTCTTAGTGCTATCTTTACTTTTGGGCATAAGAACTTTTTCTTGGATCAACATGTACGAAATTTTATGTGGTAATTCCATTTGAATGAAACAAAAAATACCTTTAAGCATCCGGCACACAAGCTTCCAGTTCACACACTACCTCATCATGGTTAGCACAGCTAATTGGTTTGGAGTTGAATGAACTCCATGGCATCCATATGATACATAGGCTCACTCATCTTCATGCAGGAGAAGGCTGCTTAACGTGGCCTTATCCGGTGTTTAACAAGTGGTGGATGTTCTGGAACTTCCCTGAAGCTGCAGCGCTTTCCTGCACATTGTGCTAGTATATACAGTTGACCTGCTTCCTGTTTGTAAGTGGTCATGGCTATTCATATCACCATTACACTTTCCCTGGGCTCAAGCAGCCTTAGGACAAGGGATGGTACTTACCTTTCCTTGTTGATCTGACCCAAGTGGCAACTACCAGGCACAAAAATAGCAGTGTTTGTCACTTAGCGACTATAGTGATGCTAGCCAGAGTGACAAAGTGATCAGGAAAGGGAGGGGTGAAAGGAGGGTGTGATTCTACCTTTCACCTCCCCTCTTCTAAGTCACTTTATTGCTATGGCTAAAATCACTACAGGCACAGAATAACACCCACCACCAATTCCATGCCTGGTGGTCACCATGATGTTTTGTACTTTTCGTATATGGCAGGGGGTTAGACTGGATGGCCCATGTGCCCTTTTCCAACTCTATGATTATAAGACCAGATGTGTTACTGTTTACCCTATCTCTCCAGCTTGAAAAGATTCTATTGCTGTAGCATATATTCCTAGTGATTTATTGCTCCCAAGTAGTTTGAGTGCAACTTCCACTTTACTTTCAAAAATTGTGTATTCATCTCCAAATAATTCTTTTATTATCCTTTCATGTCTTGTATATGGTTCTTCAATGTATTGTTCTCTTTATCTTTTTTTTAAAATTCTTGCTCAAGTATTATATTTTCTTGCTAGTAATATACCATCCCCACACTTGGTTTAAATTTCCCTTTCATTATTTAGTTCTTAGGAAAGCGATCTCTTCAGACACCTTTTTGTTGTCCTATTTCTCTGCATTGATTTTATAGTAGTTCCCTTTGTGCTTGTCCACCCATCACCAAACAGTTGTTTTTAGGAGTCTGACTATATTTCTGTCACCTTTTTGTTTAGCTTCTTGTCTATTCTTAACTATTTGAAGATCTTCATCTGTCATCCATTGAGGCTTATCTTTCTTTTTGGCTGCAGATAATGTCTTTTTGCATTATTTTCTGACAATGTCCCTGGCTTCAGTCCAGAGTCCTTCTGGCAACTAGGCTTTAGAGTGCAAATCTATTTGTACATGGCCATTAAATTCTATAGGGATGTTCTTCGGCTTGCATTTTGGCACAGTGAATGATTTTGTGTTCTTTTGCTTCCCTCTATTTTTTTTTTAATATTAGCAATTCATAATCTGTGCCATAATTTTCTTCTGGTCTTGTATTGAACAAAGTTTCTCCATCTTCTGTTGCCAATTGTTTTTAGTAGCATATGTATCTATTTTTTTAAAGAACTTAGCATTTTATTACCACACATTTTATCTATTTAACATATGCATTCTGCAAGAGATGGGAGAGATGTAATAAAATTACACTTACTAATTTACCAGTTAAAACAATACACACATTTTTAGATGGCTAGAATACAAAATGTGATAAAAAATTCCATTGGACCCATCTTCTTTTACAAACTAACTGACAAACTATCTCAACCTTTGTTTATAAGATTGAGTCCTTTGGCTGGTTACCCATTGTCTTTTTTACAAACCAATGACAAACCCTTATTGTGTTGGCCAGTTACCTGTCTTTAGATCCCTTATTATCATATGCGTTATCATATGGAAATATCTGGTCCTGTGTGCTAATGATACCTCAGTGGATTCCCTTTCCCACATGTGAACTAGTAATATCTATCTTTCCACCATTGCATTTAATTTACCTCAAAGAATTCGGTTTTTCACTCTTTATCTCAGCAGATTACAAGTAGGCAACAAATATCCTTCATCTTTTATTCCCTCTGCCTTCCTTGTCCTTCAATGTATTTCTTTTTATAGGAGATGCCATCTATGGCTGCTAGCCATCCCAATGGCTATATATCGAAGCATCACAGACAATATGTTTCTGTATATCTGGTGCTAGGAAATGCAATACAGAGGATGCAGCTGAACTCATGTCCTGCTGCTATGCTTCCCATAAGCTACTTTGGAGCCGGAATGCCTTTGGTTTGATATTTATTATGTTATCTCTCCTATAGCTGAGTCTACTTTCTTTCTGTGATAAGCACCTTTTTCTTATAAAAAGCTGATACTTTACTTTGTCTTTCCCTACTAAAATGTGCCATTCTAGCAGGGAATGGCACCCTTCCCCCTTTCTGGAAAAGTTGATGGAAATGTTCCATTATCATGAACAAGAGTCCTTATTTTTTTCACCTGAGCAAGCAACTAATTCAACCCAGAGGTCAGTTGTCTGGCAAGCAAATAGTAGTGTGCCATCCTTTACAAAACGGAACCAGGCTCCAGATGGAAATGATTTCACCAACTTGAAGTAAGCTCTACAACTTATTCTCTGTGTTTGAAGAACCTACATTGAAAACTCATCAGCAGGTTCTGAGACATATACCGTCCAAATTAGCAGAGTAACATAAAACGTTCTGGGTTCAAACAGAATGACAGTTAATTTTAAAATCTAAGTTTTCAGGCATCTCAATACAGTTTCACTATAGGAGATGGCAAGAAAGGTTGAAGTTGGCTTGTCAGGTGACGCTTAAACTGTGGTTAATACTAAAAGCCCCCATGAATCTGGAGTGTAACAAAACTGAACTCTTTCAAACAAGTTTAAAAGGTTATCCCTTGACTCTATAACTTGTATTCTCAAAGCAGATGGGGGAAAGCATAGAACACAGATGACAGAAGCTACCTGTGAGATTCTTTGTGAGTCTTTTTTGTGGAAAAATATGACCACATTTCTAAAATCAACACACAAAACTAAAGAGCTATGGCTCTATGTAGCCTTCAGTATTCTTGAGAATAGTATCAGTCCACCTTTGTACATCTTTACTGATTTCAGCTGTACTTGCTGCCAAGGTAAGTACTCACAGGTGGCAGTCTGTGTTACAAAATCTGTATGTGAGCTTGGAGGAGTCATAAAAGGTGTCTAGTATCAGTTCACATAAAAAATGCCTTTTTGTTTTCCAATGGAAGAACAAGCATGATTACAATAAAACAGCCATTCTTATTATGTTCCAGTGTTTGGAGACTATTAACACCCCTGATTGAAAATTAAAATAGATTGTCCCAACTAACGCTTGGTTCATATGTATTCTAAATGAGAGATTCAATAATCACTGCTTCTTAATGGCTAACAAAAAAGGAATCCCGTTTCCCCCTGTGTCCTTTATGAGTTCCATAAATAACTAATTAACCCCTGTGACAAAAGTCAGTATTAAAACAGGAAGCAGGCTGTGTGCACAAGGAGTAGGCATCTTTGCAAAGATCTCCTGAACTAGATGGAGCAGACGGTCTCATCACATTATTCTCCTCTGAATTAAATGCTTATTGACTCCACATTAATATCCATTTAGTAATCTGCCGTTTTGTTTGTTTTAATATAGCATTCAATTTTACAGTAGAACAGAATTATGCAGTTTAGAAGTATGAATATTAAAAAAGGATTTAATTAAATCTGTTGCCTGAAACCTCTGTCTAAAGCTATAATGACAAATTTAGCCCATATTTATTATGGTGCACAAGGGACTTTAACTAGATCATTAGTTTATATGCCTTACTCAGTAGTGAAGTTCTAAAACTTTACATTTTGCATATTGTTACATTATTCATTTTCCCAACTAGGCATAAAATATGGCTTCCCAAGAGTACAATACCTAATTCCTCAAAATATACAAAGATAGCAATAAAATGATTAAATTACAACACTTACATCTGTACTTCTTGTCTTATTATAAAGCAAAAATGCTTAAAAATGCAGAAAACATGGTACCTAATTGTGAGACTTCTCCAGGATTAAAACACATATTTTGTGCTCTATAACAATCCCAGAACAATAATATGCAGTTCCCAGTTTCTCCTTCAATGAAATGCACTGTACAGTGTAGCAAAAGCTGGCCAGAACTACTGCCTTTTGATAAGAGAAACAAAGAAATAAAAGATCTGTCCAGAAAAGGCTGATTAAATAACAAAGTGAGATTTCTTTGTATTTTGAAACAAATAGTCTGCCGAAAAGTATGCACGACTGTAAGCCACTGCAACTTATCGCTGCAAAATAATGTATGATGTTTTCTTTATTAATTGCACATTAACAAATGTTTAATCCAATCATGGAAATGTATTACCAGGGGTGACACTGACAAATTATGTTTGGCATACCATTTGAACTCATCAGAACAGACCAACAGAGATAATCTCAAACAGAAAATGAAGATATATCAAATCACCATTGGTAGGCCTAGTTTCATTAAAAGAAGTTGTGATGGAAAGAGTCATCCATCGCCCGCCCCATCAGTCTTAGATGCCTATTCTGTCTTTTGATATGAGTGATCATATTTATTTAGGGTCATATAGAGCTTCCTATATTTTATTTCATTTATTGAAGAGCTATATGTTTATATTTTTATACAGTATTAAACGCCAAAGTCGTTTAATTTGTTTTAACCAAATGTGTTTATGTTTCCTTTCACAACTGTATATAGCATTTAATGTTTGCTATTTTTGTCTTTTGGAAGCTGCCCTGAGTCCCTTCAGGGAGAGAAGATGGGTTAAAAATAATGTATTATTATTATTATTATTCCTAAAACATTGACACAGAACCCTTTCAGGGGGGAAAACATATTCAGGACAGTAGGAGATCGGAATAAAACATTATAAGTCTCTTTGAAATCCCGTGACAATCACATAAGTAAATGGAAATTACGAATGAAATATTTCTTTTGTAACTCATTATAATTTGCCCAATTTATCTCTTGATCAGCAAATTTTATTCTGTACTAAAATTGCTCCATATGTTTCCTTGACATATGTTTTCCTGATATGTTTTATGACATTCTTTTTTTAAAAGGAGCTTATTGTTGTTATTATGGTTGCTTCAATTTCAAATCAAAACATACGAAGCAAAGAACTGCACAAGGCTTTGCTGATCAAAACTCTTCCACTTGCTGAGCAGAAAACATGTGAGCCAACTCACTAATAGCCCCCTAAAGATTCAACTCTCTACTACGAAGAACTAACATTATGGCTGATAATGTGGAAATGAAATCTCTACAAAAATGTACTATTAAAGGAAGTAGGGAGACAAATGAACAGAAACCTGTCAGATGGAAGGCTATGCACTGGTCAAATATTCCCATTTCCAAGATAACCTTTGAATTGTGTAACAGTCTGCAAAAAAAATTCGCTCTTTTTCTAATATGGATTGAATGCAGTACAGAGTGTTTGTGTGTGGTGGATTGGGGACAAGAAGAAATTCGCTTCATTACAGGACGTCCCTTGATAAATAAAATCTTGAGCTGGCCTCTGTCCACCGCTGTTTTAAATGAGCCCAGTCAGTCTGGCCCATGTTTTTTCATTTTGTTCTCTGAAGCCAAATGACTACCATCTGCTGTCACAAAGCTGTCACACAATCAGTAGTTGAAGATTTCTAAGGAATATAATGGCTTAAGAATGAATATATGACATTGCAGCTCACATCTAGCAGGGAGAGAACAGCAATCCATTTGAAAAGAACAGCAGTAGTGTTCTCCCACTTCTCAGCAAGTACATTGTAATACAAATCTTTATTTGGACTCAAGACGTTGACAGGTCAATTGAACAGAATAAGTCTAGTTTATGATGCAGTTGTCAGAAGTGGTTAAAGCAGGAGTCTGTTTACTGGTGCCCTGAGATATTCCAACAATTTTTCTTGCAAACCAGCACCTTGAGGTTAATTACTTTACCAATTTGAGTAAATGGCAAGCCATATTCCCATCTGTCTCCATTAGTTCCCCACTATTTCTCAATTTATGATGACTGAGGTCAAGGCTGTGGTACAAAAGAAGAGGTAATAAAGCATGAATGGAGTAATTTTCTGTTTATACAAATGTGGTAGCCATAGCATAAATAAGGAGGAGACATTTTAAAATGCCACGTTTTTACTCTGAAACCCCTGGATACTAACTATATTCACAGGAGAAGAAATATTGTCAATAATTTGTTGTTTTAATGATATATTATTATTTAAAGCATTAAAAGCATATAATGAAATTGTGTAAACACTCTCATTGTATCCATTGGTATGAAAAAGTCTAGAACCTAGGAGCCAAACTGCTTGAGAAACAATGTCTGAAGACATGCATCCAGTGTTGGAACCCCTTAAGTGCTGTTTAGGTGCATAACAGATTTGTTCCAAATTTGTTCCAAAATAAATACATAAATACTTTTGGCAAAATCCAGTTGTTAGTAATAACTGAAGTGGATCCACTGAACCAATGGCAACTTGGTAAGTTGGGACTAACTATTTGATTACTTTTGTACTCACTGTTGCAATCAAACCTATCAATAAATTATGGTATATAGTTGGTATATAGTATGGCATAAGCTCTTCCTTTGAAATGAAATGCTCTTCCTTTCTCTCCTCTACTGGAATATCTTTAAGGAGCTGATAGAGAGCATTTCATTTTTGATCAACCACAGTTTATCATCATGCCTGATCCCTAAACTATGGTTAACTTTAATGCAACTTGTTGGAATAAGACAGCTTTGTAACCAGCTTTGTAAAATATCATAGTTAGAATTACTCTAATGAGCATTAACAATTGCATAAATAGGTCAATAAGTTGTGGTTGCAAATGCTTTTAGTCTTTTCTTTGTGACTATACCAGAGAATGGGGATAACAGAAAGAGAAACATATTATCCCTTTATTTACATAGTCCACTTCCAAAACAGTAAATTATTGCTTATTGCTACATTCCAATGCAGTCATTGCTTTGATATGAATTCTCATCCCACCAATTATTTGAATCATTCAAGGAAAAATTCTTGCCAGATTCCTTAAACTGATTTGCTAGTTTGATATTTGTTGCCAAACAAAATTAAAGACTGCTAACCTTACAAGAAGTACGATATACTCCACGTCTCTGGGTTTTACTTCCAAGAATTTGATTATTTGTGGATTATATGCCACCATTTTTGCTTCTGCCCTACACCTTTTAAAAATCAATTTGAAAACACCAGTATCCATTGTTACCTGTGTCCAGCTAAATCAGACTTAATCTGGAAGGAAATCAAGCTGGTGGGGTGGTTGAGTCTAACTATGTATGCATTTCCATGTTCACTCATTGAGTGAGTGATGTGCGGTCTCCAGAGGGCAAAGAGGGAACACAACAGGGGGAAGAGAGGCAGAGATTATCAGCAGGTAAGATAGTGGCAGCAGTAAGAGGAAACCAAGGGGAATGGTAAGGGGCTGTGGCAGCACTTCTTATGGCGGCAGCCTCAGCAGGTCTGGGTTTAACAGGGATTTATAAATATCATCTCACATTAAGCCCAGATCTGCTGAGTTTGCTGACAAAAGAGTAGCTGCTGCAGCTCCTTCCTATTATTCTTGCCCTCCCTTCCTACACTGCTCCAGCTCTGTTCTTACCTCCACCCCCTCCATCTGCCTCAAGACAGCACACCACCCACTCTTCCCCCTCCCACTCCCCATTCCTATCTTCTTCCAACTTCCTGTCCATATGAATGAAAGAGGCCCAGCTACTTTGTCGGTTTGATTTCCTCCCAGCAACCAAACACTTGACCACTGTCAAGTCTGACTTAACTGAACACAGATCAAGACAGATACTTGTGTTCTCAAAGTTCCTACTGAAAATGGGGTAGGGCACCAGTGGATGTGACAGCAAATAATTTATTTATTTATATTTATTCTTCAAACTTCCTATACCGCCACTCCCCAAAGGCTCGGAGCGGTTTACAGTTTGACATAAAATACATAATACACGAACAATACGATACAACACAAAAGGGAGGTACTACATCTAAGGCAGGGGAGACAAGACCAGGGCTCGTGACCACATGGGTCAGTGAGCTATCCAGAGGTCAAGCCAACAGTGGCTCGACCATCGAACGAGGGGAGCCTAGGAGGGTCCCACAAGTCCAACAGTGTTCTTAGAGTCACCAGATCCGTTGGGAGACGGTCACCACAAGCCTGTGGGTCCGATCTCCCCCTCACCAGGATGTCAGATATCCTGGGTTGGGGGTTCGCCAGCGGAGACACTCTACGTCTGTAGTTGGCATTCCAGAAGGTCCTAGCAGGGAACCTCCTGGATGCATCAAGGCCAATCCTCACGGACCTCTCCCGCTCTGGGGGTCCAGAAGAAAATTCAAGGGTCCTCCTAGTTCCAGGGGCTCTGGGAGTCCCCCTCTGCGGCACCTGGCTGCTCTGGAACTGGTTGGGCTGGGAGGACTTCCGGTGAATGTCCGTGGGACCAGAAGTCCTTTCAGGTTATACGGGTAGCTTTTTTGAGTGTTAAATACAGTTTGGCTTTCAGTCACGCTGCAGTGATCTGCAGTTTTCACAGAAACTTTATTTGCTTTCTCTTCCCCAAATCACAACCAACATCATCCCACCCAAGCCATCAAACCTCAGGTCTGGTTTTGAGTGGAAGTGAAGGTGTGCCAGCAGTAGAAGACAAGACATATTAAATCTTCACTCCATTAACAAAATGTTACTAATGATTTGTTGGATCCCAGTTCTAGAAATGAAAGTATTAAAACTTTTCTGTTAACTGATTTGGTTTGGAATTGAACATCGTTTACCATGCTTACAGAAGATGCAATTTAAAAAACTTGAAATAATATTTTCCCTTCATTTATGAAAATGCTAACCTGGATTTTAATGTTTTTATAGATACCATATTATAAGAATGTAAGTACCTTTTAAGAGGAATGTACTCATTTCCAGTCTTTCTTTTAGAACCATGATAGATATTTTGCTTTATACTCAATGACTAGCTTGACTCATAGCTGTTAAGTTGATTTTGGGGGGTTCAAGTCAAATTTCTTTCACTATACAAAAAACTGGTTTGAACTCCTACATTTACATATGGTATTTTAAAATGCGCAGCAGACTCAAACATTACTCCTCTATACTACTAAATACAATCTCAGTGGAGATGATGGTGATAACAAACTTACTGATAAAGCAAGAAGGGTATTTTTCTTCTTAGCAAAATAACCCTTTTTTGTTTCTGCCTGTTTACAGTGCATTGTCATCTACACTACCAGAAATTTGGATCAAGTTGCAATTGTGATCAATCAGCAATAATTTGCATTCCCATTTCTTTCAAAGCTTGCATCTGGCCAATTCAGTGAAGCTTGAATGATTATTAACACATGCATCATAATGTGTCTAGAATAGGTTCATATAATCTATGCACACACAAGGCTGTTTATACACGTACTTCCCTATTGTATGATACATTTTGCTGGATCAGGAGAGAATGTATATTGAGATATAGCACTGGTATTACTCAGGGCCCTTCCGCACTGCCCTTTATCCCAGGATCTGACTCCAGATTATCTGCTTTAAACTGGTATATATGAGTTCCCACTGCCAGATCAGATCTGGGATCAGATCTTGGGATAAAGGAGCAGTGTGGAAAGGCCCTCAGTTAAAATGTATATATCAAACTAATCCAATTTGGGTCAAACTGAAAGATAAGAGTTTGGCTAAAGTTTTTCCAAGTTATGAACCTCCTCCCTCCCTTGAGGGAGGCTTTTTTCATGTCCCCGCATGGGGAGCTGGAGCTAACAGAAGGAGCTCCAGCTCCCCTGGATGCAAATTTCAGATTTGTCAGTCTTCAGTTCTGCCGGCACAAGGGTTTAACCCATTTCACCACCTTGTTCTCTCTGAACTGACCTCAGTATTGTGACTGATTAGATATTATAATATCAAAAACCTGTTAATTTTACTTCTAGTTTTACATTGTTCTGACTTAAAAGTTAAATTCCACATCAATCAATTAATTTTATTTGTAACGGTCCACACAAGAGTGTTTATATGTTTTATGTACACATCTAATATACTTTGTATACAATTTTCCCCTAATATATGTGAATTCTTTAATTAAGATGATGCATGTATTATATACATGAATCCTGCAACTTCAAAAAAGAATTTTGAATTATTAACATTCCCAGTTGAGAAAATACTATAAATCAATTATGTAAGAAGATGTTGCATTATTTCATTCTGTCTTTCTTTTTACAGAATTATGTTGAAAATTAACTTTGATATTTAGTTTTGCTAGAAAATTATCAGTTATAATTATTTGTTGCTAAACTGTTGAAGAGAATTTACACAATGATTATGATGGTAATGGCGCTGATGCTATTTGTTGTGGCTGTTGTAAAAGAAGGAATAAATCAAATTTCTTACAGAAGAAGATCTAAAAATATTGTGAATTAACAAGTTTCATAAAACCAATAAAGGAACAGCTTCATCATTTGCCAGAGGGTGACAACGCACATTTGGTATTCATATCGTACCCATTGCCTTTTCATTAACCTCACCATTCTTCACACAGTAATTAGAGTAGTGTATATTTATGCCATGAGTATGATTGAACTTTTCAGGTTTTTCCCAGATCCCTTTGCATGATATATCCTTGCAGGTTCAGAGTCAACACCAGAAAACAAAGCCTAATAAGTTTTTAACTACTCCTTTTGCCAATTGATAGTCTAGTGATGTGTATGTGTGTAAAAGAAATATTTTAAAGAATTCTTTAAAAAAAACTCTACTATTAAAAATATTTTAATAAACGATAAGTGCTTTTGTACTGTTCCATTATCTGGGTGGACTCCAAATGGGGACTTAGACAGAGAAGGGTAGTTCATTTTAGGAGGGGGGGGGGGAGTTGAAGGAGGAAAACCATGTCCCCCATTTTTGCTGGTGATGCTCCCCCCACCTTTCCCATATTATAAACCATGGTTGTTTCAACTATGACAACATGGGTGGGGGGAATAACAGAAAAAACAGGGGAAAATGGTTTAACCACTTCAACCTCCTTCTCCCTGTAAAATGGACTATCCTTTTCTCTCCAGTGTTGCTTTGTGACCTCCGCCAGGACAACAGAACAGTACCAGTGCTTTATTAAAGTCACATAAGTTATTCCACTTCCTCTCATTATGATGATATTTTAATTATCTTTAACTTTTAACTTAATCAAGTTTTAATTGTGTTTTAATGTATGCTAACTATTACAGGAGTTTTAGGACAGTCTATTTGTGTATTTTCTTGTTTTTGTCTTTTACTGTTGATATGATCAGTGGACTCAGGGGCGGTCTCAGGTAATTTTAAATGGTAGGCGAACATTATTTTGGTACCCCCCCCAAACATTATTTTGCCCCTCCCCATGTAAAACAAATATACAATTATAATATCACAATACCATTAGTAGTATTATATTGTATCAATGTATATACAATATATTATACCATATTTATACTATATTATATCATAATTATATTATACTACATTACAATATAATTATATTATAATATATTGACATTATAATACAATATAACATTCTATTATATTACTATTATAAAACAATAAATAAAATTATTTATTTCAATAAAATTATCCTCTACTAAATATTTTCATGACTCCTATAAAACTCAAATAACCCAAAATATTATATATTACTATTTTGTACAATACCACTATACTGCAATGTTGTTTGTAATATTACATGTAATATAAAATATATCGTTATTCTATTATTATATTGTATTTTTATTATATTGTATGACAATATTAAGCAGAACTGTATAATAATCAACAAGAAATGCAATGTAAATGCATCAAAATCAGAATATATTACATCCCACCCGACTCATAATTCATAGGAGTCTCCCATAAGTCCAAAATTAGGATCCCAATATAAATGTAAATAGAAAAACAGCCAAAATGTTCAAATGAGGTCGAATACAGGCAGCACGGCCTGGGCAAACTTGGGCCCTCCCTCCCTCTAGGTGTTTTGGACTCCAACTCCCACAACTCCTCATAGCTTCAGGCCCCTCAGGTCTAGACAGAAATAGTGCCGAAGAAAGGAAGGAGGGAGAGAAGAGGTCACAGAGGAGGAGGAGGAAAGCCCTTCATTCATTCCTTCACTTACACTTCCTTCACTGATTCTTTTCTCCTTCCCCGCAAACGCGCGGCGGAGACAAAGGGAGAGGGAAGCACTCCCTGCCTGCCCGATAGGGAGTGCTTTGCTTACAGGCTTCTGCTCAAGGGAGCTACTAGGCATGTGCGGAGGTTTTCGCGGATGTGCAGTTGCTCCTGCGCTCAACTTCAGCTCTGGAGCAACTGCCCCTGCACGAAAAACCTCCATGCATGCCCAGAAGCGGCGTCGGAACAACCAAGGCCGGGGCCCAAAAGCAGTCAGCTGCGGCGCTGCCTGAGGAACATCGGCAGGGCCAGGATGGTCCCCCAGGCGGCCAGGATGGCGCCCCCTTCCCAGATGGCGCCCTAGGCAGCCGCCTACTTGGCCTACCTTGTAGGACCGCCCCTGAGTGGACTAATCTGTAAACTTTACTTACTTCCTCTCATCCTTTGGTTTATTATATTTCTGTACCATACTGGTTCACCATCAGGTGATTAAACCATGGCAGTTACTGAAGTGATCCCCAAATAGAAGAAAGCAAAAAATATCTCTACAGACTGAAGGATTAGTTCTGATTCAGAAATAAAATATAAAAAATAGAACAAAGACATAATATCATAACATCTACTTGTTTCCAACCATATTTTCCAATGGCAAAACAAACCATGTAGTTCATTTATATAAAGATAAATTTTTGACACAACTTTTCACAAAATCAATCTTATAACTCTGTTGCTTTTCAAACTGCCCAAGTCAGAATAAACAAGTGCAAAGATTTTAAAACTTATACTTCATGGTGCTTTGGTGTAAAGCAGTGATTCTCAAAGTGGGCACTACCGCCCCCTGGAGGGTGGTTGCACATTCCAGAAGGGCGGTAGCAACCTACAGTGAAATTGGGGGGCGCTGAAGCCCAGTAAGGGGGCGGTGGTGTTACCCTTACATTGGGTTGCCACTTGTCCCTGTTGGTGTGGGCGGAGTTGAGGAGAGGAAGGGGGCGGGCACTGCGGTTTCCAGGCAACGCCTGCCCGGGTATTCCAACTTGTAGGTGCACACACTCGCGTGCTTGTGGCCTTACACCCCTACTACATCTATGACAAGCATCCTCAGAGGTTGTGAATTATGTTGGAAACTAGGCAAGTGGAATGTCCAGGGTGGGAGAAAGAAGTCTAGTCTGCTTGAGGCAAGTGTGAATGTTGCAATTGGCCACCTTGATTAGCATTGAATGGCCTTGCAGCTTCAGTGCCTGGGGGGATCCTTTGTTGGGAGGTGTTAGCTGGCCCTGATTGATTCATGTCTGGAATCCCCCTTTTTGATGAGCGTTATTCTTTATTTAATCAAGTGCAAGTTTAATATGTCAAAACCTCTCCAGTATGTTCACATTGAAATTGTTGTTTTGCAAATTAAGTTGTATTAACAGTTTTTTCCTGGTGTAAAACCACTGATCAAAGTAATACAATTTCTTAATTAATTTTAGCAACGATTATGTCACTTATACATGCTAAGAAGGTAACATTCCCGCATACTCCCTCACTTGCATTGAGGTATGTGCAAGCATGCACTGCATTTCCTTCATCATATTTAGTGGAACGTAGATTCAGTGCAGTAACCAATTTATTAACAAAAAAAAGGAAACCGATTGCAAATAGTCAATCATGGTGATTTGAGATGACTGCTGACGAAAATAGAGCCGAGGATTACTAGATTGGTAGCAGCATGCCAGGTTCATCCTTCTCCCTGTGATGACTTCGAATGTTTTAACTTTTTGGTGAATGAAGGTGGCTGAGTTAGGGTGAAGGGTCCCCACTCCCGCACAAAGCCCACTTTTTCTGCGCCAGGAGCAGTAATGGAGAACCCAATGGGCACATCATCTCCTCCTTCCCATTTTCTAGAAGTATGCAACATTGGTATTACCTTTCTATTCTAAATTCAATAAATACTTTCATAATTTCAAACTTGAATGTTTCTAATTTACACCTTTCTTTACTATATTTTACGAAAAAGGTAGAAACATTAATACATATATCTTTCTATTTAATTGCTATTAAAGTTTTTTAAAAATTAATTTCTAGGGGGGCGGTGAGCAATTTTTTTCTGGAAAGGGGGCGGTAGGCCAAATAAGTTTGAGAACCACTGGTGTAAAGGATCGACATTACTCAGGGTGATTTGAAACCCCAATGAATCAAAATATTAATATAAATAAAAACAACTGCCACCAATATAAAGACTGACTCTGACTTCTTACTTCAGAAGTCAAAAGTTTTCATATGCTGCCACAAATTATAAAGAAATGTGTCTTATTTACTTAAGGATTTAAACTGCTCTGAGATAGAACGCTCTCCTGGCCGATAAACCTTTTGAAAACCCTCTGGCCATCACTGAAGTTATAACCAATGTCAAGCCTTTTGGCCCACTGGAGGTCTCTTAGGCCAGAATGCACTGGACTTGCATTCAAGCCTGTGAGCTGAGGTAAAATGGAAGTGTTTTTCCCCTTCACAAAGGTGTGCTGCCACTAATGGACTCTGGACTGCTGCACGAACAGATGTAAAAACCTTTTTGGACAGAGACACACTTGAGGCTTGTGCTTTGAACAATAAAACACTAAAGTTTATTTGAGAGAACTTTCATAAATAGTTAACAAACTTAGTGGTTTCAAAAATTTGGCAGGAAAACATGTGGGTACTTTAAATTCAGTAGAAATCTTTGCTACAAGGTTTACTCTCCTCTCTCTCCAACCAGTTTACTGACAGGACTTAATCTCTCTGTCTAATAAACCTTAACTGCTACCGATAGTCCATTTTAGGATTTATCTAAACTGAACCGCTACGCTATTCTCACTAATAGCTGTAGATTCTATTCGCCAGCTAATCTTTGCCAGACACCTGATCTCTTTCAGGCCTCTTCTTACTATTCTACACTAACCCTGAACCTTCTCTTCTAAACACTTTCTCCGCTAAACACCAGACTTCAACTGCCTGACAGATTTCAGAAGCCCTTACTTTAAGGCTTTCTCTCCACCCCCAGCTAGACTCCGCCCCTTTCCTAACAGCCAATCCTGACTCCCTCTTTTCCCTCCAGGCTAGATTTAGCCACGCCCCTATTGGAAAAGGGAATCTAAAATGAATGCTCCCATTTTATCTAACTAAGCTTTTCAGGCTTTCTACCAGCCTTCCAGGTATGGGATCACTACATTTGCTATCAAAAGTGTCAGAGATTAAATCAGGAGAGCCAGGTTTGAACTGTAAAATGTTCTTTTATTAGTAAAGAAAGCAAAGCATTTTACCGGAGCAGTTCTAAAGCGTGTCTCTCATAAGCATAAATCATGGCGACTGAAAGTGTCTTATCTGTGTACAGCTCCACCTCTCCACATTCCTTAGGGGTCAAAATCCAGGTACTGTAGTTCAATACATACACGTCATCTTCTCTCTTCAATTAACCCTGTGATCACCAACCACAACTACACATAGCAAACATGCAGCAAAGCATTTGACACAATCGGAAATACACACAATTACAGAAACATTTAAAACTCAACATTACCAAATATATAATTCACTTCTACATTGACAAAAAGCTATGGCATAGGGTGAACTGGACATTGGCATAGGGAGGCAATGCTACAGATATCTATGACTAGGAGGGAAAAAAGTCCCATGGAATACTGTGACTTCAATACTTACTTCTCCATATAGAAGTAAGCATTGTCAATGTGCTATTGCAGAACGAAATTAAATGTCTTTCCCTGCGCACACCACAGAAACAACAAACCCATCCCTCCACACCCAACCACCACCACACAGCCCCGAATGCCACATCAATATGAAACCATTGAGTTCAACATAGTCACAGCGTTAGGAAAAAAGCTATCTCTCAGTCTGTTTGTCCTTGTCTTTGTACCATCCACCAAATGGCAATAATTTTTTTAAAAAGAAATATGCCGGGTGAGATGGATCTCCAAGAATGTTCTTCCAAAGAGGGGAGAAGGCAACCAATGATTCTCTGTGCAGAAGTGGTGACCCTTTGGAGCGCCTTCCTGTTTGCCACTGTACAGTTACCAAGCCATGTGCAGATGCAGTACATTAGGACACTCTCTATAGCACAGCAGTAGAAAGTCACCAGGAGTTTTTCATTCAGTTGTTGGTTCCTAAGAAGTCTCTGGTAGTACAGCTGGGCCCTCTTAACCAATGCTGTTGTACGGGTGCCCCAGGTCAGAATCTCCTTAACAGTGACACCCAAGAACTTAAAGCTGGCCACCTGCTCCACTTGGCAGGCATGTAGCCAGGGGGTGGTCCGCGAAATTCTCAGGGTGGCCGAAAAGGCCTTATTGGTACATTATTTAAACTGTTATGTTTATTCATATCATGATCTGATCACCATGCTCATTATATCCCACATTAATGGGGTTATTGGGATAACAATAAAAAAGGTTTGCTAGGGTAGACCCTCTTCCACCCAGTCTCAGCCCCCGAACCAAACTCAGCCCCCCGAATCAAAATCCTGGCTACGGCCCTGCCACTTGGTATCCATTTATGACTTAGGGATGAATTTCTGGTCTGTTCTTCCTATAGTCCCCTATGAGCTCCTTGGTCTTATTGATGTTACGAATCAGATTATTGTCCTTGCAGCACAAGAACAGCCGATCCACCTTCATCCTGATAGGCAGACTCATTCCCTTCAGAGATAAACCCTAGTGATATACAACTATGATAAACCTTCATCATAGTTGTATATCACTATGATGAAGCCTGCACCTATGTCCTAATTTTCAAAGTGCACCCACTTTTTAGAGGATTTTTGCAGCAGCCTCATAATTAGAAAAACATGGCTTGTATTTCTCTCACTTCCCACACTGTAAAAAAACCTGGCTTTATTTTTAAAACACTAATTACATGATGGGCCAAAGCCTCTAATTTCTGAGACTACACTTGACGAAGACAAATAATTTGTAAGCAAGGAGAAAAAAAGCTCTCCTGTGGCAGAGAAATTATGTGTTACTGTACAGAGGCTTTATTAAACAAACACATTTGGTGCTCAAGATGTCAGGGTCTCTCTCCCACACTTCCGATTTATTCCTGCTTTTCAGACTATCACAGCATGAAGCAAATTAAGCCCTTTTGTTAAAGAGTAAAAGTAATTTGTCATATTAGTCTATTGTTGCTAAAAGAATCACTGCCTTCCAAACACACACGAAAGCCTGCTCTAGATTTTGGATGTGTTCCACCTGGCATGCTTTGCACACTATTTAGAAATGTGTCAAGGTAGGATTTTCATTGGGGGGGTGGTACTTAAGAGGTTAACCATTATGACTCCTTGTGGAAAGAATATTTTCTACATGCTATACAGTCTTTTAATTTACAGAAACAAAAAAAACGTGTTTATCGTTCTAGTTGAAACAGTACTGCAGAACTGGAAGGGAAACAGAAAAATAAAGCCCCAAAAGAATCAAAAGGCTAGAAAAACTCACAGAAAAGAAAAGCAACCTGAACATAGCAATCTTATAGGTGTACACTCAGACAGAAGTCTCATTCCTGAGTAGTGTATACAGGATTGCAGCTTTACATATACTTAATTTACAGATAAACAAAATCATGCACTGTGTGTTAAAAGGGGATAGTGAGAAGTTTATACCTTATGTTATAATACTACAGAGGACCAGTACTTATACAAAGTGGTGGAAAATTCAAGATGGATAAAAAAACTACTTTGGCACACAGTGCATAGTTAAACCATAGATACTAGGCATGAGAAAAAAGTTATGAAAATGAAATGATTCGTAAGAAATTCGTAAGAAATGCTACTTTTGAGTATTTCCGCACCTGGAACGCCAACTAGGAAGTGGACTTTCTTTATAGAACCGGGGACCAGGATTTTCTTAAGTGTCGTTATTAGGTCGTAAGGGGGCACCCTCCTTCTCTCTCACCACCCTCCCGCCTCCCTTGCCAATAAGTATTATGGCAAGGCAAGCCCTAAACTCGCTCCTTCTTTCGGCTGGAAGCCCGGAAAAATGTAAACAGAGAGGATTACTCAGTAAATCTGCAAAGGAGGGCACTTTGGATGAAGTGCCCTCCTTTGTGGATTTACTTCTGAGTAAACCTCTCTGTTTACATTTTTCCAGGCTTCCCTGCCTCTCCTGCCTGCCAGGATCTAAAGCATCAAAGAGTATTGGGGTGAGAAACCAACCTAATGTATAATAGAATGAATGCTACTGTAAGTGCCTAATATTATAAGTAATCCAACTGGTCATATACCTACATTCCATGCACATGCAATAATACAGCAGTAATAACAATGGGTATAAGAAGAGGTAAAATTCAAACCGAAGTATTCTGACTGGTCCCTCCTCCTCTTCTCTATGAGCGGAAAAGGCAAAACCCGGGCACAGCGTTTGCTGCCTGGGTGCACACACATACATATTCTTGGGGGTTTGCTGCAGAATCCCGGGCTCATAGAGAAGATTCTGCAGCAAATCCCCCCCAAAGAATATGTATGTGTGTGCACCCAGGCAGCAAATGCTGTGCCCGGGGTTTTGCCTTTTTCCCGGGCTCAGACAAGAGCCTTTTGCAGTCTGAGGAGGGACCACAGTCAGAGTACTTCGGTTTGAATTTTACCTCTTCTTATACCCATTGTTATTACTGCTGTATTATTGCATGTGCATGGAATGTAGGTATATGACCAGTTGATTACTTATAATATTAGGCACTTACAGTAGCATTCATTCTATTATACATTAGGTTGGTTTCTCACCCCAATACTCTTTGATGCTTTAGATCCTGGCAGGGCAGGAGGAGTGGACGGCTCTCCCCACCCCTTCTGCCTGCCAGGATCTAAAGCCTTGAAGAGGCTTCATGAGGGGCCAACTTCAGCCCTCCAGGTGTTTTGGACTTCAACTCCCACCATTCCCACAGCCTCAGGCCTCTTCCTTTTCCTCTCAGCCTGGGCAAACTTGGGCCCTCGCTCCCTCAGGATCGGGGTGAGAGAGAGGCAGCGAGGAGCGAGGGGGGGCTCCTCCTCCTTTTTTTGCTGCTTCCAAGAATAGAATACCCCCCTCCCTCCCTCCTTCCCTCCCTCCTTCCTATTTGGAGAGTCCCATCTAGAATTCAGTGTGATTTATTCAGGTTTTGGCCTACAACTCCCAGAAATCCCAGCCAATTTAACAGCTGTTAGGATTTCTGGGAGTTGTAGGCCAAAACCATCTGAATGCATGCGCTGGCATATGAACTACTAACGAATTTCGTTAGTAATTAAGTTACATTTTAGAAATTTTTGGAATTTTTTTTGTAAGTCTTTCTTTTACTGATCAACACCCCCCCCCCATTTGATTTTAGAATCGCCATTTTTGGGTTCAAAACCATGCCTAATAGATACAGAATGGGGGATGCCTGGCTGGAGAGCAGTCCGTGTGAAAAAGATCTTGGAGTCCTCGTGGACAACAAGTTAAACAGGAGGAAACAATGTCATGCGGCAGCAAAAAACCAATGGGATTTTGGCCTGCATAAATAGGAGTATAGTATCTAGATCCAGGGGAGTCATGCTACCATGTATAAACATGTGAGGGGAAGTTATAGATAGGCGGGAGCAAGCTTGTTTTCTGCTGCCCTGGAGACTAGGATGCAGAACAATGGCTTCAAACTACAGGAAAGGAGATTCCATCTGAAGATTAGGAAGAACTTCCTGACTGTCAGAGCCAAGCCAGGATTTTGTTTCTGCTGCCCTGAAGAGACTAGGCATTGCATAACAATGGATATAATGAGCAGGATCAGATCATGATATGAATAAACATCAGTTTAAATAATGTACCAGTAATTAGGACCAAGAACTTCCTGACTAGCCCCCTGGCTACATGCCTGGTCAGAGCTGTTCAGCAGTGGAACTCTCTGCCTCGGAGTGTGGTGTAAGCTCCTTCTTTGGAGGCTTTTAAGCAAAGGCTGGATGGTCATCTGTCGGGTGTGCCTTGAATGCGATTTTCCTGCTTCTTGGCAGGGGGTTGAACTGGATGGCCCACAATATCTTTTCCAACTCTATGATTCTATAATTCTATGATAGAATTTACTTTGATGTGGTGATAGCCCCCAATTTAGGTGTCTTTTAAGATAATCAGATGTATTTGTGTAGTATCAAACTGTCAGCCTAAAAGTCATGATGTCTATGTATACTCTGTCTCTATGATCAGAGGTAGTTTAGTCTCTGAACTGCTGTTAAGGAAGAATAGCGGGAGAGATCTTATGAGCTCATAACTTGCTTATGGATCTCAAAAGTGCCACCAGGTTGGCCAGGGAGGGAATAAGGACACTGGTCTGAGTGTCCATCTGCACCAGGCAGGTCAGCCTAGTGAAAGTTGTTAGATTGCAAGTCCTGGTGAGCGTAGCCATCATAGTTAATGGTGAGGAATGCTGGGAACCTCTGTTCAAAAAGAGCCAGAGGACCACATGATTCACCAGCCTGATTTAAACCAAAATGTACTGTTTGTTTACAGCCCATCAACTTTACTTCTGCTTTGTTTCAAGTAGGAAAAGTGTTGTCTTTTACTGGAAGAAATTCTTTCTTGTATTTTTTTTATCTGTGTATTCCAACTACCTGTTTTTGTTGTTTCATTTTGTCATCCTCAAGTCCTTTGAGCGAGACTATGTGCACTGCCGATCTCAATGATTATTTGTTTAGTGTCACTCAGCACACAGAACAGGGCAGGTTTGTCCTCCTGAAGACTTTATTACCTAACCACCACAGGGCAGGGCTATGATATAATTCTATTTACTCTAAATAATCAACAACAGGAATAACCACAGAATGCCTCTGCTTGGCTCTGTGATGTTATTTTGATAAGGAAAATGCTAAAAATCTAACGTTTAATAAAGTAATGTAAACCTGTAACAAGAATCCCAGCATTTGTGTGCACTTATGCAAGCTAGTTGAACATTCCTATGATAATATATCTAGCTCATCACAAAAGCTTCTCACCCAGCCTAGCTAAAATTATTTTACCTAACAAATACATTTTTAAATGTTTTGCGGCCACTAATAATGTTTGTTATTCTCAACTTAGAAGTATGGATCTGTAGCAGCTCCATATTCAATAAGGCTACATAAAGCCCGCCCACCAGTGTACCTTAACAGCTAGCAGATGCATCAGCTGAAAAAGATCTGTTATCTTCCAATCCCAATACAACAAGGGTGATTTTTCCATCCCTCTCCTACCAGTGGGCAAGGCTTCAACAATGAGAAAGAGAACTACTTCTCCCTGACTACTTTCAGGACTACTTTCTCTTGACAGTTTTGCCCCTGGCGAGAGGTGATGGAAATGTCATATCTCAAAGAGCCCTGAATGACAGCAGAACAGAGCTCCTTCACCCAGTGTGGCTCCAGCTGTTAAGAAGAAGTCCAAGATTTGGACCAGAAGATGTTATTTGGTTATGCATACATAACTAAATAGCTCATGTCAAATATTGGCAATCAATATTACTACTATGATGCTATTAATAATAATCCAAAGTATCAAGCTGTGATATTCAGCTTTTTATATTCCCTTACAAAGAAGAGTACAGACTGTTTCAAAAGCATCCTTGCATAACAAAACTGGGATTAAGCGCGCTTTAATAAGTACATGCCATTGTTTCTCTTTTCCACAATTTAGGCAAAATGAAGGCATGTCTGAAGCTAGGCACAATGTATCAATATTTATTGTTGCTTGGAATTTACAAACACAGCATACTCTATATAAATTACTTCTGCCATTGATGGAAACATTTTCTTCACATGCTATATTTTAAGTCATGGGCTCTAAAACAGCTATTTAAATAATACATGGGTTTCTACATTTTATGATGGCATTGTTACAAAGCACAGGCATCCATTTAATACTGATGACCCAATCCAACAGGTCACATTGGCATACATTGCTTATCTGCATATACCATCCTCATTACAATGCATTGTGGAACCTCTACTTAAGAGAGTCCCAACTTAAGAGCATTTTGAGTTAAGAGCTGTCACTTGGCCTGGGGTTTGCTTTGATGTAAGAGCAGCATTTTGAGTTAAGAGCTAGTGCCAGAGAGAGTGCTACAGCAAGAGTACAGGGCTTCAAGAAAGCGGCCTTCATGACTCATGCTCTTGTCCACTTTGGGAGATTGCTATCTGCTTTAATGCATTTCAATGGGAAGATTTGCTTTGAAATAAGAGAATTTTGAGTTAAGGGCTTGGTTATGGAACAAATTATGTCAAGGTATCAAGGTATTACTGTATATGAAATCCTTACTGATTCAGTGGTTAGAAAAGCTTAAAAACAATTATAGGTCCTTAAATTTGCTAGCCAGCTTGACCAGTGGGTGCAATGGCTGGGAGATTCTAGGATCTACTTGTTAGTCTCATCTAGAGCAAATGTATAACATCCCGGGTATTTTGATAAGTCAACATTTATGTAAACTCCTTTGATTCAAGGGGTGAAGATGAGGCTAATAACTTTATAGACCATGGGGATGTAATCCACAATCATAATTTTTCCAAATGCACTGAATTTATTGGATGCTTCATTGGAGAATAGAGAGACTCATCTATAGGCAGACTGCAGCCAGTTCATTTCACTTCTCCTAACTTGGCAGATACAGCCATGTTTAATTGTTTGTCATCTTGCTTATCCAGTTGTGCTTTGAAAGCCCCACTTTCCCCCTACTATTATGTTTCCTCTTTGCCTTCAAGTGACTTCAGTTCCTGCAAAATGAATTCAAAAATGAAAAAGCAGTTTACACGGATCTAAGTCAGCAGGGGACCTTGCTCTTCCCTGTAGATTCAAGTGGTTGCAAATGGTAGCATCCTTTCCTAGTCCGACAGTACCTCTTTAATAACTTTTATCATTTTGACTACACTATAATGTCCTAGTTTTCATTTGTGAAATGTGTGTATGTGGAGGTGGGCCTAGTTGTCCTCATCTATGGTTACTTTCACGTAGAGTACATTCTAAAAACAAAGATTTTTGAACATGTTACAAAAAATGCCGTTGTCATTCAAGGTCATAGATGTAAAGGTGCTAAAACCAGGTATGAGATCCAGCAAAGAACCCATCTGGCTCTTCATGGTTGTCCTGATTAGGTGGAGGAAATAGAATTAAAGCAGTGAGGTGCACCAGTAATGGATGGTGCATCCTGTTACTATAAAATCCTGCACGCTCTTTGTGATGTTCTCTGTTCAGGGCAAAGGTGTACGTTTCTCAACCTGGGGGTCCCGACCCCTAGGGGGGACGCGAAGGGTCATAAAAGACCATCAGTAAACACTGTATTTTCTGTTGGTCATGGAGGTTTTGGTCCAATTCTATCGTTGGTGGGGGTCAGCATGCTCTTTGATTGTACATGAACTATAAATGCCAGCAACTACAACTCCCAAATGTCAAGGTCTATTTTCCCCAAACTCTATCGGTGTTTATATTTGGGCATATTGGTCCAGTTTGGTCCAGATCCATCACTGTTTGATTCCACAGTGCTCGCTGGATGTAGGTGAACTACAATTCCAAAGATCAAGGTCAATGCCCACCAAACCCTTTCAGTATTTTCTGTTGGCTATGGGAGTTCTGTGTGCCAAGTTTGGTTCAATTCCATTGTTAGTGGAGTTCAGAATGCTCTTAGATTGGAGGTGAACTATAAATCCCAGCAACTACAGCTCCCACATGACAAAATCAACCCCCTCCCAACCCCACCAGTATTCAAATTTGAGCGTATCAGGTATTTGCGCCAAATTTGGTCGAGTGAATGAAATACATCCTGCATATCAGATATTACATGACAATTCATAACAGTTGCAAAATTGCAGTTATGAAGTAGCAACATTTTTGTCAGGGGTCACCACAACATGAGGAACTATATTAAAGGGCCATAGCATTAGGCAGGTTGAGAAACACTGCCCTAGACCAATGGTTCTCAATCTGTGGGTCCCTAGATGTTTTGGCCTTCAACTCTCAGAAATCCTAATGGCTGGTAAACTGGCTGGGATTTCTAGGAGTTGTAGGCCAAAACACCTCCTGTATTTCTCCCTCTCTCGGCGGCGGGACCCAAGAGAGGGACAGGTTGAGAACCATTGGTCTAGACAACGGTCTTACAAGACACAATCTGTGAATATCATTTAAAATGTGTTAAACTGAGCCTGCTACAGTATATTTGGATGCTCTCCTGCTTGCTCTGCCTAGGCGCTGTTGAATGACTGCCCATAAGTCTCATCCTTATGGCACCACTATCTTAAAGGTGCTCATGTTAAAGCCAATTTCCAGCTTCAAGCTCCAATCACAGGAATATGCATAGATCCCTATTGCTTCTAGGAGTAGTGATGAAAATAATGGGCAACACTGATGGAAGGAAGGAAGCTCCTTTGAATTAAACTCAGCATTTACTAAGTATTAACATTTTAACACTGATCTTATTTTTTGTGTGTGATCTAGACTTTTTTTCTAACAAACTTTCAGATTAACAAAGAAAGACTGTTTATTTGTGCTATAATATGGGACACAACTGAACAATTCTTGTGGTCATTGAGCAATTTAGAGCAAAACACTCAGCTTCACTTGTTCATACACCGGAAATACTGGCCACCCTACACTGATGCCATGGAGACAAAGTAGATAAAGATTGGGAAATATGTTTTCAAAATGATATAACAATAAACAATTTAAACAAGATATTAATTGTTCTTGTTTTCAACTTGGAATGCTCTTTGAAGCTGTCTTGTGCAATTGTGAACTCTGCATAACTGTGTAGTTCAACAGAACAGCGGAGGAGAGATGGACAAGATGAAATTTCTGTTCAAAATTCAGGAGTTGTTTTTAAAAAGCAAATTGCCATGCAGAAGCATATAAACCAACACCATACAAGCTGTGAGAACTGCAAAATCAATGAAATCAATGGGCTTAAGAATGGCCAGCTGTGTCTTGGATTGCGGTCGGTGTCTATATAGTATTTTTCTTTTACTGACTCATCCATCTTTCAACCAATATCAGTAATGGTGGAATAATAATGATTATGATGATGACAACAACAGTGATGATCTCAGTAACGAAATCATCATTAATTTGCTTTAATAGTTTAAGGATTTAATACTTGCTTAACTGTTTTCTAAGAATGTTATGCTATCAATCAGGTTGTTTCTAGGGAGGCACCTGCATGGAGAATCATAGGATGGAAACAAATATTCAAATATACAGCCAAAGTTTCATGGCAGCAGTTCTTCAGAAAAAATTGTGGTAGCCTATGTTTGGAATGACTAAACTTTGGTCCCTGTGACACATGACTAAAAACCCAGAAGTAACCGAGATAAAAGGGGTCTGGGTTCATGATGTTTCAACAAAGTGTAGGTGGAATTGGGTTAACAGCTGAAAAGCATGTGTCAGAAAGGTGCACCCAATTCCACTCCCAAAATGTGCATGGGTTTTTCTTCCCTTCCACCTGTGTGGACTCCTTCAGTGCACATGCTTGTGTGTACATTAAGATATTTGCATAGCAGGACTATAGCCGCTCTTGGCTCTTTACTCCTACCCTGTGCTCCTTCCCACCCCGTCCCCTCTCTTGCCCTACTCCCCCCTCCCAGTTTGTTGTATTGATGTATTATTGTGTGTGTGACTCAAACTGTTGTAAACTGCTCCGAGCCTCCGGGGAGTGTTTGAAGTAATAATAATAATAATAATAATATGAGGTCCAGCACATTATGGAGATTTTCTTTCTTCTTTTTAACTTCCCCCCAAAGTCCTCTATCTGCTCTACATCTTGATCCACTTCAAAGGAAGATGTGAGGATGGCTGGGGAGCATTTTCTGGGACTGACAGGTCTGTGTGTGGACCTGCTGTCAGGTCCTGGGATTTTTCCCTCGGTTTCAAAGCACACATTTTGCTGCTGCCTGGAAGCGCCCATTGTCTGCATTTTCTATCTGTGTTCAACCTATTATATCACCCTCAGTTTCCTGGAGATATAGCCCTATTTATGTTGCCATATAATGCAGTTTGAAACTACATTATATGGTCAGTGAAGGCTCCTATAATGCAGTTCAATGCAGTTAAACTACATTATATGAGTCTACACTGATCATATAAGGCAGTTTCAAACTGCATGATATGCCAGAGAACTCACTTGTTCTCTCACAGGATGCCATCGTTGGTTATAAGGGGTTTCCCTGGGTACTGGTTGTGGGGGTCGGGAGCAGGTCAGGTTTTGCCCTCCTTCTGCTCGAGATGATACAACTGGTGGGCCACTGTGTGATACAGAATGCTGGACTAGATGGGCTGAGGTCCGATTCAGCATGGCTCTTCTTATGTTCTTATGTTCTTATGAACTTACAGGATGCTCATGAACTATGTCAACCAGCCAAACTTCACTGTTCCAGCAGTCAACAAGTCAACCAGGGCTTTGACAGAATTGTCTACCAAGAGAACAAAAAATTCCTAACAGCAATTGGAAAACCATCAGCATTTTTGGAATGTTTATTTTTGGAAAGCATTTTCTCTTCAATTTGTATCATTGTTATTTTACATTACCTTCTTAGCAGTGGCAAAAATGTTGTAAGTATAATATTATGATGCTAAGTAATATTATGGAGAATATACTTTTTCTGGCTTAAAGATAAATATACAGGGACTGAATTATCACCAATTTAAATCTTTTTCCCTAACAGAAAGAAAAGTAGTGGGAGTTTGTGTGCACGTTTGTACAAGAAATTTTGAGTAGAAACCTGCCAGAGTGAAAAGGATTCAGCAGCTCCTTTCCTTCAAGATCCCTTGGCTTATTACACATATAGCTTCCTGGGTCTACTTTTAATTAAACAAACAAACAAACAAAACTGGAAATGGGATGACTGGCATATATAACATGTTGTTTGGGGCTTATATCTGAATTGCCTTCTGGTTATTTTTAGGTACACACCTTATACTTACACCAGTATAGTACACTTACTGCACTTGAATGAATGAAGTGTTGCTATGATGGTTAACAACAATAGCACCACTGTACGAAAGCCACAAGAAAAAGACAGCACAAATATCCCATGGATGAAAGCTTGGTGGAATCAAAATGCTCAAAATAGTATAGGGCGTTTTGAAATAGTCTTTGCCAGGCCCTAAAATTGCATCAAGGCAGGTACCAATTTAGCTCCCCAGAGAAAGCCATTCAAAAAGAGTGGATGGATGGAAAGAAGGTAGGAAGTTGATGGGAAGGAAATCTCCTTTATATAAACCCATACACTGAATCCAATCACAATTTAGAGCTCGTGGAAAACACAGTTATACAAGATCTGAATTGCATAATTACTAATTTCAGTAGACTGAATTCTATACACTCGGAGACATCTTGGTCATTGGTTTCTCCGGATATTAGCTTTTTCTGCTGTGTTATAACATGAAAAAACAAGGAAACTATTGAGCATTAATAGATGGTATGGAAATTAATTGATCTGATTTTATTGAATAATGTATCAACCTTGATACATACACTCCAACTGTCCAGATTTGGAAGGAACAGCCCCAGTTAAATTCCTGCTGTCCCATATTCAACAGTAGTTTGGACTCACTTACTCAGCAGGAGGGAAAAGAGACAAGGGGAGTGGGTGTAATGTCACATAGATTCCCCCTTCTGATTCCCTTAAAATAGAACCAATATTGTAATATACGTAGTGCCCAAAGATACGTTCTGTAAATTTGTTCTTAAGCTGAATTTGTATGCAAGTCAGAAAAGGTATATTTTGTAAATGCAACTCCAATAGATAGCATGGGGAAGGGTTAATACCCCTTTGGTGTTTGTTTTGCTGTCTGTGTCCCCATTCAGAAGATTTCACCTCACTTTCTGCCCTTTTGAGAATTCGATTTTTGTTTTAAAAAATGGCTTGTTGTGGAAAGAAGGATTTGTGATAAAACTTTGGAAGAGACACCAAGACACCTTTTCTACATGTTAACTTTTACAGGAGTGAATTTCCTTTCCTAGGGGTAGATTTCTTTCACTTCCTGTTGCCTCACCTCTGTTTGTAACTATGAGTCAATTGTAAGTCTGTTTGTAACTCGGGGACTGTCTGTAAAATATTCCTGATTTGATTTTCTTTGCTTCTTCATCTAGTTCTGATTTTGTTGTTTTTATTCTTGAGAGTTTCACAAAGCTTGTGGGAAACTAAAGGAATAGCTCCATAAATTTCAATGCTTAGCTTTACTAGTTTTCTTCTCTCAGTCCTATCAGTTTATTTTAATGATCTTTTGTGCCATGTTTACACAGTGCCACAAAAGAAAATATAACTTGTAGAGGGCAAACAGTGGGAGGGTTTTTGCTTTTTATTGACTTTGAAGGAAGGTTTGCATTTACATTAGTATGCATTTACATCAAGATGTGATGTTATGAAGAAGCTAGGATTTTACTGTGGGTGTGAATAAAATTCCCTACCTTGTAGCTGAATGAAGGCAGTAATTTCAAGCAGGATTGACAAGAATGGTTTAATTTTATAATACTATATTATATTATATAATATTTAATTTATTTTTTAACCATGCTGCATGTGCATATGGACATAGATCGAGCATCCCTTATCCAGAATTCCAAAATCTAAAACATTACAAAATGCTCTACAAACTTCATTTAATGTATGAAATTATTTTAAATATTGTGTATAAAATTACCTTCAAGCTATGTGTATAAGATTTATATGAAAAATAAATAGAATTGGTGTTTATACTTGTGTCCCAACTTCAAGATATCTAATAATCTGTGTATATACAAATATTCCAAAATCTCAAATAATCCAAAATCCAAAACAGTTCTGGTCACAAGCAGTTCAGATAAGAGGTATTCAAGCTGTATGTATTGTTTTGGGTTATTTCCCCCACTTTTTTCAGGCTTTCCAAAACTCAGAATATATACTTCAGAGTTCTTGTGCTTAAAACAGTAGTTTTGCATATTCATCTTCATTAAATATCTTGATCTGGTTATAGCCTTTTGATCACACTCTGATGTTGTTCAGCCATATCAGTAAAATGCAGGTGGGTATATTGGTGCCTACCAATAAATTGCAAACAAGTGAATGATTTTGTAGAAAAGGTTAGAAGCTTCTACTACTTCTGCATTTTACTTGATGATTTAGCATAGAACTAAGGCTTCCATAGAAACCGTTTTAGTCTTATGCCTCAATCTAGCACTTAACAAGAAGGGGTTTTTTCCCGATCATTAAATAACTGAATCTGTCTGTGTGAAGAACAGCTTGATTTATGCACAACATCCTCCCTGTTCCTATTTTATTTATAGTTATTTCCCCCTTAAACTTAATGTACAAAGGGAAAAAAAGTTATTTTATGCTGCCACCACTGCAGGAGTTTTTAAATGATTCAAGGAAGTATAGCTTTCATTTAGGTTTGTGCCCTCCAGTCTGTTTATACTGGTCGATACACTTGTCTAAAAAATATAATGGATTAGCACATCATTCAACAAACTAGTCAGAAGGCAAGCTCAAGGCGACAGAGACCAAAAAGTAAATTATAGTCAGTAGTAAGGGTAGGCCATGCCCAGAGCTAGGAAACATCATATCAGTACAAAACCCATATTCTGCAAGAATGTTTGGCCAACTGAGGAGATGGAAATTTACAACGAAATATAATAAAACAATCAGTTGTATGAATTAATGTCTTGCTATATAAATGTTTCATTTAAAATACGTAACATAAGAAACCTGGTCTTACAAACACATGAAGATTCCTTCAGTACTAGAAAAAGTAATTTTACAACATTGGTATTTCTTACCATGGTATTTCTTACGTATGTGCCAAGAAATGTCACAAAAGGATACTACAGGTTACAACTATAACAATTAAAATATCCATGTTGAGATCCATGCTAATGAAATTAATATGAAACAATCAATATAACCAAACTAGAATAATAAGTTTAAAATAAAAAAACTAGGAAGAGTAATACTACTTTGAACAATATTAAAATTATTTATTTATTTAAAACTTTTGTACCCTGATCTTCTCACCTCAATTGAGGGACTCAGACTGGCTTACAGCAAAAATTCAATGCTACAATAAAATTTAAAACATCTAACAAAACATGATTAAAATTACATCCAGGAATAAAATATTCCTTATATTTTCTCTTCTTGAAAAGGTGGACTTTATTAATCAGCGAACTCTCTTATGGGACTCTCTATTTAAACACAAGTTCTTTAACATGTAGGGTTTCTATTAGGTTATTTACTTGTGCTCCGAGATATTAACTGTGGTCATTCATTTGGTCTATAACCAATCTCAGCCTTCTTCTGGGAATGTTTCGTTCCAAATCCAGGTCTTTACTAGACTCCTGAAGGACAAGAGGGAGGAGGCAGATCTAACCTCACTTGGGAGATAGTTCCATAGCTGAGGGGCCACCACGGAAAAGACCCTGTCTCTCGCCCCAACCAAACGTGTTTGAGATGATGGCAGGACCAAGAGCAGGGACTCCCCGGAAGATCTTAGCATCCTAGATGGTCCATAGGGAAGAATCCATTCGGACAGGTAAATAGGGTTTTGTAGGTTAAGACCAGCACTTTGAATTGTGCTCAGAAACTTATTGGCAGCCAGTGGAGCTGGCGCAACAAGGGAGTTGTGCGCTCCCTGTACCCCGCTCTTGTTAGTAACCTGGCTGCCGAGCGTTGGACTAATTGCAGTTTCAGAGCAGTCTTCAGAGGTAACCCCACGTAGAGAGCATTGCAGTAGTCTATACGGGATGTAACCAGAGCGTGGACTACCGTGGCCAAGTCAGACTTCCCAAGGTACAGGCGCAGCTGGTGCACAAGCTTTAATTGTGCAAAAGCTCTCCCGGCCAACGCAGAGACCTGAGGTTCCAGGCTCAGTGATGAGTCCAGGATCACTCCCAAACTGCGAACCTGTGCTTTCAGGGGGAGTGTAACCCCGGCGAGCACAGGCTGTAACCCTATGCCCTGTTTGGCCTCACGACTGACCAGGAGGATCTCTGTCTTGTTTGGATTTAGTTTCAATTTGTACGCCCTCATCCAGTCCGTTACAGCAGCCAAGCACCAGTTCAGGACTTGAACAGCCTCTTTAGTAGCAGGTGGAAAGGAGTAACAGAGTTGGACATCATCTGCATACAGATGACACAGCACCCCGAAACTCCAGATGATCTCCCCCAATGGCTTCATGTATATATTAAATAACATAGGGGACAATATTGAACCCTGCGGGACCCCAAAGTAAAATGGCCGTGGGGTCGAGCCTTGAGCCTCGAGGAATGACTGGAGCCACTGCAAGACAGTACCTCCAAGGCCCATTTTGTGAGGCGTCCCAGAAGGATACCATGGTCAACGGTATCTAAGGCTGCTGAGGGGTCCAGCAGAACCACAAAAGAGCATGGGGCAGCACTGTAGTACAATAAAACAAACTACAAAGGTAGCAATGTCATATCAAATAAGTTTAAACATACAAATGGTCATTTCCACTGCATGGGATGGTCCATCCTCCGTGACTATTGAAAGACTCCCTGTGATAATGCACATGCGAGGACGTCACGCTTGAATTACGCTGCCTCTGAGGAAGTCCTCTTGGAAAGGACAAAACGGCCCATTGCTGGCTTCATAGAGAGCTCCCCACTGTCAGGCTTGTTTCCCCGCACAATTCATCCCTTGGATGCTTGCTGTGTTGGGGTTTGAGTCCCCCCCCCCCCCGCGCCGCTCGCTACAGCTGAGCCCGGGCGTCTTAGCTCATTGAACACTACAGCGAACTACAACTACCGTCACTCCTTGCGGCACGCTGCTTGGCGTCGTCCACGCCACTGATCAGCTACTATGCCTGCCGTTTTGAGCTAGACCCTGGATGTAACACTCGTTTCGCCACCCGATTACGGGCTCAATTTGGGGCCTATTGCCCCCTTGAATTTTTCTCCTCATTAGGGTGCCCGCCTTTCACCTATTCAGGTTTCATATAATTGAGACGGACCCTTACAGCATCCTGGTAGCCATTGATCTGACCTTACCATTTTTGAACCTATTATTTATGTTATTGGCTATTGGAACTGTTTTCACCCATTCTGAATGTATAATACCAATTGTAATGTTTGTATGAACTGTATATGATTACTCTTTGTAATATCTTGCTATTCAATGTGGTTCTCCTTTAGTGAGCCTCATTTGTATGTTTAGACTTATTTGATGTGACATTGCTACCTTTGTAGTTTGTTTTGGGGTCCAGCAGAACCAACAGGGAGGGGTCAAGCTCCCAGCGAAGATAATCAACTAATGCGACCAAGGCTGCTTCAGTACCATGTCCTGGCCTAAAGCCTGACTGCACTGGATCTAGATAATCAGTGTCTACCAAAAATTCCTGGAGTTGTGAGGCCACCACACATTCCAGGACTTTGCCCAAATAGGGGAGATTGGAAACTGGCCAATAGTTAACTAATTGAGTGGGGTCTAGTGATGGTTTTTTTTTCAACAGCAGTTTTATAACAGTTTGTTTTAAGCTAGCTGGAATGTTGCCTTCCCGAAGGGAGGCATTAACCACCACCTTTACCCACTCTGCCAAGCTCCCTCTGGCTTCCTTTACTCGCCAGGATGTACAGGGGTCTAGGATGCATGTGGTCAGTCTCACCTCTCCAAGAATCTTGTCCACATCCTTGAGCTGAACAGATTGAAATGAATCCATCAAAACCGGACAAGCAGGTGCTCGTGTTATAGCCTCAGAGACTGCTGTTAACATGGTGTCAAAGCCAGAACGGAGCAAAGTGACTTTGTCCTCAAAGAACTGAGCAAACAATTCACAGCGGGCTGCCGAGTCATCAGGGGACCCATCCTGAGAGGCGGGATTCAACAACCCTCTGACTACTCGAAACAACTCCACCGGATGGTTCCTTGCGGACACAATATTAGCCGAATAAAAAGAATTATTTGCGGCTTCTATTGCTGCGGCGTACGCCCTGAAATAAAGGCATAGCCGTGTTCGGTTTGACTCGCTAGGCTTTTTCCGCCACAAGCTCTCTATCCACCTCTTTGTTCGCTTCATCGCTGCCAACTCCTCGTTGAACCAAGGAGACGGTTTCGCTCGGCTACTTAAGAGGGCCATTCCGGAACGATCGTGTCTATTGCCCTAGTCAACTCTCAATTCCAAAGAGAGACCAGAGCATCGACAGAATCATCTACCGAGGAGACGGGAAATTCCCCAAGTGCCGTCAGGAATCCCTCAGGATCCATAAGTCTCCTGGGGCGGACCATCCTAATGGGTCTCACACCCCTGCAGAGGTTAGGAGGTACAGAAAGTCTATACCTGATCAGGTGGTGGTCGGTCCATGGCAACAGAGCAATGGACAGCTCCTCAACACTACCAGCATTCTCCCATCCCTGGCAGAAAACCAAATCTAATGTGTGTCCAGCACAGTGGGTAGGGCCAGCTACTAATTGGAACAGTCCCATGGTTGCCATGGAAGACATGAAGTCCCGAGCCATTCCAGAAAGGGTAGATTCTGCATGGACATTGAAGTCCCCCAGGACTAAAAGACTGTAGTGCAGCTGGGTGGTTGGTACACTAACAGAATTCCTATTCTGTCCCAGTCTCCTAGCCTCAGGTGGACATATTCGAATAAGGTTGGCTGCAGGATGGGGCACCTGATCAGGGAGATGGAGTCTTTATAGATAAATAATTGGGAACATAAACAAACAACTGAGGCAGGGCATTCCAAGGTTCAGTACAGTAAGGGAAACTAGCCAATTCATGAGTCACAATTGTCCTTATTTCCCTTGTTAAGAATGATCTCAGCATTATAAATACATTTATTCTTAATATAACATTTTTATGGTCATGTGCATATCTCTACATGTGCAATTCCCCATCCTCTCACAGCCCGTAGCTGTTAAGACTTAGGAGGGCTCCTGCTGTTGCCGCCTACTGGTGGGGATGGGAATGAGAGGAAGGCAGCAGTTCAGACAATTGAGACAAGAGGATCTCCATTGCCTGAATTGTTTCCCCTTCATTTTCCTGCCCACTGGTAAGCAACAGTAACAAGGGCCATGGGCATCATTGGTGTCACACCCCATGAATCTCCTCCCATACCAGACCAAGCCACAATATTATAGCTACAATACAGGACTATTGAAGTGTCATATTTTCTACTCTTCCTTCTGAGATCGTGTGTATGTATTGATGTTGCCCAAGGAACACAGAAGGAGCAGTAGCAGTGAGTGTAGTTGGTCCACAAGAAATTAGGAGAAGTGCAGTCAGTGAAAGGTCCGAAAATTCTAAATTTATATTTAGCTCATTCAGCAGCAGGAAATGTGTCTCTCAGCAATTAGAATGGCAAAGTAAGCCCATATTTACCTTTACAAGCATGTGCTTTGGCAAACAGTGGGGAAAACAGAAGTGGCTGTTGCTGGAGTCAAGGGTCATTTTAGCTATTGGTGGAGCAGTATGGTGAGGAAGGAGAAATTAGCTGGAAAGAGAAGATGAGAAGGGTTTAAAAATATCTGTTGTTTAAAGAAAGACGGGGATGTCAAAAGAAAAGGGAAGAGGGGAAACAGTTTGTATAAATGTGTGGGAAAGAGGGGAGGGGCTTGCAGATTATTTCATCTGAGCATGTGCAATGATTGGGGCGAGAATGAATTGAATCACTACAAAGAAAGGGGAGGGATAGGGCTCTCCCGAAGCCGGCCTTCAGTAAACTGAAGGAGCAAAGACAGCAGTTCAGCATTACTTGGCTTTACTATGAGATTTTTTGACAACAAATCACTCACTGCATCTTCCAGGAAGAAGGGTCTGATTGTTTCTGGGTTTTTTTAAAAGCCCAGAAATGTACAATTTTGAGTGCTTTTGGATAGCAGGGATCCATTTTCTACTCTCCCAGAATTGGAGGTGTTGGGGTGTGTGTGTGTGTGCGGGGGATGAGACTCAGAGGTGGTGCAATGAGGTAAGGTCCTATAATCCTGCGTGGGCCAGTGTATCCCCCTCTCCACCGCAATCCCATACCATTTGCCACCTTTGATTTATACTGTATCAACGTGCTGAACACCACCATTTCATCCTGGGTAACTTGATTTCATCTGCTTTCAGAATGTAAGCAGGACTAGAATTTCTTAGTATTTGGATAGGGGACTACCAGGTAATTCAAAGGATTTTTAGTTAGGCCTAGGAAGCTTGACATTAGTAGATGGATGAGAGATCTGATTCATTATAAAGCATCTCTCTATATTACTCCACACCTATGCTTCGAGAAAGTCACAAGCAGCTGTACTGCCTGGATTTTGGGTGATTTGCTGTCATAAACTGACATGAATTCTCAAATGTTGTGGAAAGACCCAGGGCGCTTCCACACAGCCCTTTAAAACGCGCGAATGTTCCTGGGCCCCATCTACACACACTCCGGAAAGTACGTGCTTTTTGGGATAGGTGTCCAGCTGTTCTCCCAGAACTTTCCGGGAGCACACCACACTATAGCCCCCTCCCCAACCCCCTTTTAAATGTAAAAGAACTTATCCAGCCTCCATTACAGTGATGCTGGAGCAATCATGGAATATAGAAATGACATGCCAGGAGAAATGGGGAAGGAGGAAAATTGCTCCTGCCTCCCCCCGCTCTTCTGGTGCATCATTTCTATGCACCAGGAGATCTCCGGCACCATTCTAATTGATGCCGGATAAGTTCTTTTACTTTTAAAGGTGGGTTGAGGGGCTTTTCGGGGAGGTTTTCCAGGCTAATGTAGGCCAGAAAACCACACAACTATTGTCTGGACTGCCCCCTCAAAAGTCCGGAATTTTTGAAGGAGCGGTCCAGACAGGAGAAGTAGTGGGTTTATCCTGTGCCTTCCAAGAAGGCACGGAATGAACCCATTAACAAATTACTTTGCCACAAACCAGGATTTCTCTGGTTTGTGGTGATTTAATTCTGGTTTGCCTAGGATATCATCTGGACAGTCCCATTTTAATTGCATGAACTCCACATTAAAGGGGCTGACTGGAAGCACCCTCAGTGACACAGACTGGAGAGAAGATTTACAGAAGTCTCATTTTGTAGCTTGTTTCCTTTCACATTGTGAAATACCAAGCCAATACAATTTTATGCATTAAAATTCAAGCATAAATTACAAAGAGATTAAAGCCTTGTCTTGTTCTTTATAGCAAAGGTTTTTAAACTAGTAACTAATGTAACTAATAACAGAATAACCAATTATTTTGCTTTAGAAGATTCAGAGCTTTCTTACTGTCATTTAATATTCCTATAAATTATACCTAGATCTATACCCTACTGATGGACATTCCATATTTGAACATTTTATCAACATGTCGGAATAGGGGAAATAGCAAGAGATTATATAGTATGATTTTCCCCTTGGTAGTCTAATCCTGCCTTGGGTCCAGTACTGGGAAAAAGTTGGGATATATATTAAATAAGTAAAATAATCAGACACAGAGTCACATTCATCCATCCTTAGAATGGATGAATAAGAAACAAAAGGTTAAGAATGAGGTGCCTAGGAGAAGGTTTTGCTATTGACATAATTGACCTATGAAAATGTTCTCTTCAAGTTGATATACAACAATTCAGTACTCTTGCTTTTGCATAATTGCTACCTTAAAAAGTCCTTCACATCCAAGTGCTAATGTAATTGCAGTTCATATTTTAGATAATCCACCAAAAGGAAAACTAATTTCAAAATATTTGATCATAAAAGTTGTCTCCAGCTTTTACACACATAATTTAGTCAAATAATATCAGATAATCTTTAGCAGGAAATTGCTAGGAACTCCATCTAAGCAGCATCCATTTGCACTTATATAAATGTACTGAAAGTGTAGGAAGAATTTGACAGCTTGCCATATGTGATTTCATTCCGTAGCCTACCTACTTTACCATCAAAAGTTATATCCTTTGAAGCATTGCCAGAATTACTTTAGCCCAGAAGATATGCTAGATGTGCCCTTTAAAAGCCATATCATTTCCTTTCTACTCTGACTAGTTCAGTGTAGCATCTGCTGAACTAAATTCCTTTGAAGGTTAACCCCCCACACCATATATGTGTGTGTGTGCGTGTGTGTGTGAACCTGATGTACAGCTTACTAAGATGGGCAGGACTGAAAAGAGTGTCCCATACCAAACTTGGTTACCACAAAGAAGAAAGTACAACTTTAACCATACTTGAAATATAATTGTGCCTATAGAAAATTAATGCTTGAATGTCAGTGTAGCAGACAGCATTTTACTTTAAAAGTATTAAAATGTTTATATTTTATTTATTCTGTTATATTGGTTACATGCCCATGTGACCTAGGTACTAATGCTAATATTAGGGGAAGTGCAAAATAAACAATAGAATTCAAGCATATATAATACAGATGCCAAGTGTGTAAGATGACATCAATTGCACATCTATGGCTTGGAAAGTATATGACATTCCAGACATTAAAAGGTACATGGCAACTGTTCAAAATGTTCTGGATGTAGGAGTAAATTCTGAGGTAGCAAAGTTTGCAGACGACACTAAATTGTTCAGGGTAGTTAAAAATGAAACTGATTGTAAAGAGCTCCAGAAAGATCTCTCGAAATTGAGTGAATGGGCAACAAAGTGGCAAATGCATTTTAACCTAAACAAGTGTAAAGTCATGCACATTGGGGCAAAGAACCCCAACTACACCTACCAATTGATGGGGTCAAAGCTTTCCGAGACAAACCAGGAAAGGGATCTTGGGGTTTTGGTGGACAGCTCAATGAAGATGTCAACCCAGTGCGCAGCAGCAGTAAAAAAAGCAAATTCTATGCTTGGCATGATCAGGAAGGGAATCGAAAATAGGTCGTCAAATGTTGTATTGCCTCTCTACAAATCTATGGTGAGGCCACATCTGGAGTACTGTGTACAATTCTGGTCACCGCACCTCAAGAAGGATATAACGGAACTGGAAAAGGTACAGAAAAGGGCAACAAGAATGATCCAAGGGATGGAGCAGCTCCCTTACGAAATCAGGTTGCAACGCCTTGGTCTTTTCAGCCTTGAAAGACGGCGTTTAAGAGGTGACTTGATCGAAGTGTATAAAATCATGCATGGGATAGAAAGGGTGAATAGAGAAAAAATATTTTCTCTGTCACACAACACTAGGACTAGGGGGCACTCCCTAAAGCTCCAAGGTAGGAAAGTTAGGACTAATAAAGGGAAATATTTCTTCACCCAGAGGGTCATTGGGTTATGGAACTCACTTCCAGAGGAGGTTGTGACAGCGGTCAGCCTGGACAGCTTCAAGGCAGGATTAGAAAGATTCATGGATACCAAGGGAATCAGTAGCTACTGAAATGGACATCCAAGTGCCACCTCTGTGTTGATGGAGGCAGGCAGGATTTCCCGGGTACTGGTTGTGGGGGGTCGGGAGCAGGTGAGGGTTTTGCCCTCCTTTCTGCTCGAGATCCCCGTGTACAACTAGTGGGCCACTGTGTGACACAGAATGCTGGACTAGATGGGCTGAGGCCCGATTCAGCATGGCTCTTCTTATGTTCTTATGTTCTAGCACACGGGGGAAAAACAGTTGATGCATACTGAAAAATGGCCAAAATATTAAGAATAAAAACATATTTATAATAAAGGATGTTGCAGAGGCTAGTAAACAATAGCCACTTCCATATTGCATTTTGTACACATTTGGATCAAGGCAGTGGGGCAGGGATTTTATACTTCCTTCTGTGGACCCCAGCACCACCTTCACTTTTCATCCAACATGATATGGGGCCTTCTGGAACAGATGGTCCTGTAGGTCAGGACTTTTAAAACTATTTCCACTCATGATCCTATTCTGCCAGAGAATTTTTTATGGTGCTTCTGGGTATATAGATATAGAAAATAGGTATTAAAATCAAACATTTGCTGATAACAAATCAGCATTTCAAGGCTTGCTGAACAGGTTGGTTTTCTTTTTTAAAATCTTGTACAGCTGAAGCATTTTTGTGCAGGGTTGTAAACTCTGCACAAACATATTTACACAAATCGGTTGACATTCAGAAACCTTTTACTGTTGCCAATTTTTTGTGAGTCTAATATTAAGCTAAGAGGACATCCCATTTGGGATCAGGATCCACAGTTGAAGGAGTAGTGCTGTAGGCTACAGAGGAGAGGAGGACCAGAGCAGATACCTTCTCAACACAACAGGAAATATTTCCTGGTTTCCATTTCTTTCCACAATTAGAAGTAGCCCTTCCCTCTGTGAAGAATTATTTTGGATTCAACTTATTATTATGTATTTTCAGCCACATTAATCTTCACCTTTTTATTTTTATTTTCTTGTATGTTTATTATACTTTTAAAAAGCACATATGAGCTTATTATTTGAAAATTTGCATGTATTTTAATTACTTTTAAAAATACTATCTGATTTATGGAGTACCTCTCTGAGCATCCTTGATAATAATAGGCTACCCCCCTCTTACCGATGCACTGTTATGACATTTTAGACATCTCTTCAGTTCAACCCTTTAAATTCTCTGCATGCTACTAAAGGTTGCAGGCCTGTGTTTTTATTAAACATCTAAAGAATTTCAGTAATTACACAATTTATTTTTTGACTGAAGTGAAAAGGTTTTCAAATATTAAAATGGCACTGTCCTTTCTTTAGTCTTCTGTAACCCACTAATGTCAATTTTAATTAGCAGGGTGTAAAATGTATGTTTTTATATCTGACAATTCCTTCTGAATTCCATCCATTCTTATAAATGAGCTTGCATATCACCAGGGATTCTTCATGCAGTCATGTAAACTATCTCATATTTCCTAAGGAAGATTTCAGGTGGGTAGCCTAACCATGAAGTAAAAACAAGATGCTTTAGTGGCATCATATTTATTCTTACAGGATCTTTCATGGGCATGTTTTTCAAGATGCTTGGTATAGATTGCTAAATTTATAGGCGTATATACTGTACATGGATATTGATGGAGTATACATGGATTGGGGTGGGGAACCTAGTTTTACACAGTATTAAGGTCAAAGCAATGTAAGTAATAAAAGTGCATATGTCACATTTCTATACAGAACATAAATGGTTCAATATAATGAATTCGGAATAGTCTATTCATAATCACTATACTTGATTCTTTATACTCTTCTTATTCTGAGCTGATTGGAACATCACCTCTTTACTTACACATGCTTGGCACATGTAAATCAGTATGACTGAGTACTGCTGGAGCAGCCATTCACAAAAATCACTCTTAATGTTTCTTATACCATGAGTTGATTGCAGACACCATTTCTTTTGAACTGACTTTCCAGAAATGATACCAGGGATGTAAAGAATACTTGGGTATTGTCTCATCCTCAGTGAGGAAAGGTGGCTCAACACACAGTTAGACAATCCATCAAATAAAACGGTCAACTGCCAGAAGATTATTGACATTTGGGGATATATTTTTGTAAAGGTTTTGTTGCAAAATGTTTTTCTCCTCTATGCAGAAAATACTTCCTCCAAACACACACAACTATTTTTCTGTGTATGAATGAGGTGTTCATATAAAGATACCAACTCTATATAAATGATTTAAAAAAGGCAGCAACTCCACAACAGGAAGAAATGTTTTGAAACCTTTTGCTCATCCATGCCAAATTTAAGTAAATGAAAATTCACACCCCTCATATATAGTTCTTTGGACAGAAATTTCTCCTTCATAAATCCGATCCAGATCAAGGTCACAATTGTTTAATATGATCCTCCTACCATGTTTCATGCTAGCATATGTTTGAGGAAGAGTGTTATGAACAGCTCCAACACAGTTTATGCTCCCCCCCCCCCAGTGATACTCATTTGATGAACTGAGCAAGTGAGAAACCCAGCTATTGAGGAAAGTATGACCTATTTTATACCAACTGCTATTACAAATATATTGATTTCATTTTATAAACTGATGGCAGGAGCCAAGGTCTAGCAGTGTATTCCCATATGCTACAATAGCACAATTGTTCCTCTTTCTTTCCTTCCTACTCCTGCTATAGCTCTGGAGAAAATTTGTTCAAAAGCAGGGATATGAAATATCACATTTCTGTGCACAATAGTGTCAAAATTTATATTTTTGTATTCCTTGCATAATAGCTCCACCCTTCATTCACTCATGTACCTGCCTGGGCACTTGTGACTTGCTTGCTGTTGTGAATCAGCCCCTGATTGTAGATTCCACCTGGCTGTTTAGATTTGCTGCTTATTTTAACTGTATTGCCTGTTTTAATTTGTGTTTTTAACTGTTTTATGTTGTTGTTTTAACCCATGGCACTATGCCACTGGCTCTGTGAGCTGGGAAATGATGAAGTCCCAACAAATAAATAAATAAATAAATAAATGATGCTTCTGATGTGGGAAATGATGGTTTGGCCAATGATTTTCAGCAAGCAGACAATGGCAGAGAGGCTTCAGTGCAAAGAGAATTTTCTCATGAAAATATTCCTACTGAACAGACAGATGACGGGTTACTCCCTATCTCTATGAGTCCTCAAGAATTGGGTTTGGAAAACAATCTGACACCTGGGGAAGGTAATGAGCACCCAGATAACAAGTGGCAAAACAGGTGGTTGGAATTTTGCCAGAAAAGACAACAAGCCCAAAGTTTAAGGTGCTCCGAAAAAAATTGTCAGATTAGAGCCAAGAGTGGGGGAAAACAAAACCATTTTTTGGGTTTTGGAATATAAGATGCCTCAAAGGAAAAACCTTTCAGATCAGGCATCGTTCGGAATCAAGCTTCATGTGACTTGGTATTCTAGCTCAAGGGATCTTATTCTTGTAGATTTCTAGTTCCTGTGGATTTCTAGACTGCTCAAGGTGTCTTTTTTCTGTGGATTTCTAGCCTCGTGGATTGATTAACATTGCCTGGATAGTCTGCATCCTGTGGTTCCTGTTTGGATTAACACTGCTTTGAAAGGTTTTTATATCTTTTATGGACATTGCTTTATGTTTCTGCTTTTTTACTGGCTGCTTTTATTTAGGCTTAATAAAAGGATTGGATTTTTCACTCATCATGTGGTGCGTTTTAAATCAGAGGGCTTTTTCTTGTCTGGAGTACAACACTTGCTTTCCTGTCCCCTTGGAGCTGTGGGGCTTCACCCAGTTGCCAGCCAAGCAAAGCTCCATAACTCAAAGGAAAGGAGGCAGACTGACCAGTGTAGGGGCAACCGAGTCCCTTCGCCAGGCTCGTGATGTTCCCATGGTCAAGCAGGGAGGGAGAGAGGGAGAAAGGGAGAGAGAGAGAGAGGAGGAGGAGGAGTGGCCAGATTATGGGTTTTTTATTTAAAAAATGGCCCTTTACAGCTGCCAGGTTGTGTAGATCTGGTCTAGATCAAAATCAATTTTTGGATGGATTTTGTGCCAATTGTTCTTAGAAATAATTTTTACTAGATGTGAATTCTGACCACTCAAATTCAGACTCTTTTTATCGAAAATGTGCAAATAAGGATAAAAGCAAACTTAAAGTTGCTCTAAAATAAAATCCATTTTAAGGTTCTTTTACTCACTTTCTACATTATTTAATGGACCTTTCAAAATTATTATTATTATTATTATTTTTTTTAGGTTTTAAAAAAAGCTTTATTGGGAAAATTACACATATCACAAAATAAAACCATCTCGCCGTGGGCAAAATTAACCCGCTGCGAGTGTACAAGCAAGTTGGGTTGGGTAGAGGAGGGGGGTAGCCGCACTGGGATAAGAGTGAGGGGTAACATTAACATTCAAACCACGAACACAATAACATGTACAGGGTAAAAAGAAACATAAACATGACTTCACGTCTCACATCGGAGGTATAATTTGCTGGTCTGATTGCCTAGGTTATTCCTACAACTTAAAACCTTTCAAGTTAATCTTTTTCGTTTCCTTAATAAACCTTATAAAGGGTTGCCAGGTAAGTTCAAAAATTTTCGGTGGGTCACCACGGTGCAAATGTTAATATGTCCATTTCTGCTATCTCGATGACTTTTAGTAGCCATTCTTCCTCGCTTGGGGTTTCGGGGAGTTTCCAGTATTTTGCTAAGGTGATTCTTGCCGCTGTTATAAGATAAATCAAAAGTTTTTCCACATTTTTATTTTTTCCAGGTCCTATAATATTTAACAGAAAAAACTCCATCCTCTTTTCAAACTTAAGCTGAGTCATATCTTGTATATTCTTATAAATCATACTCCAGTATCCTTTAACCTTCTTACAGGTCCACATTAAATGAAAAAAGTGCCGCGTTCTGTCTTACACTTCCAACATGCATCTTGGTTATTTTTATTTATTTTTGCTAGTTGGCTGGGGGTAATATACCACCTATATATTGTTTTATAGATGTTTTCTTTTAAGCTATATGCGTACGTATATTTTAATTTCTTTTTCCACAATGAATCCCATTCTTCCATTGGGATGGGATGCCCCACATTTGCTTCCCATTTTTGCATGTATTCTTTAATGGGTTTTTCTTGGAAGTCTTGTTCTAAAATAATATTATATAATTGACTAATCTACATTATTTAATGGACCTTTCAAAATTATTGTTACACTTGCTGTCATCTTATATTATTTTGAAAATACATCTTCACATACTAGTCCTAGAACATCGTCTATAAATCTTTCTTATGGAAGTGAAATGTTAATATTTCTTTAATTGATGAGTTTCCAAGACATTGCTAAATCTGTTGTGTGTTCCCTGTTCAAGCACTCAAGTTCTTACAGTATTCAAATATCAAATCAGTGACTTTATGAATTTCAGAGGAAAATGAAATGTAACTTTACTATGAGCAAATATATCAGTTATTTCCTAACATATATTTCGCTTCAATTATACACCAATAACATTGGTAAATATTAAATGTAATGACCCCTTTCAAACCAATTAGATGTCTCTTTGTATTAAACGTTAAGAAATGCAAAATAACTCCTGAAAAGTACACTTATCCTATCTTTGATATAAGCTGCTCCAAATCCCTTTGGGAGGATGGGATGGTGTACAAATAATAATAATAATAATAAATCTTCTATAAAAACATGCAAGGTGACTGAGAAAACAGATTTTCTGTAGACTGAACTGAAGTTGTACACTTTCATGTGCTACACATGTGGAAACACTCTACATGCCAACCTTTCCTATTAATTTCAGTGAAGAGAGTAGATCTGGGTAGTGGCAGAAAGCAATTAGAGTGATGGAAAAATATCTGAAAGTATTAGAAAATTTGTGGGGAAATATGTTTTTACAGTATTGGTAAACCTAATGAGAGGAAATATGTACTGATGAGAATATTTGCATTTTGGACTTCTTCTGCAGAAAATATGGTTTTGTGCAGAAAACAGCATTTTCTACACATAATTGGTGTGCTCTCTTCCCTCTTTGGAAAAACTTTATAAGTTTTACAGCCTTAACAAAGCTCAGAGCATTCTTCGGGATCCATCTCACCCAGGATATTTTTTAAAAATTATTACAATCTGGCAGCCGATACAGTGTGACAAAGGCAAGGACAAACAGACTGGGAGATAGCTTTTATCCTAGAGCTGTGGCTATGTTGAACTCCATGGTTTCATATGATATGGCATTGCGGGCTGTGCGGTGGTGGTGGGAGTGTGGAGGGATGGGTGTGTTGTTTTGTGGTGTGTGCTGGGGAAAGCATTTAACTTCATTGTAAAATGTACAATAACAGTAACGCTATTCTATTCTATTGAAAAAAATCAATGTAGAAAATGCAGTTATCTGCAACTCCCTGATTCTTCTGCATAAAACAATTACTGTATATTCCGGTGTACTAGATGACTTTTTAGCCCTGGAAAATCTTAAGAAAAGTTGGGGGTCGTCTGGTATGCCAGGTATAAAATTAAAATAATAATTAGAAGAAAAAAACCCACAAAATACAACTACCGTACCTTAGGAGGGAGGGAGGGAAGAGGAGGAGGGAGGGCACGGGGAGGAGGGGTGACTCCATCATTTCCTGACTCCCTTTAGTGCCATGGCTGTGCCTCGAAGAACCTTTGCCGTCTTGGCTATAGGGAGGGTACATGCATCCTTCCTTCCAGCAGGAAGGCAGAGGAAAGATGGAGGCGGGGCCAGTGCCAAGCAGCAGCTTCTGAGCCAAGCGAGGTGGAGGAGGGGCAGAGCCACGTACGCCCTCCCTCCTTCCTTCCTGTGAACACAGCTGGTTTGAGCTGGGCAGCTCTGCCCCTCCTCTGCCTGGCTAGGCTCAGAAGCTGCTGCTGGCGAGCCTTGCCGCACGCAGCTGATTTGATGTGAAGGAGGGCGAACACGGCTCTGCCTCTCTTCCGCCTTGCTTGGCTCAGAACCTGCTGTTGGTGACCCTTGCCAGCACCTCCCTCCCTCCCTCCTTCCTTGCCTGCATCCAAAGAAGACCATCCAAAGAAAACGCTCCCATGTTGGTGTCCATTAGGACACCTCCATGCTGGCATGGGAGGAAGAGGCGGAGAGCTTGACACTGGCCCCTTTCCTCTGCCTCTTCCTCTCATGCCGGCATGGAGGCAAAAGGATGGACACCAGCGTGGGAGCGTCGTCTTTGGATGGTCTTCTTTGGATGTAGGCGAGGAAGGAAGGAGGGAGGTGCTGGCAAGACTAGCCAGCAGCAGCTTCTGAGCTGAGCAAGGCGGAGGAGAGACAGAGCCATGTTTGTCGTCCTTCTCCTCAAATCACCTGTACTCACAGCTGATTTAAGGCAAAGGACGGTGAACGCGGCTCTGCCCCTTCTCCGCCTCGCTCAGCTCAGAAGCTACTGCTGGCGAGCCTTGCCATGCACAGGTGATTCGACGCGAAGGAGGGTGAAAATGGCTCTGCCCCTCCTCCATCTCGCTCAGCTCAGAAGCTGCTGCTGGCGAGCCTTGCTAGCCTTGCCAGCGCCTCCTTCCTTCCTCGCCTGCATCCAAAGAAGACTCTCCCACGTTGGCGTCCGTCCTGACTCCTCCATGCCGGCATGGAAGAGGTGGAGAGCTTGGCGCAGGCCCCTCCTCCATCTTCCTTTTGCCTTCCTAGTGGAGGGCTTCCTTGTGCCAGCGACGTGTGCACCCTCCAGCCAAGGCAGCCCCTGCTTCAAGGTGGAGTCGTCTTAAACGCGAGTATATCCCTAACACATTATTTTGAGGTGATAAGTTTTGGGGGGGGGGTTGTCTTATAGCCCCAGTCACCTAGTACCCCGGAATATACGATAAATGCAATTTAATTGTTTTGTGGTTTTCTTAAAGCAAGAAGAAACTTAATAAAGGATTACATCCTTACAAGGGAAAGGTATTATCTGAACACATGACTGATTAAACCTAAGCATGCACCTGTCAACATTCTCAAACTCCACAAACTGAAATTAATCTAATATTATAAGTCAAGGGAAAATGAACTTGTACCATCTTGCTACCTTCAGCAAATAACTTAGTGAAGAATTACATCCCTTTTCTATACCTTTTACTTAGCATTCATGAATAATCTCCATTTGATTTTTAAGAAATTGACTAAAGTTTTATATGCACACAGAATCAAAATGTTGGAAGATGCCATTTGGATCACCAAGTTCAAGATATTGAGGATAAAAGAAACTCCTAATAATTACTGCTTACAAATATCTAATAAAGTGTCACGATGCAAGGACTCGGCCGGCCCCTTAATCACACACACAGAGACGATAATCAGCTAACTATTTATTGAAGAATGAAGAATAGATAAAAAGGCAATTGTCCATGAGATATAGAAAAGTACTGTCCAAAAGTAAAGAGTCCGTAGTAAAATCCAAAGGCAAAGGTATAGGCAAAAGGCTTGGCAAAGGCTCCGCAAAACCAAGCGGATCAAGGAACAAGGCAGGGTTCAATCAGGGCCCAAGAAACTTCTTGGCAAGGCACAAGCCGCAACTTGGCTCCGTGGTCCTTCGCTCGCTTCACTTCGTAAGGTTAGAAGTGGCCGAGCTACTGAGGATCCGTTCCCACGGATCCTATACTTAAACCTCACGGCGGGGTCCCCGACGCTCTAGGCTTCGGCGGTAATCTGTGCTACGGGATCTAGCGCTTCTCTGGCGCTCTAGGCTGCGGTGCCAATCCCTCCTGCTGGAGTCGATGCTCCGTCTCCTATCAAAGCTCCGACCTTGCCTCCCAGCACCTGGGTCGCTATCTTCATGAGAGTCTAACTCCCTTTCAGCTTCCATGGCCTCATCGCCCATGTTTTCCCAAATTCTCTCCTGTGATCCGTACCCCCCCCCCCCCCGGTTTCTCATAACATTCATCGCTATCAGCACTTTCTGAATCAGCCTGACCTTCCCAGTTCTCATAGCCATCCGGCCATCCTTCATCCCAGGCCAAGCTCTCTGTGGGAGAGGAAGGCCCAGCTAGCTCATTAACCCCTTCCTCCATTTCTTCCTCAGCTGCGGCTGGTTCTAATGCAAGTGGGACCCCAGGTGCTGCCCCCGGCCCCCCAGGCACAAATGAGAACTGGGTTGCTACATAAAGGGGAGTACCCACCTTCAGAGACAGTCTAATATATGACACTGGCTGCAACAGGCAGTTTAGAATATGGTCATAGTTACAAACTGAGATTCTCCACCATCAGTCGTAACAGCAATTTTATTCGTAGAGCTCTGCCTGCACATTCCTTCCTGATTGTGACAAATGTAGAACTAAGACTTACTTAGACTATTGTCTTACTTAGACTATTGTTCCATCTAACTCAGTAAATACCAGGGTACCTCTAGTATTCTCTAGTGGTTTACTATCTACCATTAATCAGACCCAATTCAGATGAGACTGGTTGTATATAGGGTGGTATGGTGGTATACGCAACTCTGGTCTGCAAGCTTTACATGGAACTAGGTCTTACTTCATTTAATGCAGCTTACTTTTATATACAAAGTTTCCCCGCTACTTCGTGGTTCGCTTTTCGCAGACTTGTTGTTTCATGGGTTTTCCTCTGCTGGCAAGGATGGAGTGTGGAAGAGGGTTTCACCCTCCCCCTCAGGAGAGAGGCAGCCAAGAGAGAGAGGAGATACAAAGCATTATGTAAATCATGCCTGATACCCCTTCCTTATAGCTAGCAAAAAAAGTGTGCAGTTCCTTTAAATCTCTCTTCACTTCTGCCTCACCCTCGGAGTTATATATATATATATATATATATATATATATATATATATATATATATATATATATAAGGGTTGGTCTCTGTGGTTTAAAAATTATTTGAAATCGGATTAAATTCGTATAAAAAGTTAATTTAATTGTTTTTTGAACCATGTGCTCCAACCCAGAAGTATAATTTATTTACCGAACCTGGGGGCCGCCATTTTTCTTAATTATTATAATTAGATCGTATCTTCCCTCTCAGTTCTTCTAACAAGAATATTTATCTCCGCCAAAATAGCTTTTCAGGATACTTACAGACATATCACGGCCCTTTACCTGGTCAGAGGATAATTAAAGTAAAAGGCCTCCTGGAGGAAGTGAAGAAGCAAGGGGGAACCATAGAGAAAAAACAGGGGCTCCTAGAGTGCCTTGGAGGACTGAAGGGAAAATAGCACTTTAAACATCCAGAAAATCAGGGTAGATAGAAGGAAAGGAGGAGAAGCAGAGAATAAAGGCTGAAAGAAGAGGAGGAGGGAGTGACGAGACCACAAAGTGAAGGAAAAACTACAGAAGCAAGGGGAAACCATAGAGAAGAACCGGGACTCCTAGAGCACCTTGGAGGACTGAAGGGAAAAAAGCCTTCGCGTGCTTTTCCTCCAACCAAGCAGAAGGGCCGCACAGCACTGTGATACTCTGTAAGTCACCCTAAAAAGCAATTTTGGAGAAGGTTGATATATTCCTGTTACAAGAACCTCATACTGTATCTCTATCTATTGATGTACTTTCATCAATATGCAGAAAGTTGGTGGTACCATTTCTATATGTTATAAATCTTCAGCTCCAATCAATTGCACTCCTGTAGCAACTCAGCCCTCAGTGGACCCGGGGGGGGGAGGCTAATCTGCCCCCACCCCCGTCTGGGGGGCCGGCTGCGGCCCCAGGGGTTCCTTTGGCTTTAGACCCCGATGACGAGGATGGCGGGGATGAAGGGCCCTCATCACCAACAGACAGTTTGCTATGGGATGACACCTGGCCGGAGGCCAATTCTGATGACGAGGCTGCTTATGATTCCGGATCAGATACTGAATATGAGAGACCGGGAGGATTCGGGTCTCAGGAAAGGGTGTTTACGCCAGATGTTGAGGAGGCTCTATGGAAGCCGAGGTCGAATCAGCTTCCCAGGAAGAGAACGGCGCAGATGGGGCCATTCCTGAGCGGAGATTCGACCGACGGGGGAGTATTGAGGCTAACCGAAGAGATTGGAAATGAGGCTTGGAAAAGCGCTGGTCTCACAAAGGAGAGAATTAAATATGCATTTCGTGGGAAACTTCTTCAGATTGCTGGCCACGTCTGAACTGAAAGGACGTAGCAGTTTGCTGTCTCCCTGGAAGCCTTAGCCTGGCTTGCCTTGCCAAGTGCTGCCTTGAACCTTGTTGATTCCATGAACTTTGGATTTTACCTTGCTAACCATGGAGTCTATTGCCTTGCTTGATTCGCTTTGTTTTTATGGACCTTGTTTTGATCGTTGCCTTTGAATACTTTTGAACTATATTGCTTTTTACCTTGGACTATTTGATCTCTACTTCTTGGACATTTTATCTTCTTCACCTGTCTTTAATTGCTGATTAATAAATAGTTAATTGACAACGTCTGTGTATGTGTGGTTACGGGGAGAAGACAGGGCTCACGTTGTGACAACTCCAGAAGTGAAGGCAAATGTTTCCCCCTTGATTTGCCTGTGATGTCAGCCCTGTTTTCCTGCTGTGCGCATGCGCTGGAATAAGAACTAATAACGAATTTCGTTATTAATTACATATCAATTAAGATTTTTTTGGAATTTTTTTGTAAGTATTTCTATTACTAATTTTACCCCCCCCCCCCTCATTGTAGTGTAGTGTCAGGCTCCAGGCCTCAGTTTCCCCAGAACAACACTGCAGCCATGATGGCATCCAAAAATCCTCTAAGTCTGTCTGCTTTTCCCAAGTGAACACAGTGTAATGCAAACTGGTTCAAACATTCAAGGCCACGGTTGTTATTCCTAGCGATAAGCAGAAGCGCTTGGGACCAGGAGCTCCACTGCCTCCTCTCCACAGATGTGGGCACTAATTGGGATCACATACTTTGCCTCTGAGGTTTACCTAAACAGCAGCTGCAGTCCATCATGTGAACCATGACACTCAACACAGTCACGTCGATAGATCAAAGGGGTTGGACACTATAACCGTTTGGTCTTGGAAAGGCGTCCCATCTCGAGCCAACTATTGCATCTCAAGATCATGGATTCCTGAACGGGCCTTGCGGCCTTCCTGTTAAGACTTTACCTGTCAGCTCGCTGGCTGCTTTGGATCTAGCCCGCTTGGGCCTTTGCTTGCCTTGTTTGCTTTGCTCCTGATTGCTACAGAAAGACTTTGCCTTTTGTATCCTGCTTAATCCCTAGTTGCCACAGGACTATATTCAATTGCTGCTACCATTGAACAGTGCTGCTATTTTACCGGTGCCACTTTAAAAGCATCTTAGCTTGACTTCTAGCCTCTTTCCTATATCCCGTTATCTGTATACCTTTATAAAATGGAATGTTTGTATGTGTGTATGTGTGTATGTGTGTATGTGTGTATGTGTGTATGCGGAGGGCGGGAGGGCAGAAGGGCGGAAGCAGCCACTTTCACAGGCCAGGGCGGATATGGGGCAGCCACTTTCACAGGCCAGGGCGGATATGGGGCAGCCACTTTCACAGGCCAGGGCGGATATGGGGCAGCCACTTTCACAGGCCAGGGCGGATATGGGGCAGCCACTTTCACAGGCCAGGGCGGATATGGGGCAGCCACTTTCACAGGTGGGGCAGCCACTTTCACAGGCCAGGGCGGATATGGGGCAGCCACTTTCACAGGCCAGGGCGGATATGGGGCAGCCACTTTCACAGGCCAGGGCGGATATGGGGCAGCCACTTTCACAGGCCAGGGCGGATATGGGGCAGCCACTTTCACAGGCCAGGGCGGATATGGGGCAGCCACTTTCACAGGCCAGGGCGGATATGGGGCAGCCACTTTGGGGCAGGCCTTTCACAGGCCAGGGCAGATATGGGGCAGCCACTTTTCACAGGCCAGGGCGGATATGGGGCAGCCACTTTCACAGGCCAGGGCGGATATGGGGCAGCCACTTTCACAGGCCAGGGCGGATATGGGGCAGCCACTTTCACAGGCCAGGGCGGATATGGGGCAGCCACTTTCACAGGCCAGGGCGGATATGGGGCAGCCACTTTCACAGGCCAGGGCGGATATGGGGCAGCCACTTTCACAGGCCAGGGCGGATATGGGGCAGCCACTTTCACAGGCCAGGGCGGATATGGGGCAGCCACTTTCACAGGCCAGGGCGGATATGGGGCAGCCACTTTCACAGGCCAGGGCGGATATGGGGCAGCCACTTTCACAGGCCAGGGCGGATATGGGGCAGCCACTTTCACAGGCCAGGGCGGATATGGGGCAGCCACTTTCACAGGCCAGGGCGGATATGGGGCAGCCACTTTCACAGGCCAGGGCGGATATGGGGCAGCCACTTTCACAGGCCAGGGCGGATATGGGGCAGCCACTTTCACAGGCCAGGGCGGATATGGGGCAGCCACTTTCACAGGCCAGGGCGGATATGGGGCAGCCACTTTCACAGGCCAGGGCGGATATGGGGCAGCCACTTTCACAGGCCAGGGCGGATATGGGGCAGCCACTTTCACAGGCCAGGGCGGATATGGGGCAGCCACTTTCACAGGCCAGGGCGGATATGGGGCAGCCACTTTCACAGGCCAGGGCGGATATGGGGCAGCCACTTTCACAGGCCAGGGCGGATATGGGGCAGCCACTTTCACAGGCCAGGGCGGATATGGGGCAGCCACTTTATGGGGCGGATATGGGGCAGCCACTTTCACAGGCCAGGGCGGATATGGGGCAGCCACTTTCACAGGCCAGGGTGGATATGGGCAGCCACTTTCACAGGCCAGGGCGGATATGGGGCAGCCACTTTCACAGGCCAGGGCGGATATGGGGCAGCCACTTTCACAGGCCAGGGCGGATATGGGGCAGCCACTTTCACAGGCCAGGGCGGATATGGGGCAGCCACTTTCACAGGCCAGGGCGGATATGGGGCAGCCACTTTCACAGGCCACAGCGACCAGCGCGGGTGATGGAGCTGCACCAAACTTGGTACACAGAGCCCCCCTAACCCGCTTTACGTCCTGGCGCGGGTCGGGGGACATGACCCACGGATTATGGGATTTGTAGTACTTTCCAACACTTTGGTTACCACAGACCACTGAGGCCACCAAAAGGACCAATACAGACCACACTCAGCACACACAGCCCCCATGACCCACTCTACGTCCTGGTGCAGTTCGGAGGAGGGTGGACCATGGATGATGGGACTTGAAGTGCCTCTACTCACTTCCCAAGCCCGCTGCAACCCTCATCCAATCACCGATCGAGACCAAACTTGGCACACATAACCCCCATGACTGCCTTCATGTCCTGGTGAGGTTTGGGGGAGGACTGACAATGGATGATGGGATTTGTAGTACTTTTACACCCCTCTGTTCCCACAGACCACTGTGGCCCCCAACAAACACTGATAAAGACCACACTTGGCACACAGAGCCCCAGTGACCCAGTCCACATCCTACTGAAGTTTGGAGGGGACAGAACATGGATGATGGGTCTTGCAGTACCTTCCCTCACTTTCCAAGACTGCTACAAACCTAATCCTATGATTGATCAACACCAAACTTGCCACACAGAGCCCTCATGACCCACTCTACATTCTGGTGCAGTTTGGAGGAGGGTGGACCATGGATGATGGGACTTGAAGTACCTCTACTCACTTCCCAAGTCTGCTGCGACCCTCATCCATTACCGATTGAGACCAAACTTGGCACACACAACCCCCATGACTGTCTTCACGTCCTGGTGAGGTTCGGGGGAGGACTGACAATGGATGATGGAATTTGTAGTATTTTCACACCCCTCTGTTCCCACAGACCACTGTGGCCCCCAAAAAACACCGAGAAAGTCCACACTTGGCACACAGAGCCCCAGTGACCCACTCTACATCCTACTGAAGTTTGGAGGGGGACAGAACATGGATGATGGGACTTGCAGTACCTTCCCTCACTTCCCAATCCTGCTACAAACCTAATTCAATGACTGATCAACACCAAATCTGGCACACAGAGCCCTCATGACCCAGTCTACAGCCTGGTGCAGTTTACTGTGAGATGGACCACAGATGATGGGACTTGAAGTACCTTCACTCACTTCCGAAAAACAATGCATCCCTCATCCATTCACCAATACAGACCAAACTTAGCACACAGAGCCCCCATGACCCAATCTACATCCTACTACACTTGGGGGGGACAGAGATGATGGGACTTGCACTACCTTCAGTAATTTCATGATACCACTGCAACTCCCAATAATGATGGATCAAGACCAAACTTGGCACACAGAGCCCCCATGACCCACTCTACATCCTGCTGCGCTTCACAAATAACCCGGGCAGGGCCGGGTCCCCAAGCTAGTTCTAAATAAACCTGTTGTACCTCAGCTGAACGTGTGGTTTGTCAAGGGAGGTTTCCAAGTGTCCTGGAGGGCGACATGTAGAACCATTTTTAATGGATCAACCAAGCCATATATATATATATATATATATATATATATATATATATATATATATATATATTCACTTTTCGCAGGTGGTCCTGGAATGTAACACCCACAATATGTGAGGGAACACTGTAAGTGTATCTTTTCTTCCTGGCAACAGAAAGAGAGTGAGCATGAGAAGGGGGAAAATTGGATACATTTCAGTTTCTTGCCTTGCCACTACAAGGAAGAGTAAACAGAAGAAATACCTGGTTTTTAACGTATCATGTCTGGAACTTCTACAGAATAGTGCAATAGTTTCTAATCATTTTTTAAAAAATTTTTTAGGACATTTCTACCCCAACTTTCTCCACTGGGGGTGAGGGACACTCAAGGTGGCTTACACTTAGGCAACTATTTGATGGCTTCAAAAACAATGTACAATTAAAAACATTTAAATAGAATTATAAAATATGTTAAAACATTAAAAACCTATAAAACAATGCCTTCACTGTTAACCACATTATCCAAAGTCATAGCCAGGGCCGTTACAATAGTCATTTTACATAATTCCATATCTATCTATTGCACAAGTTCTCCAAAAGCTTGATCAAAAAACTCTTTTTTACTTTTTTTACGGAAAGTGATAACATTACAAATGCTAACATTACAAGACTGTGATTTATTACCCTAAGATTTTGTATGATTCATTAATACAAGTGACTCTCCTAAGCACAAGGAATTCCAATGGTTGAGCCTTAACGGTTGGTAAAAGTTGTCCCAAACAACAAATATGGTAGATTTGGGTCTCATGTAAAACAATATACTTGATTCCCTTAGCACCCTCAGTCATTCACAGTTTTGTCTATTCTGCAGAACATTTAAAACCAAAACTTCCAATACTATATAGACACACAGAGGGAAAATAAGTGTGACAATGTGATTGGTCAGAGTAAGGTAATTTCGAGTATACTGATAAAATAAAAATAAGTAAAATACCACCATGCATTGTGTTTGCACTAGCTACAAAGTGACAGCCAGTAGATTATTTCACCAGTTTCTAATGTTGAAAATTCAGATGGCATTTACCAGCATAACCTTTCAACTCTAAGCACATCAATAGAAGTAGGCAGTGGTTTGAAATATGATTCTTTGCAGATAGCATATCCTCATTCATCTGACTGTGGTGCTCTGTGCTCCATTGCACAAACAGTGGCTCACCCACTTCTGAGAGGACACTAATAAAAAAGGCATCAATTTTCAGCTCTAGTACTACTGTGATCTCTTTATATGTTCAACATCCAACATTAAATTAAAATGCTGTTATAAATCCTACTTTCTGAATCTGGAATGAGTGTTGGGTTTTTGTCGCATGAGACCGCAGCAAATCTTGTCAAAAGCAGGGAAGCACGTCTTGTTCACTCAGAATTAATGTTGTGGATGAAAGAAGGAGGTAAAAGTGGGGGAATGTAGTGAATTGTAGGTCTCTAAGACAGTAGATAATGAGCTTTGGGAGGAGTTGAAAATAGAATAGAATTTGCAGCATGCAGTTAGATGTTGATTCACAAATGTGACTAAACACTGCAAAGAAAATACCACAATTATCTTTTAAAGGGTGGCTCCCCTTTAAAAAATCAGTATTGCATTTGGGTGATTTATAGAACTACACAAGTTAGGGAATCCTTAATTTCAGCATGGCTTTCCATACATAGCATTTTGGATCACATTAAGACCAGAATGAAGATTGTTCATAGGTTTCCTATGCAAAATTATGCACAAGTAGATATTGATGCTTACGTCTTGTGTCACTTGCACTTGAGTTGTCGTCCACGTTCTTGTGGGAGAAGGAGGGAGGGCAACCAATCTGAGTAAAACAACAGCATCGACTCTTCCCTAAAATACTGCAAGGAATTCTAGGCACAAGGAAGAATGAGGGCAGATGGCATATTTGTGTTATTCAGAATTCAATACGCTTTAGAGCATTTCATATGTGTCTGATAACCTCTAATAACAGATATCTTTTTCCTCTTTAAGAGCTGTACTATTAACTATACCGAAGAGACATTAATGGTTTTGGCGAAGATACTGTGTCTGCAGATATATTTTGTTTCATTCATTCACAATTATGAAGAAAAGAAACAAGCCTGCTTTTCTGGGGGAAGGGAGGGGGGTGGGGAAGGAGGGGGCCTTGAAGAGCGGTTCGATATCTGGATCGAACAGAGGAACTTTCCCCCCCTTAGGATCCTGCCTGGAGAAACCTTGACATGCACAAAGTCAGAACCTAGACAAAGTTGCCCTGGTGAGAACGATAAGGTCACCCGTGGGATTGCTGAGATTATCTCTGTCAAGCACTTGGACAGCATGCAGTCAAATGATGCATCATGCAGTCATTTTCAGGGGGGAAAAATCAATTTCTCCACCAGGTCGCTATTTGCTTTTCAAAGTGCCCTTGTAGGCCTTCTACCACCAAGCATTTATCAATTTAAATGTTGTAAATTGATAATGTGCCAGTGTACCTTGTACTGTTTCTGAATTATTTTGATACTTTTATTTTCTCTGTAGTACATAACCCCCACAATGAATTTATATTTTAAAAGGGGTTCCCTCCTTCTCTTTACAAGCAAACAAGCAAACGCAAAAACCCAAACTAATAAATATTTCAATTTTGAATATTTTAAAATAATCTTCCTTGAAGCTATATGACCACAGAGAATTATATTTCATGTTTAATTATATAATGTTTATTTAATGTTTATTTTTAAATGAGGTCAAATGTCTATAAAAACTATCAATACTGGTGGATTAATTTAATGAATTCTCATTACTCTGCCCGATGGCATCAAATTTGCTGTGTTACAAAGGGAGCGGGGGCTTGGTACTGTAGCATTCTTGTTTTGAACGCTCCCATTATGAGGCTTTAAAATATATATACTAGATAAACCCCAATCTGACAAACCTGCATTTTAAAATATGAATTTGAGTGGGGGGAATACACAAAAGAAATGCAAATGCTAACATTTCTGTGAAAATGTATTTTAACCAAATCTAGCATATAGTAATTCAATAACCAGATACTAACCTCAACTTCATTTGCATCAAAAACAGGTGGGACATAGCTGCTAAAGCGCAGGCTTCAGAAAAGCAAAAGAATTACATAGCGGCTTGCAAAGCATCCTTAACCTCCAGTGATTTATTGGCCCTCGGCCAAGTTATCAGGGGGAATCTAATTCTTCTTTATTATTCAAATAAACCACATTTGGCACCCTAGTTCTCTTTCAGAATAGCTTCACAAATAGACTGAGTACTGTCATTTATTTGACCTTGTTCTTTTGTGCTGTTGCTCTAATTTTATTTGCCATTCTATAGGACAAATATCTAGAAAAATCCAACTTATAATACTTGGTTACAGCATGAAACACGTACACACATAAATATACCAGTTCACTCTCACCTATTTTGCTTTTAAAAGGACACCGCCTAAACAACAACTTATCCTTTATTCCCCTTCACCTCTATTAGCTCTGATTATGTGTGCAGCTGTACTGTTTCTTTTTAGAGAAATCTTTTTTCTTTTTTTTAAAGGGCAATTTGCAAACCTGTGTTTCTCCTGGGTAGCTGGAAGCAAGGGAAGGACACACATTTAAGTTGAGGATTTATCTGCGCTGGAGAAAGGGAGTAAGTGTGCATTCTGTTCAATGAAAAAAGTTATTCTTTAAAAATACAAATACATCACATGCCATTTTAATGTATTTTCTTTTCCTAAAAGTGCTAGTCTTGACTTTCAAGGCCTTGTATGGTCTGGGGCCAGTGTACCTGAGGGACCGCCTAACCCCATATTGTCCCACAAGAACACTTAGATCTGAAGAGTGGAATCTTCTAGCCGTGCCCAATGTCAAACAATACCACCTAACTTCAACACGGAGAAGGGCTTTCTCCATCATCACCCCAGTTCTCTGGAACGCACTACCCATGGAGGCTCGGGCCTTGCGTAACTTGCTGGCCTTTCGGAAGGCCTGCAAGTCGGCCTTATTCCGGCAGGCTTTTGAGTTGTAATGTGCTATTTTTTAGGAATTGTGTTATCTTTTAGGAATTGTTTTATTCTTGTGGTTTTATTGCTGTTGTAGATTTATTGTTTTATTGTGGTGCTTGATGTAAGCCGCCCCAAGCCGGCTGGGAGTGGCGGCCAATAATAAACAAACAAATAAATAAATATCACCAACCATTAAAATTGTATGAGCTTGTTGTTTTGTCACTAAATTCTAGTACAACGATTTATTATGACCAAACTGTGTTTTTAGGTTCTCCATTTCAAAGATTTAAATAGCTGGAGTGGGCTGGTTATTGATTATTTTCATTGATCTCATTTTGGATTTTCAGACTGATTATGATAGCCTTGGTTTATTCTACTTACTCACTTACAATGGTGGTGGTGGGGAATATGATCCTTTCATTTTTCCTGGACACTGTACATCTTTCCGTACCAGTCACCTGCCTGGACTGGAACTGAGAGACACATCCTAGCAAGTTGCATCCGGTTGGTGATATTGGGATATTCTATTTTGGAACATGGGCGAAGGCCTTTATGCTTACTTCTGTGGGAGAAAACTGGACAACACAGATGAACATATGTGCTCAACTGTGTATTCTGAATTCAAGAGCTGCCAAAGTCAATATAGGCTACTGGGTTTAACCTTTAACCCTAACCCTAACCCTAACTGTATACTTGATTGATAACTTTAACAATATGATTCCATATTGGGTACCCAGGGTACCCAGTCCCTGTTCATGGAATCATCTCTACTAATAATCAGGTTGGCCAGGACACAAAATACAACCTTTTTTATAGTAGCTCCCCATTTCTGGAACTCCTTCTCAAGAGAGATGCATTGGCTTGTTGGTTTTATTTTCCTTTCAATGAACCTGATTTTTTTTGTTTTAGTTTAGTTATCATGGTTGTTTAGAGTTTGATATAGTTTCTGATTGATGTGGGCAACTCTTTTACTATTTTGCTGTATTGGATAAATGAGGTTGTGGTAAGAAGAATCAGTAAGGCAAACACAACAACAAGAACACTTATTTACATATTGCGCTACCTACCAGTCATCATGTCCCAAATGGCAACCTAACAAGAAAACAAGCAATATTCTCATATGCATTTACTTATCACTGATAGCAAGACTTGATCATTGAAATGTTCCAAAATCCCTTATTTGAAATACAGAATCCTATTATTATAGCCCTCTCTGAATCTGAAAAGTTGCTGCTATCCATAATTTCTATAAAGGCCCTCCTCTTAACAACAACAACAACGGCTTTACTTGTATCCTGCCCTATGTCCTCTTCCAACAAAACAGGCAAACATTCAATGCCTATAGAACAGAAACCCAAGAGAAAATGTAAACATAAAACAACATTAAACATTATACAACAAATTAAAATATGCAATTTACATCCAATAAAAACAATTAAAAAGCCAGTCTAGACCAAGTGTCATAGTACTTCTATTTTCTGTCGCACACCAAGACTGGGATGCACACCTTTGAACCACCAGCACACCAAAGTTCATTAATGAGCAAGCAGTTTATTGATAATTTCAAAAGCAATTGCCAAAAGGTAAAAAGCAATCAATTGAGTATAAAAGAAGTTCATACAGAAATCCAAAAGCAGTGATTTTGCCAACCAAAATTCAGGAAGAAGAACCAAATTGGTTCTTAAGTACAAAGTAAAGTCCACAGGAAAATAGTCCTTAAACCCAAGAAGGAAAACATCCAAATTCTCTTAAAATATCAAAGCAATCTTGAGCAAATCCAAAATCCATTCACAGTAAAACAGGAATAATAACCACAATAATCAACTTAAACCGGAGCCTTGAGCATGGAAATACATGAGTCTCAGCATGAAATACATACAAGATCAGGCCTGGAGCTAGACGTTGCATCCAATAAAGAACAGGGCTGCAGCGACCCTATATTTATTCAGAAAGACCTACACAAAATGCATTCTGATTCCCATGGGAACTATCCTTCAAATTCCTTTTTTCCCTTATGCTGACAGACCGTTTGACCCCCCTATCCAGGTGGCAGTCCTGGCAGATTTGCCCTCTCCTATCAAAGGTTGCCTCCTCTGGTTTGCTCGTTAGCACATTCCTTTCATTTTCCCTATCTGCAGACTCAAGCAGGTTCCCATCAAACTGTCTCAAAATAATTCTATCTTGGGAACTAACAATCCCAGAGTCTTGCAATTCACTTTGGCCTGCTATCTTTTCTGTGCCCTATTCTTCATTCACAAACTCCTGAGAATCTACATTAAAATCCAACATGGACCTGCTCTGAAGGGAACTGAACATAACAATAATCATCTTCTTGGGGCACTGAAACAACCCCAGTTGGCTGGGCTCCTACATTATCATTCTGCTTAGTCCATATTATGGATATTATATCTCCTCCTCATTGTATGCTTGCGAGCATGAAAACATTTTAAGCTGTTTTTGTAAAGAGCAAGGAGGGGCCATTTTTATTTCCTTGAGGAGGGAGTTCCAAAGGCGGGGAGGGGGGAATCACTGAGAAGGTCTGCTCTCAGTTCCACCAGCTGTGCATGAGAAGGGGATGAGACCTAGAGTAGGGTCTCCTCTGCTGACTGAAGGACCCAGGCAAGCTTATACAAGGAGATGCAATTTGTTAGATAGCTTGGACCTGAACCATTTAGGGCTTTAAAGATAATAACCAGCACTTTGTATGTGGCCCGGAAGTGAAGTGGCAACCAGTGCAGCTGCTGCAACATGGGAGTGGTTATCTCCGTGTGCGGAGCGCCAGTTATTAATCTGGCTGCAGATCTCTGTATCAGTTGAAGCTTCCGAACTATCTTCAAAGGCAGCATCATGTAGAGCGCCCTGCACTAATCATACTGCAGTTCTCTGTAATTCTGGATAGACTACAGTAGATGTGGGGAATGGAAGACAGTTTTGAGCAAGCAGAGCTACATTTGAGTTCTCCATAAGCGTTTCTCTTTCAGGCAACTTGTTCCTCTTAATCCATTCAATGCCACGCTACTTCACTGCTTGCCATTCACATAACATTTTTAAGTTTATAATAGAGACATTTTGGAAAGCATAATTACTATACTTCTGACCTATAAGCTCCATTCTGAATTTACTTTGACATGTTTCTGTGAAATTAGAAATAAATAGCTTTAGAATGTTTGCCCCAAACATGTGTGTCTGTTTGTGGTGAATTGGTGTAGAAATAAGATGATACTTATAAGAACATAAGAACATAAGAAATAAGATGATACTCAAGAGAATAAATGCCTATGACCCCCACAACCAGTACCCAGGGAAATCCTGCCTACTTCAACCAACTCCGCGGTGGCACTTGAATGTCCTACTCAAGAGAATAAATGCCTGTGCTGTACATTACAACATATTTTCTAAAAACACTACTCTTTTCTCTGTAAAGCACTGAAATTGATAGAATATTGTTTATTAGTATCATTTGGATGTCAAGTGTGAATGAGGGAAGTTCACAAGAAAGAAATGTTCTCAGTAACTGCTACAAGACAGTTCAGCTTCCTCATGGATGCTTCCCAAAACAGAAAACTGCCAGCATTTCAAAAACAAAAACAATACTGTGAGATACAGACACTGATCCAGATATGATCAGGAATGAGAGATACAAAACCCGATAGAGAGATGAGGAAGATTGTTGTAAAGTCTGTAGTTTTCTGTTAACAACAGGTCTGCTGGCAGAGCTACAATATAAATAATACCTTTCTGCTGCAGTACTTATATATAACTGTCTGAGATCTTTGAAGAGTGCTAATACTGTGGGGTATCTGTTGTGGTTTGGTTCCAAGATACCAAAATCTGTGGATACTCAAGCTCCATTACATAAAATGGCACAGTAAAATAATACTCCTTGTATAAAATGGCAAACAACTCAAATTAGTGCTAGAGAGAGACTCAGGATCTGGGAAATGGCAGGGGCTACACTACACACACCTACATTACACATTACACATCAAATGTGGCAAATTGAAGGTTTTTTTGGAATTTTTTCTTCCAAACATTTTCAAGCTGAGGTTGGTTGAATCCATGGATGAAGAACCCATTGATATGGAGGGTTAACTGGATAACCAACCCCCCCCTCTCTCTCTCTCTCTCTCTCTCTATATATATATATATACACACACACACACATACTCTCTCTCTGACCATATTTTGGAACATAATGGAAACACAGGGAAAATGTTCATTCTGCTGTTGTTGTTAGGGCATTTAAAACAACAACAACAACAACAACAGAATTGGCATTTCCCATGTGTTATCAATATGTTCCAAAAATATGGTCAGTATAGATATGGGTCAGCTTGGTTATTCAGTTAGCCCTCCATTTGGGGTTTGGGGGAAGGGTGTGTGTGTCAACCCATACCTTTGGGTTCCAGGAGCCCAAAAGGTGAGATGACAATGGGGACTCACCCTCAAGTAGTCCCAGGATTACCCAGGGTTGAGTCCCCATAGGCCCAATATGCCGTTAGATCTGGGCCTTTCAGGTATCTAAATTAATTTGGAACAAAGCAGGTTAACCCTGCATTGTTCTGAATTAATTTGCTTTTACCTTAGGCATTATTTGGACAACTTGGTTAACATGTGACAGTCCTCGCATTTTTGGGCCTGTCTGGAAGGGCCTTCAGTGTTATGGAATTATGGAATCATGGTAATTGTAGTTTGGTAAGGCAGAATTATGTGACAGAGAGGACTAAAGACTCTGTAAAGCTACAGTTCCATAACATTAAGCCACATGGTGTCAAACCTTAAGGATCTGACTTTACGTTTTTTGTCAATAAGTTATTATCTGTACTTTAAATAATGTCTCCAAGGGGGAAATGTTCAAAATCTGTAACAGGGCCTTATTTCAAGTTTGCGGTTATAATTTATAGTAACGACTAATTTCATTCCTGTTTATTTTGTGATCATCAATATTCTAATCATCAATTACTTTTAAACATAACAAACAATTCTTTAAATTCTGGACTTCAAGGCATGCAGTATTTATTTATTTATTTATTATTCGATCTTATATTCCGCTCCTCCCTGCAGACTCGGGGCGGATTACAACATACAATAAAAACATGCTGCGCGTAACAACCAGCAGCCATACAATAAACATAAAAGCATAAAACAGTGTACAATAAAATCAGAGGAATTTCAGCTTCTAGGAACTCGAGGTATGGGGCCCCCAGGACAGACCAGTTTAATCGAAGGCCAGTCTAAAGAGGGCAGTTTTACAAGCCCTTCGGAACGGGGCGAGCTCTGGGATCGCTCGAGTAGCATCTGGAAGAGAGTTCCACCATACTGGGGCCACCACAGAGAAAGCTCTCTGCCTGGTTGTGGATAGATGGCAGGAGCGGATCGATGAGACAAGTAACAGATTCTGTTCTTCTGAACGTAGTGATCTCGGGGGAATGTACGGGGCAAGGCGGTCCTTCAGGTACGCAGGCCCTAGACCGTGTATGATTGTTAGCTTTCTCCTCTCCCTTCCTAGTAAGCAAAGGGCTGAAGCAAACATTTTAATCTAATCACTAATTGACTAACAAAACCAGATGTACAGTGGCACTTTATATTGAGATATTTTCAAGCATCCCTCACAAGAACAGAAGTCCAGTATTAATGAAAGTATAAACTCTCAAAGTGTCACAAGTTGTATTCAACAGAACTGCAAATTCTGCCAGCTCATGGCAGGAACCCAGCAATATTTATCAGATATGGTTGGAACATAAAGAATAGGAAGCTAGATAGCTCATGTGTTCATATCTCATGAATGCTTGTTCCTGGCAAATGATCATAAACTGGAATTCAATAACATAATGGCCAACCACAGAGGCTTCCACACCTTCAACGATTTGGAGATCATTACAGAGAATACTATTTCTGCTGTTGTTCTATGTAGGAAATAATGTTTCTGAATGTTTAATTCAATGTGGATAATTACTGGGTCAGCTTCAAGCCTGTAGTGAGGAGTCAGTGGATGAGTTGCTTTTGGAGACTTTTCAGAGCCATGGAATTCAAGACCTAAATCTGGATATAGACTTAGCCCCAGAATTAGAGGCACCAGAGGAAGATGGAAATGTGGTGACATCTTAGCCTACAGAGGTAGAGCAGGAGCAAACTCAGAGTCAGGGTTTGGCTCCACTCTGTAATCAACCACCAGCTGCTCCTGTGCAGACCCACAGCTTACCAAAGTCACCAAAGGAGCAGAGGTGACAGAGGCTAAGGTTTTCCTTAAAGGAAAGGCATAGAAGTGGTTGTTTAGCTGCAAGGGATCAGCAGAGAGGAACTGTTGAAATGCAGACAGGATCCAGCTCATAGCTTGCTGGCTTACTATAAAGCAGCAGTAAAAGCTATGGGCCAGCTGTGGGAGCAACTTGCATTTGTGCTGTACCCATTGGCTGTATTTCGCTGAGAATTTCTGGACCTTGACCTCTGCTTTGGATTATCGTTGACCTGTTTGCCTGAGCCTTGACTTGTGCATTTGAACTTTGGACTACTCTCTGGATTACTATTGGATTTGACATAGTGAATATTATTCCTGGTTGGGTTCTTGTAGGTTGGTGTAGCTGTTAATTGACTGTGGGTCTTTGGGACACCTGATATCTAGGGTTAGCCAGCACAATAATTGTAGCTTCCCTTTTGTCATTGTTAGCCCTTAATCTGTAAACTACCACATTTTTCTACAGTGGCAGGTGTGTTTATATGTTGTAGTCAGAAAGGCACCATAGTCTGAATAGTTTAGAGAACTATAACATAAATAATATCAATATTTTAAACATAAGTTGGGATTTGATATAGTCTACCTTGCATAACACATACTTAGCTACATAGGAAAGGTGCAATAGAACTCTCCTGGTGAAGATCATCAGCCAGAGTGTCCCAATGGATTCTATCAATGTGTATTAACATTACCTAGCTGACGTCCTGTTGTACACTGAACTCCAATGATGGGCATTAGCATTCCTAGTCATTGTACAGTTGAGCATCAGGAGAGCTCTATGAACATCACTGTATGTTTGATGAGCATCATTCTGATGTACATTGGTCCCAAAACACAATGATAATTTCATGGCCCCATACATAATAATGGCAGGCTTCCCATTGCTCAATGAACATCACTATATGTTTGATGAGCATCAATATTGGTCCCAAAACACAATTATAAAATTGCTTCCTCAATGACATTATAAAATTGCTCAATGCTATTGCCGTCCACTTATGTAAGTCCCATTATGAATTCCAGCCATGGTGTGTTTGTCAGTTTATTTATTATTATTGAAAATATTTTCTTCTCACTCCAAACTCTTTTTCAAAACAGGGCCTTGGCTGTTTTCATGTGATTAGCACAATATTGTAACATATATTGACACATTAAGAATGTGAAGGCAAACAACACTATATTCCTGTAATGTCAGCTACTTAAACATAACACGAGTTGAAATGTATATAAAGTTTGGGGCAACAACAATGGTTGTCTCCTAGGAATGCCACACAACCTTCTTCTTCATGAATGTATCCGGCTTTCCAGTCTATTAGTTGATATAATTGTGGCTCATTTGCAGTGATGTTAAGGAAGCCTTGGAAGGGGTGGGGGAAATATTTGAAAAATTGTTGAAAAACACATTTATTGTCACAAATAAGTGATTTAATCTATGCAAAATTGGTAATTTTATGCCTTAGTTCATGCATCTCAAATAAGAAGCTAGCATTACAGGACCTCTTTTCTCCTTGTTAAGATTTTAATCCAAATGGAAGAATTCTCATCTCTTTCTGTTATGCCATGCCCCTATTTCCCTTTTTCACATCCCATTAGCACTCTAATTGTCAAGGTGCAATGCTAATATGTCCCATGGAAGATGAAGGCAATCTCTCTACCAGCCTTTATCTTGGTTGCATATGAACGTGATAGAAGAGACTTTCTTCTTTCTTTTCATTTCCTACCATTTCTTTCAGCCCCCCCCCCCCCCAAGTCTTATTGTCATTTTCAACTGGTAAATAACTTGGAAGAAAGAAGGAGCTCAACAAATCTGGGCTGCTTCATGAATAAGCCAAACTGTTTGAATAAGCCAAACATCAACTTAATTCTATGTAGGGTTGGGTGGTAATAAATACTTATTGCTCTTCACTCTTTTCACATTTTATATTATTATCAGATATGGGAGCATTGAGGGAGCAAAGAATAGGATAAAAATACAACAAAGAAAACACTCCTCATTGCATTGTAAACAAGGACCCATTTTCAGACTATAGCAGTACCATAGCCAGGATTTTGATTTGGGGTGGGGGTAGGGTTGAGTTTGATGGGGGGGGGGGTTGAGTCTGAGCGAGAGATGATCAACCCTAGCAAACCTTTTGTATCGTTATCCCAATACCTCCATGCATATGGGGTATATTGAGCATGGTGATCAGATCATGATATGAATACACATAACAGATTAAATAATGTACCAGTAAGGTCTTCTCATGGATCACCCTGAAAATTTTGGGGAGGGGGGCTGAACCCCTCAAGCCCTCCCTGGCTATGACCATGGACTACAGAGAAGATATTCATAAGATTGTAATTGACAAATATGAAGTATGAAGATATCCCTTTATCCACAGCAAGTGAAAAATTTTACCTTGAGATTTTTGCTAGCCTTGGCAGTAAGAAGAAATAGCAAGACTCTGGTATTTTACCATTTATATTCAACGTCATGTATAAGTCTTGGCCGGTTTTGGGGCCAAAATATGGATTTGGATTTGAGCCATGGGTAAATTGAGAGTAAAAAGGTAAGGCCAGGTAACAAAGAAATCTTTTCCTCTCCTTTTAAAAATTCACAGGGGGAACATACTTAAGAAATAAAGAGAACCTGCAGATTCATGGATACCAAGTGTATCGGTAGTTACTGAAAAGGACATTCAAGTGCCACCTCGGAGTGGTTGAGGTAGGCAGGATTTCCCTGGGTACTGGTTGTGGGGGGTCGGGAGCAGGTTAGGGTTTTGCCCTCCCTTCTGCTCGAGATCCCCGTGTACAACTGGGGGCCACTGTGTGATACAGAATGCTGGACTAGATGGGCTGAGGTCCGATTCAGCATGGCTCTTCTTATGTTCTTATGTTCTGTTTATTTGAGGGGTTTAATGGGGGTGGGGGTGGTGAAAAATGCATGGTTGAACTGAAAATGTCTCCATTTATACAAATGTAAATAGGGAGATGAATCCACGAAATGCAACCTGTCTCTATTAGGGGCCCAACGTGAAGGCAATGATGAGAGGCACAGGCAGGAAGAACTCTCACAGTGAGGCTCACAGTAAGACTTTTTGAAAACTATGATTAAACACAAGATATTTTAATAATAAAACACAATTAGATTAAAAACATAAAGTATATTAATGAAGAAAATGTAACATCCATCTGACTAAACAATTAGCAGTTTCAAAAATCTGAATTTTACCTATTGATGGAAGAATGTCAACAATACTTTTGTAATCACTTTTTTAGGTGAATGCATGGTTTAATAAAGAAAAGTATTCACTATGGAATGTTTTGAGGTATGCAATGGCCAACTCACTATTTATAATTAGAAAGGCAGACACCTCCACACAGTCTAGACAGTGAGTGATGAGCAGTCTACATCTACTTTAATAATATCTGACTACTGACGCTGTTACTCAGTGAACGCGTATGCTTCAACAAGGAAAACTAGGACAGGGTTAAAGCCAACTTTTTTCTTGAACAGATGATATTTCAGATGGTGACACTATTCCAGATGCATCAATTTCCTTGAAAATCGAATCCATATATGTGCATATGCTGTGCTGGCAGGAGGACTGCCTGAAATGGCCCTAACCCAAGAGCTAATATTCTTTTGGCCAGAATAATGCAATTATTATTTTCCTAGCTATCAGTCTAAGCATACAGAGCCATCTGTTACGCAAAGCAAACATACACATCTCAATTACAGAAAATGCAGTTGCCTTGACAGAATTTGGATTACACTACTAACCAGGGCTGTAAAATTTGTTTTAAGCTGGTGTATAATGGATGCCTTTCAGGAACTCCCTAATTAGCATTTACCTGTTTAAATTAATTATTCATCTTTCTTTTTTGCTGGTTTATTTCACTTTGTTGGACACTATACACAAAATAGATTAAAATGAGCATAAGAAAAAAAATACATGCTACATTTCTGCATGTTGTACATTTTTATTGATAGCCATGTTCCTTATAATGGCAAATTGTGAAACATCTAATTTGGGTTCACCTTTCAAAAATAGAAGGAAGGGAGGAGAAAAACAATCCAAAACAAGTACACATGCTTAGTATAAAGCTAAGGAGTTTCAAAACACTATTAAAGCACAACCCTCTTATATGCAGATTTGATATCCAGCTCCAAAAATATCCTCCCCACCAGAAGCATTTGTGGGTCTCATTAGGTCCTTCAGTGCAATACCGCAATATGCCGCAACTGAAGTATAGTCAAAATACAGGGTTTGCTATTATCCACGGTCCCAGATCTTCACAAGTGATCTTGGAACATATCACCAACAGATGCAAGGAGTGTACTGTATTGACTTGTGTTCTTATTTCTTTCATTTTGTTTCCTAAAATTTCCACATATCTAATATGAACACATGAATGTATAAAACTACAGATAGATGCGTAAGAACGGCTTCCATATTGAGTGAGATGATGCAGTCCAACATCTCTATAGGGGTATCAGGGTATCAAATTAGGGAAGGACAAATAGTTGCTATTTCATAATGCTACTTGAATCTTTTTTTTTCTCCCACACTACTTATTTAGGTATCTCATTTTATTATTTTAGAAAATTATTTCCAGTTCGGCTTAGGGCAGCACAACAAAACCACAATACTTAAAAAATTTCAGTCCTGAGACGTCTCTCCTAACAATCATGGCCATACAAGCCATTAATTTAATATGGAGACATTATCTACAAGAAAACACAAGTATTATCACAATTCTTGAGTTTCTTGAGGATGGCTGCACTAGAGGCAGAATATGTTATCTGGCAATTCATCAAGCAAGCAAAATCTCCAAGTGTCCTAACCTTCTATTTCAGAATGCCTCTAAATGCTACAAAAAGCTGAGCTGTTAGGAACAAACAAAAATAAATTCCTCTATTTCCATTTATATATATATATATATATATTGAAAAGATTACTAATGAAATAACCGTAATTAAACTATGGCTACTTTATTTTAAAAAATACCCCTGCATTTTTGCACTGAACGTGTGAAAAAGTAGCAAAATGTGTCCTTCTTGGAACCCTCCCTGCAAGTAATTTTAATGGTCTCTTTCAGCATTTCTTGACTCCAAATGACTCCCTGTCATTGTGTCAGCTCCCAGGATAATGCAGGGTACTCCATAAACATCCAGTAATAGGACACAAGGGAAGTACTATTAGTGTGTCCCTTTCCTACCAGGTACTGAGGTTTAAAGTTCAAAACAACTGAGGAAAGAAACTTCATTTGTTCTCAATAAATTAATAATGATCCTTTGTGGGAGAAAAGTTATCCAAGCTCTGCCTTTTTTCTCCCTCATTTCTTTTCATCTGAAGATTATATACCCACTCATGATTTTCAAATATTTTTTAGGGTGGAGAAGATACAGTCATCAAATCATAGATTTAAAATCATACACAATGTCCCAAAACCCATTATTACTTTAAAAATCTTGACCACAAGAATGGAATTGTATTATTGATTTCTGACTTACTTGGGATAGGCCAAGATAGATGGAGACTGTTTCGGAAATGTACAAAAATTTTCCCTCCTGGTTTAGTGCAAATACAAATCCATCCAGTGACTGCAAAGTAAGAAAAAAGTGAGAAGTTTGTTATATGAATATATATTTCATGAATAGATAAAAGCAAAGGAATCACATAATATACAGTCTATTCTCACTATTGAAATTAACATATATCATAATGCTTAACACTTTAGCTTTGCTCAGTCTAGAAATGGAAATTGTGTATTTGCAGAAAATATAGAAAAGAAGAACCGCCGTAGATTGTAATAATTTTTTCAATTAACAGTGGATTATGGCCCTCTTTTTTTTTCACAAATCTATCCCACACACTGTTTTTGTGTGAACACAAATAAAACTAATCAACAGGTTACTGTCAGATAGGTTCACACCTGTAGACCACTGAAGTCTTGTGAGTTTAATCTCTTCAATGTCAACATGTACCTTTAAATACAATTTTAGCAGGTGTAAAGCTTTAGATATGGTTATATATTGAAGCACATGAGTTATTGTTATATATGCATTAATGAAACTTACCTGACATACATTAACAATTATCAAACAAAAAGTGCTATTTATAACTGAATCAGACCACTTTTGTCTGATGATTTCTAATTGTTCAACAATACAAGTCCTTTTATTAGATATTTATTTTGAATATTTATATCCTGTCCTTCGAAGGGGAGCTCAAGGTGGCTTATTTCAAATGATACCTCATTCCCCACACACTTGAGAGAACTATTGCCTTCAACTTTCTGATTCAAAATATGCTTGTTTAAGACAAATTATCTTCAAAAACTAACACATTCACTTTTGAGCAAACTAAAGCTCTATTTTTGTTTTTATGTTATTGTTGGGTGTGGACTTTGCTTCTCGAGAGCAACTGAATGTTCGGCAATGTCCCAGGAAGCTATCTGCTAATCTTTCCGTTTCTATAGCCAGCAGTGGTAATGAATTCAGTTGGGTGAATCCTTCACTGAAACAGATGGATCTGAGGAGATTCTTTAAGAGCACCAGATCTTCTCCATCCATATATTTTAGTCAATGAAGTAGAACAGTGGTTGGTAACTTGCAAGCCGCCCGTCCCCCCTTTTTTGCTACCAGCAAAAATTTTGCTAGTAGCTTGCAAGACACATGAGTCCCTACTTATTTTAGCTGATTCTACAGCCAGCTACCTTCCAATTATAAAATAAAAATAAAAATGGAGAATTCAACTCTAGGAATTGCAAGGTTTAAAAAACCCAAGATATATGTTATTTACACACATTAACCAGCATGTAGTTAGCAATACATGAAAGCTTAAGTCTACTATATACCTCCATAAACCTTTTTGTTTGTTGTGGGGGGTGATATTCTTTTCCACCTTCCACAATTACAAAGCCCTTCCAGGACTCACAGTTTTGCTCTGATGGTCATGGCTGGTAAAGAGTGTAGTGCAGTGGTTCTCAACCTGTGGGTCCTCAGGTGTTTTGGCCTACAACTTTCAGAAATCCCAGCCAATTTACCAGCTGTTAGGATTTCTTGGAGTTGTAGGCCAAAACACCTGGGGACCCACAGGTTGAGAACCACCGGTGTAGTGCATCAGAGAAATGTCTAGCTATGATCATAGCCAAGTGCCGACTGCTGACTGTATCCTTTGGGATCCCAATGGGTTTTAGTAGAAGATGTCATAGTCAGAGGCTCTCAGGGCCCATCCAGACAGCCCGTTAAAATGTGGAAGTTTCCCAATTAAAAGGGGGTTGTCCATATGACGTCCCAGAGAAATATGAATTAATTTGCCGCAAGTCAGGAAAACCCTGGCTTGTGGTGAATTAATTTGTTGGTGTATTTATTCCGTGCCTTTTTAGAAGGTGCAGGATAAACCCACTACTTCCACTGTCTGGACTGCTCCCTCAAAAGTTCTGGGCATTTGAGGGGTGAGTCCAGACAGTAGTCCCATTGTTTTCTAGGCTAAATTAGCCCAGAAAACCATGAGGACACCAACCTCCTTCCCGAAATCCCCCAAACCTCTTTTAAAAGTAAAAGAACTTACCCGGTGCCAGAGCTTTCCTGTGGTGCCAGAGCTCTCCTGGCACATAGAAATGACATGCCAAGAGAGCGGTTTGTCATTTATACGTGCCAGGAGAGCTCCAGGCACAATTCTAATGGAGGCCAGGTAAGTTCTTTTACTTTTAAAGGGGATTGGGGGGGGGGGTTCAGGGAGTGGGTTAGAGTGTCCAGGTGTTCTCCCCAAAAGTTCTGGTAGTATATTTTAGACATCCACCCCAGAAAGCATGTGCTTTCTGGAGTGTGTGTGAATGAGAACCCGAGAACATTCACATTTTTAAAACCCAAATGTTCCTGGGTGAAAGGGCTGTCTGGAAGCTCCCTCAGACCCTGATCTTTTCTCTCAAGCAGTCACAAAGTAGCTATTAAGGAGGATATTGTAGCAAGATAGTGAGTTCTGGGGTTGGAGAATCAAAAGTCATGGGAAGGTTCTGTCTGGGAAATGCTTATAGTATACTGGGCAATATAAAATATCATTCCTCCATTTCAGTTTTTAAAATGGTCTAGAATGAGGTGTTTTGCAAACTAGAAACAGAAATAGAAGGGATGGAACAGTCTGTTTGAGTCTAAATGGGACTTTGTGCCCCCAAATCATTGAGGTTGTGTCAAAGAATGAGTCCTTTAAAAAGTATATTTTAATTATACAAAATCTAATATATGGGAATGTAATATTATTCTACATCTGATCAACTCTAGTTGCAATTAAGATCATGATGTAATATCAAAACTAGCAAATATTTTGAGAAAAAATATATTTAGTAATATCACTCTCTAACACCAAGAGGTGATATGTAATAATTTGTTTGTTTCTTGTTAATTTCCAACACATAGATGTCAAGAAGCTAGTCTTGGTTAGCATTCACCATTCTTTGATCTCAGAGGTGGAAATATTCTTTTTTTAAAAAAAAAAATCTGTTCTCTCAAAGAATGAACCATTTATTGGAAAACAAACAGTAAAGTTACCATATTAAAAAAAGCAGTTTCAATTTATATTTATGAATTAATAAAAATGTAAATCTGCATAGATTTTAGTCAAACAAAAATATTTATACCATGCAAGTAGCTTATCTGGAAAATTATCATAATTTCTTTTCAGATGATTAGCACAGGAACCTTGAATGCTGACATCAATTACTGGCAAGCAATTTCAAGTGAATAACTTTACATTTGTCCCACACCAAGAATGCACTCAACATTTTAGATTTTGAAAACAATCCACTAAGAACTCCTTAAGTTTATCCACTTTTATTCCTATGTAAGCAGTGTTTGTCAGGGATTATGGGTTAGGTTTTCCAAATATAAAACACAAACCTAATTTTGCAGAGTAAAACAAAATGCAGCAGCTTCAGCTTAGCCCAGAAGTAATGTGGTCATTGAGAAAACTTCATAGCATAAATTCAACTTACTTTATTGTAAGTAAAATAAAATATCCATACAGGAGAAAATCCACAAAGGAAAACATCCACAAAGGAAGTCACAAAATTAGCCACAAAAGGAAGCCTCAAAGGAAGCCACAAAGGTAAGGATACAAAATGGAAAGGAGTATTTAAGGACATAACAATTAGATCCCCACCTTTCCCCAGGAATCTAATTGTTGAGCACCTCTGCTGTAACTTGTTACAACCAAAATTAACATTACTGAGAACACTTAAAGGTACAAATATAATTTTGTAACATAAAACTTTCAACACTCCTCCACAAAATTATATTTGTTCACATTTGTAAATTCAGTTTCTCACAAAACTCATTGTGCTTTTCAAAATTAAGAGGTTCAATCAAAATATCAATAATATTTCTTTGTAACCCTGAGGTTCAGACCAGTTTTTCTTTTGAAACTTCACAAAATCACAGTGGTACCTCTTTGGGGGAATACCCTTAGTCTTTCTAGAACTACGCCTAGGAATGGTCCTTGCTCCTCCATCAGTCTCATCTGTTTCTGAACTACTAGAGGATTCAGCTTCAACTTTCCTCTTTTGAGAACCTTTACTCTCATTTTTAAATTAAAAGGAACTGGAGGTTCAGATCTTGATAGACTGTACTTACTGTATTGTAAGTATTTGGTACTATAGTACTCCAAGATTTCTGCTGTCTCTGAATGCTTTCTTCCTTTGCACAGTGGATAACTGGGCAATACCCTAGCATAGTCTATCCAAAAGATTTAGGGGGCTATTGAATCCTAGCTGGGTAAATCACCATGGTGCTAGCAATATGTAGTTTCTGCACTCTTCATAGGAAGTTATGGAATATAGACGGTAAGAAGAAAGTAGGCAATCTCTCTCACACACACTCAATATTGAATATTGGTTCATGGGAAGTTCAGGACAAAAATGAAGTGCATTTTTACAATTAAGGTACACAATTTGCTTACACAATACAGGGTGTCCAACACAATATGGGGTGGCTTTCAAATTAGAAAAAATAATGGAGAAAAGGAAATAATAGCTATGTGGCCTTTAATATTTGTGACACCATGGCTTTGAATCAAAAACTGGTAATCTTACTTTTTCTACAAAGAAATATTTCTGAGCTCTGTGATGAATGATAGTTACCAGGAGACAGTATTAGGAAATAGCTATTACCTTGGTGTCTAGTTTGCGGACACTGCATGGACATCTGGCTGGCCACTTTGGGGCAACATGGTGCTGAATTAGGCCCTTTTGGTGTTTTTAAAATGTGTTTTTTTGATGTTTTAAAATGTGTTCCTAAAGGTTTATTAACTCATGCTAAAACAAGCTGCAGTTCTCAGAATATTGATGTAACAGTGTTTAAAACTGAAAGCTACCAAAATCCTCCCGTGCATGAAAGAGGAAGAGTGTCTGAGCCTGAGGTTCATTCATATACCAGGTTAGCTAGCATTTTCTTAAGGCCAGAAGAGATTTGAGCAAGGCATGCAGATATTGTGCAAAATATTGTCTCCAGGGCGAAATATGGAAATGCCAGACTGGTAAAGCTCTACAATAATGGGGAGGGGTGTTCCTGACTGTATGTCCTTATACAATAAAATAACTTTTTATAGTTATAACAAAAAATGAAGAAGGAAAGGGAGCATAGAAAAATCAGACTAATTTCAATACTTGTGTTCACTAACAATTTAATTTGATGAATTTAAAGAAATTCAGAGGGCACATCCATATATATGGATCCCCACTATTATGAAGAACAAATATAAACTGCAAGCATGCTGCAATTATAATTGACATTAGAGGACTTTATGGGCCCAATTTTCTCTCATTTGGATGTCTTTCTGACATTAGTCTTCTTGTTACCAAGACAATCCTTTTTATTGGATGGTACAGCTCACTTCAGAAAGACAGGTATCAGGGAATTTTGTGCTCTTTCATGTAAGGCTTTCAAATGATGTTGAGAGGTGTAACAACTTCCATCAAAATTGTCTAATGCCCACTAAGTTTCAATTATTACTTCCTTAGGGGTAAAAATAGCTGAAATCTTTGATTTAAGATTTGACACATCTGTTCAGAAGCTCATTCCTATTTATACTGAAAGTCTGTCAGGGGGCAGGGAATGAGATTTTTAAAAAAGCTATATAATTTGTTGTATAATAATTTCTACCCTTGACAAATAGAAAAAAACTGGGCAAGGCAAAGGATTTACATGGTGTCCGATTATTGTCAGCCAGCCTCATCAAGATGTAAATTATAGTTTACACATCTACAACATTAAATAGCACTCTTTACAATAAAGTTTTGCGGCCGATTTCAGAAATGGAGGCTAGATATTGAAAAAATTGAAGATTACTGATCTAAAGGGAGAAAATGTCCTGTTTAGCAATTTCTTCAACCTACTGGCTGCGTACAAATTGTGATTAAAGTTGAGATTCCCCAGCATTTTCATATTTTGATTTGAGAAAGCCATTATGTACTATGCTGTTTCAATCACCACAGGCTACTTTTTTTCAAACTGCCCCACTGTTTTCAACAGGCACCAATTAAGATTCTGGGGTCAAAGAGTTAATTACATCTTCTTACTCACTATGTAGAATTTTCTGATTATTAAACAAGGTTGGATTAAGATGAAAATGTACCGACACAAATGTTAATGTGTGCCCCTCCTCAAGAAGATTTATCATAATACCATGCTGAAATCTATATAGTTTTTTCCCCAAAGCAGTTTGAGAACAAAATCTGAGAGGAAATACTAAAATAAACGCTGTAAAGGCATGCAAGTGTCTGATTAACAGAGACAGTTTTCATATTCCATAAAACAGCTCTAAGCAAGTCAGACAGCAGTGATAGGAGATTTCCTTGTCAGATCTCAAGTCTATATGGTCGACAGGAGGCAAATTATTTTCAGATGTGAAGAGGAACTGTGCCATATCTAAAGAACAATGCTGGTAATTATAATTTATGTTATATGAATTAGAATTATGTGCAATGCAGATGTGTAAAGCACGACTGATTGTTCTTGTTGCTCTTTAACAAAGATTCTAGTGGTATATTTATTTCAGTCTCAGTGCTGTCTGCTTTTCCTTCTCCCTCACTTTGTATGTCACCTTGAGAACTTGTGGAGATGGAACTAGTAAACAGATAAACCACCAGTGAAGTTCCTTGTATACAACACTACTCTCTTCCATTTTGATACTCATTACACTGTGATGGAAAAGCACTTTCAGTCTTATAGACAGTAAAGTATGTGCACTTCTTTCTAGAAATATACATAATATTTTGTCTGTTGGAATTTTTAAGCCTGAATATGATATTTTCGTTGTATCATTGAATGGTTGGGGATTGTCACTTAAGAAAGGAAAGGGGTGTTTGAATTTTTAAGTATGTTGTTTCTTAAGTGAATGTAAGTAAACGTAAGAATCAGACTCAAGAACGCTGTAAGTAATGACAATCCACCTGGTTAATGTATTGTCGAAGGCTTTCATGGCTGGAATCACTAGGTTGTTGTAGGTTTTTTGGGCTGTATGGCCATGTTCTAGAAGCATTGTCTCCTGATGTTTCGCCTGCATCTGTGGCAGGCATCCTCAGAGGTTGTGAGGTCCTAGTTAATCTTATGTAATTTGTAGCCAGGGTGGAGTAGCTGTACAAAGCTTCTATGTTGCTTAAGGGTTGTTTTTGGAGGGTTGATGTTAGATGTTTGGAGAGTCTGTGTTGGAGGAGTGTGTTTAAGAAAAAACTGCAAAGTTCCTGAAGAAAGTTTGACCGCAAAGTTTTTGCAAGCAAGTGTTGCTGGCAGAAAGATTTGAAAAGAGTTCCAGTTTTGTACATTTTTTTGTATAAAGCCCCTTTTCGGCTACAAAGACAATGTGTGTTTGTTTACTCCTTAAAGAAGAGTGGGGGAGCTTCTGCTGAGAAGTTGTTTCCTGTTGCTGCATATAGGACTTTTTAAATACATTGCGACACTGTCTTCATGTAAAAACTCCAATAGGATGGATGATCCTCACAAACTATGGTTGCCATTTTTGTCTTCCAAGACAGAGAAGCCAGCTCTTAGAAACTATGCCTTTTTTGCTTCTCTCTGGCAGCCAAATGCTATGCTCTCTCTCAAGTGCTAAGAGCAGTTGGATTTTTGCAACTTGGTGCCAATCACCAGGGGCTGGGAGGAGAGATCTGATTGTATTCGTTCATTCATTCCGTTTATATTCTACCTTTCTCCAAAGAATGAAACTAATTTCATTCATAACATTTCCCTTCCATCCCTCCTAGCCAGGAAGCTGAAAGCAACCACTACTAAATCTATCCTATGCACACAAACAATATGAATTTTCATGAACTTAATTCTTCAAGGCAAGTAGATATAATTTGGTCATTTTCCCCTCCTACTTTTGTATCTGTATTCCTTTAAAAAAAGAGTATATTTGAGAAAGTCATTCAGAGCTCTCACAGTGTTCAAACACTATTCCCAATTTGGGAACTACTGTGTGCAAAAAAATTACATGTGCAAAAAATGCCGTCTTCTGCACAGAAAACAAAATAGCATTTCTATGCCGAACAGGTAGTTTTCTGCTCAAAAAACATGTATTATGCATATAAATGTTGTTTTTTGCATAAGAAATTCCGTTTCTGTGCAAAATAAATCCAAAAGCATTTTTCATGCAACCCCTGAACTGCAATTTTTTTAAACCCATCTAAGATGTTTGCAGGGGCAAGTTTCCCCAACACTTAGGAAACATGTTTTCGAACCATTTTCCAAATATGTTTGAATATTTTCTGTCCTTAAGTTACATGAAAGTGCAGTGAGACACAAACTCGCTGCAGTACCTAAGGATTTCCTGATTAAGGCTCCCATGATTTATCAGACTGCAAAAGGTGAATACATCAAAAACATCAACAATTAAAAAACATTTTTCCTTTTTCTTTTTGGCACATGGCATTTTTACCACACTGTTCTTCCATAGCACCATACTCATATGTCGCACATTATCCATGAAATCCTTAATTCTTTCCACTATATGCCAACACTACAAAAAATCCTGTTACTCTGACCTAAAGTCTAGTTAGAATGAAGAATTACTGGTAGGCGAGGCTATTTTAATGACAGATTATTTTAAACTAAGCCTTCACCATCTGTTCCACCCCCTAATTATGAATGCAAAAAGAACATATTTCACAATTACATCCATTAAAAGAAAGATATACATGATTTAAATGCGTGCAAGTGTTCTTTGCTCAATGCAGCATGCATCTGTGATGTTTTCTTTATAATTTAATATCTGATTGGTGAGGGAAATTGTTCACCACTGATAAATATATCCACTGATAAACAAAACTTTCCCTTGGCAAACAGATCATCTTAATTAGATTTTTTTATTAAGATAGAATTACACTACATCTAGAACGAAGCACTAATTTGAATACAATGCCTGCCACCAATGAAATACGTAGCATTCAATAACAGTTAAGGTATTTTACTGTTGCTAAAGATGGACCATACTGATTGTTGTCTCCTGTTATAACCAAGTTAACATACATATAATTAAAATCTTGGGAGCCCCCGGTGGAGCAATGGGTTAAACCCTTGTGCCAGCAGGACTGCTGACCAAAAGGTTGGTGGTTCGAATCCAGAAAGCAGAGTGAGCTCCCATCTGTCAGCTCCAGCTTCCAATACAGGGACATGAGAGAAGCCTTCCACAGGATGGTAAAACATCCAGGTGCCCCCTGGGCAACATCCTTGCAGACGGCCAATTCTCTCACACCAGAAGCCACTTGAAGTTTCTCAAATCGCTCCTGACTCGAAATATTTTTTTAAAAAATCTTACAATATTTTGTGTTGGCTGTTTCTCACATATCTTTTGTTAAAAGAAGTATAATGTGTACCTGCATTGACAACCTCACCGTGGAATCTCTATACTGAGATATTAAATAGATTCTCCCCACTGGATATTGAAGATGTTACCAGAATTCTGGCTGCCGCAAAATCAACCACTTGCCCTCTTGATCCATGCCCTTCTTGGCTAGTCAAGAACTGCTTGGAAGGATTACAAGATCATCTGAGGAAGATAATCAACAGCTCCCTTGAACAAGGGATCTTCCCAGACAACTTAAAAGAGGCAATAGTCCGTCCTCTGTTGAAAAAGCCCAGCCTCGATCCAACTATCCTTGCCAATTATCGACCGATTTCTAATCTCCCATTTTTAGACAAGGTGATCAAATAGGCTGTACTAGGGCAACTGCAGGAGTTTTTGGACGACACAGCCCATCTGGACCCTTTCCAGTCTAGTTTTCACCCTGGCCACGGAACAGAGACCGTCCTGGTCACCATTACAGATGAACTCTGCTGCGAGCTCGACAGAGGGGGGTTCGACACCGTTCGACACCGTTGACTATGACATACTGATCCATCGACTTGCCATATCCGGAGTTCGTGGCCAGGCCCTTAGTTGGTTTGACTCATTCATCCGAGGTCAGGGTCAGTGTGTGGAGTTTATGGCTGGTGTTTCCGAAAGATCACCTCTCTCTTGTGGGGTGCCTCAAGGTGCAATTCCCCCCCCCCTTCTTTTTAACATCTATGTCAAGCCACTTGCCAGTCTAGTGCAGAGTTTCGGGCTTGAGTGTTACCAATATGCAGACGACACCCAACTCCTCCTACGCTTGGAGCCTGGAGCAACCTCAGTACCAGACAGTTTCATCTTGTGTCTCGAAGCCGTGTCAAATTGGCTGCGTGTCAGCAGATTGAAGGTGAATCCAGCCAAGACTGAGATCATGTGGCCTGGCCGCTCGGTAGGTGCGCTGCACCATCTGCCCACTTTTGATGGTGCTCCCCTATCTCCATCCGCTACTGTTAAGAGTTTGGGTGTGGTCTTAAGACACACAGCTAACAATGGAGTCCCAAATCGCTGCTGTTAGCAAGCAGGCCTTTTTCTATCTTCGCCAGGCAAGGCAGTTGGCTCCTTACCTTTTAAGTGAGGCCTTGGCAACAGTAATCCATGCCATGGATACATCTAGGCTGGACTATTGCAATGCCTTGTATGTTGGCCTCCCTTGGTCAACGACCCGGAAAATTCGGATCATCCAGAATGCAGCAGCCAGGTTACTTGCTAAATCACCAATGAAATGCCATATAACTCCTATGCTGCGACATCTCCATTGGCTCCCAACGGAATATCGGGCCCTGTACAAGATGCTGGTCCTAACTTTTAAAGCCTTGTATACCCAGGGTCCAGTATACCTCAGAGACTGCCTCTCTTCTCTCCACCATCACACTCAATGAAATCTTTTGTATGTAAAAGGTCCCAGAGAAGTACATCTTGATAGTACGAGATGCAGGGCCTTTTCTATTATTGCTCCTGTTCTATGGAACTCTCTGCCCCTTATCTGAGAGCCATGCATGATCTGTGATCCTTTGCACAGGCACTTAAGACCTGGCTTTTAAATAGAGCTTTTGTTTTATAATTCTGATTTTAATACTTGTCTGTTTTAATGCTGTATCTTTATGTAAATCGCCCAGAGCATCTGGGATGGAGGGCGATTAACAAATATTAAATTGAATTGAATTGAATATGAGTTGCACCAATATTATATTCTCTTTAAATTTGCATATAATAATAATAATATAATGAATCAATTACCCGCCTCTCTCTGTGGCTCAAGACGGGATACAATATCATTAAAACAAGTGATAAAACACTATTAAAAGGCACACAATAAGAAATCCACTGAAGAAATGCAAATTAAAATGCACAACATAAAATTGACTAAAATAGTATGATGATTAATCAACCCTACTATTTTAGTCAGAGCTTAGAAAAGTTACTTTTTTGATGGCAGCTCCCAGGATCCACCAGTGCTTGGTATAAATTTTGCTAGTTGTTTTTTTCCAAAGATAACTGCCCCTACATTGTTTAACCTTTTTTTTCTTAGTGCATTCTTATCTTGGCATTATTCATTTCACTCATACCAATTTCATATTTTCCTGGCATCTAGAAAGAGAAAAGATGGTCCAGATGTGTTTTAAATTAAAAACATCTAATCAATAGGCTATGTAACAAAGAATCTACATAAAAGTTATCAATTAAGGATGTATCACCGGTAAAAGTAGAATTACTTGTTTAACAATTCTTTTTAAAATGACATTCCTCTGAATTAGAAAGGCCCCTCAAACTTTTTTCTCAATATGCAGCAACATCATAAAAGAACTACCTTAGTGAGAATTAGCTTTGAGACTTTAGAGCCCACCTACTGTTTTATCACTGTTAAAATGTCACCTTAGCAACCCCCAATTTCTCCAACAAATGGAGCTCACTATTGCTAATTATTGTAGAAAGCACAATAAGTGACCTGAGCCGGCTAAGTAAACACAAAATGATATGGAGTGCATTTCAGCTTTAGATAACCTAGATAGTTTGGAAAACTAATAAATGTCATCAGTGAAATAGGGAGCAATTCAAAATGGTCAGAAATTTGCTGTTGCTCTGAACAGTTAGAAACATTCTGGGAAGAATGTGGTCTGAATACATAATATAAGACAATGTTAAACTATCAGGAGCTACAAGAACTAGGAAATCAGCCAACAGCAGCAGCTGAAATTAGGGAGCAGAAGATCTAGTGGATGGAGCCAATACAAAATGTGGAAGATGAAAGCATGGTAAAGATGAAAAGAATAAAAGTCAAACAAAGGGAAAAGGGGGACAAGAGTATGACCAAAGTTTGACAGATTGTGTGCAAATTTTAGTAACTTAAGCTGAAAACGCAGGCTGCAGCCAGGAAATCAGAAGGAGAGCAATGACCAATCTGGCAACGAAGATCTGCATAGTTAAAGCAATGGCATTTCCCGTAGTAACCTATGGATGTGAGAGCTGGACAGTAGGGAAGGTTGAGCGAAGGAAAATAGATGCTTTTGAACTGTGCCTTGGACACAAGAAGATCCAACCAGTCCATACTTCAGGGAATAAAGCCCGACTGCTCATTGGAGGGAAGGATATTAGAGGCAAAGATGAAGTACTTTGGCCACATAATGAGAAGACAGGAAATCTTAGAGAAGACAATTATGCTGGTGAAAATGGAAAGAAATAGGAAGAGGGGCCAACGAAGGGCAAGATGGATGAATGGTATCCTCAATGTGACTGGCTTGACCCTAAAGGAGCTGGGGGTGGTGATGGCCGACAGGGAGCTCTGACATGGGCTGGTCCATGAGGTCACGAAGAGTAGGAAGTGATTGAATGAATAAACAACAACAACAAACTGAAATCTGGAGAAAGAATGGACCATGTGCATCATTGGAGGTACCTAACTCTGGTTTACACTATGTCCAGTAAATATTATTAGTAAATCTGGAGTCTGTCCAGAGCAGAAGTAGACCCAGAAGTGGCCACATGCATTCTCCTGAACCTGCTGCTGTCGCAAGTTGGAGACTACATGGTACAGCTAGGCCAAGATGACATCAGCTCATTGGACTGTTTTCCCCTCTGTGATGCCATCACTGCTAAGAGCTGGCTGCAGAACTCTGTGTGAGCTCCTGGCCAGCACAGGTGCCCTATTATTGAATCAGCAGAGTGCCCCAATGACCAAAAGAAGAAGGGAGGAAATCCCCTCTCCCTCTTCTTGGTTATGCAGATGCCTCTGTTGAACTCATGATTGTCAGATGATGCTCTGAGGCCAGCTGGGAGTAATGGTGGTGGCAACATGGGCATAATCTGTCACCTTTTCCCTGTGTTGGTTGGACTTAATCCAGCTGTCTATGCTGCCTGAAGCTGCAGGATATTCTAAAGTTTCAAGCAAATTACAGAGCATTCCTCAACTTTTACTGAAGCAGGATAAGGCCTGCTTAACACACTCACTTGCCTTAAGTAGAATGTCATGAACGCAGCCAGGATACAACTTAAGGTGAGTCAGTTTTTTGTGCCTTGAGTGGCAGGCATGCCATTAGGTGACTGACTGAAATATCAGAAGATTAGGCTTTAGGCAGGACTATCTGATAAGACTGGATAAGGGGAATTTTCTGTAAAAACTAAAATTTCAACTCTAGTTACTTTGGTCAAACTATTGGGCAAATAAATATGTAAATAGTAATAGTATCCCCCCCAAAACTCATTTTTATGTTGGTATGCATCCAGTATTTGTCTGCCATGGTATATCACATAAAGGAACTACAGACAGTCCCCAAGTTACTAACATCTGACTTGCATATGACTCATAGTTAAGAATGGGGGTGAGACAACAGGAAGTGAGAGAAATCTAACCCTAGGAAAGAAAATTCACTCCTGAAAGAGTTATCATAGAATCATTGAGTTGGAGGAGACCTCTTGGGCCATCCAGTCCAACCCCCTGCCAAGAAGAAGGAATCACATTCAAAGCAACCTTGACAGATGGCCATCCAGCCTCTGTTTAAAAGCCTCCAAAGAAGGAGCCTCCACCACACGCTGGGGTAGAAGTTCCACTGCTGAACAGCTGTCACAGTTAAGAAATTCTTCCTAATGTTCAGGTGGAATCTCCTTCCCTGTGAAGGGGGGGGGGGGGAGATATCTCAACGGAAGCTTTCTTACCAATCTTTGTTTCCACAACAAGCCAATTAAATTTTCACAGAGACAGAAAGTGAGGTGAAATCTTTTGAACGAGGGCATAGACAGCAAAGCAAACACCACAGGGGTGTTAGTCCTTCGCTATGCTATCCAAAGCTTGATAGATAGATAGATAGAATATAGATAGGTAGATATTGGTTGGAGTTACACTTACAAAATGTACCTGTTCCAATCTATATACAAGCTCAACTTAAGAACAAACGTACAGAACCTATCTTGTGCAGAACTTGGGGACTGTCTGTATCCTTATTAATCCATCAATTATCAGTTGTATCATTGCATGAGAAAGTGAATCGTTTTCACATATTCCTGACATTGCAACCGTAGCTAAGCAGACAAAGATTTGCAGGCAAATTCTACAGTGTGATAAAACCACTGGTTGGAAATGGTTTGATGTTTCATGCAATGCTAGCACAGTGAAAGTCAACCACGGGGATAGGTTATTTTAATTTATATGTTAGGCTTCACTAGGATTAAGGTTTTAATAGTCTGATGACCTGCTGTGGCTTGAAGCTCTTGGATGGTTTTAAATTCCAGAGAGCGCAAGGAGGGTATCTAAGCAAACAGCCTTCACTAAGTTGATAGGCTGAATAGAAAAACAGATACACTATAACAGAAGAAATGAAGGTTGAATTGCATAATTTTTAGAGATCCACATTCATTTTTGATAAAATAAATGCATTTGCATTTTTGTCCTCTTCAGCAATCTTGAGGTATTCGTTACTTCTGTTCTCTATGAAGTATATCATAATGTGCATATATCTTTTACAAAGACTATGTTTTTAATGTACACAAGTACTGGAACATGAGGGACATATTCTACCCCTATTTTAACACTCCATGTGGCTGAAAACAAGAATATTACCTTCCAAGGTGAACTGTAAACATGAAAAAAATTAAAACTACAATGGAAAGTGCATAAGGGATATATAAGGTAGGAAGAAACTTTGTGAGGGAGGAAGAAATGCCTACCACATGCAATTAAAATTTGCTGATGTGGGAGTTGGGTATTAAAGCACTGACCTTTCAGAGGATGCCTGTTCATGCTGAACATGTATGATTGAAATGGTTTCTAGAATTTTAGCACCAGAGAGACCAGAAAAACAACCATACAGTACTTGGTATAAAACAAATTGAAAATATTTAGAAGGAAAACTATCACACAGTACTTACTTTTCTTTTGCCGTAAGAGTGAGATTACCCCCAAGTCATACTAATACCTTAATTTCTTTCTTAAAACCTATAGAATCTCTGTGTTCACTTTGCAAAAATAATTAAAAATGAATGGAACATGTAATAGCTGTACACTGCATGGACTGGATACAGATGTGCATATCTGCAACATCAGCATCCAGATACTTCCTTTTCCGCTATCTTTACATCTGGTTCATGCTTGTTTTCCTCCGTTTGATTTTGCTTTTCTTAACACTAAAACCATTTTCAGGGGCTGTATTTAAAATGTGTAAAGTTATACCCTATATCAGGGCTGTCCAACTGCCGGCCCTGCAGGTGTTTTGGACTTCAAATCCCAGAAATCCTAACAGCTGGTAAACTGGCTAGGATTTCTGGGAGTTGAAGTCCAAAACACCTGCAGGGCCAGCAGTTGGACAGCCCTGCGGGCCTATATTATATTATGTAAGCCTCATACTTCTTGCACAATTTCCATCTTTCTGTATGAATGTTTCAAAATATATTTGTTTTGTCCATGTCCATAGTTGTCTAGTAATGTGCAGATTCTGGAATGCAATATCTATCTAGCCCACAAACTGTCCAGCTGGGGCATAGCAATAGGAGACCATACAAAAGTCAGCAGACACCAGTCCTTTGCACATTTCTACAAATACATACACAGACAATTATTCCAATGTATATTCTGCTTCCTTATGCCCTTCAGTTCTTTTCATAGTCATCTGTGAAGTTCCTTAGGTAGCCGTTTTCAAGTTACTTTTACTGATGTGAGCAATTATAGGTGTTGGTTTCATTGGATTCCTCCCAATTCAACCTTATTTACATCTTTTATTGACACCATGTTAAGGTGGCTGAAACTGGGAGTATTTTTGTAAATACCTTTTCTAAGGAGTTTCTTTTTTATCATATATTAATGTAGATATAGATAGCAAATGTGATGAAGCGATTTTAGGACTAAGTTTCCAAGAAACCTTTGTGGGGGCAGAGCCAGCATTTGAGCTCCAGGGGCTGAAGAGGAAGCAGGAAGCTATCTTTGTATTTAAGGCTGTGCATTTAAGGGAGGTGGAGCTTTGGTTCTGTGTTTGAGAGGTGACACTTCTGCGATGTGCTCAAGAGGCAAAGCTTCAATTAGGTCATCTAACATTTCTCGGGGCAGAGACAGCAAGTGAGCTCCAGCAGCATGTGCTTTGTGGCACACACCACTTTACCAACACTCATCTTTTTAAAGCATAGAGAAAAAAACAGATTTTTGGAAGGAGGAGGACCAGAGTTCGGTAAAGGTCCCTGCTGTGGATGTGGAGCAGGGACAAGCTATTCTGGTCACATGCAGGGGCTGTGGGAAGTTCATCTTCTTGACAGAACATCTAGTGAGCTATATCTGCAGCAAGTGCAAACAGCTTACGTCAATTGAAGAGAGGATCCAGCAACTTAGGCCCGAATTGAGACACTTAAGGACTCAAGTTTTTCTTGGACACAGCCTAGCAGCCCATTTTAGATACATAATCCACATCAGATGAACGTGCAAAGGGAAGGCTGTGGGGAAGCCACTTCAAATGTGGGGAATGCTGATGCTTGGAAGAATGTGACATTTAGAAAGAGCAAGAGGGCTAGGCATCTTTCTGTTAATCCTTCTGTTAATCTGGAGCAGGGGTGCTCACACTTTTTCAGCATGCGAGCTACTTATAAAACAACCAAGTCAAAATTATCTACCTACCCACTACTCAGAAAGCCATAAAAGCAAAATATTTGGAAATTTATTTCAGTGAGAGCCATATAATATATTTTAAGTCTTAATTCAACTAAATGTGAGTATAATAAGACCCTGAATTTATTCACGCTGACTGGCCGGCAGCACCTGGGCAGCGGCGGGAGCCTGCAGGGCGGGACTGAGCCTTCCTCCCGTCCTGCCTGTGATCTACCAGGACACCCTTTGCGATCTACCAGTAGATCGCGATCTACCTAATGAGCACCCCTGATCTGGAGTTACACAATTGATTCCAAGTTCTCTCTCCAATAATAAATGATGATGACATTCAACATTTTAGGGAGGATGAGAGGTTCTCGTATACAACAGAGTGGATAGTCCTTGATCAATGCATAGGAGATGTCTCTGGGGAGAAGAACAGTTCACAAACACAAAATCTGCAGTTACAGAATGAAGCAGAGTGGAGAAAGGTGAGGTAGAAATGTTGTAAATAAATAAATAAATAAATAATCTGCCTCAGAGTGTAGTAGAGGCTTCTTCTTTGGAGGCTTCTGAACAGAGGCCGGATTGGTCAGGGGTTGTGCTTTTCTTGCATGGCATGGGAATTGAACTAAATTGCAGTCTCTTCCAACTCTATGATTCTATGAGACCAGGGGTTGGATCTCTAATATGCCAGTAAGAGGTTCTGAGGAATGTAATGGCAAATCCTTTCTGAACAAATCTTTCCAATAATACCCCATGAGAAGTACAAAATGATTTGAAGACATAAAACAACAATTACTACTACTACAACATGCCCATGCCAAATTTTCAAACATACAAATTTTAGGATGTATGCATATATGTAAATATAATTTGAAAAGGAATAAAAGGGGGAATCTTCTGCTTGTGTAGTTTCCCTTGTGATGGAAACTGAGAAACATATTCTTTTACTAATAGATCATGAATTGTTTTCATTCATTAAAAAATGGAATAAAATGAATCTGGTTTCCGTCCCTCTCAGCCTAACCTACTTCACACAGTTGTGAGGGGCTTGCTACTTTGAACTATTTGGAGGAAGGGCAGGACATAAATGTAATGAATGAATAGAATCATCTGTCCATCAAGTCAGTGATACAGATTGCAATAATCTTTCCTCCCTTCAATTCCTAGAAGTCCCTTTCTTCTGCTTTCAATCCAGCCCAGCTGCTAATTCTGCCCAGCCCATCCTTCAGAGGATAGCAAGATCAAATCTCCATTAGAATCATAGAATCATAGAGTTGGAAGGGATCTCATGGGCCATCCAGTCCTACCCCCTGCGAAGAAGCAGAAAAATTATAAATGCTTCGAAAGAAGGAGCCTCCACCACACTTTGGGGGCAGAGAGTTCCACTGCTGAACAGCTCTCACAGTCAGGAAGTTCTTCCTAATGCTCAGATGGAAACTCATTTTTTGTAGTTTGAAGCCATTGTTCCGCGTCCTAGTCTCCAGGGCAGCAGAAAACAATCTTGCTCCCTCCTCCCTATGACTTTTTCTCACATATTTATACATGGTTATAATGTCTCCTCTCGGCCTTCTCTTCTTCAGGCTAAACATGCCCAGCTCTTTAAGCCGCTCCTCATAGGGCTTGTTCTCCAGACCCTTGATCATTTTAGTTGCCCTCCTCTGGACACTTTCCAGCTTGTCAATATCTCTCTTCAATTGTGGTGCCCAGATTTGGACACAATATTCCAGTGTGGTCTAGCCAAGGCAGAATAGAGGGGTAGCATGACTTCCCTGGATATAGACACTATACTCCTCCTATTGATGCAGGCCAAAATCCCATCAGCTTTTTTTTTGCCACCGCATCACATTGTTGGCTCATGTTAAACTTGTCCTAGAGGACCCCAAGATCTTTTTCACATGTACCGCTCTCGAGCCAAGTGTCCCCCATTCCGTATCTTTGCATTTCATTTTTTCCTAAGTGGAGTATCTTGCATTTGTCTCTGTTGAACTTCATTTTGTTAGTTTTGGCCCATCTCTCTAATCTGTCAAGATAGTTTTGAATTCTGTTCCTGTCCCCTGGAGTTTTGGCTATCCCTTCCAATTTGGTGTCATCTGCAAACTTGATGATCATGCCTTCTAACCTTTCATCTAAGTCAGTGATTTTCAACCTTTTTTGAGCCACGGCACATTTTTTACATTTACAAAATCCTGGGGCACACCACCAACCAAAATGGCACAAAATTACTGTCATTTTACTGTCACCCTCCCCCCCTCGTGATGCTGCTGCTTCCGCCAAACCCCCCTCCTGCCTCCCTGGGAGGCCCACGTGCAGGAGGCCCATCACGGTCTCGCGGGGGAGGGCTTCGCTGAGTGGCCGAAGCGCACGCGGGCTCAGCTGAGCAAGACGAATAGGAATTGAGCACACGGGGTGGCTCCGAGCCTTGGAACAAACTGCGGCAAAGGCTCGCAGCCATCGCTACCGCCAGTTCTCCTTCCCGAATGGGTTCAGCCCCCCCCAGAAGTGCCTCCCCAGCATCCCTTCGGCTTCCCTGCTGTCGCCTTGGGGCCAGATCGGGAAGGAACCAAGCTGGGCTGTGGAGCTGCGCATCCCAGCCTCTGCTCTGCTCTGCAGCGAACCCGGAGCCCAGTCAGGAGAGGCCAGGAGATGAGGGGTTGCTCCCCTTCCCCGGCGCGGAGAGGCTAGAGGGCAGAAAGCCTCACCTCGAGCCTCTGGGAGCGGTGTCGGACAAGGGCAGCTCCCGCAGATTCCTCCTCCCTCTCCTCCTTCTTGCTGCCGGAGGGGAGGAGGGCAGAAGAGCGCCCAGGAGCCAGGAAGCAGGAGGAGCTACAGCCCGGCTAGGTAGCCCTTGGCACGCAGAGGGAGGGAAGGAAGGAAGGGAAGGAGAGAGAGAGGAGGGAGGGAGGAAAGTTCTGGATGCCGAGGGCTCTCCCTGACTGCAGCTAGGCTGGCTGGCATTGCTACTTTGGCCAGGAAAGCCTCATTTCCGCTGCCTGAAGTTTCCTGCTAGTCTCCCTCTCTCTCTCCACTGTAATTTCCTACGGCACACCTGATGATTGCTCATGGCACACTAGTGTGCCACATCACACCGGTTGGGAAACACTGATCTAAGTCATTAATAAAGATGTTGCACAGGACCGGGCCAGGATGAAACCCTGCGGCACTCAGCTCATCACTTCTCTCCAGGATTAAGAGGAAGCATTGGTGAGCACCCTCTGGGTTCGTCCACTTAACCAATTACAGATCCACCTAACTGTAGTTTTGCCTAGCCCACATTTGACTAGTTTGTTTGCTAGAAGGTCATGGGGGACCTTTTCAAAGGCCTTACTGAAATCCAGGTACGCTATCCATGGTATTTCCCCATTCTACCCAGCTTGTAACTCTATCGAAAAAAGAGATCAGATTAGTCTGGCATGACTTAGTCTAGCATGGCAAATAAACAAGCAGGGCTTTTAGGTATATTTTCTAATGAAGCACAGAGACTGTTTTGCTTTGCAGTAGAAATATGCCCCAAACTGGCTGGAATGCCCATTCATGTGAAAATCAATTATTCTGATGAAATCTGAAGCGTGGTCCTCAATGATTTCAGAACAGCTCGCTTTACCACTGCAGTGCACTGCTGTTGTGCTGACCTTCCACTTCTGTTTCACAGCTGGAATATGAGACCAGGTGAAAAGACAATATGTAGCTCGGCTGTCAACAAGACTCCTAATCCTACTTCAGGCTGCAGAGAAAAGCTGTTTTCTCCCTCCCTAGTTCACCACCTATTTAAGCCTCTGGAGGTAAAGATAAGTATGCACTGGCAAATGCACAAGGCACAACAAATTTCAACCCAACATTGTTCTCTCCTGGGTGAAAAAAGCTTGCACTCTCATTATATGAACTAGTTGGAAACAGTGTGCATGTTTACTTCTGAGTAAGATCTCTGAAATCTAATAATGCTATAGAATTAATGGGAGTTACTCCTATCTATACTATGGAATCAGGCATATAGCTGGGGGGGGCTTGAGGGGCTTCAATCCCCCTCCCCCCCTGAAATTCTCAGGGTGGTCCACGAGAAGGCCTTACTGGTACATTATTTAAATTGTTATGCCTATTCATATCATGATCTGATCACCATGCTCAATATATCCCATATGCATGGGGGTATATGGATAACAATACAAAAGGTTTGCTAGGGTAGATCCTCTCTCACTCAGACTCAGCCCCCCCCCCCCCCTTTCTGGAATCAAAATCCTGGCTATGGTACTATATGGAATTATGCACAGGATTGCATCCTTAGCCACATTAAGGACATTGCAGCACTCAGCTGTGCATTTTGAAAAGAAGAATGTGGCTGAAATTTGTTTAATATTGCATTTACAGATGTACATGTATTTGCTATAACAACCTAGAATTGTGATCTTATATTGAGAAAGCACAAAACAGGGAAACCCCAAATAACTCTATTTGTCTCAATAAAAGCCAGCATTGAGATTGATCCCCTTCTACACTAGTTAGACACACCAGAAAAATAGACTTGCTATCAGCCACCGCAAAAGACTCCTATATTGAGTTGTATGGCTTGGAGCTACATTACTGTGACTACAGTGACACATAGGGAAGAGGAAATGGACTTTGATGATGGAAATTGTCCCTTTTCCTCTCCCTTATGTGTGAAATGGGAACACGCTGAACAAACTACAAACTTTTAAGTCACAGACAGTACAAAAGCATGAGATGCATACATGTATAATTTCCATTCTCATATCAAGATACAAACATGACAAGGTGCGGAACAAAGCACAACCATTTGCTGAAAAGCAGCACTAGGAAGCTGTGATATTTCATGGTAGTGTTGGGTCTATATATTTAAGCCTTTCTATCTTTCTATTGGCATCTTTTGTACACAAAATTAACACAAGCTATTGAATTTTCTCCCATATGTATACACACACACACACACACACACACACACACACATGCACATCAGGGCTTGGGATCCATAAGGGAAGAGACACACTGTGTCAAATAGATCCAGGCAAAGTAAATCAAATCAAAGGAAGCAAATTCACAACCAGTTTAATCCTGGCAGATTCAGGCAGCCACAGATAGCTCCCAGTGAATTTTATTAGCTGAAGTTGGAGAAAGGCAGCAAAAATCCAGAGTCATCTGGAGCCTTTAAAAAGATGGCAGGAGTTTGCTGAATGCTGTCTGAAATTCTTAGAGTCTGCTTTTTGTTTTGTAATCTTAGGCTCCTAGCTCCTATTTGGCTAAAGAATAAGAGAAAGTAGTGGGTAGATGGTCAAAGGTTGATGGGATATGTATATTCACAGGCTTAAAAGTTATAGGAAGAGATGCTGCATGCACCCTGTAAAGGGAAACAAACTGTCATGCATAATACCAATGTAAGTGGGATTTTTCAGAATACAAGACATCAGAGCCCTGCCCCAAGAAACTTATAGTGCCATCTAAATTTCAACATGGTCTACAATAGCAGAAGGAGAGGGAAGTGGTGGTTGGTATAGGAAAGAAGGAAGGATATACATATCTATTTCAACTGCACATATTTATGAACAATACTCCATAGGAAATAGAGGACATTTGCTGTTGGAAAACTCTTGGGAAAGCTGAGGTTTGATGAGAGATATGAATGGAGAGAAGGGGCACCACATTGATGTTTTGAGAAGCAGCTCCATACGAAAGTGTTTATGACATATTTTCATTATATTTCCTTACAATTTCCTGTTCTCCTGCAGTTTGTGCATTTTGAACTAGGTAACTGTGACTTTGGATGACAATAAATGCATTCTTTCTGACAAAACCACTTTTCACATTCCTCTGATGAAACAGAACTACTTAGTGGATTGTTCCATTTTATAATTGCTATGCTAAGTTCATTATGTACCAAATCAAAACACCAAGTTGCTGGTTCCTTCTTTCACTGATGCCTGTGATTAGTATGCTGACACTCAATTCTATCTCTCTTTTCCATCTAAATCCAAGGAAGCTGTCCTGCTTCTAAAGTAGTGTCTGTCATCAGTAATGAACTGGATAAGGGCAAACAAACTGTAGCTTACTTTAGACAAGACAGAGTTATTTCTGGTCATCTTAAAATGACCAGAACAGGGATTTAATGTGTGTTGGATGGGATCACACTCCACCAGGTTTGTAGTTCAGGTGTCTCTTTGGTCCCAGATTCAGCCCTAAGTTCAAATTTCCATGGTAGTTAGAAATACAAAGCAGACACTAGTTTCTCCCCTGTTCCTGTGGAAATTATTCAGGACTGGGTGCATCTTATGTGGACTACAGCAATATTCTGTACCTTGAGCTGCCTTTGAAACTTGGAAACTTCAGTAGGACCAATACACTGTATCAATATTGCTGACTTGAACCAGTTACAGGAATATTTCAATTCTCTTATTCTAAAAGGTTCAACTTTCTCTTTTTGGACACAAGTCAAAAATCTGGTTATGTATCTGTGTATGAATTGGCTATCTGAATTATCTATGTTCTGTTGTATGAACATGGCTGTATTTTGATGCAATTGGGGAGACCCTTTTAGTTGCAATACCTCAGAGTCTTTGATGGAGATGCGAACAGGGACTGCCAAGGAGGCAAGGACAATTTGTTTTAAGATTCCTTCCATGATGTGGTTGTGTGGCACTGAAAGGAGCTTAGAAGTGCAGCAAATGCTATATTTTGTTTTAAATTATGTACCCTTAATATATTCCAAAGATTTTCTTTCTTTCTTTTAATTCATGTTTTCCATATGGAAATAATTTTGGAATAGTTTTATTCATTTTATTGTTGAGTCTCACTTTTTAAGAGAAAAGTGGGGTATAAATACAACAAGCACATACATATTCCTACCATTAAAAAAAACCAAGAACAGGGATGAATGAACAGCCCTAGCAACCCATGCTGAATGCCCCTGTAATATCCAGAAAGCTGGATGGTGCTAAGGTCTGTCCATTTTTTTTTAAAAATCAGAGTTTAGGAGACTTACTTTTAAGGAACTAATCCCAGAAACCCTATTTAGCAAGACCAATAATCTCAAACAATAACTCATCTGAGCTCAACAGGAAGGCAGAGGGTACAATGTTTTTAGGACCACAAATTCCACCTGGTAAAATCTTCCTGACAATGAGAGCTGTTCAACATCGGAACTCTCTGCCTCAGATTTGGTGGAAACGTCTTTGGAGGATTTTAAACAGAGGTTGGATGGCCACCTGTCAGGAGTGCTTTGATTGTGCTTTTCCTGCATGGCAGAGGGTTGGACTAGATGGCTCACGCGGTCTCTTTTATTCTGTGATTCTCCACTCAAGTGCAATAGCATGGAAGTAGGCCCTTTGAACTGCAACTAGTCCTACACTTTCCATGGGACTTTTTTTAATAATAGCTGGAATATCAGGAATGACCAGTCTCCTTCAGATGTTAACATGTGCAAATATATGGTATACAGGCAGTACCCAAGTTATGAACAAGATAGGTTCTGTAGGTCCATTCTTAAGTTGAATAGGAACAGGTACATTTTAAATGTAACTCCAGATATATATATCTACACACACATACACACACAAGCTTTGGATATAAAAGGGAAGGGTTAACACACCCATGTGGTATTTGTTTTGCTGCCTGTGCCCCTGTTCAAAAGATTAAAGTGTACTTTCTGTCCCTGTGATAATTGGATTTTGAAAAATTTGGCTTGTTGTGTAAACGAGGACTGGTGATAAAGCATAATATGAGACACCTTTTTCCCCATGATAACTCTTTCAGGAGTGAATTTCCCTTCTGAAGGGTAGATTTCTCTCACTTCCTATTGTCTCAGCCCCATTCATAAATTGGATGTTTGTAACTCAGGGACCACCTGTACACTCCATGAAGGGTGTGGAACCCAACTGTCTTCCAAAGCAATACATTGCTGCACAGCTTTCTGAATGAACTACTGAAGTTTTTGTAAAATGTGAAATGTATTTGTAAAATGAGAGTGGTTTCAAAATGTTAATTATCTAATGAGTATGCACAAATTCCATTTCTCCACATACTGGAATGCAATGGCCTCCATGCGGATAATACCATAACAGGCACAGTTCTTGAAAGTATTATAATCTTAAATAGCATTTACTGTGTTGCTTGAACCCAGCAGGTGGCAAAATGATTCAGCACTGTGAACAAAACACACACGGTTCCTTGAGCCAAACTTTTAGAATAGATAAAAACCTATTTTTCTCAGCTTTGGTTTAATGGAGTAGAAATGAACTAACAGGGCAACTAAATGACTGTACATATGCTGGAAACACGCTGCTTTGAGTGAACTTCCTAATATCAAGCACTGTGCTTAAAACAACATAAAAGCAGATCACAGGTCTTGGCACCAATGAATGGTTCACCCCAGTTCTTTCCCTTTACTGTTTTCAAGTGTGAGAAAGTACCAGATTGAACACTGTAGAGGTGAAGCACAAAGGTAAAAGCAAGAGCTCCGTCTTTTTCAGTCTGAAATCGATGGACAGAGAGAGCACATTAACCAAGAGGTTAATAAAAAGAGGCTGCCCTAGACAGTAACATAAAGAGCTCTGATATATCTTCCTCCCACGAAAGAGCTGTTCCTAATGCCAATTTTCCCAGAGACCTGCAATAGGTTTTCCCAGTGTGGATCTGCGCCTTCTCACTTTTTGCCTTGTTCCAATTTTATGTTTGCATTTTATTTTCTCATTTCCTGCCTATTGCTCCCCTGTTCCTCCTTCCTAGCTTGATGTTTACAGAGACCTTTACTGGAATTTCAGGGTGTGCAGAGAACCTCTCCTTTTTCTCTTTTGTAGCAATGCTCAGCAATGAGTTCTTTCTCAGGGAATAGACAAGTTTACCTGGAATATAAAAAGCTAATACAACCTTTTGCTCATCAACAAAGTATGTCTTCTTGTAGCCAGGAATAAGTTAATAAAACAGGGAAAAGCTTGCTGTCTTTTTTATTTTTTTAAAGAAAGCTCCTTGGGGTTATAAACGAACAATGTTGTTTTTTCTTCCCAGCGTGCAAGGATTTAATTAAGTGATAACAGTCACCTTGGGGTGGCTGCACAAGGCAATAATATCTAGGTGAAGAAAAATGCTGAAGAGAGTTGAGTACAGTCAATTTATCTTCAGAGAAGGCAATAAATGAACAAAGCATAGGTATTTGGCTGATTGTTTTGGAATGTTTCCATTACTGATAAGTATCAAAATAAAAAAGGACAAAGATTTGGTATTTTCAGTATCTGAAATGTATTAAATACAGGAGGAAAGGAAGGAATAAATCGACATGAGGTCATGTCCTGGAGTTCTAATTGCAATTTGTTTGGTAATTATTCAAACTAAACACAGAACAAGGGAATTTAAATGTTGACACAAAGGACAATACAATGACCAACTTGTATATGTGTGTATATAGAGGACTGTGCAAAATATGGAATGGATTTCAGTTCGAATGTGAGATGAGAAAAGGGGGAAGGGCAAAGGAACAAGAAAACCTAGTGTAATAGAAATATGAACTGTGTCTTTCTAGCAAGTAGTTAGACGTAAAGAACCGGGAAGTAATTTACTGCAGTTATAAACTAAGTAAGATGCTCAGTCACTGAGACAATCTGTGTTTTACTATTTTTTGTGCAGTGAACAAAGGGAAGAAATTAGAAATGAAAGAGAAATGCAGTACGACTAAAGCTTTTCCACCAAACTTACTAAGCAGTAACGAAAGTTAGCTTGCATTTTTAAAAAATCATTCTGAGCTATCTTTTATAACTTTCATGCAATTTTAGCTACTATTTTTTTCAGTTCTAATAATTTTCTATAATTTTAAATATTATTCACTTAAAGTTATGAGAGATGTAACCCTTAGTAAGTCATGACTGTTCCTATGGCACTAACAAAGCACTGATCTATACAAACATTTGTGTCATCAAAATATCTCTATATATGTGGGGAATTTATTGTATTGTGCTGTATTTTATTACAACATTGATAGTCTACCCTATAAGAAAAAGTCCTCGGGGTGGCTTACAACTTAAAGCAAAACAAGTTAAAAATTCAATAACCGTAGCAATAAAATAAGAAGCATGAGCAGCAGAGAATGAAAGTGATCTAAAACAGATTTATCAGGCCAACTGCAGAGTCCAATGCTTTTTTTATCTGGATGTAAGTCACACTGTGATTTGCTAGAGTTTATCCCTATTAAGTGTATTTCAAAGTACAACCTAAAGCAGATTTTAACAGCTTGGGCATGGAAAGAATATCTTCCATAGTGTCAAAATGGAAAGAACAGAGGTGCTAGTCACATCTTTTAGGATTGGACATTCCATGAAATGGGTGCCACTGAAAAGGCTATTTCACAACTAGGAATGTATAATGCGAGTCTGTTGTCCCACCACAATCATGATAATATAATTATGGAGGAATACAGGTTTTTCATTAATCTTTAATATGATTACTCCACATAAGCTTTGGTGAGCCATGTCATAGGTTTTCTTCTCATACGACAGCCACAATGCCACCGTCTGACTCCTGCATCCTCTTTCCTGTGCATGGGTGGAAAGCCAGATGCATCCCACCAAAGAAAAGATGGGAGTTCTCCCTCACAAGAAGTCTCATCTCTTGCAGGGGGGGGGGGTATGGTTATATGCCTCCAAAGGAAAAAAATAGAATTGTTCTTTGAGAAGAGAACTGTCCCCACAAAAAATGACAATGGTGCTTCTTTGAGGAGTGGAAGAAAACCATGTGTCATCCCCCTTGCCAAAAAAGGAGGGAAGGAAGGAAGGAAGGAAGGAAGGAAGGAAGGAAGGAAGGAAGGAAGGAAGGAAGGAAAAAGGAGCATGGTGGTGGTACTTTTCAAATCATGCCCAATCACATCATTTAACTGCCTTAAAAGCAGAAGTACCAATAAATCCATTGTGGAAAAGCGGCACAATGGGGAAGTATTGATGGGCTTTATCCATTAATTGAAAGGGCACTCCAGGAAGAGGTGGGATAAGAAGCAACTACAGAAAAAAGGAAGGGAAATAATCATACTAATAATTTCTATCAAGTTTGACCAAATGTCTAAATAGAAGTCCATTTATAAATTTCATCTATACATTACTCTGTCACTCTATATATGAATGAAACACTATATATTTACTTTATTTTTTTCTCCTGCCTTTCTTCCTAGATCAGGATAAATTATTATTTGATTGTTTTATTAATTACTTTCTCACATTTTGCCATTTTTCATGATTGAAAAATAATTTTTTTTAATGAAAATCTGTGTGTGTGAGAGAGAGATTGAATCCTTATTTTTAATGGAATGAAAACATTCATTTTGTTGTGTGGGATTAACATAGATCCACCATTTTCCCATTCTTAGAACAATGATTTCACAACTCCTGTTCCTTAACTCCACTAACATATACTGATGAGGTATTCATAACCTGGCTTCATGATCTGGAAGCACTTGAAAAGTTCCACTGTGAGTACAAAAAGTTTGACACATGTGGCTTGATTGGCGATACAGCAGGCTCACTTCCTGGACAATATTTTGCAAGTACACAATGGACATATAAGCACCACCTAACATTAGCAACTTTATAATCACTGTTCCTAAATTCTCCTAGTTTCCATCAAGAAGATACTACAAAACCCATGGCCTACTGTTAATCCATAGTGTTAGACCATATTTGTTCCAGGCTGAATAGAGATTCACAATTTAAGTAAAATAAGACCCCACTAACCACAGGGATATATTCCCAGACAAATGTGATCACATAAAATAGTGAATATGACCAAATGCTATTAACATACTTGCTTTCAGATTCCAGGTACCATACAGTTACCTGGAAAATTTAATATTTACTCTAGAAATTTGCTAGCTTCTTCAGAGTGACTCCATGGAACTTGTGGGGGGGGGGGGAGGGTAGACTATAGAATTGCTTGGAGGAGCTAGTAAAATTTTTGAGAGACCATTGCTCCGAGTGAGGGGTATGTGAAAGCATGGATATGGGTTTCCCAGTAATAGAGGTCTTTGTGCATTTATATTAGATATTTCTAAGACTACAAGCATGTAAAAATGACTCCTAATCAAGGATGTAAAAAAGGCTATCACAAAAGCCTGATAGACACCTAAGAATAAACTACTACAGAACAGACCGAAAAGAAGAAATGATGCCACTTGTCATCTAAGGCTCATAAGCATAACCACTCACATGTACTTTCAATGGTCAAAAGCCCATTCTTGGCAAAGACATTTCCAGGAAATCTGTAAGTTCCATCTTGTATTCTATAATGTTCCCTAGCTAAAGGAAGCCACTGAGTGAGGTCATTCAGAGTGTTTGTATTGAGTGCCATCAGTATGCTGTTGACACACAGCTCTATTTCTTGTCACTAGAATCACTCAACTACGGCTGCATAGCTGCTGGACCAGTGCCTGGATGCTGTAATGAACTGGATGAGTGCCAATAAACTGAAGTTGAATTCTGATAAGACAGGGTTCTGTGAATTATTTTTTCTTGGTATAGTGAACTAAGTTTTTGACCTACAGTAAATGGGACTGCAGTCTTCCTGAGGGAGTAGCTTGGATTCCATCTCTGTGACTGGAGGTCCAAGTGGTTTTGTTAACTTGGAGTTCCTAGGCAAACCTCATCTAGCCTGCCAGCTGCAGTCTCTTCCATACAGGAATAACTTTGCTACAGCACTCATGTACTGGTAATGTTCCAATTAGACTACTGCAATGTGCTCTACATGGGGCGGCCCTTGAAGATAACCCAGGTAGTACAAAATGCTATAACTAGATTGCTGACAGAAATATTGTATATACGTTTTATTTATATTTCCAAGAGGCCTTGGACCTTGATACCTGAAAAAGTACATCTACCTATGTGTCAATGCCCGAGGTCTACTGAAGGACTACTTCTTTGTGTTTCACCTCTGAGAACAATATACCATGCAAGGATGGGGGAAGTTGACTTAATTATGACTCTTGGGTTGTGAAATGTCTCTCTTTCGAAAAACTCAATTTGCAAAACTCTTGGCTTTGTTTCAGTGCTAACATAAAACATGCTTATGATTAAAGCCTTTAGGGTCTAATGATTTCATCCAGTTTGTAAATGTACATGTTTTACATTGTTGTGTATTTTAATATCCTTTAGATGCCAATAATTTTGATTGTTTAAAAAATTAAAGTGTTGAAATTGGTTTTAAGGTTCACCACTACTGAGATCTTTGGATACAGGACAGGATATAAACATTTAAATAAAAAAGTTAGAAAATAGGTGGGAGGAATTATTTTGCTCACAGAGAGCTCCAAATGATGAAATAGTTAAATCACCAGCAACAGCCCCCATAACAAAGGGAATTGTGAACACATCTTGCAATAAACCCAGATGTTAAAATTGTTTTCAGAACTATTTCAGACTACAATGTTAAAGGATCTAATAATGTCAGTGACAAGATGAGTTCATTCACTAGATCATCTTCCAATGGCATGCAATCTATCCTCCAGCAATGACCTTTTGTATATTACATAAGACAAACTAGCCAATCTCTGTTTGAAAAGAATAACTGGACATAAATATGACATTAAAAGCAGTGGCCAAGATAATGCATTATCAGACAAAACTCCACTATGAATACTGTGTCAAATTCTGGGCACTGCAATTTCAGAGAGACGTTGACAAGCTGAAATGTGTCCAGAGGAGGGAGACTTAAATGATCAAGGGTCTGGAGAACAAGCTCTATGAGGAGCAACTTAAAGAGCTGGGCTTGTATAGCCTGCAGAAGAGAAGGCTGAGAGGAGACACGATGGCTATGTTCAAATATGTGAGGGGAAGTCATAGGGAGGAAAGAGCAAGCTTGTTTTCTGCTGCCCTGGAGACTAGGACACAGAACAATGACGTCAAACTACAAGAAACGTGATTCCACTTGAACATTAGGACGAACTTCCTAACTGTGAAAGCTGTTCAGCAGTGGAACTTTCTTCAGCAGTGTGGTGGAGGCTTCTTTGGAGACTTTAAACAGAGGCTGGATGGCCATCTATTATGGGTGCTTGAATGTGATTTTCCTGTTTATTGGAAGGGGGTTGGATTGCCTGGCCCATGAGGTCCTATGACTGTCATAGGACTTAATGGCTACTTTTGCTGTCATAGTACTTTTGCTGATATCAGTTCCCAAGAAACTACCTCAGGACAACCATCTGTAGCACTTCAGAAACCCTTTGGCGGTGTGTTACCTAGCTTAAAAAGTTATATTAAGGGTCATGTTTACTTATGAATGATCCTAATGTGAATCTCCAAAGTTACATGACCATAACTCCATCTTACGATATTATAAATATAAAAGAGGGTACCAACCAACATTTAGAAACGATTCAAACATTACAGTTCACTCTGATCATCTTGGACAAAACTGCTACAAAGGGGCACTCCAGCATCCAAATGCTGAATTATTGTTCATCTAGAACAGTGGTTCTCAACCTGTGTGTCCCCAGATGTTTTGGCCTTCAACTCCCAGTAATCCTAACTGCTGGTAAACTGGCTGGGATTTCTGGGAGCTGTAGGCCAAAACACTTGGGGACCCACAGGTTGAGAACCACTGATCTAGAAATTCACTTGTCAGCTTTAATTTCAACCAAGAAAGATTTTTTTTAAAAAAAAAATTGACTACATGCCAGGAAATCTGTACTAGGAGTAACATTAACTTGCTAATTACCACTGTAGTTATCCTGCTTTGATATAATCATTGTTTGTATTCTTTTTTATTTTATATTTGATTCTCTATTCTAACCACCATTCACAACTACATGGCTGCCAATTTAGCATGGCTCTCAATGCATCCAATAAAGTATTGTCCATAACATCTTATACCACATTAAATTTGCAGCCTTTGGGGCTTGTTGTTGTTGTTGTTGTTGTTGTTAAAATTTAAGTATTTGTAACTAAATTCGTTCACATCACACAGTTGCCACACTGAGGCTACTGGATTATTACAGCAGTTCAAGGCTTCATGGCTGCCATGACAATCATTATGTTGTTATACTACTTGTCATGAGACCAATATAGAGGTCATACGCTAAATGGGATTTCCTCTACAGGACAGGAAGATAGCAGTCTTATATGTTATCCATAAATCTTGTTGAGATTTAGACTCAAGGTGTCTGTTCCCATCTTGGGTATTGTATTAGGATGCTGATGCAAATAGATTCCAATGGATTTCAGTGGGCTCTGGAGACTTTCTGGCTGGTATGACTAGTATCTAGTTGATTGGTAGAATATAGAGATGGCTCAGGCATTTAACAATCATTCCTGAGTGGCCTCTCCTACTATGCAGACCTTATGCATCTCTTTAGTAGTTACCTTAGTTGGGCGACATCTAAAATGCAAGTGTGGAAAAACAGGGATTCAAAGACCTGTAATAATTCATATCCATGCCTATTATATGGTAGTGTTTATAGAACCAACAGATTTCTCTATCAACTCTCTAATCTCTCAATTTGTCTAGTTGAACTCTTCCAAGTGTTTAGAAGACTTTTTACACAAGCACTAAAACGATTGTTGGAATAAAATTGTTATCCAGGGTAACATGGACTCAGAAGTTGGTACAGGTCAGCTTATAAGAGATCACTGTCACTTAACACAATACCTGTCACTGACAGGCATGTATCATATATAGTTATGCATAAATTGACCTCATGTAAAAACTGAGGGCATGTTTTGGGCCCAAACGTATGGTTTTTGAAATGGCCCATGGATAAATCGAGGTTCATTCCATAGAGAGGGGAAAGCAACAAAGCCACTTCAGGGGGCCAGCTACCTCTGGCTGCCACTGCTATTTCTCTGCCCAGACATTACGAAAGGTCAGAAGTAGCATCATGACAGAGAGTATAGAGAGTATTTATGTTTCTTTTGTCGTCTCACCTTTTACCCCTCTATTCAGTGAATGGAATGATTCTTTTTTCTTTTTTTTTGATAACAGTTAAGGTACAGTAAACACATTATCCCATGGATAAATTGACCCAGGTTTTTTGGGTTGATTTTGGACAAAAAGTTCTAGACTGATACATAACTATATATTATAATTATTCAGTAGTTTCTTCTTGAAGGTAGCAGTGAGTAATTTCAACAGTTTTTGCTGGTGCAAAAATGTCTTCAAAAACAATGATTCCAAATAACATTTGCATCTTGGGACTAGTGAAAGCTGTCTCTTTAAAGGAGAGAATGTTGCAACCACTGATTAAAACTTTGCTACATCTAAAACACCGTATTAATTATGAACCAATGACATACCCTTTTGTGGGAAAGTGTGGTAGAATACCAGATCAAAGCTTTCTGAGGTCTTTCAAACTATGCAATTATAGCACATGGACTTCTATGCCTCTATCCTATTGAATACTAAGATTTCTACTTTCATATGATATTTAGAGTTTGATCTAGTGGAATCTAATGCCTCACCAAATTGCAAATCCAAATCTTCTGTTCAATGCAGCCAGTGCAGTTAAGAAGACATTGAAAGGAATTGTTTTCTCAGTCCATTCAACTGATGTCTTAGTCTTGATTCAGCAATAAAACAGTCACTTAGAGGCTTGTCTTGTCAGGAGAGAGTCATACGACCCCATCCCAAAGGGCAGCTCCACCCCACATCATAAGATGTATGATGTTGCCCTAAGAAGCAATGGGAGAAGCCATACTGTCGATGCTTCCCCCATGGATTCACCAAATTCTCGATTCAGGCAAGGTTCCCCCACACCCCCAATGAAGCAATGCAATTGTGGCAGCTATGTGACAAGGTTGATAACGAGATAGTTGATTTTTAAAAAAATCTCTAAGTAGGTTTTGCCTTCAAAGATCATGGCATCATTCTGGATTTATTATCCGCATTGTGGATTGGAGTGTCTTGAAATGACTGTACACTTATTTGGATGTCTATTTCCAGAAGATGGTATTCTGGGATTTTTGTTCAATCCTACAGAGTCCCACGGGTTATCTTCTTTGCTGTTCCACATTCATATGCAACTTTTGAATGTGGTGATTGGGGAGGTGGTGGTTAACATGCATTGTTATTGTATGCCAATGATATCTCAGTATATTTCACCTCTTCAAAGTCAGGTAAGGCTATATAATTAGATTTGTATAAGAGTTTGTGTGATTATGGCCTGATTAACAAATAAGGGTTTAGAAGAGACCACACACATTCTGAATACCCACGTTTGCAGACTGGAGGGCTGCACAACAATCTCTAAAGGGCTACACAATTTTTGCCCATGCAGTAGAAGCTGAGATGACACCTGTGGTGTGGAGGTGTTTTTTTTTAATTTACAGAATCAGGAGGTAGGGATTCTTACACTGTTAACCTACCATTGCAACTACTTGTTCTATTTTCATCCTCATTATGTTATTATTTTAAGATATTATTTTATTTCATGGTGGGGTTTAATTTCTTGTCATTATATTTATTATGTTAACTGTTATCATTGTTGTATTGATACCACACCTTTTCAAGTTCAGGACTCATGACAGTTTACATCAGTTGAAATAAACAGAGGTAAAAAATTACACCATACAAATTTAGGATTTAATTAAATTGTATTGTTTTGAATTTGTATTGTTTTAAATGTGCCATTTGTTGAAAGTATTATGTTGCAAAATTATATTGGTACCTTTAAGTGTTTCACTGATGTTAATTTGATTGTAATAAGGTACAGTTGAGTCACTCACCAATTAGATTCCAAGAGAAAGGTGGAGTCTAATTCTTATGTTCTTAAATACTTCATTCTATCTGTATTCTTCCCCTGTATGGATGTTTTATGTTATGCTTACAATAAAGTAAGTTACCTTTATACCAAGGATTTTCTCAATGACCACATTACTTCTGGGCTGAGCTGAAGCTGCTGCATTTTTACTCTGCTAAATGAGGTTTGTGTTTTTGTACTTGGAAAACTACCAAACCCTGACACCATTAGTTACCCTAAATTCCATTATTGGGAGAAGGAAGGGATATAAAGGAATAAAATGAGAAGGAGGTAGCAGAGGCAGTGCAATCTCTGCAGTGCTCTCACACTGTTAAGAAAAAAAATCCTACAGAAGTTCAGGTATATGGCACAGGGAAATCATGAAGGCCCCCAGGTTTTATTGGACTTCAAGTCCCATGATGATTAGGCCAGCCAAAGCTACTATATCTTGTAGTTCCACAATGGGGAGGGCTTCATGATCCCACCTCACAATGTGGGAGTCACTCAATTTTATGGTCAAAAGTGTCAGTGTGATTTTCAAATGTTTCTGCAATTCCACCATTGTATAAGATGCTGTGTTGTGTAACCAGGCATGTATAGAGTTAAAACAGCACAAGTGGTGTCCAGCACTGTTTTGACCTTCAGCAGTGTAAACATACTGATAAGGGAGACGCTGAGCTGCTTGAGTCAGTTGCCATGCTGATCCTGCTGTGAGGTGCAGGCTGCTGAATTGCTCTGTGTGAAAATGCTTTACTTTGCTCACTTAATCAATAAAAGAACTTTCTAAGTTCAGACCTGGCTTCGTTTCATCACTGGCGCACAGACAAAAAGAACCCTGTAAAATAGATCAAGCAGAGTCATAGGGACTTGTTCAAAGATCATCTAGTAAAGTTTGTAATGCAGACATTTTTTATTTCATCACTTCTTTAGCCGCTAACCAGATGTTACCAGATGTTACCAGATGTTAATGGGGAGGAGGATATTTCTGCATTTTTATCCTTTTTGCTAAGTTACATGATTTTAAACTTTTAGCAGATCTGGGTCCCACTCTTGCAGAGAGGTGGCATACAAATGCAACAAATAAATAAAAGTATTTTAAATTAGTATTGTTAATAAGATCATTCTTTTATTTGGTTTTGACTTTTAAATTATGATTTATTTTATCTATTTTGTTTAATCTAATCTGTGATTGGTTCAACAAAGCGAGAAAGCTAAGATATAACTGGAGCATTCTGTGTAGTACCTATATACCACACAGGTAATGTGTGATCAGGACACAGTTTTCAGCATACTAAAAAGTCAGGAATTAACACTAGCGTAAAAAACTGGCAGTAGGCAGAGGTCATAATTTCCCCATTTCCAAGTCAGTTGAATCAGATCCAGGCTTATTAAGTGGAAATAATATGTGGGAACCTATCTGTGAGCCTCCTTTTTCTTTCAGAACAGGGAAGGTAGTCTTGTGAGAAGTTCTAAGAGAAGGTAAGAAGGAATGAGAGAGAGAGAGAGAGAGAGAAAGAGAGAGAGAGAGAGAGAGAGAGAAAGAGAGAGAGAGAAAGAGAAAGAGAGAGAGAGAAAGAGTTTAAGTGATTGGCTCAGCTTATTTGGAACCTATCCAAGCCCCAGCAGTGTGCGGTGATACTGTATCAAGCTAATTTAATAACAGAAAATGTGCAGCCAGATTTGAAGGGAAAGGGAGAACAGAAAGACTCAAATTGGAAATTGGTTTGAGGTTCACAACTGTTCCATCAAATAAACTGTTTTGCTCCCTGTGCAGCAGAGTGAAATGGAGTCTCGTTGTAGTTCATCCTTTTAATGTGATGAGACCTTGCCTCAAGCAAGTTTTAAGGAAGAGCTGGTATCACAACTAAGAGTGGACAGCCATGAAAAAGGAAAGTGGTTTGTGATATATTCTGGGTCGGCTAGATTATACCCTTTTGGAAGCAGAAATACAGCAATGTGGTTTTCCTTTTTCTGATTTGTTTTCTTTCATTGGAAATGGAAAAATATGCCTAGAAAAATCTAAACAACAGATTGCAGGATATCAACAGGTGTGAAACATTCAACTTAAGCAAAAAACTACTACAAATAAAACATACTGAGAAATTACATATACAAATCCATACACATACCCACACACCCATACTCATCGTTACCTATCTGTGTGCTTTTCTGTAGACATTGTTTATAAAATTTAAAAAGGAAGGAAGGAAAAGGACTTTTGTGGAATCTTTAAGACTAACCAATTTGTATCACCAAAAGCTCAGTTCACTTCTTGAAATGCATTCCTGACAATGTTATGTGTATCTCTCTGTAAAAACCTTTACATTAACCTAGACAGCATTGATGGCATTCATGTGTCTGTTGTGATGTTGCTGGGCTTCTCCTTCTACCCATCTGCCAGGGGTACTTTGATGGTGCTTTTCCTGCATGGTAGGTGGTTGGACTAGATTACCCATGTGGCCTCTTTCAACTCTATGATTCTATCCTACAGAAGACAGTTTCCCAGTGGGGAACATATTTCCATTGCCTTTTAGTGTTTGGAGGAAGGCATAGGGTACCTGGACAGTGTTCAGGTGCAAGTCGACAACCAGAACAAGATGGGGGCAGCAGTCTGCTTAGAAATCCAGAAAGTAGGCTGGAAAACCAGGAGGAGGGTGGCTGTTGTTTCCTCCGGGATGTATCTGGGCACTGACTGGGAGAACTTTGCCTGGACGACTAAATAAGCAAGGGAGCATGATTTTGTCCCCTGATTCAGGCTTGCATATGAACAGAGATGTTGCACAAACAGGTACTGGATAGCTCCTTGCACAACACCCTTAAAAAGACAAATCTATTTGTAGTCACGGGTTACATTATTGGGAAATTTTTAAAAATGTAATGAATGACAGAATTCCCATTTAGAGGCAATTTCTTAATATGGCTCCTCCCCGCTACATCTCTCTCCCCTACTGAACTCAGACTGACTTATGCCAAAGACATTGGTTGGATGTGTTGAATAACAGGAATTAAGTCACTAGGGTATACCTGGAAAACGAATCCTATGATGTTGTAATACATTACATTACTTTTCAAATAGATGTTAGTCTGCTCTTGCATAAAATGGGAAATGGAGGCAGGGAGGAATTCATCAACAGCTTTGAGACTGATTAATTTAGCATGGTTATTCATGGATATAATGTAGTTATAGCAGTGTTTCTTTTAACATTTAAAAACACTTTTAACATTTAAAAAATCCGGGGGCACACCACCAACCAAAATGACACAAAATGACACTCTAACACAGTAAAGAACGGCTGGGGTTGGTGGCCTGTTGGGAGCAGCTGCTGGGAGTGCCAAAGCTGGGGGAGGGGGCGGAGCCAGGTCATGCCATGCCACGCCCCTCCCCCGGCTTCAGCTCTCCCAGAAGCTTCACCAGCCTTGAGGTGGCAGTGCCAAGCCAGCAGTGGCAGAGCCAGCACAATGCTGGCTTGGCACTGTCCCTCAAGGCTGGAGCAGCTTCTGGGAGTGCCGAAGCCGGGAGGGGGCAGAGCCAGGCCGCGCCATGCCCCGCCCCTCCCCCCAGCTTCAGCTCTCCTACAAAGGAGGAGCATGAGCGGTGGGCGGGCTTCAGTGGGCAGGGCTCCTCCACGCGGCTTCAGCGAGCGCGGGGCTAGAGTCATGGCGGATTGGAGGCTGGCTGGGGAAATGGCTGAAGGAGGCGGCACCCCGGCCCCTTCTTCTTTTTCTTCGCCACTGCCCGGCCCTTCCTCCCCCCCCCCCCAAGCAGCAGGAGTTCGGCAGGAGGGAGGAGGAAGGGGGGCAGAGAGCTTTTCTCGCGGCACAGCAGGAGGTCCGTCATGGCACACTAGTGTGCCACGGCACACTGGTTGACAAAGACTGAGTTATAGGACTGGAGAGACAGGTGTGTTAGAGATACAGGGTCAACCATGGAACTCTAACATAACTACATTTGTGACTCCATCAATTCACCTAAATAAGTGGACTGATACCTGTGATAGCTTGTGCTAAAATTAAACTGTAAATATCAGAACTGATGCTGAATTATTTTCTTTCACTCTCACATTTTACACTGAAAATAATAAATCAATCAACAAAAGCTTGTAACAAACAAAATATTTCTAATTACCAGGAACAATTAATCAAGCAAAAACTAAAAGGAAAGCACTGGAAAGAATGTCTGAGATAAGGATTTCTAAACTAGGACTTGGGGAAAAAAACAGGCTGACTTTAACCCTTGTATCTTCTGTGTTAGTTGTGATAATTACATCTGACATTTCTAGGGTTAAATGCCAAACAGAAGAAAGAGCTGAAAAAGGAAATTCCCCTGCTTCTTCGTAATGAAAAGCGGAGGGTATACCTTCTGTGGTTGTCTGTGAGATGCTTTCACATCCATGTGTCAAGGGTTTTTCAAACTGACAACTTGCAAATTTGAAATACAAAAATGCCCAGAGCGATGTTTTAGTGGCTCAGGGAAACTCTTGTATGGGAAAAAGAATTCTAAAGTGAAACGTCTCTAGAAATCACACAGGGCCTGACCACGATACTCTAATTATGCTAATTGCTTCAATGCCCTTGCTTTATTTATGCTGAGCAGCTAAGATAAATAAAGGAAAATTGCTTTGGATCTAACTATATTCATATCAGAATGCAAACTAGCCTGTGTTTGTTATGTGATTGCTGATCTGTTTACACTAAATTCTGCAGGTAATTGCAGTTTTGATTGCACATTTATTTCCAGCTACACAGGTCCCAGGACTAGGTCTGTCTGTTTTTATAATTAAACCATTTTGTAATATCTAAACTCACTAAAGAGCAAAATGATGCTTTGAGAATTTCCATATTATGTATTAAAGATAATACTTTGGTGGTAGATGACAAGGAGGAGAAATTTTGTTCATCTCTAAAAATGGACAGCATGTTTTAGATTTGAAGAAATTTGAGACATCTGTTCCAAGGCCTGTTCACAAAGTGGGGCAGATGTCCTCAGCATCCCAATAATCTGTTACACCACATAGATTTGAACTTTTGTTGTAACTTTCATTTGAGTAAAACACTCTAACAGAATGAGATATAACTCTGGAGATTAACAAAAAATTTAAATATTTTTGCACCTTCCTAAAACTCGGTAACCCTTTCAAAGCAGACCCGATAAAGAATTGTGTTTTACATTCCTCAAAGGGGAAAAAAGAAGACGCTTGCAGCCAAATAATTGACTAGTTGGTTTGAATCAATGTGAAATATAACTTCCCCCTATTTTTTCCCTTCTCTCAGTTCCCTATATCCTCGATAAACTACTCTACTATTGGTTTCTGTGAGGATTTCATCCTAGATTAACCTCCTCTTCTCTCCTAGAAAAGAAAATTGCAAATAGTCCAATAGCTTTCTTTCCCCCAGGATTTGGGAGTGTTTGTGAACATTCTGTCTCATTGCAGTAGCTCAGCCACAGGTTATCACAGCACATTGTTGTGTTCACTGTGGGTTCACGGTAGTAGAAGACTCTGCCAAACTGTTCTTCTGTTTCCTTTCATATTTTTGAAGTACAGTCTGAATTTATGATTTTGATCATTCTACCCCACTACCACTACTGACAAAATGTAATGCTAGGATTTCAGCTGGCCTTAAACATCTTAATATTTGAGGCAGAGATCAAGATGATGCAATCTTTGATTCTACACTGAAGAGCCAAATGAATTGGAAGTTGGTTCTTTATTCAACACTAATGATATCATCTTCCATTGAGCCTAAAGGCAGCAAGCTAGCATGAGGGACCAAGAGCAGGCTCCATGGCACACAGCTTTCTTTTTCAACAGATTGGTGCCACTCCAAAAGTCTGCTACCTGGGGCAACCACCTCATTTTGCCTATTGTTAGGCTTGAATATGTTTTATTTAATTGATCACTCTGATTGCTTGATTTGTCTTGTGAAAATTGTACTCCTAAGTTGCATTTTATAGATTTTTCTTCAACATAGATTTTTCTTTGGCAGTTCATTCCTCAGTACAATCACATAGTCATGAATTCAGTGACAAAGTATTTCCGCTTCTAGTAAACCACTAAATTTAGCTATTCATTCAGAACATTTTCCTTAATTATTATTGTGGCTGAATTCTGGCCAGGATCACTGAACTTAAGGCTAATAAGCCAGTAGGCTGCCAAAAGGAAGCTATTTCCAATATTACATTTGAAGAATATCTTAATATATATTCAGCAACCAGTAATTTTTCTGTTTCAGTCTCACTGCAGCCTTGTACATTGAATCTCTGGAGAGCTCAAGTCTACTGTTTCTTCATGACTAACAAGCTGTTTAATTCACCAAAGGCATCCTTCATTATTTTACCACTTCAGCATGGAAAGATATATAAAGGATATGCATTGTAAAGTAAGGGAAAGAGCTTCTCTAACAATATCACAAAGTAATATCACTTACTAAAACACAGTCTTCATTTCCTAGCAGTGCGAATACATACAGGCCTGCTCAGTCATAAGCTTACTGAGCTCATTGAAGCTTATACCCATTCAAGAGTGCATCTGCACTGCAGGATTAATGCAGTTTGACACCACTTTGACTGCCACGGCTCAATGCTATGGAATTATACAAGTTGTGGTTTCTCAAGGTCTTTAGCCTCCTTTGCCAAAATGGTGCTGGTACCTTGCTAAACTACAAATCCTTTGATTCTATAACTTTGAGTGTAGTGTACATGCAACCTGAGATTGTACTGCCATCATAGTGTTCCCCACTACTTCGCATTTCGCTTATTGCGGACACGCTGTTTCACGGGTTTTTCCTCTCATCATCTACGCAAGTGTGAAGGTTTTTTTAAAGTAATAAAACTGGTAGAGAAACAAATACCACTCTTCTTGGCCACCAAAAGAAAGATCTGGATTTCTTAAGGACTAGGTCTTGTCTCTGGGAGCAGTGGAGGCGGTGAAGAGGAGGAGGCTGCTACCGCCAAAGATGGCCCAGCGCCTGGCTCCTCCTCCTCTTCCTTGTCCCTACTTCCTCATCCCTTGGGCTCTGAGCGCGGAAGACCAGGTCTTGCGCCCAGCCTGCCAGTGGGGTCAAGAGCATCCAAGGGGCCTCCAAGGAAGGAACGGGGAGCAGCGGAGGGGGCAAGGAGGAGGCTGCTGCCAAAGAGGGCCATGCCTAGGCTCCCCCTCCTCTTCCTCTTTTTCCTCAGAGGCCCCTTGGGCGCGGTTGACACCACTGCCAGGCTGGACTGAGGCCTCAGCAATGAGCATGGAAGACCAGGCCTCAGCACAGCCTGGCAGTGGCGTCAATGGCGCCCAATGGGCCGCTGAGGAAGAGGAGAAGGAGGGTGGAGCCTTGACACAGCTCTCTCCAAGGAAGGAATGGGGAGCAGCAGAGGCGGAGAGGAGGAGAAGGAGTCTGCGCCAAGGCCCAGCCTGGAGACATGCCCCAGGGTAAGGCCCAGCACCTGGCTCCCCCCCCTCCTCTTCCTCATCCCTGCTTTGTGGATTTTCACTTATCGCGGGTGGTCCTGGAACGTAACACCCACGATAAGTGAGGGAACATTGTACATTCAGATGTATCTTGCCTATGAACTTGCCAGTGCTTTGAGAGCTTCTGTGAAGACCATTTTCCCTATCCCACCAGCATCACAGGTACATTTGGTGGGAATATGGAGAAAGACCTTCTTAGTGGCTGTTCCCAGGCTCTGGAACCCCATTTCAGAGAGGCCAAACTTGCAACCTCCTTATTATTTTGTTTTTTAAAGGGAAGCATGCCTTAAATAAAGTGCTGGGCATTTTTTATTTTGATTGCTGTTGTTGTTTAATAGCTTGTGTTTTAAATGGTTTGAACATTGTAGTGGTTTAATTGCTTTTTAGCTTTTGTATGCTGTTAATTTTAACTATGTTTGTTGAAACAATGTCTTTTCTGGATCTGTAAGTCTAGTAATTTTTAAGATGTCTGATTGTTGTTTTAAGAAAGCTGGAACCACACCCTTTCCTTTAGGAGAAATTCATTGCCTCCTGGATCCTTCCTTAGTCATGACAGAAGGGAGGAATCAACTGAATATCTGGAAAGCCTTGTCTATACCCACAGGCCTCACAACAATCTAGGACTAGTGAGAGCTCTAAGGACTGACCTGTCAAAGTAGCAACACATTCAAGCCATTTTAGCCTCTGGTTTTTCACAAAACTATCACAGTGTGCTATTAAGATTTCTACCACATTAAAACATGAACTGGGTTTTTAAATGTCCCCAATCTACTTGTAAAAAGTATCCTCTAAAAAGACAGAGAGAATAGTATGACAGTCGAGAAAAACTGTTCCACCACTAACATCACAATCACTTGTGTTAATGAGCTCTGAATAGAATTCAATGGTATTAACTCTCAGTCTTGCTCTACCTGCCTGGATCATCTATGCATTATATAAATCAACAGTACTTCAACAAATGTACCAATCATACCCTTTTAAAAAATCCTCTAAAGCTCCTGCACACTCATCACACTGGGAGCTATTGTTTTACTGTTTTTATTGTTTTATTACTGTTTTAATTGCTGTTTTTATTTATTTTCTTGTACTTGCTGTCATGTTGTGAACTGCCCCAAGCTTCCGAGAAGGAGCAATATATAAGCATGAATAATAAATAAATAAATAAATCATCCTCTGGGAATGGTTGTTCTACTAGGTGTCCCCCTTGCCGAAGACAATAGCTAGCTTGAATCTACCTTGAAACAGGAAATAGTCTGACCATGACTAAGGGTACATCTACACTGTAGAATTAATGCAGTTTGACAAAACTTTAATTGCTATGGCTCAATGCTATGGAAATCTGGGATTTGTAGTTTGGTGAGGCAAACACACAGCTGCATAACATCCACATTGAACTGGATTATATGGCTGTATGGCCTCAGATAATTCAGTTCAAAGCAGATATTGTGGATTATCTGTCTTGATATTCTTATATGGCTGCGTGGAAGGGCCCTTTGGCAAAAGACTTTACAGTTCCCGTGATTTCACAGTATTGAGCCATGGGAGGTCACATGAAACTGCATTACTACATACTATAGTGCAGATGTATCCTAGGTCTCTAATAATCCACCAAAGTATGACCAATTACACTTTGAATACAGTGTTGAGAAGGCACACTCAGAATTGGGTCTAAGACCAAGGATTTCTGTCATTCCCCTTCAAGGATTGACATAGTACATTTCCTGTTATGAGTAACCCAAAGTTGATTCCACATTATGCAGTATGATGCCCTTCTGACTGAATTGATCCTTCTTAATAGTTCCTCTTTACCTCTTCCTGCTTTTTGGCAGGGGGTTGGACTGGATGGCCCATGAGGTCTCTTCCAACTCAATGATTCTATGATTCTTCCCATAAATATGCATTACAGAAAACCTAATCAAAAGGGGGGGGGCTGATATTTATGCATGTATTTTACAGTGCAGACCAGTTATTCCAATGTAGTCCTCTACACCTCAATCTTACACCGTTGTATGCCCTAATGGTTGCCAGCAACCTATCTTCATGTTTTGAGATGTTGCATGAGTAAAACAGTTATATTCCCCAGTCTGATGGCAACCATTAGGGCCATACAATGGTGTAAGATTGAGGTGTAGAGGACTACATTGGAATAACTGGTCTGCACTGTAAAATACATACATAAATATCACCTTAATACTTGGCATCAAAATTTCTCACTTTCAGGGATGCGCCTATCTAACTGCATCAAATTGAGCTGCATATTTCAAAGAAGAAATGCTTCTAGGATGGGATATAAGAATAACTGGAACCCGATTCAAATCAGGTTAATACAAAGCTTTCTCTATCACTTAAATTCTACAAATATCTGAACAAAATCTGCTAGTCAGTGTCATACCAGTTTCTGCTGAAATCCTTATTTAAACAATTATATACTGCAGGCATATAGATTTGATTCAAAGACACTGTCAAATAGGGTCTTTGAATCACAGAAAACAGCATTTAAATTTAGTGTGTGTATACATACAGTATGTGTATCCAGATTGCTTTAAATCCTGCACTAATATGCCTTCATTTTAAAGATAAATGGAGTATGAATTCCTTTGCTTTTTAGCCAAAATGCAACGGAGAGTTTCAAAAGGCCTTTTCGTATATATTAATCAAATAGATAAAGGTGGACTAGACAGGCTACTCCAACAAATGTTAACTTAGAGAAAAATAATGTTGGCAGCAAGTCAAGAGCCAAATGTTTCTATTTTGATTTATTCAGTATTTCAGAGATGTTTTTTTCTATGGGGAACAATATGAAAGGCATTGAAAATTCAGAAGGCACATCTTTTGTGTACTATAAAATGTGCTGCTAACCTACAATACCCTCATAGAAATACAATTCAATAAGGAACTCAGTTGGGAAGGGGCCTCAATAGAACAACATGAAAAAATAGTCAATACAAGAATGATTTAGCTTACTTTTACAAGAGATTTTGCCGCTGTAAATAAATAGGCATTTGAAACATATAATAAAATCAACATACATAAAGATCCACATTTAATTCATCGGCATATTTAATGTTGTATTTGAGCACATCAGCATCTCTCAATCATCTCTTCTATCAGGCCTACCACTTGAAAAGTATTATACCACTTAGCCCTCGGGGCACAGATAAGTCTTCGTCATTGTCATATCTGGTGCACGTATTCAGCCATATTATGCTGAATGAGAATATAGCACTTTGTAGAACTGTAGTGATTCCTGCTGAATATCCTGAGATACTTATCAAGCTGTTAAAGGAGACATCGGTCTTTTGTCTGTATTGCCCTTGACACATCCTCGAGGACAGGATTGTGAAATTCTTTGTCTCTTGAAGAACCCTCAGACCTCTCAGGTCTAATGTAGGTTAAGTGTCCCACAGATATCTCAAGAATGTAGAAGCACCTTGAAAACTACTGTAAGCAGTGTTCTATTTACTAGGAACAAATAAAAAACAGATGCACCGAGTAAAGAAAATGTTTCATTAATAATGAATCGAATGAAATTAGCAAAATCTGTGAATAAGATAGGAAAAGCAAACAGGAACAATTAAAAACTGGTGTGTAACATTTACTGGCTTAATCAGGGCTTAAAAAATATTAAAGGTGATAGTGAATAAAAGGTTGCTTATCTTAGTAGTTATTACCAATGTTTGAAAATACATACCAATCTGAGACAAACACCGCCATTCCAGTAATACCAGATACCACTCTCACATTTCTAATTACTAAAATTGCTAGCAATCCCATCAACTGAGACAAGTTAATTGCAGAAATTCCAAGAAATCAGAAAGCTTGTCTCACATTACAACACCACCAAGTATGCAGTCCTATATATATTTACATGGAAGTATAAATCTACTTGATAGTGAAAAACACTATCAACTCATTTGAAATGAGGTGTCGGATGAGAGTTCTGCAGATACACTGGACTGCCAAAAGACAAATAAATGGGGCCTAGAGCAAATCAAGCTGGAATTCTCCCTAGAAGCCAAGATGAATAAACCAAGATTGACATATTTTGAGAAGACATGACTCACCAGAAAAGACAATAATGCTTAAGAAGAACATGGTAGTTAAAAAAGAAGACCACACTACAAAAGGATAAATTCAGAGTGCATCTATACTGTAGAATTATTGCAATATGACACTTTAATTCTCATGGCTCAATACTGTGGTATCATGAGAGCTGTAGTGTCACAAAGTTTTTAGCTTTTCTGCCAAAGAGTGTTAGTGGCTCATCAAACTACAAATCCCAGGATTCCATAGCATTAATTAATTCTACAGCAGTGCTTTCTAAAATTGAGTAATCTAACTGTCTTGGACTTCAGCACCCAAAAGTATCTGCCAACTTGGCCAACAGTCAGGAATTCTGGGAACAATTATCCAAAACATCTGGAAGGCAAATGTTTGGGAAACACTGTTCTATAGTCTAAATGTGCCCTTGGTGCAGGAAACCATAACATTGTGTTTGCAAGACCTGAGCAGGGTTGTAGATGACAGGGTGGCCTGGAAGCCTTTCATACATAGGGTCACCATAAATCAAAGTCTTGATCTGATGGCAGATGACAACAAATAAAGATTTCAACAGGGATCCCATCTGGTCCACTAGCCGAGACCCCATGAATGACAGACCTGGACCAAACTTGGCACACAGAACCCCCATGACCAACAGAAAATACTGGAGGGGTTTGGGAGGAATTGACAATGATTTAGGGGAGATGTTGTTCACCTACATTTGGAGAGCACTCTGAACCCAAACAACCCTAGATCTGGACCAAATTTGGCACAAATACTCAATATACCAAAAGTTGAACACTGGAGGAGTTGGGGGGGGTTGATTTTGTCATTTGGGACTTGTAGCTGCTGGGATTTATAGTTCACCTATAATCAAAGAGCATTTTGAACTCCACCAACAATTGAATTGAGCCAAACCTGAGCAATAGAGAATACTGGACCTTGGAAATTGGGAGCTGCATGCATTTTCCTTCGTGCCATGGCCATCACCCAGGAGGCGCCTGCAAACGCCGCAGCTATTCAGGGAGCGTTTGCAGACATGGAGGCTTTTCTTCTCCACTGGACCAACTGGCAGACACACACTTGCAAGTACGCGACAGTCTCAGCCTGCCAGTTGGAATCCCTGGGCAGGCATTGACTGGAAACCGCAGTGCACTCACTTCCTCTCCTCAACTCCACCCATGGCACAGTCTCATATCGCCCCTTCCTTCCAATGGACCTGTTGGGATTGGAAGGGGCAATATAGGACTGTGCCGTGGGTGGAGTTGAGGAGAGGATGGGGGCACATGCTGCGGTTTCCAGGCAGTGCCTGCACGGGGTTTCAAACTGGCAGGTGCACACTCACGCGCTTGCAAGTTGGAATCCCGTCACCGCCCCCTTACAGGACTTCAGTGTCTCCCAAATTCTCCTGAGCCTCCCACCGCCCCCTTGGATCGCCTCACCGCCTACTAGGGGGTGGTACCGCCCACTTTGGGAACCACAGAGTATCACCTAGTTCCGTAAGGACTGAGTAGCTGTGATGGTCATAGAATCCTGATTTGAGTATTGAGAATAAAAAGTCTAAAACATCCCAAGCTTTTTGGCGAAATGGAATGGTATTGCTTGGAATCTTGAACAGGAGTACTCCACATTACAACATTTGTTACAGTTGCCAATAATTTCATCTCAGCATGAAAGATCTACTTTTGCACAGCAGCCTGCTTCATATTTGAATGCTAAGTGGTCATCCATCATTGTTGAAGAAACCTGTGTTAGAATCTCATACACACTTTTCTGAGAAGCAATATTTATGAATTTAGGGTTCAGTGTAACTTTTTCTAAGTTCACAATAGAGAATCTCTGCTGATCCAGAAAGAGAAATACAATTGATACATTCATCTCTCACAGCCTTCAGTTCCTTGCTTTGTACCCTGATGCGTATATTTCTCCATCAGCATGCTCTCTGAATAGCTACAATCAGCAATTTACTTTACAGACATGAAACAAATATATACTATCCTTCAGCAACGTTCGTCCACCATTCTGGTGATTTTCAGCAAGACAAATCATGGGTAGGAAAGTAATGAAAAGGTAACACAAACAAGTATTTAAATGCTATATAGATTCAAAACATTTAAAAATAAAATATAGCCTTATAAGCAATTGAAAACATAATGATGAAAACATTGGTTAAACAAAATGGTTAAAACAAAGATGTGCACTATCTGCAATATTTGCAAATCAGCTTTCATTCTTTCATTTCCCAATCAGAAATAAATCATTAGTGCTTTTTGGTATCAATTACCAACCTATATGAAGTAGGGTGACTTTACACAACAGAAATTTAACAACAGTCCAGTTGTTTAGCAGAGGTGGGGAACTTCAGCTCAGAGAGTTGGATCCTGGGGTCTCCATTTAATATTCTCTGATGTTCCATGATAATCACACATCCTGTTATTTGATTATAAAAGGCAAAAATATTTTATTAAACCTTAATTATTATCATTAAGAATTTTAAAGAGGGAAAAATTTGGCATTTTGGGAGTTAACTATTTTATTTTGGTCCTGCCTACTGTAGGAGCATGGAAAGCTTCTCTGAAACTGAATTGAAGGTGTCCCACCCTTGACATAACCCTCAACAACTTGGGATTTTAATATCTAAAGGAGTACTTCTGCCCAAGGACTGAGTAGTTGTAGCAGAGGATTTCCCTTTCATCCTACCAATGGAGATAATATGTTGAATAAATATGTGGTGGTGGTGGGCAGTATTTTCTGTTGTTCTATTCAAGTAATGAAATGCCCTCCCTTTAGAGGGTCGATTCACACCTAAACTAGCTTTAATTTGGCATTAAGTTGAAACATGTTTTTTTAAGCTTTTGAGATTATTTTATTCACACCAGGGGTGTCAAACCCATTTTCACTGAGGGACACATCAGCCTTATTATTGTCTTCAAGGGGATACACACACAAGAGTGATCGGTGCTCTTTGGTTTTTACTCCATTTGGGTCAACAGATATTACTGAACAACAACTCCCATAACTTTTGATTATTCTACATGTGGACTGGGGATAATGGGAATTGAAACCCAAACAGAACAAACTGCAGCCTTCCAAATGTTACTGTATCACAACTCCCATCAGCTTTAGTGATTATGTCTAATGATGAGGAAAATAGGAGTTGTACTCCAGCATCTGGAAGGCTACATAAAATGACATGACAGTCCAGAACTGGCCCAAAAACACCTGTGATCTACACCTCCATGCTTTTTTCCCCAACTTGGGTAATATATTTGCAGATCATGAATTATTTTTCACTGTTTAATTTTTGATTCCCCTATCAAAGGACATGGAAATGATTCTAAACCCTGACTTCAGATGCTCGTTTGCTATGGGAGCAACAAATCAGGAAATACAGGTTGAAAACATCCAAAACCGTTCTGTTTAATAATTAGTTCTAGGTAGTTCAGCTATTCCCATGAACTAAGGAGCTGAGCTGAGATCACTAGAGAGTTTGCAGAATTTTCAGCAATGTACATATTACGATGTTCACATGTGGCCAGTATTAAGCAAGTTCTTATCTTCATAGATTGCAAAAATAGTTTTATTTGAGATTTCATCTAATGTCTGGACTTCTTTTGTGAATTAAATACAGTTCAGAAATTTGCAGCTTAGTAATAATCAAACTTCTTTAGTTCATATTCTGCTCTCAAAGAAAAAATACATTAACTTTGCTGAGCAAAGATGCATTCTAAAGCAGACACCTATAGACCTCTTTGTGTAAAGTTGCACTTCAATCTGTGACGTTTTCATTTTTTTATAGTAAGATACCCAACATGCTTCAGAACTCCCTCACAGTCCACTGAATCTCACCAAGAATAATGGAATTAGCCCATCAGCAGAGTTTTCACTCAATGGGCTTCAGTCTGCCTTAACCTTTCTGGTACAGTTATCATACCCTAGAATTATCTGCTCTTTTCAATATAGCAAAAGGCCAGCTGTGTAACTTCTTAGATTTACATGATACAGTTCTACACACTCATTGTCCTTTGACATTAGCCTTACCTCATCTCAACAACGTGTATAGTTTTCATCCCTTCAGAGCCCTTGGGAGGAACTAATAGGAACATGCGGTAACCATCGGGTAGCTCAGAAATTATATCTCAGAGAATGTAATAGCAATGCAATAACAAAACTATATATAATCATATCAGATCATATGAGTTCAAATGAGTTTGGAATTTAGGGACAAATACATTTGGTAGAAATTTTTTTTGTACTGAAAATATGGTCACAATCTACAAGATGTTTGTATGCATATTTGTTGAGATTTTCAAACTACTGCAAATGTGTTTCAGAAGTCGAAGTTCTAGAGAGCATTGCACTGGTAGGTGGGTTCATACTACTAGACACATGAGAGTTGTAGTCAAAAGTTTAACTTTTCCAAGCACTGTATCATAAAATTAATGTCTTTGTACCCTCAGCGTGAATTCTTGTCATTTTGACTAATCAAAGTAGGAAATGGCCAACAGTGATATTTAAGTATGGGTTAAGTCAGGTTTGATTAGTAACAATGAAGGAAGTCTTCTCTGTTTTTTACACACACAAGATCAGGGTGACATCATCTTTTCACAAACAGATGGGTATTCAGTTTTCATTTAAAGAAAGGAAGCTTAATGTATTATTCTTTTTGAATGTATATGTGACAAAGGAAAGAGGAATAAAACCAAGAAATCTGTCCAGTAACAGATACTTAAGCAATAAATAGTCCCAGAGATCCTGATCTCGACAGAGGGACTTATAAGTTTAACTGTTGGCAGCCTTTTGACATGCCTGAAATTTTCATCATTACCCAGCTGGAATTCTTCAAGTGATCACTGCAGTTCCCCAAATGACATTTCTTTTCATGACATATTACAGACAGAATTTGTATTCCATTTTATTCTGTGAATTACTGTATATTGTATTGCTGTCATGTCAGTCTGAAACATAATATTAAGGTAATAAACAGTTTTTTGAAAAAGAAGCAGCAACGAATTCGTGAAACATACAGGAGGAATCCTCAGCAATTCCTCCTTAGAGAAGGTCAATGATAAGATCTCATCAGAGAATTATAGAACTTAAAAGATTAGAAATACCATTTGAAATGGACAAATCACACCATCAAAACTGTGGACAGGGCGGTAGAAGTAAAGCAAGATTCAGAAGATGTGCAATACATCTCCAGATTACAGAAGCTGATGTTGTCTGGAATGCTAGAAAGCAGAGGTGGCAAGACAGGAAGATGAATTTCTTTTTGGAAAAATATGTAGTGTATGTTGTTATGGAATAAAGTGGTGCTGTTGTGGGATATTGTCTATAACAGGGGTGCTCATTAGGTAGATCGCGTAGGGCGTCCTGGTAGATCACAGGCAGGGTGGGAAGAAGGCTAGGTCAATTCGTCCAGTAGTAAGAAATCAGTTTGTGTGTGTCAACTGTAAAACAGGATCTGAGGTCCTTTCCACACAGTTGAGTAACATCTCATGTTATCTGATTTGAATCAGATTATATGGCAGTGTGGACTCAGAAAACCCAGTTCAAAGCAGATATTGTGTTATATATTTCACATTTTTGTAGTGGGTAGGTAGATCATTTTGACCTTGTTGTTTTATAAGTAGCTCGCATACTGAAAAAGTGCGAGCACCCCTGGTCTATAAGATTCAACTTCATATCCTCAATATGCTGATCAGAAGTTATTCTGGGTGGTGTGATCAGGATGGCAAGGAGTAGAACCCTTGATTGCCTGCTGTGACAAATTTGCTGGGTACTTTGAAACTTACTCAGAACTTGACACCACACTTATTTCAGAGTATGGGGAAATGCTCAGTGCTCCATCTGGTCACTTTTCATGGAATCAGTTCCACCTGCTGGGGTCTGATGATGTGAATAAGGCAGTTGAATCACTGCAACCCATCACATGTAAGTGTAACTCATCCTTGGCTGATACGATCTTTCATAGATGGATTGATTAGGGGAGTCTAAGGAGTGGTAAAAGCCTCACTATGTCAGATGGAAGGATCTGCTGCACTCTGAAGGGACCTCTCTGATCTCAGAAGTATTTGAGAACTACTGCCTCTGCCCCCCCTCCCCCGCTACTATTCACTTTAGTAACTTCAGGAATTCTTGGAGGAATGCCACTGAAATGGTCCAGTTGCTGTGATGAACAACCTACTCAGGGTGAAAGGCAAGAAGTATCAATTCTGGATCTCTCAGCTGAATATGGTATCTTATTAGACTGGAGTAGAAGGCAATTTGTTACAGTGGTTACATTCTTATCTGTGCAACTAGTGCAGGAGTGCAGGAGAGCAGAAGTAGGGGATTCCTGTTCAATTCCATGGCTATTAAGCTGTGGGATGCTCCATGCTTTTCAATGTATTTATGAAACTGCTGGGGGAGATCATAAGGAGATTTGGGTGTGGTGCCTTCGGAATGCTGATGACAATAAGCTCCATTTCTACTTGCCATCAAACTATCTGGGCTCCATGACTAGTGTCCCTGCTACCAGTAAATGCTGCAGGTGAGATTTGTGCCAGTATGTTGGAGATCCAAAGTCTCCTTTCCTTTGGCATACCTCCAGGTCTTCCCCAAAATTCCACCAGCCTACAACTGGCATACGTCTAAATCTATTTGCTAGTCTATGTTAGAGTAGACTAATTGAATCTACAAGATTTAGAAAAATGTTGGTCTTCCATCCAATAATTGATCCATCAGTTAGGTGGGATTTAATACCTGGGTCTAAGTCATTATTATTCATTTTTCATTAGCATTAATTGAATGGGGAAGAAAAAGGAAGATAAATAATTCCCCCCAAGCCCAATTCCTAATCTGGTTTCCATGGAATATACCCGGGGGGAGGGGGGGTATGTTAATAAACACTTTTAATTTAATCTCTTAAATATAGTAAAAAAAACCCTAATACTTAAAGTGTTTTTTAAAATATATACCAATGTTTTGGCACATTACCAGAATCAGGATTTCAATGGTGTTCTCTAGGTACTTCTGAAATGAACAATGAATATACTGCTTTAACTTGAAATCTGAAGAAAATGTAATTTTCCCTTCTACTCTTCCCTGGCTATTTAAATGGAGCAATTTTGGTGTAGATTATTACTGAAGGTCACAGCTGTATCAAAATTTATTTCTATGCATGCTCAGTGGTGTATGTTCAATATGAAAAGAATTACACAGCAGTGTCTCAAGACAACTAAACATGTGTTTCCCTTTCTTTTTAATCTAGGATTTTATTAGAGAATGCTGGTATACACTTCTGAAAATTGGGGATATTTTACTAATTTCAACTTAAACTATATATTAACCAAGGGTTTTTTTGGGGGTTGAGTAAATGTAGAAAATGCATTTTTATCATTTAAACCAGTGATTCCCAAAGTGGGCACTACCACCCCCTGGTGGACGCTACAGCGATCCAGGGGGGCGGCGATGGCCCCAGGTGTATTTGGGGGGTGATGAATAACTATAAGGGGGTGGTGAAAGCATGGCTGATATCACTTGATTGCTGTGTTTTCCAGGATCGAAGAGAGGAGTTTGCCATTTGGTGTGTGTGTATTTGCGTAGCTGGCTCTACACTGGTTCTCTAATGCAGATCCAAACTGTATTGTGTGGCACTCTAGATCCACCTGGCTTGTATTGTGAGTCCTTTGTGTTGGGAGGATCATAAAGTCAGGAAAAGGAGAGACCAAGAGAGAGAGAGAGAGAGAGAGATCCGTGTGGATTGGGGCAGAGGCTCCCCGCTTGGCCAAAAGGGCGAGAGAAAGGGGAAAGGAAGCTGCATTCCTTTGGAAGCCAGTTGCCTCTTTCCCTCATTACTAATATCTGGTTGTCTTAAGGGGGCAATGCATGAGACATAAGAGATTCCTGGAGCACTATGTGTGTGGAAGAACTAGGCCATTTGCATACACCTAAACATAATTTTCAGAAACAAATGGAAAACCAAATTAGAAATGGCACAATGGTAACGCTGCTCTGAGTCTCCCTGTTGGGGTGAGAAGGGTGAGATATAAATGTAGTAAATAAATAAATAAATAAATAAATAAATAAATAAATAAATAAAGGTGACCTAACAATGGAAAGCTAAGGAAAGTTGATTTCTTCAAACATTTATGAAATAATATTAAATGTGATGTATTTATAGTTGAATCTCTCCATTAACCTGGTTATTTATATCCCTAAATATTTATACTGCACCCTTTTTTCTCCCCCTTTCTTTCCCTTTCCTTCCCGATCTTAGATCCCTACCCACTTATATCCTCTATTCTTCCTTTCCACTTTTCCCACATGCAGACATACTGAATTAATGTTAGTTTAAGTTTGTTGCATATTTCTATGTAATTTGTGTGTTTTGTTTTTTAATCTGGAAAATTTAATAAAAAACAATTTAAAAAATATTTATAATGCAGTCTAAATTTGAGGTAGTTGACAGAAAATATATATAAAACAATCCAGCCTGAGAAATTACAATAATAAAATGTCAATAAAATATAGTAAAGCAAAGCAACCAATGAAGTCTCCTGTTTCTAAATTTTATCTCAGCCACCACTCAATAGATGGCCAGAGATAAGTGAACTCTGAAATAAGTATTTAATAATATTAAAAAATGTAATGATTTAAAAAATGTTAGGTTAATAATACCTATGGGTGTCCTCTAAGGATTATTGAAATTATACATGGTGTATTTGGAACCCTCAAAATAACTACTATGAATAATAACTCAATAAAGAGTAATAAATTCCAAAGTGCCTAGATAAAAATATATCACAGAAAAACAACAACATCATAGTAAACATCACAGGCAGCACTGATTTACAACTGCAATACAATACATTCCCCAGGAGAAGAGAGGTAAATCTTGGCTTTTTGCATTTAAAGGAGAACATTTTAAACAAAGAAAGAAAGAAACATATCTGGGATAGTATGACATGTTTTATATATTTTCAATGATTAAAAAACCAATAACAGGAGTGCTTTTAAAAAATGTTTCTTGCACAAAAAGCTTGATTTTATAAAAAATGCAGTGGATGGAATTCTCTATCAGCTACTTCATAACATGTTGTTATTTATTCGTTCAGTTGCTTCCGACTCTTCATGACCTCATGGACCAGCCCACTCCAGAGCTCCCTGTCGGCTGTCGCCACCACCACTTCCTTTAAGGTCAAGCCAGTTACTTCAAGAATAGCATTAATCCATCTTGGCCTTAGTCGGCCCCTCTTACTTTTTCCTTCAATTTTCCCCAGCATCATTATCTTCTCCAAGCTTTCCTGTTTTCTCATTATGTGGCCAAAGTACTTCATCTTTGTCTCTAATATCCTTCCCTCCAGTGAGCAGTCGGGCTTTATTTCCTGGAGCATGGACTGGTTTGATCTTCTCGTGGTGCAAGGCACTCTCAGAATTTTCCTCTAACATAATTTGCAATATAATTATAGGTTATTATAATTGTAGGTTAGTATATAATAACCTGACCCCCCCCCCCCATTCTGACTTTAGCAGTAGCTGCTGCAATCAATGAGGGTCTGTTCCCCAGAAAGCAGCTGACTGATCATTCCAACCCCTTCCTTGAGCCATCTCCCATTCCACAGGCAAATGCAGGATTTATGTTGTGAACATAAGAACATAAGAAGAGCCATGCTGAATCGGACCTCAGCCCATCTAGTCCAGCATTCTGTATCACACAGTGGCCCACCAGTTGTACATGGGGATCTCGAGCAGAAGGGAGGGCAAAACCCTGACCTGCTCCCAACCCCCCACAACCAGTACCCGGGGAAATCCTGCCTACCTCAATCAACTCCGAGGTGGCACTTGAATGTCCTTTTCAGTAACTACCGATACACTTGGTATCCATGAATCTGTCTAATCCTGCCTTGAAGTTGTTCAGGCTGACAGCTGTCACAACCTCTTCTGTAAGTGAGTTCCATAACCCAATGACCCTCTGGGTGAAGAAATATTTCCCTTTATTAGTCCTAATTTTCCTACCTTGGAGCTTCAGGGAGTGCCCTCTAGTCCTAGTGTTTTGTGACAAAGAAAATAATTTTTCTTTATTCACCTTTTCTATCCCATGCATGATTTTATACACTTCGATCAAGTCACCTCTTAAACGCCGTCTTTCAAGGCTGAAAAGACCAAGGCGTTGCAACCTGGTTTCATAAGGGAGCCGCTCCATCCCTTGGATCATTCTTGTTTCCCTTTTCTGTACCTTTCCAGTTCCGTTATATCCTTCTTAAGGTGCGGAGACCAGAATTGTACACAGTACTCCAAATGTGGTCTTACCATCGATTTGTAGAGAGGTAATACAACATTTGCTGACCTATTTTCGATTCCCTTTCTGATCATGCCTAGCATAGAATTTACTTTTTTCACTGCTGCTGCGCACTGGGTTGACATCTTCATTGAGCTGTCCACCAAGACCCCAAGATCCCTTTNCTGGTNTGTCNCNGAAAGNNTTGACCCCATCAATTTGTAGGTGTAGGCGGGGTTCTTTGCCCCGATGTGCATGACTTTACACTTGTTTAGGTTAAAATGCATTTGCCACTTTGTTGCCCATTCACTCAATTTCGAGAGATCTTTCTGGAGCTCTTTACAATCAGTTTCATTTTTAACTACCCTGAACAATTTAGTGTCGTCTGCAAAATTTGCTACCTCAGAATTCACTCCTACGTCCAGATCATTAATGAATAAATTAAAAAGTAACGGACCCAAAACTGAACCTTGGGGTACGCCACTTCTCACCTCTTTCTACCCAGAGAAATGTCCATTACCACCCCTTGTTTCCTACAGTTTAGCCAGGTTCCAATCCAGGACAAGACCTGTCCTCTGATTCCATGGCTGAAGAGCTTATTTAGGAGCCTTTGGTGAGGGACTTTGTCAAAAGCCTTTTGAAAGTCAAGGTAAACAATATCAATTGGGTCCCCTTTATCTATGTGTTTATTTACACCCTTCAAAGAATTCTAACAAGTTTGTAAGACATGATTTGCCTTTGCAAATGACCCCCCCCCTCCTATTGGAGATTGCTTGTGTGAGGCTAAGTGGGACCCCTATTGATAACATCAACTGCTGCCTAGTAAGTGGGGACTGAGGGACTTTTCCTGTGACTATATATCCCCCTAAGCAGTGAATAAACCAGTATCATGAATATGAACCAGTTTGTGCACCTTTGTGAATTATGTTCAATGTTTCCAGCAAACACTAACAAAATGAATTTCAACAAGGTACTACAGTCAAGCAGGAAAAAATTGAAATGCACAGGTATCAGATGGGAAACATCTGGCCTGAAAACAATACATGTGAAAAGGAGCCTTAGTAGACCACAAGCTGAACCTTAGTCAACAGTATGATGCAGCAGTTTAAAAAGCCAATGTGATTCTAGGCAGCATTAAGTAGGAGCATAATGTCTCTAGAGATCAAGGGAAGTCATAGTCCTCCTCTATTCTGCTTTAGACAGATCTCATCTGGAGTAATGTGTCCAATTTTGGGCATGACAATTCAAAAAGGATATTGACAAGATAGAATGTATCCACAGAAGAGCAATTAAAGCAGCAAAAGGTCTGGAGGGCAAACCCTATGAGAAGCAGTTTATGAGGCTGTACATATTTGGTTTGGAGAAAAGAAGGCTGAGAGGAGATATGATCACCATGTTGAAATATTTGAAAGGATGTCACATTGAGAGTTGGGGGCTTAAGCTTGGTTTCTGCTGCTCTAGATACTAAGGCACAGAGTAATAGATACAAATTGCAGGAAATGTTTAGATTTCTCCTAAACACAGAGAACTTCCAGATGATAAGAGTTGTTCAGAGTGAAATATGTTCCCTTCTCGGAGCGTGGAGTCTCCTTCTCTGGAGGTTTTTAAGCAGAGGCTGGAAGGCCATCTATCAGGAGTTATTTGATTGTGTATTTCTGCATGGGAGTGGATTGAACTAGATGGCCTTTGTGGTCTCTTCCAACTCTATGATTCTATGAAACACCAGTCTTCTTCTGTAAAATATGTTTTTTGTGTTTGCAAAATAACATGTTTGGAGTTCAAATATTACTTTATTCTCAATGCTGATGATAATGAAAAAGGTGGTCTAGCATTAAAAGGTACTTTTGAGGATTTATTATGTTTTCACCTGTTGCTCAAAACTTCTCATCTGCTTTATTTCAAACACCAAAGACCCATTCAAATGCATCTATTTATATGCTGTGTTTCAATGTCTTTTTGTTCTTTTCATCATCCTCTATCAAGAGCTATATAAATGAGCTAGGATCACTTAAAACTTTAAAGATCTTACTAAGTGCACTTTTGCTCAAAGCCCTGATTTAAAATAATATTTATTAACTAAGGTCTTTCTACAAGCTCACCTAAGATTAGGCATTGAAGCCACAGAAGATTGTTCTGTTACAAGAAATCAAAGTGAGAGATAACAGTTTAATCTTTCAATTTTTAATATAAATCTTCTTATTAATGTCCCAGGTTTCTCACGCTATTCCTAATTAACAAGAGGCCATGTTCTGGTCCATACAAAATCATCTGAGATTTAGTTTTAGTTTAATTTTCCATGAATACAGAGGATATAAATGCTGTTAGCGTGCTAGCCTTTAACTTCTAGGGGCTTAGATGCGAATTTGCTTAAGATTTACCAGTGAAATGAGTTTAGTCATTTCATCCTAGTCTTTAACAAAATCAGTTCAATTACAAAGCGGTACTGTGCTAACTTTCTTATATATTAGGAGAGTAGGAGTCTTTGGAAATTATAGGTGTATCACACTTTATCGTCAATGTAAAGCCCCTTAGTTTATATCGGACTGGATCACCAATTTTTCCTAGCCTTCCTGGCACAACAGCACAAGAAGAAACACAATTACACTATTATTATCATCATCTTAAATGTGAAATATATTTCCATCATATCTTGATTCTGCAATATCGTACCAAGTTTCACATTACTGAGGTATGAATCACAGAATCATAGAGTTGGAAGAGACCTTGTGGGCCATCCTGTCCAGCCCCCTCCCAAGAAGCAGGAGAATCACATGCAAAGCACCCCTGACAGGTGGTCATTCAGCCTCTGCTTAAAAGCCTCCAAAAAAGGAGCCTCCACCACACTTCGAGGCAGAGAATTCCACTGTTGAACATCTCTCACAATCAGGAAGTTCCTAATATTCATGCTCATTCTGTAAGTTTGTTCCTGGTGCTTGCCTTCTGACACTGTGGGATAAAATGTTCCTCCCACTGAAGAACATATTGCCTCTCTGCTCTAACAAGCATGCAGAAATAGTTGGTGAAAGCAACTTTATCTCAAGATGTATCTACACTGTAGAATTAATGCAATCTGAGAGCACTCTAACTGCCATGTCTCTGTGCTATGGAACCTTGGGAGTTTTGCAAAGTCTTTAGTGTTCTCTGTCAAAGATTGCTAGTGCTCACAAACTGCAAAATACATTATGTGTACAGTGCAAATACAGCCCTGTCAACAGCAAATTTGGGGGTGTTCCCCACCAAAATATGTACACATCAAGAACGTAAAGTTTAGAGGATGCTTGCCACAGATGCAGGCAAAACGTCAGGAGAGAATGCTTCTAGAACAGTGTTTCTCAACCAGTGTGCTGTGGCACACTACTGTGCCATGAGCAATCATCAGGTGTGCCGTGGGAAATTGGAACCTCCAATACCCTTTCTTCCCCCTTCTGCTGAACACTTTTTCTCTCCACTGGGGCTCCCTTCTTTCCAGCCTCGCTCTGCTCGCTTTGCCTCGCTTTGCTCTGAGGCGAGTCTGCGCAGTAGCGCCTCCACGGGTCACGTCTTCCTCCTTCCCCCCTCCCCTCCTGAATACACTCACGGTGCCCCCTCGGATCAAAATGGCGGCAAAAGCGGCAGTGTAGAAGAAAAAGTAAGTGTTCGGCAGGAGGGGAAAGAAAGGGCGCGAAGGGGGAGGAAGTGGTCTCTGTCGAAAGCTGGCATGGGCAAACTTGGACCTTCCAGGTGTTTTGGACTCCAACTCCCACCATTCCTAGCAGCCTCAGGCTCTTTTCCCCCCCAGCCATTTAAGCAGGAAAGGGCCTCAGGCTGTTAGGAATGGTGGGAATTGAAGTCCAAAGCACCCGGGGGGCCGAAGTTTTCCCATGCCTGTTTTAGGGACCTTAAAGTGGTGAGCCTCCTTCCAACATTGTGATTCTGGATAGAAAACAAACAACATAACATAACATTGTTTGAGTCCACAGTGCTCTCTGGGTGTAAGTGAACTACAACTTCCAAACTCAAGATCAATTCCCAAGCAAACCCTTTCAGTACTTTCTGTTGGTAATGAGAGTTCAATATGCCAAGTTTGGTTGAATTCCATTGTTGCAAGAGTTCAGGATGCTCTTTGTGTGTTAACTATAAATCCCAGAAACTGTAATTCCCAAAAGTCAAGGTCTATTTTCCCCAAACTCCTTCTGTGTTCACATTTGGGCATATTGAGTATTCATGCCAAGTTTGGTCCTGGTCCAACATTGTTTGAGTCCACAGTGCTCTCTGGATATAGGTGAACTACAACTCCAAAACTCAAGGTAAATGGCCACCAAACTCTTATAGTATTTTCTCTTGGTTATGGGAGTTCTGTGTGGGAAGTTTGTGTCTTTCTACCATTCCTGCCAGGATATCTATGTTGTGTTCATCAAAACAATGTCCAGGTTTCACACCGAGTATATAAATACATTTAAAAACATATTAACTATATGTATTACTGTGTTAGAGTGTCATTTTGTGTCATTTTGGTTGGTGGTGTGCCCCAGGATTTTGTAAATGTAAAAAATGTGCTGCAGCTCAAAAAAGGTTGAAAAACGCTGTTCTAGAACATGGCCATACAAGCAAAAAAACCGAACCAGTGGGAAAATATAATGATTCAAACTTACAACTTACAGTCGTAGCATTTATAAATGTAGCCAGATGCATGATTGAAGTCAATAAGATTTACACTCAAATTGGAGGTTCTATTCAGCAATAAGTAATGTTGAATAGAATAGGACATACTGTGAATTAAATTTGTTTAAGAATGATGGCTCAAATGGTTTCTTTTCCTGTTTAACCAGAGTTTTCAATTAATCACTGAATTCAAGGAAAGGGAGACAAGATATATTCGTGAGAGGAACATATAACTCTGCACAAGGTATTTTACTATACCAAGAAATTTGATTTGGGGAAAAACAAAAGGGTAGAAACCCTCAGGAGATAATAATTTGGGCCCACATAATGAAATTTGCCATGCTATTATTTTTTTCAGATATAAATAGCAAAGAGCTCTAATCTCTTTAAAAGATACAAAAGGTAATGATAGACAAAATAGATCTTAATTCCCAGTATTGGTTTTTGTTTAGTCTCTTTGCAACCAACATGCTGCTCTTAAAAATATTTAGGAAGACAAAAATGTGCATCCTGAATACAACAACTACACGAGATCAAGGTTAAGGGACAGTGTAATTCTAACAAATTTAGTGACAGGTTAAGATCAAGGGATGTCTTGACATTCTCCTCAGAAAGGTCAATCTAGCAGGTCTGCAATGTAAAAATGAAGACTCTGCCATCATTGCCATGGCAAAAAGGTCAGACACAAGCTGATTGGTGATAGAATTATCAAATTAACCAATCGATGTATGTGAGTAATAGATGTAAGCAATCCTCCGGGAAAGCCACAGGGCAAATGCCAGCTCATCAATAACACATTGCCTAGGAAAAGAAGGCCCTCTCTTCAATCCATGTCCTTTCTATTAACAGCGGTATGGAGAAATAATCACAAGAAAAACAAAGGCAAAAACTGCACAAAGCCTTTTGCTTTATACACATCATTTTATTTTTAATTTTAATTTTGGGCATTTCTGTCCTTAAAAAAACAGCCAAGAATCAGGAATGACTTTGCATTATCTGCAACATTCAAAACCCCACAAGATTCAGATTTGTGCTTTTCAGTGAATTTAAGGAGTGCATTGCTCCTTCTGCAAGTGCTGAGATGTACTCAAAAAAGCAGGTATGCTTCCCTTTATCATCTCAACACCAAATGAATGTGACAGCTGTATTACAAGACTGTACGCAGACTTGTACACTGGATGGCTTTTTTATTAGTCCCTAAGACCCTCTTACGTAATTGATGATATCATATCACAAAGTGTGTTTCTAAAGGCCTCATGCTCCCATTTCCGACTGGCATTCTAGCCGCCATATCTTGTATTCATACTTTCCAAAACAATTTTCAAATTATAAAACCAAATTCCCACATCTTAGGGTATAACTATATGATTTGATAGAAGTAGCCCTCTTCCATATGAACCTAGGAAAACTGGGGGAACTAAGACACATTAACCACACATTTAACTTCCTTTCTTGTTGTCTGTCTTCAATATATTTCTGACTTATAGCACACCTAAGGAGAATCTATCTTGGAGTTTTCTTGTCAAAAATTATTCAGAAGCAATTTCCCATTGCCTTCTATGAAGGCGCCTTCCACACTGGTTCTAAAAGGAAGAATTGTGCTTTTCATTCAGACCACCAGTTGATTTTAGGTCTTTAGGTTTTATTTGTTTCTTTAGTACCCTTCTTTCACAAAAAGTGTCACTGGCATGCTTCTCCATACTCTCAGAAACCTGCTCCAATTATTAGGAGGGAAGGATTTATACATAATATTAATACAAAATCTGAATCAGAATGGTCAAAAACACAGTAATTTAGGAATTCAGTTAGGCTTTAAAACATTTTTTTAATAAATTACCTAACAAAAAAGGCATCCAAGAAAATAAAGTACTCCTAGAATAAGAGAACAGATCTGTGCAGATAGATGAGACAGATGACATTTTAAATGCATTTTATAGTGTCATCCATGCACATGGTACTTAAGGAAGAATGAGAAGATGAGTCCCATCCCTGAAGGGTGTGCAGTCTAGAAATAAGACTTATGGAAAATGGCATAGGACAGAAAAAATGGATGTGTAGAAAGCCATACTTATTTTCATTCTCATGCAGCCCCTAAGATAAAGTGGCTCTAAAACTTAATTTTGTCTGACAAAGAAGTTATTTGGGTTACTTAATAATTTGCCGTTCTGTTTTTGACATTTTTCCAGGTATAGGGTAATAACAACAACAACTTTATTTTTATACCCTGCCTCCATCTCCCTTAAGGGACTCAGGGCAGCTTACAAAGGGACAAGCCCAGGGAGCACAAAGTTAAAAACAGAACACAATAAGATAGCATCAAAATAAAACCAAATAAAAACATATCACAATAAAACATAACATCATAAAAACAGTATCTTTACTTTTTTTTAAAAAAAAACCTCATGTTGCTGGCTAAAAACAAGTATTTTATTATTATTCCCTTTTGGATTTCTGAAACAAGAATAGTTGTGAATGAAATAACTTGAGCTGATTTTTAAATGTGATACTGCTGTTGGAAGAATGTGCAAGACAGGTTCTGTAACTCTGGAACAGATTTTAAAACTGTGTGATAAAAATAGTTAATAAGTGTCTGAAGCATTCAAATCTATATCTAGTAAAAGGCAAGCACAATTCATTTCATTTTGCTTTGTTTGGGAGTTGAGGGGCTTTACAGCTTTTTACAGAGGCGATGAAAAGACGATGAGTTTTTTTTCCCAGGGGCTGTCACAAGTTTCGAGTCAATTCCTACTGAGGTAAGCCAAAGAGGCAGCTTAATATTTTCCTGTTCATATGGGGATTTCCCTTTGACACACATTTGTCGAAACATTATAAGTGATAGTGTATAGAATTATACTTTGTGTGATGGCATACTAAACTGTATTGAAAAGTTGAGTATCTTAACTTCAGCATAAAACCCTTTTTTTCTGAGGAGTTTTTATCATCATTCTAATAGGAATATTTTGGAGTCTTTGCCTTGTAATTAATTATACGTTTTCAGCGATGTGGAAGTCATTTCTCCTGGGACCCATCTCTCATATGAATTCTGCACTGGATTTTTAATGATCATTTTGCCTGACAGCCTGATCTTTGGCGTTGCTGGCCATTTCAGACCCTATCAGAGAAAATGAACTTGCTAAGACAACGGGAGTGCAAGCAAACATTGGCAAGCTTTTTTGCTTTGTTTTGTCTCTTCAGATAGTATTGATATATGTTTGGTTGTTACAATGAAGCTCCTCTTCAAGTAAATACAATAAATATATTTGCTGCATACTCATTATACATTCACAAAGAGAAAGCACCTTACTTCAAGCACTCACAAAGAAGAGAGGGAAAAACCAGGTAAACTATAAGTAAAATTGTTGATAGTAAAAACATCCCTACCTCAAAAACACTAATAACTGTCATGACAAAATAGAAGCTTAGCTACAAGTTCCTTAGAAAAATGACTTAAATAAATCACAACGGTGAAAAAAAACCAACCCAAATATACTGCATTCAAAATGCATGTAGTAGATATGCAGGTAATCATTGGAAGCTATCTCACACCAGATTGCACTGTTTGTCTATCTAGCTTAAAACTGTGTTTTCTTGTTTAGCAGTGGTTTAAAAGTAGGAGTGAGCAACCTCTGGGGGCTTACAGACCAAACTTTTCTCCTTCAGGACTTGCCACTGGGACATACCATCCCCTCCACCATGAAACATAAACCAGCTCCAGGTTCACTTCCATTAAAAAAACCCCAAAAAGTAGAAGCTGGAAGGGTAGCTTGTTTTGAAAAGGAATCCCAAATCCTGGGTACTTCCATTCTCAGCAATTCAATAGTAGTGATTATGGGAACTCCCTCCCTAAAGAGGTTAGATCTGCCCCCTCCCTCCTGACTTTTCGCACAACATTTAAAACTTGGCTGTGGGAGCAAGCGTTCACAGAACAGATGGTTTGCCTGCCCACCCCTGAAATAAGGAGACTGACAACAATAACTTGGGTTCAAATTGGCATTTTAAATTAAAAATTACCTATTCAACATTTGTTATTCTAACTAGGGTGTGCCTTGAACTTGGTGAGGGGCAAAGCCGAGGTAGCATCCATACCTGGACTAATCCTCAGCGACTTGGGTGAAACAACTGGGTCCCCTGTATAGTTACAACTGGGAAACCTCTAAGGAAACCTGGAGAAGCCTCCCTCAAAGTTATTCAGGCCAGATTCTCACCAATTTAAAGCCAATTGATTTCACCTCACCCCGTCCAAGTGATTGGCAGATGAGTGTTTTAGCTACAGGTCTTCACCCCTGAGGAGGATGCCTTGGGTGTGTATCAAATATCCAATCTTCCTCTCTATTTATGCCACAGATTGGGTGCAGATGTCTTGGAAATAGGTAAAGATACTCATAGCCCATGTATCATCCACTTCTGCTCTAAGGAATTTCACATCAACTGATCAAAGTCTTTCTCATCATCTGCTCTCTGAACCTTCTAATTGTGTGTAATTAGATGTAAAGCTGCACCGAAGTACATCAGTGCAGAAAAGATAGCATGATCCTTAACATTTTGGCTAAATATATTCTGAATAAATCATGTGCCCAATCTATCAATCTATTTCACATATTCTCATTAATCAGAATGGTTCCATTGTTTTTGTATCTCCCACTATCCTGAGGGGCTGTTTGTGAATATATGAGCTAGGACGTTTTGGAACTTAGGCTTGTTCCATCTTTATGAACTTTGACATAACATTTAAATTTTCACAATTGTTAAAACTTGTTTTTTTAAAGTGCTCCATATAAGGCGTTCTACATTAGACAGTTCTAGCTGAAAAGCAACAAATATATTTTAGTAAATTTATAAAGCATATGGATGGCATTGCTCCAATATTATGAAACATAGACCAAATTTAGCATTAAAGAAGTGGTTGGACATTTGTGCCGAATACAGAAAATCTATTCTCAGTTCAAGGAATTTAAAATAGGCTGGGGAGGCCCTACTCTCGGTCCCACCATCTTCACAGTCATGACTGGCAGGGACGAGAGACAGGGCTTTCTCAGTGGTGACCCCTGGGCTGTGGAACTCCATCCCTAGGGATATTAGACTGGTCCCCTCCCCCCTGACCTTCCGTAAAAAAGTAAAAACCTGGCTTTTCGAACAAGCCTTTGATAACGCAGTGCAATAGATAAATACGGAACTATGCGATAGTGAACTTTGGAATACCTCAGACAATGTTTTTGAACAACAGGATTAATGGTGAAGGCATTGGTTTTATATGTTTTAATGGTTTTATTGTGTGGATTTTATAAATCATTTTAATTGTATATTGTTATGGCACCAAATTATTGTCTGGTTGTATGCCGCCTTGAGTCAGCTTCAGGTTCAAGAAAGGCGGGATGGAAATATAGTAATAAATAAATAAATAAGGTTACAGAATCAGACTGCACACAAAGTACTACTTCTACACAAATGCATAACTGCTATCTTGGTTCTTTTATCCAACATAACCATTTTATGTGGCACAATGAATAAGCACCCTTGCTTTAGGATGTTGGCTAATTATGAGATTTCCCATATTCTTAAGAGGTTCTTAAGATAGTACCTAATTTAAGCAATAGAAGCTTATTCTTGTCAAGGTTTGAATTGCCTCCATTGAAACCTGCTATGGTCTTCAATCTAGCAGTAGATATTATTAGAGACAATCGGGAGAAATACAGGTGTGACATATCTTTGAGTGCAACCCTAGGTAGCCAAAAATGGCCGGGAATCAGCTGAACTGACATTAGGTCAAATTAAGTTGTAATGACACCAAATCCCTCCAATCTAGGACTGTAGGAAGTTAAGTTACACAAGAATGCTGAAATCTAGCCTCATTCTGGCCAACACTGTTCTCTGATCTTTAGCTGGACAAGGTTTGGATTTGACATCAGTCATCCTTTTTCCCAGCCTTCCTCATCAGTCATTTGTGTCCCTTCTACCAGCAAATCCAACACAACAGACCAGATCTACCCCTAGATCAGTATGATGGCAAATCTCTGAGGTGAGCAGGCGGAAAGGGATTTTGATAAGAGGAAGGCATTTCTGTTAACAGAAAAGGGTTCGTCTAATCCTAATTCTGCATAGCAGATGAATCTTTGTGTTAGCATTAGAAGCTACCATCTCAATATGTACAGATGGGGGTAGAAAATAAAATAAGTAAAGACTGAAATCTCTCTTTTAAACATTGGCATCCTCCCCAAATGGGTGTGTTTTCCTGTTTCAGTATATTATAGAACATTTTGAAATGGGTCTTCAGAAAATGACCAAGTTGGACAACAAGTGAGTGTTATTCTCTGTCATCTAGATATCTGGTAGCAGCTCTACAGAATTTAAGACATGGGTTGTTGGGGTTTTTTTAAATGCCAGGGATTGAATCTGGTTCCTCTTGCATGTAAAGCATCTGCCCCACACTGAGTCAGAAGTCTTTCCCTGCACCCTCTATCACTACCTTTCCTTCCCCACAAATATACAGTTGGCTCAAAATGTCTTAGCTTAGCAATAAGGCTGCATCTATTATCACAGCAATACAACACTGCTATCATCACAGTAGGGAGGGTAATAGAGCAGCACTCAGTGAAGCAATCTACTCTGCCATCAATAAATGGAACTATCAGAGTTAATGAAAGTTGTGCACATGTATCAATAGCAAAGGAGATTTCTAAGTGAGTGCAATTATGAATTATAATGTGGAATTCTCCAAATGCTATTTTTGCAACCTCTTTTTATTGTAAGTAGATGCGTAACACCTTTAAAATATGAACTGAAACTCATTTGAATATGAACTAGCTTTCTTAAGCTGTTTCCTACAGAAATCTCTTTTAGGTGCTTAAATATCCATCTGAGTTGCTTTCACTGAAATGCATATTCTTTTCTGTCAGAATACACTGAGAGACATGAACTTTCCCAGAACACCATCTTTATGTCTCAGAATCAAATGTACCTGTAGGCTGGGCTTCCCATGATAATTTTAGCTGATGCAGATTGGCGAAGCTTCATTAAACACACCAATTGTACAGATCGGTTGAACATCTGGTCCAATGGTTTTATCTAAGCAGACAATTTGCAAGACAAAATACACCACAACTTTTTTGGGGGAGGGGGGTTTACAAAATATCTTCATATTTCTAAATTAGAGGAACTGAGCTGCCACATATTCACATTTACTGGAGTAGTGATTCTACAGATAAATTAGGAGACAGTTTTGATACAGTTACAAAATCACTTAAGTCAACATAACTGATGCATCTAAAAATGGTTACTGCCTATGCTTCTTCTGAGTTAAATAAATAAGGAAAGCCATAGCAAGTACAGTAAAAAAAACTGAGTATGATAGCACAGGTCAGTGATTCTCCAACTGCTGTCTTCAGATGTTTTGGACTTCAGTTCCCAGAATTCATGTCTCTTGACCAAGCTTGCTACAGTTTCTGGCAGTTGAATTCCAGAACACTTGGAGGACCAAAATCTGAGAACCACTGGTAGTAGTTCAGTCTTTCCAAGGCTTGACAAAAAAGATGTTTCTAACTTATTTCTTAGACCTGAAGTTAATCCTCACCTATTGCAGACAGAAAGGAAAATGCAGAGCAGATAGAATTAAAATAACACAGCTCCCTAGCTTTCAAAATGGAAATATGACAATTAAAAAAGTAGAAAAAATAATACACATCATCACATACCATAAAATAATAATTTATATGTATGTGTGCATGCACGCACGCACGCACGCACACACACACCCCTATGTATGTGAACACACATTATTAGAACAAAGGTAAATGTAAGTTACTTCATTCTCACATGCAAGAACAAAATGGTTTCAAAGTTTTCTCTCCACTGGTCAAGATGATGAGAGAGTGGTTAGTATTTTTGTTGATATTTTGCACTTTGGCATTTCTTTTAAATAAATTTACCTGACCCAAAAAAACCTGTTATGGGAGATCCTACTGCTTGGTTCAAGTTCCACAGATGTGGAGAAGGAACTCTGTTGCTGAGGGCAAAAGTCATGGAAATAGGGACGGACAAAATATTAATACCGGTATTTCATCAAATAATAGTTGCCACTAAATAATAGTGCCCCCCTTTTTTGGGGGGGGGGTCTGGTTTTAGTATTTTACTATTCCTCAAATAATAGTTTCATCCTTAGTTCATAGATGTGATATTATGCGAGGGGGCAACATGTGCCCAATTATCTCTTCCCTCCAAGCTACGGAAGGCTCTGTTGCATTGTTCATTTCTAGTTCACCCCCCAAGTAGTTGGGAAAGAAAGAATAACAGTCCAGTGAGAATTTTGTGAATATTCTCATGGCAAATGAACATCATAAAGTGTGGTAAGAAGAATTATTCTGCAGAGAAGAACTGATGTGCTTTTTGTAAAAAAAAAATCCTTACTTTTTCTGAGGAGAATGGCTTTATTTTCTGTATACAATTTTGTTTGCACAGAAAACACTGTTTCCTGTGCAGGGAACCATTTCTATATAGAATATGGTGTGTGTGTAAAAACCTGTATATTTAATTGTATCAAAAGTGAAGAGTTCCTTTTAGATCTTTCAACTAATATATAAGAGCAATGAACTTATTTTAAAAAGTAGTTTTCCATAGGTAAAGGTAAAGGTTTTCCCCTGACATTAAGGTCAGTTGTGTCCAACTCTGGGGGGGTTGGTGCTCATCTCAATTTCTAGGCCAAAGAGCCAGCATTGTCAGTAGATACCTCCAAGGTCATGTGGCCGGCATGACTGCATGGAACACTGTTATGAAAGCTCCATTATTGAGCTATCCATAAACTTTCTAATTCTGCATCTATCATTGGAGGCCAAAGTCCAAAGGACTGCTTTAATTAAATACAAAAAGAGAAGAATTTAGGAAGCTGCCTTATAATAAAACAAACTACTGGCCATCAAATTCACTTAGATTGGCACTATTTCATACCATAATAACCCTCCATTGTTTTAGACAAGATCCTTTCTCAGGGACACAAAAGCCAGGGCGTAGCTAGGCAGAAAGCGGTTGGGAATAAGTCATTGCCCTCCTAAATAGGAATCACACTCCTCACCCAAAAAAATTCCTTCAATCCCCAAATTTCTAGCATTGTAAAACATGACACATTGAAATCTACTCACACTGAGGAGAGTTATATTTAATGTATTTGCATATCATTGGTAATTTTACCTGCCACGTTTCTTTAGATTTCTAAACAATATTTCTATCAGCTAGAATGCTAGAAATTTGGGGAACAAAAGAAAATTTCTTTGGGAAGGCAGAATTCTTACTGGGAGGCAACTCATCCCCTCTTTAACAGTTATACCCCTACCACAAGATTTGTGGGATATGAGTATAGCACCTTATCCATATATGTTACGTGCTTCTAAGCTATTGTCCTCTGTGTGAATAAAATCAAAATTTTTGAGTTCCTGTGAAATGTCACTTAGTATTAAAGTCACTGCAAATATAAACGTACGTTAGCAGTTGCTCAAAATCTAGCAAATGTCAACAATCACAGGAATCTGGTAACAGTATAAATTCTTTTGTCTGTCTCCAGAGAAATATCATTTCCACACATTTCAATGCTTTCAAAAGAATAGTGATAAATGTTCCGATGACCATCACACTAGTGCTCACTCGGATCCACTCAGAGTTTTCATATATTTACAACATGTGCCTGGGATTGTCAGGAGCACACTTGGTTGGGTCACCAAATCTCTGTATCTGAGCATTATTGAAGACATTCATTGAAACGTGCACAAAATAAATCATAGCTTAACCATTTAAAAATGAGCACATATCTTGGTCTTTCTGCAGATAGGAAATAGATGAGGATGGTCTTGGCTCTGAAATATTTCAGTGTGATCTTCCTGCTGCATCCCCACATTGCTGAGTTCACATGCAAGCTTGGCTATTTTGTCAGGATTAAAAATGACATGACAGCCAATGAGTTCTGGTTTCAAAAGCTGTAAAGTAAGCTGTCACCCTTTCCTCCCCCCTTCCTGCAGCTCAATGAAAATATGGAATATCTAACCATCTCTGAAAAAGCTCGTGGTTCTAGATTAATGAATGGCATTAACAAGGCACTGATGTGAAGAAGTACATCCCACTTACTATGTCACTGTACAGAGCTCAATAGCCTCGAAGAAAAATTATCACCAGAAAGAAGTAAAAAGGGACGGAATATGCAATATGGCAATATGCAAATAGAAAATTGTTTAAGCACAATGTTAACTCATTTTTTCAATAGAATACGCGTAATGCAAAATATTTTGGAACCTCAAAAAGGAATAATTCTCTATCATCAGAATCATCTTTCCTTGTGTGTGAAACTAATACAGGTAAAATCACTTGTCTTCCGAAAAGCCCAGACATAGTCACATAATCTATAATCCCCGATTATTCTGCCTTTGCCCTATACAAAGAGAAATTCTCTCTGAATGATGAACAACAGTAACACTCAGCCAACCATTTCACTAACTCTGCAGAAAAGCTAACATCCATTGGATGAACCGCACATAATTAAAGCTGCTCCCCTGCCATATTCCACTATATAATCATTTCTAAAATACACAGGGACCGCTAGATTTGACCAGATGAGTGAAATCAATAAAAACAGATCAACAATGTCAAGGTATAGAATGGAAAGCACATGTTCGGTTTCAATCTCTTACTCATAAAACAGCATTACAAAACAAGTGTGTAGTACGCAGCAGGTAACTGTACAATCTAATATTCTATCCCATTCTGAAGCAAACCAATTTATAGTATGTTCTCTGCACATGAAATTGCAAGTATGTGTATTTGAGAATTTGGAATAAAAAAGGGTTTGCTTCACGAATGGCTAAATGAGCAAGTGGAATACAATCTACTAAATGCATTTGCAATGACACAGCAAATAAAATGCTATAATGCAATTTAAAGCATGTAATTCTGCCATGGAATTCCTTTCAAAATATTAATTTTTCTGTGGTGCACAGATCTTTTAACCTGTGGGTTTCAGTATCACTAAGATAACATAGTGTGTTATTTTTAGACAGATACTGAATTTCTAATTCTGGACATAGACCTACATTTTATTACTATCTGATCAGTACTTGGCTATCACACCCACACTTATATATGTTGTAGTATAATGCAAGATTGCTTCTGCAGATAAACATTTATTTTTAATCATACTTGATGAATATGTTAAATCTGCAAAAAGTTATGACAGTTATCTATTACTGCTGCAGGTGCAACCTGCTGTAAAAGAACGTGAATTTACTTTCACAAGAATTAAAAAAGCAAAGTGCTAGAAGTAGGTTTACTGAGGTCTAGAAACTTTGTCCCTTCAAGGACAGGCAGCTGATCCTTATTGTAAAGAATGACCTCTATTAGAGTTTTCCTTTTATATGTGTGTATGTGCCTTTAAGTCATCTGTTTATTATTCATTTATTTATTTACCATATAAATATGATAAATAAATCTGTCAGGGGTGCTTTGAGTGAGATTTCCCTGCTTCTTGGCAGGGGGTTGGACAGGATAGCCTACAAGGTGTCTTCTAATTCTATGATTCTGTGATTCTATATTTATACCCTGCCCTTCTCACCCCAAGGGGGACTCAGAGCAGCCTTATAAGTAGGCAACAATTCAATGCCACATGAAACAGACATACAATTAAAATAATCATTTACATTAAAACCAAAGAATTAAAACATCTAAACACTAAACCAATTATTAAAACCACACAATCTGTTGTCCTGAGGCAACATCTTGTGAAATAAGATTTTCTTAGGCAAGGAAAACTCAGGTGATTTTGCCACCTCTTTTCTCTGAAACACACCCTACACTACATTCAAGTACTAACCAGTATGCCTGGTTAGGTTCATCATAATGGTTCTGAATTTAGAATAAATTCGTATCAAAATCAGTAGAAGTTGACCTCATATATTAGTCAAAGGCAGGTTTGGGGGACAAAATTCTGGATTTTTGTATGATCCATGCATATCTTTCCTACTGTGAAAGAGCCAGCCCCACATTACGGGCCAATCCCTGGCTGCCACCACTTTCCTGCCTAGGCATTTGAAAAGGCCAGAGGCAGCACTGTGGTGTAGAGAATAAAAAGTGCTTCTTTCAGTTCTCTTGGAGAAGGGGATGGTTCCTTTCTAAATAACAGCTAAGGTACAGAACTAATATTGACCAATGGATAAATGCACTATTTGTATTGGCAGAGCATGGAAAGTTAATTTTCAAGAAATTAGTTATGAGTCACCTTCGGGCTGAAAAGGGTAAAAGTAACTTGCTGCCATTTTGAGCCACCCATTCATATATTATTACTTTGTTTTTCAGTTAGAGTTCCCTGCTTAAAAATCCATTTATAGTGGTCTAATATTTTTGGGATGTGGTAATCTTTTATATCTTTAACTTTACCCCTAAAGTTAAAGACATAAAACAATGAATCATCATTGCTTGCTAGATGAATTAATAATGTTACAATTCATTACACAGGGTTGTTGTTGGTTTTTTGGGTTGAAGAACATGGCCATACAACCTGAAAAACCTACAGCAACCCAGTGATTCCGGCCATGAAAGCCTTCAACAATACATTCATTACATAGTTTACAAAATCGTGACGTACTCATTATTCTAAAAACTAACACGTGACAAATAAAGTAATTACTTCCAATATTCTATATATTTGGCCACATGGAACTTTTTTGTGTGGCCCTGTGTTGCACAAGAGGAAAATACCTGAAGACTGGGTCTTTAAAATCATAAGCCATCCAAATTTGGATGCTACATAAATATATGTTACTGTTACACAATATTTAAAAATGGAACTACAAATGTAGAACTTTAAACATTCCTTTGCAGGCTTACATGGAAAACCACAGGGTGTTTTCAGCTTTATTGCCAGATCCTCAAAGCAATTTAGTAAACAGCACGTAGGATGAGATGATCCATTAGTTGTCCTGTTTAACTGTTATTCTTCACATGCCAGTAACATATTTGGTAAAGATGGGAAATCTACTATGTCTGGATCAGCTTGTCTCCCAATTCCCCACTCCCATTTGTCTGTGAACTAATTTTCTTTCTTTCTTTTTTAACTTTCTGTCTTCTGCAAATATACATGAGAAATACTGAATTGTTTGCTGAACTATTCTCTGAAACGTCATGTTCTTTATTTCACTCTAGTGCTGCTAATTATACTTTTAGCTGGCTCTCTATGCTTACACTCATATTTCCCAGTTCTTTCCATAAGAGGATTCTTTTTCATTTTCAAAGCAACCTTGAATATCTTGCTTGTTTTAAACTATTCTTTACTTAATTCAATTGGTCCCTGTAGGTGACTGCAGTACTTCTTTTCACTTATTTTCGATCATTCTAGCCACACATCTTTTTTCAAATGCATGCCCACACTTCTTGATGTGGCAGAGGTTTACACTTTAGCTCATGGTACCAAAGGCCCCTGTGTCCATTCAAAGGCATGATGAATATTTATATGCAACATAACTGTAAGTTCATTCAATTGGTCCCTTGCTTGCAGGAAGGCTGCCAATAGAGACACAGGTTTGGCAACAGAACTTTCCCACAGACACAGAAGCATGTACAGTACATGGAAGTTGACGAGAAGCAGGCAGAACCCAGAATTGGTCCCTTACAGACCCCAAGGAGGTCCTGTATGCTTAAGGTAAGAGACACTCTCTATTAATATGATGAAATACTCCATCCCTTATAAAATGAAGACAGTTTGCCCTGTCGATATGAAATTCACCATGAAGCATCCCTTGGGAGAATTCAAGCTATCAAAACTTCAAAGAAATTGGATGAAAAATGGCTCAGCTAAAATTGAACGCAGAGGTTTTGTGTTCCTATTTTTCTCTCTCCTTATTGTGCATTCCTCAAATTTGTTGACGTTGTTGAACAGGGGAACAGAGATTGGAGTTACCTGCCAGAGGGTGGTGTTTTCAAAAATTCAAGCATGCCATCCATCTGTTGCTCTTGATTAGTTGTCCAAGTTTAGTGCCAGCCACCACCAGAGGGTGCAATGCATAAAAGAAAAGAATGGCTATAGATAAGTGGTTCTCAACCTATGGGTCCCCAGGCGTTTTAGCCTACAGCTCCCAGAAATTCCAGCCAGTTTAAAAGGGTCAATTTTGATTTTTTTTATACTTTTAAAAATCTATGGCATTGAATTGTTGCCAACACTGTGAACTGCCCTGAGTCCCCTTTATGGTTGAGAAGGGTGGTATACGAATATCATTACGCAGACCATAAATCCTAAATTAGCCAGCAGTGACTCCTGGATGTCCAGAGGAAATCCAAGCACTTCTGGCCTCTAATGTGGGCTAAAACCAGTTTTATATGAAATTGGGGAATGCTTCAGACCTTTAAAAAACTCCTGCCCAGCCTCATACTTTGGGGTTGGTGTGGACAGCTGGACCAGTCCTAAATCAAACAAGTTAAGATGTCCCTATGGACCAGTGCCACACCTCCCCCTCTTTATTTGCTCTCTGTGGGGGTGAAAGTTCATGACCATCTCTGGGCACCTTTGCTGACTTTGACTAAGGTGCCTGCATGAGAAAAGTAGGATTGCCCCTCTCCTTTCTCCAGATCATGCTGATGTCAGCAAAGGTGTCTAATGACAAAAAGGAGCTTTCCAGAGCTTCCTGACTACCAGAGATGGTAGCAAACAATATGAATGGTAAAAGTAGACATCCAGTGGGGCTGCACCTGATTCAGCCTGACTAGACAGTCTGAACTTGGTTCTGGCTGTCTCTGCAGTTTCTGAGCACAGTGTATAAACAAACAACACTGAATCCAAAGCTTGGCCCTGCAATTAGGTGCCAATGTAAATTAGCCCTAAGAGAACAAAAAGGAACTAAATAAGAATGGATGGAGAGAGATTAATTCTCTGGTGAGAGAAGAGCAAATGATTTCGATAGATTTGTGCAACCATTTTTTAACTTAATGAATAAATGAATAAATATTGAAATCTCTACTCCAAGCAGCTTTTCAATGCCATACTTTGTGACCAGTAGTCCTTCACAATTAATTATGCTGGCAAGGGAAGCCCCCAGTGGTGCAATGGGTTAAACTCTTGTTAGGTCAGCGGTTCAAATCTGGGGAGCAGTTTGAGCTCCCTCTGTCAGCTCCAGCTCCCAATGGGGGGACATGGGAGAAGCCTTCCACAAGGATGGTAAAACATCCGGGCGTCCCCTGGGCAATTTCCTTGCAGATAGCTAATTCTCTCACACCAGAAATGACTTGCTGTTTCTGAAGTCACTCCCAACATGAAAAAATGCTATCTAGGGATGTTGGGAGTTGCAGTCTACCAACATCATAAGGCCCACTGCTGCCCATAGCATATGAAATTCAATGTCATATTTACAAGTTTCTATTGCTGTAGCATATTAAAGGCAGGTCTTGATTTATGTTAGGATTGTGTTGCTGTAAATTGAGACTGGAGCCATTCACTAAGCCACTTGGGAATATGTTCCAAAAGCAGAAGTAGCCACAAAGTTAGTAATTTGAATCAGTCTGCCACCATTTTAAATGAAATGAAATTAAATGAAATAATAATAATAATAATTTATTTGTATATTGCTCTATCTCCTCGAAGGGACTTGGGGCAGTTCCCAACATATAAGGCAAAACATTTAATTGCCAAATAACAACAAAAATCATACTAACTGATTAAATTATAAGCATCATAAAACACAAAAAACATACCAGAACACAACAATAAACATGTAAACCAATTGCAATTGTAACTCCACCAGACAAAAAAGGGGTGGAATTGGTGCAAACAGTGAAATGAAACTTTCTTTATAGCCCGTCCTATTTTCCTGAAGGAACTCAGGGTGGCTCACAACAAAATACACAATAACAAACATTCAATGCTGACAGTAATATATATGCAAATCAATCAACAAATCAAGATATAAAGCATAAAACAATATACATTTCTCAGGTTAGACAAATGTACAGGTGATCTACAGAACCTAAGGAGGCTTGAATGGAGTGAGATATATTTTCCTCCTGACTTCCCTATTGATCAAGCAGAGGGAACTCCTTCCAGCTACACCAAACCCAGGATTCCAGTTGTTTCAAACCCCCCCACACACACACACATTTTTCTAAACAGGCAAAGGAAATCCCTTCCAGCAATGTCAACACTGTGGTTGCTTCTACCTCCTTCCCACTTCACCAACCTAGGCATGTAAAAGAAAATTTGACTCTAAAACTCCAACCACATTCACTCACCTTGTTCTCCTAATTTTTTCCATTCTCTTTCCTTGCCTTTAACCTTGCTCAATTGCACAGGTGTATTGGAAGATCTTTACACTGTGAGTGAGACTTCCATTCTTTCTTTCTGGAGAAATATTGTAAATTTGAAATGTTGTAAACCAAGGCAATACAAATCGCGATTTGCCTGTAGATATTTTTACATAATGTAGGCTGCCTTGGAAATTTTATACTGAAAGGTGGGCTAGAATTATTTAACGAATTGGCAAGATTTGGGCATAATGTGAACATAAGAAAGAATAAATAAAGTTATCACGCAATGGGACAAACGTCCTGAGAAAAATACATACGAGGTAGAAAGGCCAAATTTATTTTTCTAACATGCAATTCTGATTAATTACTACTAATCATTTTTTAAAATGGGTACTGGTTGTGGGGAGTCGGGAGCAGGTCAGGGTTTTGCCCTCCCTTCTGCTCGAGATCCCCGTGTACAACTGGTGGGCCACTGTGTGATACAGAATGCTGGACTAGATGGGCTGAGGTCCGATTCAGCATGGCTCTTCTTATGTTCTTATGTTCTTAAAAATTTGCCACAAAATGGAACAAACAAGAGAAATGTATTTAAACAGATTATATAAATTACACCATATATGCCAATGAAGCAGCTAATAATTATTCCTTTGGGAAAGCCTCCCCTGAATTTGTTTTCCTCCAAGTTGAGAAAAAAGTAAATATAAGTGTGCTTAACTATTAATAGGCGAAGTTCTGCAAATGGATGTGGGTCAGGGGGATGAAAGGAAGATTCATGCTGTGTTTCTATTTATCCATTTAATTTAGTGTGCTTCTTTAACCCTATTTGAACAGCCTCATAATGGGCCTTGTTTACCAGTATCAAAGACAAGCCGAGAAAATGTAGGCAAGAGGAAAGAGACGTTAAATCTTGCAATTCAGCATAGGACATTATATTTTATGCATGTCCACAGAGATTGGATGGAATCCAATTTGCCATCATTTAGTGTGAACCATTCTGCTTATACTGTGTTCTTCTTCATTCTTATTCACTATTTACCCAATTATATCTATCCTTATTAGACCCCTGCTGAAGGCAGCAAGGCACTTTTAGTCATGGAAGTCCCATTGCGTAACTTAATCCTATTATCTTTAGATAAAACAGGGATGCATAGGGCTCTGAATGGCCAAATTTAGCTTTACAGTTCTCCCAGCCCCCGCTTCCCATGAGGAAGCATGCACTTCCCCCATCCCTCTGTCTGATGTAATTAAGATCTGGAAATTTACCCATTCCAGTCTTTATCTGGTAAAACCATCACTCATTGCTCAGAAAGGAAAGACTGTTTTGATGCAAAGAGATGACACTTCAGTGACATTTGCTGATGTGTTCTGATTTTGTGATGCCAGGGCACAATGTGACTTTTACCTTTTAAGCTTCTGGGATGCTTGAAGAATAAAAGAGGGTGGAATGAATCAAATGAATTGATCTTGTTGACATAATTTATTTAAGAGCTATTTTGTCATGAAGAACTAATGTTAGATCCCTACAGCATTTGAAACTAACTGCATGTAACTATAATCAAAATAAGATAATTCTGTAAGCCGCCCCAAGTCCTGTTTGGAGAGGGGGTGGGATATAAATACAGTTTCTTATGGTTATTATAAATAAAGTTTATTATAACAAGGTAAAAAGCTTGCTGACAAAAATGGAACCAAAATGGGGGGTGTCCTGCTTCATCAGGCTCTTACTGACTTGACTGAATGTGATGAAATCAGGCTTGGCATGAAATATAAGGTTGCATGATGTGACGACTTAGGCTATCAAATTATTAAAAATGCTACCACCAACCTAAAGTTCTCTTTAGGATTTTCTGTTAAAATAATATTTCCAGCTAGGCTCCTATGAAACCACCAACTGAGAGGATTCTGAAGTAAAAATTCTTCCCCCTTTTACTGGAACGGTGGGAAGGCGGGAACTGTCACACTAAAATGTAAAGATGCACGATTGAGGCTTTTCTTAACAGTTAACAAAGATATTGTTTATTAACTTTAAAAGCTTTTTAAAGGCACAGAGTGTAATGGTTTATAGGTGAGGCACAATAGCGTAATAGTTACTTGATAGAAAATGTGCTAGAGCGTGTTGGTTTCTACAGATGGCTTTCTTAGATCTTAATTAGAATTCAAGACAGTTCTAAAACTTGTCTCTAAAAACTCTCTCACCCTAATACCTCAGGCTAGTGGTGAGTAGAGGTCTACAACCTGGAACTTCTAGTCACTGTGTAACGACTCTCCAATACTCGGTAAGGATCACGCGTAGATTGAAGCACGGTCCAACACGATTTTATTGTAGGTACGACACATGTGAAGCAAAAGCACCGTCCCACCACCCAAACACACCTTATATACCCCGAGCCCCTCCCTATTGCCCATGCAATGTCCAAGCAGGGTTGCACCATATCCGGGTGATTCAGCATATCCCATAGTCCAAAGGGATGTGACCTCATGGGTCCATGAGCCAGCATTATGAGTTCAATTGTCCAATGTCCAAGCTCGGAGGAGTTACCTCACTTCCCTCCGGAGCCTCGCATACATCTGGAAGTTACGTCACTCCCCCCTAGCTCAGCACTATCTCTGTGCAGCTGGAGCCAAGGTCACCAAAGAACTGGGGCAAAGGTCGGTGCAATCTCATGGCAGGTTGGGAGCCTGAACTTCTCCTAAGCTCAGGTCTCCCAGTCCTGACATAACGGTCTCCTCCACCACGTCCTCCCCCTAGAAAACAAAATATCATTCAATCCGGAGGAGGAAAGGGCCCCACATACCTTTTTAAAAGACTACAATGAAACGTGGGATGAACCTTCCCTAAACTCTTGGGCAACAGAAGGGTATATGAGACCTTATTCACTGCATCTTTAACCCTAAAAGGCCCAATGTACTTCGGACTTAATTTCTTCGATGGGTACCCTAATTTCAGATTCTGTGTGGACAGCCACACTAAATCCCCCTCATTGTACTCCTCCCCTTCTTGCCTCTTCCGGTCTCCAAACAACCCTAGCTCAACACTATCTCTGTGCAGCTGGAGCCAAGGTCACCAAAGAACTGGGGCAAAGGTCGGTGCAATCTCATGGCAGGTTGGGAGCCAGAACTTCTCCTAAGCTCAGGTCTCCCAGTCCTGACACACTGAAAGTTCCCTAGGCTTGTCTGAATCAGCTAACAAACCCCTACTCTTAAGAGTTTCCTCTTAGCTCTCAGTCTCAGAGCCCACCTCTATCTCTAAACCCAGAGATTACAAGGCGTCCTGACTGACTATCACCAGTCAGCCCTACTGGCTCTAAAGCTCTAAGCTTCACCCTGAATTCCCTTCTGACACTAAGGGCTATCAGCTACCCTGACCCCTTAGCTCAGAATATTCACTGGATGCTTCTGCTACAGAGCACAGACTGCTTCAGACTCTCTGCTTAGGCTTTGATGTTACTCCCCCAAAGCCTAGCCCAAAACTAAAAACTTCTGACAGGATTTCTCCCTCCTAGCCAGCTCGGCTCCTCCACCTCAGCTATCAGCCAATCTCCAGGGACCTAGTGTAACCAGACAGAGAAGCTCTAAAACCACTCCCCCTTTCTCTGACAATACCGTCCTATAATGGCTGACCTGTGGAAACTCCCTCCTAAGATGGATGCCAAGCTTTCTATCCAGGGAGGCCCAACTGCTACACAGGCTTTGGCCTGCTCAGAATGGGTGAGTCCTTACACATGACCACCACGACAAACCCGTAGTTCCCCAAGATAGATCCCCCCAACACTGACCCCAGCACACCTCATTTTTCTCTTTTTATATTTTTATAAATCTTATGGATGGGAAGATTTTTTTTAAGAATTACAATTGTATAACAGCAATTACATTTTTATCAAAATAAAATGCAATACAGTGGCACCGTAGCTTTCCTACCCTACCCCCTCTCCCTTGATCAGGAATCAGTCTCTCTCTCTCTCTCTCTCTCTCTCTCTCTCTCTCTCTCTCTCTCTCTCTCTCTCATACACACACACACACACACACACACAGTATATATATGCATTGTTCTAGATTCAATAAATCCTTACAACAAGAATCCTGGACTGACAAGAATCTTTGCCATTCAGAATTCATTCTACATGTCATTCGCACATATATTCTTGCACTGAAAACATTTTTATGTAGGAAATTTAGCACAGAAAGTAATTACTTTTTTTGCATATTTAGTAAAGAAAGTAATTTTTGGCAGAGAAATATTACTTTTTGAGCAGAAAATTCTGTTTTTTGCAGAGGGTGCTTTGATATCTGTGTAAAATATTATTTGTGAATTTTGCACAGAGTAAGTCTTAAACTTTGAATAATTTTTAAAAATGCAGACTTTGAAAATGTTCTCATAATGAGAAGAAAATTGCAAGAATGACATATTGCTTCATTTCAGAAGAAAATCAGCACAGCATTAAATTCCTAACAAGATGGCAGAGTAGGCTGAGAAGCAAAGTATTGGTTAAGCTTCCTCATCTTCAGAATGCCTATTGTGCCCAATACAGTCCAGTTTTGCCAGACAAGAAGTAGAGAGCAAACAAACAAAAAGAAAAATTGGTCACTTTCTATTATCTGTTTACACAGAAGTGTGGAGAAAGCAGAATAACTAAAGCAGGGAATGACTATGGAGCAACCAAGTCCATAATGGTGGTGTGGAGAAGAATAAAAGAAGTCTGGGGACTGGTGAAAGGGTAAGTGATAATCAGGAGTGAAGGAAAGAGGCCCTAATGTATTTATGTTGCCTTGGGTCCCATGCTTGGAGAAAGGTGGGGTATACATTGAGTTAAAATGAGTTTTAGATCTCTTGTTCATGCCATAAGCAAATATTAATAGCCAGGCCCGTAGACGGGGGGCTTGCGAGGCGTCAGCCCCTCCCCCCCAAAATTCTCAGGGTGGTACGCGAGAAGGCCTTACTGGTACATTATTTAAACTGTAATGTTTATTCATATCATGATCTGTTTCAATATATCCCATATGCATGGGGGTATTGGGATAACAATACAAAAGGTTTACTAGGGTAGATCCTCTCTCACTCAGACTCACCCCCCCCCCTCGAATCAAACTCACCCCCCCCCCATCAAAATCCTGGCTACATGCCTGTTAATAGCTGTCAAGTAGCATAGAGGGGGGGGGGGATTTGTATTTAGCAGATTTTGCTTCATAGTTTCATTTTGGCCTGGCAGATTAAGGCTAGGAAAGATACACAGCCTGGATCTAGGAAGTAACTTTTCTTTTTAATCGACCTGCTTGAACAGTTCTCATATCTTTTGGGATGCAAGCTGTGTCATGTCTGCACAGTTTGATTTCCTTTGTTTGCTTCTGCACTATATAATGCTTGGGAACACATCTTTCATTGGCCATAACAGGAAGACAAAAGTGCACCTCAGCTCAGGGAACTTACAGGGATAGAATTGGTTCTTTAGGTGTCCACTTCTACATCTTGCTACAAGGAGATACTGGACTATATTAGCTAAAGGAGAAAGTGTAGCCAATGTAACATGGCTAGGGGAAACTGCTAGTATACATGTCAACAATTTGATTAATCTGTGCTTAATTTTTGTTTGAACCTTACTCCACAAAGTAGGTTTAATTTGGATAGCCTCCATTAAAGCTTAGTCAATTCTTTACCCTACTAACACGGTAAACACCATCTACTACTGCATATATCGCTGACCCACAAACCACTCCAATTTGATGCAGACACTGAATAACATTTACAGTTATCCTGGTTTGCAAAGGAGTAAGACTGATATTCTAACTATATGTTTAGAGTTTTCTATTAAAGCCGTGTTCCCTCGGTAACAAAAATGATGTTTAAAGAGGGATGTTGAGAAATAAATGAGAAGTACTGTCACACTTAGGGGGAAAGAGTTTACTTGCCAATAACTGCTTCTTTAAGTGGTAATCTGTGCCCCCACAAAATGGAACCTTATTCAGAAACTAGTACCTCAGTGGTTACTCCTTCCCTACTATACCAACTGTCCATGTATGAGCCCTCTATGATACTGTTACCTTCGTTTCTAAATCTGCCACTAAAGATAGATTTCTGTGAGGGCACAGAAGACCATTCAAAGACCCACAGTTACAGGTAGGCAACCAGTTCTTCTACTTCATGCTCTCTGTGCCTCTCACAAATACGTGACTGTAAATTTTACCCAAGATTGATGGATCAGATCATTGAATAACATCTGGTAAAGGAACTCCTTGTATAAGAGCTGTAGATAAAATTGTTGCTTTCACAGAGGACACTGGGATCCAATAGGCTCAGGCCACTGGGCAAGTTTATTCTTATAACTTCTACTACCTATTTTGATAGCTGGCAGATGGGTTGTCTGTGTTTCTTTTTGCTGTAACATTAGGTAAATTAGTTTGTAGCACTGTACATGAAAGTGCATTGGATGTAGTATTCCAGAGCACAATGAAAGTCCAGAACATGAAGTGATTTCTTTAATGGTGATGTTGTATGCAGGAAAAAGTAAATAGTATGAAAATGTGACTGAAATGAAATTAAGAGACTATGTTAGGCAAGAAGGAGATAACTAGCCACAGATCATAATGGAAAATGAGGAAAGATTTGTTGTGTCTAAGCGAAACAAATTTACCCAATCTTCTTATACTAGTAATCAATACTAAAAAGACCGCCTTTACAATTAGAAGAATACAGTCACCTATAAGAGTACTATAAGAGCAAGATTTATTATATCAAAGGGAACAACTGCGGCAAATTCTGCCATCAAACACACTGCCATCTGACACAAGTACAGATATTCAAGATGCCATCTACAGTATGCATCAACATAATCATCATCTTTATTTGTAGACCATTCTATCTCCTCAAGGGAACTCTGGGTGGTTTCTAACATTTATGACAAACATTCAATGACAAAAGGGAAAATCATTTAAACAAACTACATCAGGTCAAACCATAACAAACAATATAAAAGCAACCTAACTTAATAACAGACAAAGTAACTGTCAAGTAACAAAGGAACCGACAGTACTCTCTAGATTGAGATGAGTCACTTCAGGTTCAATTTTTTTCACTTTGGAGGGAGGCGGGACAGAGAAGAGACGCCGCCGGAAGCGCCGCCGCCGACGTAGGCTTAGTGGAACCAGACCATCTCCAGCGCCTACTTCCGGTGAGGAGGTGGCTGTCGGACAGGAGGGAGAAGAGCAACAGCGCCACCTGGGCGCTGGAGGACCATCTGCACTATCGCCAGCATTAATGCCGGCTTCAAATCTCCAGGTGAGGACCCAGTTTTTGACCCTGGGCTCCCTGGAGCAACGGAGGGATCCAACATTAGGTGGCCTAAAACCCACAAATGATGACTATCTGGCCGGAGATCCAGGAATCCAGCTGACGGATAGGAGGGCCTCTATGGAGTTGAGGCCAGCCCCCAGACAAAGATTGTCTTTAGGGCAACCTTCTCTAGGGCAACCTCTTAATCTGAGGAGAGAACCTGTCGACAATCCAGCCCCCTCCCTTCCGATAACCGGTGTCAGGTCGGAAGGTGGAAGACACAAGACCAGGACCTTTTGGGGAGCGGGGTTTAACAACAGGAGCCGCAGGGATGCGACCACCCCCACAGTCCCCCCTCAGTCTTTTGACCCTCCTGGCCCATGCATTGAGGGGAAACAGCAGTATCCCCCCCCCTTTTCAGAGGGGAAGCAGGAGGCCGGACACTTAGTCTATGTATCGGAAGAAGATGTGCAGGGGCGGGCAATTCGCGTGATCTCGGGAAGGGGTAATAGGGACGGTAGCCGTAGGCCTTATGAGAGAGGGCGGAAGAGCCAAAGAGAGGCTCGCCCGCCCTCTGACCTTCGAGCTATCCCTAGGCACGCAGTTGGGGAGCCCAAAGTTACCTCTCCTCCAACTCTGATACTGGCCAACACCAGGTCCGTGCGCAACAAGTCCGGAACCATCAGGGACCTCCTCCTGGAGAAGGAGGCCGACATAGCCTGTCTTACGGAGACATGGTTACAAGAGGGCGACAATGTCATCGTGCACGAACTAACACCACCTGGGTTTGTGGCCAGTTGTCAGATGAGGACAGAGGGGCGGGGGGGGGAGGGGTGGCTATACTCAGTCGAGACAAGTTTAATTCCAGGACAATTCTGACTGCGAACATCCCCGGAGTGGAGTGTGTGGGCCTGGTATGGGACCTTGGTGAGAGTGTGGCCTTCCTGCTGGTGTACCGTGCCCCCAACGCACCGGCAGGAAGTCTACCTAAGCTGCTGGAGGTGGTTGCGGAGTGGGCATTGAGGTTCCCTAAGCTTATTGTCTTGGGGGACTTCAATGTCCACGCTGACACCACCTCCCCGTCGACAGCAGCCAAGGACCTAGTGTCCACCATGGAGACACTAGGACTCTCACTGTGTAGGACCGGCCCCATGCACCAAGCCGGACACACATTAGATCTGATCTTCGCGGCCGGAATTCAGGTGACCCTAACCTCCGTTATGGAGGTTCCATGGTCGGATCACAGTGTCAAACCTATTCTGGTTCGCCCGAAGAGACTTATGGAACCCACTAGGTTCCTGAATGCTCTAAGGGATTGGGAACTCCCCTGCGACTCGGTCGATGGGCTGGTGGAATCTTGGAATACCACTCTTACCACAGCCCTAGACGAGATCGCCCCCAGGCGCTCTCTCATCCCCCGTAGCAATTGCTCGCCATGGTACACCGAGGAGCTGCGAGCGTTGAAACGGAGGAGGAGACAGCTAGAGGACGTGTGGCGGAGTCTCCTTGATAGAGTCAGCTAGTTCATGCCCAGCTCAACTTTTTAGGATAATTCGGTCCATGACAACAATCCCAACTGTCCCAAACGATAGGGGTTTGGCTCAAACAGCTGAGGCCTTTCAGAACTATTTTACTGACAAGATTTCGAATCTCCGCCGGGACATTCCAGCCACGGTTGATACAGTTAGCGAGCTCGAGACTCCGCCGCCACTCGGTGGATCCACCTTCACCCGTTTCCAAAAGCTGGACGCAGCAGCTGTTGATAAGTTACTGGCTGCAGCTAGGCCAACTACTTGCTCCCTCGACCCGTGCCCCTCCTGGCTTATTAGATCTTGCCGGGAGGGGCTACGTGGCCCCCTGGGCACGATCATAAATAGCTCCCTTGAGCAAGGAGTCTTCCGGGGGGACTGAAAGAGGCTATGGTAAGACCGCTGCTGAAGAAGCGAATTTAGACCCTTCGGCTCCCTCCAATTACAGGCCTGTGTCCAACTTGCCCTTTTTGGGCAAAGTAATTGAGAGGGCAGCAGCGGATCAGCTGCAGCGGTTCTTAGATGACACAGCTGGACTTGATCCCTACCAGTCCGGCTTCCGCATTGGGCATGGGACGGAGACCGTGCTTGTCGCCATTACAGACCAACCGCGCCAGCTGGACCAGGGCGGGTCAGCCCTGCTCGTCTTGTTAGATCTGACAGCAGCGTTCGATACGGTAGATCACGCACTGTTGACCCACCGTTTAGCGGCGCCGAGTCGGGGACCGCCCTTCAATGGGTGGCCTCCTTCCTCCGGGGCCGGGGACAACGTGTGGGAGGCGGGGGTCTCCGGAGATCCCCACTTAATTGTGGGGTCCCCAGGGGCCATCCTCTCCCCCTTATAATTCAACGTTTATATGCGCGCCCTGGCCCACCTGGCCCACGACTTTGGTCTGGAGTGTTATCAGTACGCGGATGACACCCAGCTTCTGCTGAGAATGGACGGCAGGCCGGATACCGTACCGATTGTTTCCATTGATGCCTGGAGGCCGTGACTGGTTGGCTGCGTGCCAGCCGGCTGAAGGTGAATCCGTCGAAGACGGAGATCCTGTGGCCCGGTCGCCCCGGGCTGGGTGGGTGCCGGTTGCCTACCCTGGATGACGAGCAATTTAGCCCATCATCTTCCGTTAAGAGCTTGGGTGTTCAATTGGACTCCCTGCTGACCATGGAGGCCCAGGTCTCCGCGGTCTGCAGGGGGTCCTTCTATCACCTGCTACAGGCTAGGCGACTGGCACCCTACCTGTCCGGGAATGACGTGGCGACGGTAATCCAAGCGACGGTCATCTCGAGACTAGACTACTGTAACGCCCTCTACATTGGCCTTCCCTTGTCGACACTCCGGAAACTCAAGCTAGTGCAGAATGCCGCCGCTCGCTTACTGACGGGTTCGTCAGTGAGGGAGCACATTACGCCCATTCTCCGGCAACTGCACTGGCTTCCCATCGAGTACCGAATTGTCTTCAAGGTGTTGGTATTGACCTTTAAGGCCTTACACGGCCTAGGGCCTGCGTACCTGAGGGACCGCCTTACCCCGTATTTGCCCCCGAGATCACTGCGGTCAGACGAACAGAATCTGCTGACTATACCATCTGTCCGCTCCTGCTATCTATCCGCGACTCATCAGAGAGCTTTCTCAGCGGCAGCTCCAGTGCTGTGGAACTCTTTGCCGGACAGTGCTCGAGCCATCTCGGAACTAGCCCCTTTCAGAAGGGCCTGTAAGACCGCCCTTTTTGAACTAGCGTTCAACTAAACCCTAACGGATGGTATGTCGTATACTCTCTGTATATTCCCTGCACCTCGTGATATGTCAAACCGTGTTTTTAACCTGTTTTATGTTTTACTGTAGGACTGCATGTCTGCGACATGCTGCCCATGTGTATTGTTATCCGCCCCGAGCCTGTAGGGAGGAGCGGAATACAAAATTGAAGAAATAAATAAATAAATAAATATATTCATTCAAATAAACTCGTTGAATGGAGGGTGAAAGGGAGAAACGTGTCAAGAGGAAGGTGTGTCAAGCCAACCCTAGAATGGTTTTCCCATCTGAAAGTTTCACTTGAGTTTGGTTTTGGGATGGGGGGGCACTTGGACAAGTTTTGAGGCATCTACTATGAAACTTCACATATTTCAATTTGTCCATCTCCTCAGAGACTCTGGTGCGATACAAGGTAATAGATAAATGTCTAGATAAATAGATAGATAATTATAGATCAACAAATAGATTAACAAATAATTAGAAAAAATACATATTAAGAGTAATCCTTTCAAAATAATAATGCATGAAACTGAATTCCTGCACTACTCCTAATGAAATAGAGTTGTTGAGCACAAATCTCAACAGCAATACTTTTTTGACATTCTTTCTGTCACTGTAATGCCCACTTTTGAAGTGCTGTGCTCAATCTTTGAAGTATACAACTATCTCACATAACTGTGGGGTGAGGCCATTTGATTTTGAATCCACTTGTCAATGTAAAACCTCTTCAGACAAGAAAAAAGTCTGAAAATCCAAGCTTGGGTGTTGAACAACTTGATTTTATTTTGGAGAGCTATAATGTTTTCCTCATCCCAAAGTATTCCCAGAGAACTCCTGGAATTATCAAGGACCTTTCATTTCCACTTCTTAGGTCAGTTTAAATTAACACAGTATTTCCTGAAGTGAAATGTACCTCTTCTATGACTGTGCCATACCGGAATTAACTAAATCGTTTTCTGCCAAGAAACACTGCAATTGTTTTTAAGACCTAGATTCAAAAAAGATCAAGTGAGGGGAAAAGGAATGTTAGCAATAAAAGAAAATTATCCTAATGCTTAACTAGTGTAACTCTGCTAGTGTACTTTAACATGTTGACTATAATTCCTGAATACTAATTTAAAAGGGCCCAGAAGAAAGGACGTTTCTGAAACATGGCCTAGATGTCACATGATTAGGGAGAAAGTGAGAAGAAAAACACACAAAGAGAAAAGTGGGGGAAACATGGAATGAAGAAGTAAAATCAAAACAAACAAATGGAAAGTCTCCATTCTTCCAGAGCCCCTTTTCCTTTCTGAATAAATTGATCATCATAATAATATGAACAAATTTAATTTCCAGTCCATTATTTTGCTACCATCCAAAGTAATGTTCTGCTGTTATATACAGCATATGAATTCTATAAAGAGAACAGCTTAAATGGTCATTATTTATCTATTGAAGCATCCTCATTCAGTTGAAGTTATACTGTTCAAAGGTAAAAGTCTACTTGATTTTACTAATAAAAATGATGAAATCTGCAATCAAGAATCTTGAGCGGTACATGCTGTTTATGTATCATAGCTTAACCCTAAGGTTTGCAAGGTTTGAACATAACTGGATTGCAAACCTGTAATTTTGGAGATTTGCTGTTTTTATGCTTTCACAGTATGAGTACAGATTGACCTCTACTTTGCTTTTCAAGTACTAATTTTTACTCTACATTATTTTACAGAACCAGTATATGCCCACTTCACACCGGTTAAGATTTTTACACATTTGCTGGGAGGTATCAGAATTTATTATCCTGTCATTATCCTATCATTTATTTGAGCTGCACACATATTTATAGTATGGCTATGTTTTATATTTAATGTTTAAACCATAGATAGTTTTAAGCATCATTGAAGATTACATATGGGTTTTAAATAATAGTTTTAATATTTGTATGTACATTTTAAAATATGTTGTGAGCCACCATGGGTCTGCTCTGAAAAAAGGTGGCATAGAAATCTCCTAAATAAATAAATAAATAAGGAAGATCTAATGAGCACAACAAATATGAGGTGAAAAAGATCAAAAATATGTTTTCTACCAATGTCAATTGCCCTTTTTTGAACCACTGTTCAATATGGTTGATATTGACTGGTAGCAGATCTGACTTCTTTTCAGTCCTACATGGATGTTCTTGTGAATTAACCTGGAATTATTTGCATACAAATACTTTGCTGTACCAACAAGCTATAGCCCTTCCTTTGTTCTACATAAGTTAACTAGTATGTATTAATGATATAGTGAATTAATGTGTGGCCCCTCTTTAGAGCAAGACATCTCCTTTCACAAAACAGAGCCAAGTCAGCTCCCTGGCTTTCCTGAGAGCTGGCAGCAATGAAGCAAGTGAAGTGGAGACTAGCGATACATTGTTTAGAGTTCATTTTAAAGCCTATCCTGCAGCAATGAAGGCAGCACAGAAATCCTATGCTGCTGCCAACGTTGCACCTGCAAAGAACCACCTGGCCAAACAGTTTTGATGGTCAGAGGATTATTATACCGTCTCTCAGATGGGGGACTTTGACCACTTGACAGCTCATTGTGAAGAATTTGCTGGGTTTTTTGCAGATAAAGTCGCTCAGATTCATTCCAATTTAGATGCCACTGTTAATGCAGGTTCTGTTAATGTAACTCGAGCTCCTGCTTGCCCTGCCTATTTTATAGGATTATTTTCAATCTAATTCATCTGAGGATGTGGACAAGATCTTGGGAGAAATGAGGGCGACCATCTATATTCTTGATTTTTCCCCTTCCTGGCTAAACAAACAAGTCAGAGAGGGCCTGGAAGAGTGGGTGAAAGTGCTGGTGAGTGCCTCCTTATCTCAAGGTAAATTTCCATCTAGCCTTAAGGAGGCAGTAGTAAACCTCTACTGAAAAAACCAGCACTGAATCCCACTCAATTAAATAACTATTGGCCAGTGACAAATCTCCCCTTTTGGGGCAAGATCATGGAGAAAGTGGTGGCCTCTGAGCTCCAAAGTTTTTGGGAAGAAACTTATTATTTGGATACATGCCAGTCTGGTTTCAGGCTTGGTTATAGAACTGAAATAGCATTCATCGCTTTGGCTGCTGATCTATGAAAAGAACTAGATAGGGGGAGTGTGTCCCTGTTGATTCTCCTGGACCTTTCAACAGCTATCAATACCATCGACCATGGTATCCTTTTGGGCTGGTTCTCCAGGATGGGCTTGTGAGGCACTGTTTTGCAGTCTCTCCATTCCTTCCTAGAGGACTGAATCCAGATGATGGTGCTGGATGACTCCTGTTCAACCCCCTGGCATTTGGCCTGTGGGGTCTCTCAGGGATCCATTTTCTCACCCATGCTATTTAATAGCTACATGAAACTACTGGGAGAGATATTCCAGAGTTTTGGAGTTAGGTGTCATATTTATGCAGACAACACGCAATTCATTTCCACCAAAAGCCAAGGATCCTATTATTGTCCTGAACTGGTGCCTATCAGCTATAATGGACTAGATGAGAGTGAATGGATTGAAATTCAAGACCTACTAAATATATATGAATTAATCTTCTTTGTTTTCCTTGAAACACCTTTCTTTCTCATCTTCTTTTATTCCCATCTCCCCACCAATCCTCTGAACTCAGCCTCTCTTTAGACGCCACTGTTAATGCAGGTTTTCCCTGAAAACCGGATTAGATGGACAATAGCATTTCAACAGGATGTTGTTTGAAAATACACCTAGAAGGAATGCTTTGTTTGCAGATTTGAGTATCCCCATCAATAATATCTTCATCATAGCTTAAATTACTGGAAATATTGCTTAACAGTTTCAAAATCTCAGAGAGAGGAAGATAATATAAATCTTCTAAGGACATTGGTTGAGTTTTAGAGGCGTTCATAACAACCACAGACAACATTCCTTTTCTGTTATCAAATACTAAACTGACAAAAAAAATTAAGCTGACAAACATTTTTCAACAACGATTCCAGGAGCCTTTGTTAGTTTAAAGAAGTCAAGGATACAATAAAGACAGTAGATTAATAATTATTTGCTTTTGCTTCTTATTCTCATCATAACCCTCTACTTAATTGCCCAGTTAATTTATGAAATAAAATCTAGATCACTGAAATTGACAAGCAGTCATTGAGGAAAGGATATTACAGTTTAAAAGCATGAAGGATAGTGGGAGAAATGATATATATTCTGCTATTAAGCAAGTCATAAAGTGAATTACAATGAGTATGGATTGAATGTGAACTTCATGTTTCTTTGTCACTCCTGGTAACATCCATCCCTAATTATCTGGCCTAAATTTGTGGATAGGAGGTCATATTTAATTTTGTTTATGACTAAAACAAGATATTCAAGATTATTAAAGAGAACCTAAATTATGACAAATAGATGTTCCAAAGGCAACTGTTTCTCTTCCTCAAAAGTCCAAGGATCGCTCTTCTGGGATGGAATGCCCAGGAAGACTGATATGGACTGCAACAGGCTTTTGTGTATCCCCATTCCTAATGTCTGATTTATGTCCATTTATCCTCTAAAGCAGATGCAAAACACTCCAGTCTTCCAAGACTGTGACATCACAAGAAGAAAAACACACAGTATAAGGGAAGTTTAATAAGAGAAATAGTAGAATTGGAATGCAGCCACAAATCCCAGTCCAAAAACAATGGGCTGAATAGAGACAATTGGAAGCTGCCCTGAGTCCCTCTTCGGAGGTCTAAATAAATAAATAATAAAGAATGGTTTCCTGTCACACTACATGTGTTATAACTGAAGTTAAAACCCAGGCTCTCCTTTCTTGTTCCCAGCCAGCATCACACTATATTCCAAAAAATTCCCTCCACCATTCATATGGTTATCTACTCATCTTGACTTTAGGCAACATCTTCCCTCTTGTCTTTGTCCCCCAAGGACCATTGTGAAAAGTAAACTGGCCACCTCATCACCATATCCACAAGTATTGCCTGTTCTTATGCACTTCACTTCCTTGCATCTGAGGAAGTAGATATACAGTTATGAAAGCTTATGCTGCAAACCTTTTTTCTCTCAGCTGATCTCAAAGGTGCTCCATATGTATACTGATGTTCCAAATTAGCATGGTTGCATTTTTAAATTTTATATAAGACATAGTAAGATGCACATGTAATTTGGCCGTAAACCATCATCTAAAAGTGACCAAAAAAAAATAAAGGACTATATATAATTGTAAATGAACCCATAGTCTATGTTTAACTGAACATAAACACAAGTGTGTTTTTTGTGAAAAGCAATTCCAGTAAATTAAAAAAGATATAATTTACTTTGTCTAGTACTATATAATGGCGTTTTTGTGTGTGTCAGAAGCGACTTGAGAAACTGCAAGTCACTTCTGGTGTGAGAGAATTGGCTGTCTTCAAGGACATTTCCCAGGGGACGCCAGGATGTTTTGATGTTTTGCCATCCTTGTGTGAGGCTTCTCTCATGTCCCCGCATGACATGACAGAGGGAGCTCATCCGTACTCTCCCTGGATTAGAACCTGTGACCTGTCAGTCTTCAGTCTTGCCAGCACAAGAGTTTAACCCACTGCGCCACGGGTCTCCACTATAATGGGGTACACATTTATTAATGGTCCAAGGACCAGGGACTCCAGGATATCTTAGGTAAACTAGTCTTTATTCGCCTTGTAGCCCACAGTGCAATATATAGCTAACTTTATATCCCTCATATTGTTATCTGTTTACTAGTGGTAGCTCATACACTGAGAAGGCAATACATGTGCCTCATCCCAAGATATGGAGGAGAGGTTTGCAAACTGCGGCCTCTTTTACACCGCCAGATAATCCAGGTTATCAAAGCATGATCTGATTTGAACTGGATTATCTTAGTCTACACTGTCATATAATCCAGTTCAAAGCAGATAATGTGGATTTTATACAGCTGTATAGAAGGGGCCTGCCTGTATTCATATCTAAGCTAAATGGATGTTAGCATCTCAGGACATTGTCGATGAACTAATTTGGGCTTATTTCTGAGTAAGTCTGACTGGGATTGCATTGCCGGTATACAAACAATTAACAAATAATATGTCAGTGTATTTCTTGAAAAGTGAGGCAGTAATTGTAAAAGATTTGACTTTGAAAAAAAGCCTCTATGTTTCAGGCATGGAAGTGGGGTTAGTTTAGATTGCTGCACAATCAATCTTTTTTATACCATCTCTCAATTTCAAACATTCTTGATTATTACAGATATTAATTAAATGCATGGATAATGAACATGATAGCATTTTACATTCTAACTGTGAACAGATTATGAAAATGGCTTGAATCTGACACCGATTAGTAGTCTTCTTCAAAAATTCCATTTGAATAATCAAATGGTATTTTGCCTTGGCTGGCTTTAAAAAGCTATTTATACCATTTCAGCAACTTTCTTCTAATGAGCCTTTTAATTCCTTGAGGGAGCTCCACTGCTGTTATCAACTCAACAAAAATCAATTTCAGGATATCTACAAATTAAAAATATCATTTAAAAAAAGACACTTTGGGTCTCCAAAGGCTTCAACTTGCAAGTATATTGATATTGTCTATGCAAGGATTGTGAGACAATTGAAATATAACAACCTTATTACCATCAAAAAGAGTTTCTGCTAAATGGTTAACTATATTTTAAGTCAAATGAATGTGTATAAAAAACTATATAAGTAAGAAACAAACAAAAAATATTTCAAATACAAAGTAGTGGAAGTGAATTTGATTATCAAAATACGAAGTTTAATTTTGAAGTTAAGTCACCTTTACTAAGCATTTATACTGAAATTTGATTAAGGCTCTTTCATACTAGCCTCTATCTATTTAAATCCTTGTACCAACAGTACTGAAGACTGACAGGTCAGGCATTCAAATCTGGGGAGAGCGCAGATGAGCTCCCTCTGTCAGCTCCAGCTGCCCATGCGGGGACAAGAGAAAAGTCTCCCGCACGGGTGGTAAAACATCAAAATATCTGGGCATCCCCTGGGCAACGTTCTTGTAGACGACCATTTCTCTCACACCAGAAGTGACTTTGAATTTTCTCAAGTTGCTCCTGACACACACACATGCACACACAAGTGATCCAGTTCCACTTTAATGAGGAGGCCATGGTGACACAAATAACCTTTTAATGTAGAAAATTAAACATCATTTCAAGGGTGATGGGCAGGAACAACATGGCTTCTACAGAAAGGAAACATATACCTTTCCCTGCATGCGAACAAAACAAAACAACACAAAAGAGGACAGAACTGCAATAGAATGTTAAAAACAAAAACACATATCAGAGCAATAAAAAGAAACAGATGAGCAGAAAACTTGACTTACATTTATTCCTATGCAAGTCCAAGTAAAGAATTGTGCAACGATAAGCAACTGTGTATGCATTTGGAAATGTAGTATCATCAATTGTATGTACATTTGCAAATCTATACATGACTGTGCAATCTAACATAAAATCTCGAGCTTGTTGATGCACAGGTAAATCCCACTGAACTGAAGCCAAAGTCAGCCTACAGTCAGCCTTTCACATTTGCAGGTTTAACTTTTGCAGATTTGATTATTCGTGGATTTGATTAATATGGTCTCTTTAAGAATTTCTAGGCCCTCTATTGTGACTCTATGATCGGCATGCACAGAAGTTGGCCATAGGGTCACCTAGGCAGATCTAGAGATTTCTAGAGAGGTATTCTTCCAAATTAGAAAAATAGTGGTCTTTTATTTAATAGGGGCTTCCCCCCTGTTACCCTTAACTGCCACAAAAGTGGAGGACTCTTTCATGTAATATGTTACTAATTGTTCACTGGATGTTAATTCTGTCATACATGCTAAATCAGGGATGGGAAATGTGTTATCTTCACAAAATATCCTATAGATGTTGGAATCGAATTCCCAGTATTCCTCACCATTACGTATGCTGAGTAGGACTCCTGGGAACGATAGTCTCACAACTTCTGCACGATTGTCAAATTCAATAGCTGCCCAGTGCTATCAAGTTTATGGATTAAATGTGATTCCACTATATAATGACAATGACTAACATCCACAAATTTTACAACCCCCGGTGTATTAGATGACCTTTTAACCCTGGAAAATCCTCACTGAACTTGGAGATTGTCTAGTATGCTGGGTTAAAAAAAACATCCTGTTTTGGGTTGAGGTAGGGGAGGTGGGCAGCTGCCCTGCACTGGAGCAGGGCACCCGAAGCAGCAGCAGCTGCTGCTGCACTCCTCCAGCATGCTTGGCTCCTGCTGCTGGGCTACAGCCTCACCAAGGGGCTCTTCCACTCTATGCTCACCTCGGCTGCCAGTGCGGCAACAAGGGAGGAGGACATAAACTTGACGGACAGCCACACTGCCTCCTCCTCCTCTGCCACCGCCGCACTGACAGCCAAGGCAGACATGGAGTGGAAGAGCCCTTCAGGGAGGCTGAAGCTCGGCAGTGGGAACCAAGCGGTGCCTGAGAGCTGCCCTCTGGCGCCGCTTGGCTCCCACTACCAGGCTTTGGCCTCAACAAGGGACTCTTCCACTCCATGCCTGCCTCAGCAGTCAGTATGGCAGAGTTGGTGAAGGAGGCGATATACTTGCTGGATGGCCTCGTCGGCTCCTCATCCTCTGCTGCACTGATAGCTGAGCTAGAAGAAACAATGGGCTACACTATTTTGTATATGCTGACTGATCTTATGCCTATTGATATTGCAAATGAAAAACAATTATTGTTCTAAGCCTGTTTGATTTCATTGTTACCCTATTTGCTCCTATGCACTGACAGCTGAGGCAGGCCTGGATTGGAAGAGCCCCTCGGTGAGGCTGAAGCTCGGCAGCAGGAGCCAAGCATCACCGAAGGAGCACAGCAGCTGCTGCTGCTTTGAGTGTCCTGCTCTAGTGCAGGGCAGCTGCCCACCTCCCTCACCTGTTAGGAGCCTCCATCTTGTTTTGGATTCAAAATTGGAAGTGATGTTTTGGACCCAAAAAAAGGAGGTGATGAGCATGGTGGCTGCTGGTGGAGGGGAGACTGCCTCAAGGCCCAGGAAAGGAGGCTTTGGGGCCTGAAGGGGCTGGCAAGAGGGGTAGTCTAATATGATGAGTATATCCAAAAACTGAAAATTTAAATTGAAAAGTAGGGGGGCATCTTATGCACCCAATCATCTAGTACACCAGAAAATAGTACTAATATTTCCAGATTCAAAATATTAATGTTTTCATTTTACATTAAATGCAATATTCTCTGAACAAGAACACTCTCTCAAGAGATAAAATGGAGATTTTACACTGTATACGGATCACATTTGTTGTTTTGCTTTTTTACAAAATAGTTTACTATTTTGTAAAAAATAGTTTACTATTTTGTTATCAGTTTTTAAAACAAATGTCTCGCCGGAACTACTTTTGAAATGCTCTTTTCATAAGCATTATACTTCTTTTTTCCCTCCTCATGTACCTTTCTGTCTTTTCAGTCTGAAGTTTAACCTTTTTGCCTTCTGGAGTGATGCCAAGCAGATACTGGCAAGGAATAGACAAACCTGCAAATAGGTCACCAGCCCTTAAGAAAACAAAGGTGAGCAGGTACTACACTTTTGAGAAAACTGTTTGGATGGGATTTTTGTGGATTATCATAGATCAGAAACTTACCAAAGGAGTCAGCATGTCAAGTTTACCGAGAGAGGAGGCAAGCGGCTCATTCAAGCATTCCATGAGTTTTATTTAGCATAACACCTTCTGCTCTACAGCATAGAAGGCTTTTATAGCCTTATCAAGACACATATTCTTCATCTATTAAAAGGGAATTAGCTTTTGGAAGAATAGCTTTCTTAGACACCAGTACATTTTGAGACTGAATATGTCTGACTAAAGCCACAGAAATATCCTTAGACCACAATTTATATAGGTTAATACTTATGCATTAGCAGAGTGAGACAATGCATTTCTGCTCAGAGGTAGGTCCCACTGAGTTCAATTAGTTGGACTTACAAGTAGTTGCAACTTGTAACTTCATACAAGATTACACATAAATTTGGGAGGAGGGAAATTAATTTGGTATCTCTCCCAATTCCGTGAACATTGATCATTTCTTTCTCCTTCTCTTTCCATTTATACATATTTGAAATCCACGGGTGTCTATTGTCAGTGGTATTTTGGGGAAGAATGGTAAGGAATAGAATTTCTAGCTTTTTAATTTGCCTATGTATATATACTACACTTATTACAGTCATATAAGTTAGTTTACCAAAGTTCCTTCTTTCCCCCGTTGACACAATGGGTTCAGCCCTTGTGCCAGCAGGACTGCTGACCAACAGGTCAGTGGTTCGAATCCAGGGAGAGTGGTTGGGCTCCCTCTGTCAGCTCCAGCTTCCCATGCAGGGACATGAGAGAAGCCTCCTACAAGGATGGTAAAACATCAAAAAACATCTGGGTGCCCCCTGGCAACGTCCTCGCAGATGGCCAATTCTCTCACATCAGAAGCGACTTGCAGTTTCTCAAGTCGTTCCTGACACAGAAAAAAAAGAAAACTATTATTTTTATATAACTATAACACTTTCATAGCTGTGATTTCATCCAATGGAATCCTGAAAAATGTAGTTCAGGACCTTTCCTATGTTTATTGAGACATTTCTGCCAGAGAAATGGAATATCTCAACAGAATACAAAGCATTAGAGCCCGTGGACCATAAGGTGTCAGCAGATAGAAACAAAGGAGCTACAAGCAGTGTTTGCTTTCAACTGATGGGATGTGAGACAACTTTCTTTGTTTTTAGTCAATTACTGTCTCTAATTGTAATCAATAAAGGTGCATTGTGAATTATCCATGACTTCATTTCACTTCAGCCTACACTTGAAATTGATCGATCACCAACAATGGTCCACCCTGGCCTCACATCGGGAGGCATGGAGAAGCACTATCCACAATGCTGCGGCCTCTTTCGAATGGGTCTCACTTGGAAAAACATCACCCAAGGAGAGCCTGCAACCGAACTTGCCTATCTCAGATTGGCCTTTTTAGTCATCAACGCGCTTGTAAAAAGCGTGGGATGAGTCCTTCCTGAATCTTCGTTCGCGAAGTAATGCCGAGACACTTGAAACAAGATTTATTAGGAGCTAAATGGATCAGGCCTTCCATAATATTATAGTGTCTAATATTTCTATTTTGATTTTGGTGGGTGAGGGGTCAAATTTATCAATATACTTTAAAAATATTGTTGATTGCTTTTGTAACACCAATGACTTAGCTACAAGTTCTGGGCTGGGAATTATTATAGGCTACATAGGGACTCAGGCTATGTTCTCTATGAAATATAATATTCCTGTTGAACAGATGGATGGAACTCATTTATTTGGGGGCACTGAAATGTATCTGTGAAAGAACCCCCCCCCCACCTCCAATTGCCCCAGTAGAACATATAGGCCAATTGAGGGGGGGGGGAATCTTTCAAACCTCTTTACCTGAAATATCTCTCTGGCCTTTTATGCCAGATAAGTGATGAATTGGCCACACCTCTAGTCCCGTATATAGCCAATTAATCATATAGAATGTACATATGAGATTTCAATTCAGCTAGGAACACCTAATGAACTGCTTGAAAAAGCAACTATAGAATGTTGCACCTAGACTGAGCCTTCCACAAGTTCCAGCAGCAGAACAGATCTTGTGAAAACTTCTCATACAGCATTTCCGCTGCAATTATGTCACTGCAAGATATAAGTTATTGTGGGGACGGAAAGTATCCTCCAATGTAGCTGCGGATCTAATTTATCCATATGCCAAAATGGGAGTCCTTTCCCTATCTTGCTGGATTAAAAGGATAGCCAGGATGTACCCAAATTGTGGGTCAATTTATCTGGATTCCACTTTCACAAAATCAGCTGACCAAGAACCTGTTGTGCAGTCAATCCTTGCCTTCCCCTATTCTCATAATTTTGCTCAAAAATCTTAGAAAATAGAATGCTGCTTACCTGGCAACCATATTGTACACTGAGAACTTTTCTCACTGGCAGACCATCCAGCGTTTCTTGGAATGGATTGCCATCACTTGATCAAATTTCTTTTTATAGGTTTATTCATTTATTCAATAGGAAGGTTGAGGGTTTAGTTCAGTGGTTCTCAACCTGTGGGCCGCGGCCCAGCAGTGGCTGCAAGAATTAAAATCTGGTTCATGAACCTTCTTCCTCTTTATTTATTTATTTATTTCCTGCTCCTTTCTGCAGCGATAACCAATCCCACCCCTTTTGGTACTAATGTTGGAGAGATGTCTCTGGTCAAAGTGGCGGAAAATGCTGGGAAGGCTGCTCACTAGAAAGGAAAAATGAAAATGTCTGGGAAGGCAAGTGGGTTCTGGTCACGTTCAGCACAATATTCAAATCATACGTTCATTTATAAAGCATAAGTCATTCGATAAGTAATATACATAAAACATCATTATGGCTTTGTACCGTGTCCGGAGAGTGGCTGAAACATAAAGTCCATCTGGTATAGTCTGTATGAAAATCAGTCCAAAGTCACTCAGGGAATATCCCCTTTTTGGCTCAATGAGAGCAACAGACACGGCAACAAAGTCGGTTGCATAATGATGTTTTATGTATATATGCCTTATCGAATGCTTTATAAATGGTCCCTTACTTCTAACCTGACTTTTGTAATAGACAAAAAAGGTTTGGAACCATTGGTTTAGTTGAATTATTGATGAAATTCTCAAATTAACATTTACAGTGTAGAACTATAATCCATGACGGTACTGCTTCGATCAACGTAAAACGCCATGTGTCACTAGGATTCTTAGAAAATGACAACATAAAAATCCAACATTTAACCAAAATCATGACACTATTAACCCAAAACCAAGTTGATGTATCATTTTATAAATAGAAGAATGACAGAAAGTTTAGAATGACAGAAACAGCTGTCATTACTTTAGCGTAACTAATGAGAAATTCCTGATAGTTTTTACCATTGCTTTTCTTTTATAGTTAGAAGCATTTCTATTGGATATGTAATAGATGGGAAAGGATTGCATTCTTTAACTAAATTAAACCATCTTATATCCGTTTTTAGAATTTTCCTTATTTTTATTTTCCAAACTACCAAAAAGAAAAAGAAACACAAGCAAAAGAGTCATAACTGAAAATTGTACTTCAAGGACAAAATCTTTAAATGGTCATATCTTCCATTTTTGTTCCAAATTTTTATAAAGCGCTCAAACCTTCTAATCATAATAAAATCAAATCTATGTATCCCAGTTTCATGCAATATTCTATAGACTCTGTGTGCTAAGAACCATAAAGATAAGAAATGACACAGACAACAGCAGTTTACGGACTGTCAAACTGAAGCCTATCACTCTGGTACTAACAGTTTTGATTCAGGATGTCAAAAGAAATTACCACTCTTCATGCATAGTTACAATAAAATAAAGCTGTTTTAGGTTGCATATTTATATTCTATTTTCTTCAGGTGTTTGCCCTGTGATTTGTTTCTTTTGTGGCTACAATGATTTATGACACTTTGTTTATTCTCTAAAGGAAAATGAGAGAGAACAAAGACAACTTAGAGGGATTCTGACTTTTGGATAACATATTTATATTTCCTTATAACTTGATCAGCAGCTTATATATGGGCAGCCTTAGTGTATGATATGTATGGCCTTACAAAGGCCATTGCATGAGCAAACTGATATATTTAGCACTCTGCTATGGTGCCGTTACCACAAAAGCAAAGGTCCTGCACCTTTCTTCATCCCTTAATGGAGTACTTTGGCTTAAACTGTTTCTCATTTTGTTTTGTCTGAAGAAGGAAAATTATAATTTGACAGTTCCCTGCCCTCAGACTTACCATTTTTTTTAAAAAAAGAAATGACTACAGTATATCAAGTTCATTTCCTGCAAAAGAGAAGCAGAAAAGAAACAAGTGCTATTTTGACAATATCAATGCTGTTTGGCTATTATGAGGATCATGTCTTAACTGCCAATCAGCTGTAATGCTGAAAAACTCCATATCCCAAAATTATTCACCATTAGCCTTGCTTGTTGAGATCAGAATCTGCTCATTCCAGACAGGATGTCACAAGGATAGGGCAGGAATGGCCAAAGTTCAGGGATTGCAACAACCCTACAACATTTTATCATCCACTCAGCTTTTGAGATTCTATATTGTACCCACTTCTTTTGCAATGTCCACAGAGGACATCTATAATATTATAAGAAGCAAGGCATACCCATGATATTTAATTCTGTTTTAATCTATTTGTAGATTTTATATTATACTGTAATGCTTTTAATGTGAAAACTACAACTTCCATGATTCCATACAATGAGCCATGTATGGTAATGTAGCATCAAACTGCATCAATTCAGCAGGGTAGATGAACCCAAAAATTATCTCAATCAGAGAGCCCAGGAACTCGCTCGCACCCTTCCAGAAACCCACCATTATATTGTGATTTTAATTATCTAATGCTGGAATATGTAATTGTCCTCATTCACACACAGCCCTCCTTAAAACTTTGCTAGACATAAAAAGCTAAGGGAAATGTCTGTGGGAACACATCCCCAAACACACAACATGAGTTTTATTCAGTACTTTTTTTATTTAAAAAAGGTGGCAATCAATATTATTTGCAAGTGCATGTACTACCACTGTCTTTTCATTGCATTTCACCCTCATCCTCTAATTCCTTCATTATTCTCAATCTCAATACCATTTGAAATCCAAGAAAATTAAGGATAAAAATGACACGATGGCTCCCTTCTTTAGATGTTTTCCTGCCATACATCAAAGGATCAAATTAATTGACTAGAGCTAATCAACATATAAATGTTGAGTAAACACTTTCTTTTTTTACTGTATCACTACAAATTTTTATTCAGAAGCCCATCTTTTTAAAAAATGTCATTATGAACTTGTTTGGTCAATTAACCACACTTTCTGACAGAAAAGTTAGAAATGCCATGGCTCAGAATCTCCCGGATCTTTCACGATCTCTTGACTGCCTTCTATCGCGCTCTCGGCCGCCACCTCCTCCTTCTACTCCTCCACCGTTGCCTCCATGGCCACAATCTTTAGATCTAGAGCTACGCTCATGGGATCTGGATCTATGTTTCTTACAATGGCGGCCATACAGTTCACGTCTCAATTCTAGAGAAATGGGTTTCAAATGCATGAAGTTACAGAAACCTCCTCATGTGCACTCACCCATTTCATGCTGACGACAACATGCTTCTCTGAAATCTGTCACAAGGGAGAGCTCAGCATGAATTGGTTGCCCACTATACCATCGACTGTTTAGGTCAATCACAGCCTTTTCTGCATCTTCTTCACGTCAAAACTTTACATATACATTTAAACACTTTCAAAATGCCAGTATATGACTCAGTATACCACCTATAAGCTATAATTTTTACTGTCGTTTCCCTCCATTTGGTTATCAATACCACTATCTCAGAAAACAAGAGAACAAGAAGTGAAATATTGTTGACATCATCTTGCCGCACACAGTTAAACAAGTACTAAATGCTGGTAATTTTCCTGGATTCTTTTCTCCTCCAAGGCATGCCTCTATTTTAAAATGTCACGCATGCTACTATTACTACTGTTTTACCATTTGTCAACACATCACACTACCTGCTTTAGCATTTCTCGTGAGGGACTTTAAACCACTGGCATGAAATTCCTATGCATTTCCCCCTTTTTAATGTACCAAACTTGATTGTCACCTATGATATTTCAAAGATCACTCCTCATATAGACATCATGCTGGAAATTAGATGCAGGGCTTTGCTTTCCATGGAACATTATGCAGAGGCACTCTGGCTAATAAATCTTTGGAGCTAATGCATTCCAGATGGAAGCCATGTCTCACAGATTTAACCTTCCTAAACCCTTCCAAAAATTCCTCCCACCAAAAGCTCTCTGAATGAGCTATGTATGATTGAAATGGAATCATTAATATATGGCATCTACACATCACCCTGGATCATAATTACTTGCAAAAAGCCTTATGGCCTTTCAAAAAAAAATACAGCTCTTTGAGCAATCTGTGACAAAAAAAATCACACCAAACACAGTGGACATTTACAGTTTAATTTCTTCTCCAAACCTTAATGCCATTAACAGATGCAATAAAGAGAACATCCACTTCCGTTGCCTTAACTTTTGTACATGCATAACAAGTAGTGGAGAAAAAAAAGGGATCAAGTCTCTCACAGAAGCCACTAATTAACATCACGGTTTAATCATGTCACCATGTTTAGCAGGCTACATCATTAGTTTATGTCAGACTGAAGCAGTGAAACATCTAAACACCTACATGTAGATTCTTACAAATTTAGTCATGTGAAGCAAGAAGGTCAGTGCTAGACAAGAATGCAGCTACACCTCTGATATTTAGAAACAATTACAAATCACCATGATAATAGACTAAGGTATCTTGGCTTCTTTGCTCACATGATTTATAAAATCAATTGTTTGTTTTTTAAAAAAAGATTAATAAATATTACAGATTAATCTTGAATTGCAATTATCTACCTTTCCTGCTTTGTTGCTAATGAGAGGTATATAGAATGAAATATATCACTTCTTACCTCACAGGGGACTCAGGGCGGAGCACAACATTCAACGTCGGGACATTATACACAAACATTAAAATCACTTATATCTATTGTATAGTCAGCTATTTAAAAGCATCTCAGGACACCATGTCGGCTCATGTTAGTGGAGTAGGAGTAAGAAGAATACAAGAGAGCCTCACTGCTTTATGTTCAAGTGCTTTAAATGGCAAAATTTAAAGGCATAATTCAAGATCACATTTTCATTAGTGTCATGGATGTTAAAAATGCCCTCTTCTCACACAAATGAAATCAATGGGGTTTTCAAGTACAGGTTGAATAACCCTTATTGGGAATTCCAAAATACTCCAAAATCAAAAAATGTCCATGTGGATAATTGAGATATTGACACCTTTATTCAATGTAAACAAACTTTGTTTCACACACAAAAAGATAGAAAAATATTGTATAATATTAGCTTCAGGCTATGCATATAAGGTATATATTAAACATTAAAATGTGTTTTGACTTGACTTCTATCTCCAAGATATCTCATTGTTTACAAATATGCAAATAGGTTTTTTTCAAAATCTGAAAAAAGTTGATATCCAAAACATCTGGACCTAAGCAGTCAAGATAATGGATACTCAACCTGCACCAAGACTGTGCCTGCACCAAGACTTAGCTAGTATCTGCTGATAATACTTAGGGCCCTTTCACACAGTCCCATATCCCAGAATATCAAGGCAGAAAATCCCACAATATCTGCTTTGAACTGGATTATCTGAGCCCACACTCAGATAATGTGTGATTTTCTGCCTTGATATTCTGGGATATGGGGCTGTGTGGAAGGGCCCTCTGCCTCCCTTCTCCTTCTATTGGGAAAGGTAATAAGTAGTGAAATTGATGTCACCTCACTGTGATTAGTGTGGTGCTCACATATAGGTCTCCAGGTCTATTCCGATTAGTCAGGTTTCCTAGTCTGAGGCAGAGATCGTTCATATGATCTAATAATGGCTTCATCCCTACACAGTCTTATATAAATGAGGGACTGAAGCTGCTACCATGTAGATGGAAAGTTATTATCCTATTGCTCAAGTCAGGACTGACTGTGGGTAGCATCAAGTACTATAAACCCATTGAGTCAATACCTGAATGGAAAGCCATTATTTAGGTGAACCCTCTTGATTTAGTGCATGTACTCTAGGTCAGTGTTTCCCAACCAGTGTGCCGTGAGCGATCATCTGGTTTGCCATGGGAAATTGGAACCTCCAATACCCTTTCTTCTCCCTCCTGCCAAACACTTTTTCTTCTCCACTCGGGCTCCCTTCTTCCAAGCCTCGCTCTGCTCGCTTTGCCTCACTTTGTTCTGGGGCAAGTCTGCGCAGAAGCGGGTCACATCTTCCTCCCTCCCCTCCTGAACATGCTCACGCTGCCCCCCTCGGATCAAAATGGTGGCAGAAGCAGCAGTTTAGAAGAAAAAGTAAGTGTTCGGCAGGAGGGGGAAGAATGGGCATGAAGGGGAAGCGGGAGGAAGAGGTCTCTGTTGAAAGCTGGCATGGACAAACTTGGACCTTCCAGGTGTTTTGGACTCCAACTCCCACCATTCCTAGCAGCCTCAGGCTCTTTCCCTTTTTTCCCCTCAGTCATTTAAGCAGGAAAGGGCCTCAAGCTGTTAGGAATGGTGGGAGTTGAAGTCCAAAGCACCCAAAGGGCTGAAGTTATCCCATGCCTGTTTTAGGAACCTTAAAGTGGTGAGCCTCCTTCCAACATTGTGATTCTAGATGGAAAACAAACAACAACATAACATAACATTGTTTGAGTCCACAGTGCTCTCTGGGTGTAAGTGAACTACAACTTCCAAACTCAAGGTCAATTCCCAAGCAAACCCTTTCAGTACTTTCTGTTGGTAATGAGAGTTCAATATGCCAAGTTTGGTTCAATTCCATTGTTGCAAGAGTTCAGGATGCTCTTTGTGTGTTAACTATAAATCCCAGAAACTGTAACTCCCAAATGTCAAGGTCTAATTTCCCCAAACTCCATCTGTGTTCACATTTGGGTATATTGAGTATTCAAGCCAAGTTTGGTCCTGATCCAACATTGTTTGAGTCCACAGTGCTCTCTGGATATAGGTGAACTACAACTCCAAAACTCAAGGTCAATGCCCACCAAACTCTTACAGTATTTTTTCTTGGTTATGGGAGTTCTGTGTAGAAAGTTTGTGTCTTTCTGCCATTCCTGCCAGGATATCTATGTTGTGTTCACCGAAACAGGTCCAGGTTTCACACTGAGTGTATAAATACATTAAAAAGACATATTAACTACATGTATTCCTGTGTTAGAGTGTCATTTTGTGTCATTTTGGTTGGTGGTGTGCCCCAGGATTTTGTAAATGTAAAAAATGTGCCGTGGCTCAAAAAAAGTTGAAAAACATTGCTCTAGTCTAGGTGATTGAGCCTATCAACAGAACTCTCATCTAGGCTGTCTTATGCTACAAATGAGAAATTGTGTGGCCTAGAATAACAAACAACACAGATTAGAAAAGAAATAGGGTCTGTAATATATTGAAGATTTGGAAGCATTTTCTTCCAAATTCAAGAATAGTGTCATTTTGCAAAATGTGGCTGATAGGAGTTTATCCTCCTATTCTAGAATAGGCGTTTATCCTCCTATTCTATCAATCTGAGTCTACTTCAATAAAACTTCAAAAAGGCTTTGTAAAGAAGCATTTGTCTGTTAGAGGGAAGGGTGCTTTTCAACCGAGATTACAAAGTTTGGCTCATTTTCTGATGTATAATCCTATTAAGCTAACGAATGAACTCAGTTTGCCTTAGTGATTGAAATAACAAGTACTGTTGTGTCCCCCCAAACACAGATCCTCTTGGGTACTCATCTATTTGTACTACCTGAAATGCATATTCTGAAACAAATGTATGATAAAGCATCTGATACAGTTTACTGTAAAAATATTACCACATTTTAAATTTCAAACACATATATTTTGTTATAGATTACACAATATTTTGAGTTAAAAGATTATCAACATAAAAGAGACAACACGAGCTGGTGGTAACAAATAACAAGTGTTTTAGTGTAATGTATTGTTGAAAGCTTTCATGGCTGGAATCACTGAGTTGCTGTGAGTTTTCCAGGCTGTATGGCCATGTTCCAGAAGCATTCTCTCCTGACATTTCACCTGCATCTATGGCAGGCAGACAACTCAAAACATCTGAGGGTGCCTGCCATAGATTTGGGTGAAATGTCAGGAGAGAATGCTTCTGGAACATGGCCATACAGCCCGGAATACTCATGGCAACCCACTGTTTTAGTGTAATCTGTAAACACAATTAACAATGAAAATCTCTGTCACCAAGCTATAGAAAACAGTAAACTTGTCTGTGACATAAATGACAAAGTATTCAATACTAGCTGCTCAATGAACATTTTAATAGAAGATTCTAGGAAGAAAAATGTCCATAGCTATAAATTCAAATGAAATATTTTAAAATTACAATTCACCTTATTTTTCTAAACAGCTTTGATGCAGGAGGGGTACAACATGATATTATTACTGTTCATTTACTTACAAAGATCTGGGTTAAGAAGTGTGTCCTTACTTGCCCCCCTCCCCCCAAAAAACCCAATTAAAGCACCAAATGCCTCTTGGAGAGGAGAACCCTGTACCCCATGAATCCAGAGATAATGTCCTTTCATACTGCATTACTTCACCACACTTCCATGGGTGGCAGCACAGATAAGAGGGCTTATATTTGATAATCTAAGACACTCAACCCTTTATATTGTTTTCCCTTGATACCAGCACATGGCAAAACACTGGGGGATTGCCCAACAGTAGAAGGATCAATTCCTAACTTATCTTCCATATTTATTTCCTTTGTACTACAATTGAAGCAGGGAGGGTGAATGAGCAATTACAAAGATGCAGAGGAGTATAGTTACATCTGCACTAACCACTTAGAACACTTTTGAACTGACACAGCAGAGAGTGGTTTCTGTAAGGATTAGATTGGCAATTCTGGAACTGGTTAGAGGTCCAGACGGTGATCATATAAACCACAGAGATTGGCCTCAAACCAGTTTCAGGATCTACAGTATATGTTTCAGGTGACTGCACAGTGATTCATATTCTGCGGAAGTGCTTTTTACCATATGATGTGGTTTATGCTAGAGTGTGCTGTGCATGATGGGCTGTACTCCAGAGTATCTCTCGACTTTGTTTAAGTAAGTTTAAAGGGTTCAAAGCATTATGCAGCATGCTTTTGTAGCATGTGTTGTATAGCCACCACCCTTTGCTATAGATGTGTAGATGTGCCCTATTGTCGGTGGAAGCCCCAGCCACCACAACCTGATTAAATTTGGATTAAATAAAGAGAAAGAGAAAGACAGAGGCATACCTAGGTCCATTTCACACAACACAGTTATGGCATTATAATTCTAGTGAAATGCTAAGTTTACATACTATGAAATCATGGTGTTTGAGGTTATGTAAGGCAATATTGTTCTCTGGCTGAGAATTATATGCACCTATTCCTAAAGTGCAAACCTCAGAATTCCATAGGATGGATTAGATCTGTGAAGAGCATTCAGTAATTACTTAGCATATAGAATTCCTAAATTCTGGTTCTCTTGAAGTTCCTTTTGAGTTCTTAGGATGGAGCAGAATAAGCTCATAATTTCTGAAGCTTCACAGGACCCCTGCCAGAGTAACACTAAAGGTGCACTTAGTCTGAAAGGAGCTGTACGTTAGCGTGCAATGAGGTAGTTAAACAACACACTCCAATCGCCTGGTTGGCTCAGTTACCCTCCCAATCAGATTCCTGATGAAACCAACCATATTGAAAGGAAAGGGGTGGAGGAAAAAATCAAAGCTTTCACTTGTGGTTTAGGATGCTGCACAACCACAGCAAAATCAATAACTTTTAATTCCCTGTCCTTTTTTTTGTAAACATGATGGACTGCCAGCTGCTGTGTTTATACACCCTGACTGGCATTGCACGATGTCACTCTCATTTGCTGGCTTATATAGAGCTTCTTTCTTTTTCTCTGCCACTATGACAAATTCCAGCTCTTTTGTGTGGACCCTGAACACTTCTTTCCCCTATCAAGTGCAAATGTCTGGGAGTGCATCACACCAGTCATTACCCGATGCAAGTTTTTGGGTGTGTGAACATCTGTCTTTTATTGTCATAAGCACACTAAGTATTATTCTGTTACAGTAGAAAATAAGACTGACAAGTGCTACGATACAGATGTAGCCAGACAATGTTTAATGTAGAGAGACGTAACCAGGGATATAGCTAGCTAGATAGATAGATATAAACAAAACTGTTGGCATTACAGATCTTGGAAGGGTGCTTTGTAAATTATCTCAGCTTCTGCAAATGCTCATTTTTCAAGCTAGATATGAAGTCATAGAATCATGGAAGAATAGAGTTGGAAGAAACCACATAGGCCATCTAGTCCAACCTCCTCCAATGCAGGAAAAGCACAATCAAAGTACCCTTGACAGATGGCCATCCAGTGACTGTTTAAAAGGTTCCAAGGAAGGAGCTTCCACTACACTTAGAGACAGAGTTCCACTGCTGAAAAGTTCATACGGTCAGGAAGCTCTTCCTAATGTTCAAGTGGAATCTCCTTACCTGTAATTTGAACCCACTGTTCCAAGTCCTAGTTCCAAGGCAGCAAAAAAATAAGCCTGCTTTCTCTTCCTTATGACACCCTTTCACATATTTATACATGGCTATCATGTCTTCTCTCAATCTTCCCTTCTGCAGGCTAACATACCCAGCTCGCTTCTCATAGGGCATAGTCTCCAGACATTTGATCATTTTAGTAGCCCTACTCTGGATACCTTCCAACTTGTCAATATCTCTTTTGAAATGTGGTGCCCAGAATCAGGCACAGTATTCCAGGTGAGGTGTAACCAAAGTCAAATAGAGAGGCACCATGACTTCTCTCGATCTACACACTATACTCCTTCTGATGCAGTCCTCTAAACTTTCATCCAAGTCATTGATAAAGATGTCAAACAGTACTGGGCCCAGGACCAAACCCTGTGGCACTCCACTAGTCACTTCTTTCTAGGATGAAGAGGAACCATTGGTGAGTACCCTTTCAGTTCGGTCACTTAACTAATTACAGATCCACATAACAGTAGCATTGCCTAGCGCACATTTGACTAGTTTGTTTGCAAGAAGATCATGGGGGACTTTGTTGAGGGCCTTATCGAAATAAAGCATTCACTGCATCTACCAAGCTTGTAACTCTATTTTAAAAAGAGATAAGATTAGTTTGCCATGAGAAATTCATGTTGACTTTTAGTAATAACAGCATTCCTTTGTAAGTGATTGCAGACAGCCTCAACAATCTGCTCCAGAATCGTTCCTGGTATTGATGTCAGACTGACACGATGGTAATTATAATGTAATTGGCCCCCTTTTTCCTTTCTTGTAGATAAGAATAACATTTGCCCTCCTCCAATCTACTGGGATATGTCCTGTTCTCCAAAAATTCTCAAAGATTATTACCAGTGGATCTGAAATTACTTCTGCTAGGTCCTTCAATACTCTTGGATGTAGTTCATCTGGCACTGGAGTAGCCAGGTATTCTTGGACTATTTATTTTGGGTTGCATTTCCCCTATTACCTCATCTACTCCATATTGCTCAGGTTGAATACCAATCTCTTTTTGGGAGAAGATTGAGACAAAGAAGGTGTTGAGCAGCCCTGCCCTTTCCCTTAGTCTGAAGCTCCTTGCATAGGTTCCTACTTCTTTAAAAGATACGATATATCAGGATATATATATAAAAGATATATCTTATCTTTTAAAGAAGTAGGAACCTATGCAAGGAGCTTCAGATATATAAAATCAATATCCTGATTTTCCAGAGCATATTCATACATAGGGGTGGAGATATGGGTGGAAGAAGAAAAAAATGAGGACATGGGAGTAACTTAAAATTCCAGTTGAGAAATACAAAGTAAATCTGTTCCACCATTCTGCAAAGCTGCATATTCCACTGCCAAACAGTTCTTACAGTCAGTAGGTTCTTCCTAATGTCTAAGTAGAATCTCTTTTCCTGCAATTTGAAACAATTGTTCCATGCCCTATTCCCCAATTCATTGCCTGGTGAGATTAGGCAACCCCCACCTTAGCAGCCTCCAAGATCTCAAAACTTGGCTTTTCCATTGTGCCTTTGAAGAGTGATCGGATATTCCCTTTTGTTGTTCCTCCCATAAGGTTTGTCCTCATGTTGCACTTTATATTGCACTTCCCCACTGCCTATTTGAAGGCCTGTCTCCACTATTCCGTCTTCTATAAGCTTTTCCCATACAAATACTTCTTTTTCATCTGTCTCATCCTGAATTTTATCATTTAAACTTGTACTTGTGGCCCGCCCTTGGTATTGATTTCATAGTGTATTCGTTTGTTTTGTTTTCATTGTATTCTTATGTTTTATTGATTTAATCATATTGTTCATTTTGTTGTTTGGGGTTTATTTTATTGTAATGTACTGTTGGTCTTGGCCTCATGTAAGCCACCCCAAGTCCTTATTATTATTATTATTATTATTATTATTATTATTATTTGACCCATCCTCAAAGTGGAAAATACTTTAGTGTATTTCAGCCAACATTTCTTTTCATAACTATCAATCTGTACATGCAAAATGACGCAGCCAGGTCAGGCAAGCTTTTCATAAGTAAACAAAAGAATTTTGAACCATTAGACATAAAAAAAATCTTGCTCCAAAATGCTTCTATGGATGACTTTTCCTTTCACCAGCCTTCACTGATCATTTTCACTTTGCTGACTAGACCAACAGATCTATGCTTTTTCAACTTGTTGCAGATAAAAGTAGTCTTATCTGATTCCCCCCTTTTCTCTCTTCTGCTGTTCATACATGGTCAAGTAAGGGATTACAGTGGCAGCTCTTGCATATCTTGCTGTTTGTATGCAGGCACAGAATGCTACAGTAGGAGCAATTGGCTAGAATAGAATCCCACTTGTTCCTACTTCAAGCTTTATTCTGTTGTTTACTAAGGGAACGCTACTGCAACCAAGCACGAAAGTCTTTGTTTCTCCAATTCCCCTTCACAATTTTCCAAATGCTGATGCTGCCAGAACAACACCAAAACAAATAATCCAAAACAAAACTTAAAAAATATCCTACAGCTAGACGGAGGACACAGGAGAAAGGAGAAGATGGGTGGTCTTTGTTAACTGAAGTATTCCCATGCCATTTTGTGATCTAAAAAGAACTGGGCAAAATGACCAAAGTAACAAACAAAATTTTAGATATGAATGGTTTTCAATATCTTATTTTCTGCAATGCTAGCAATTTGGGCAGTAAATGAAATTTTCACTGGTGGGCAAAATTCTTCATGAGAGGTATAAAGCCATCATGCAACCCAAGCCACTGCCACCTCTCTCTCTCTCTCCCTATTCACAAACTCATATACAGTGTTCCCTCACTTATTTGCTGGGGTTAGGTTCCGGGACCTCCTACAATAAGTGAAAAACACGATGTAAGGATACTCTATTTATTTTAATATTTATACATTATTTTAGTAGTTATACACTATTTTAAGTCTTTATAAACTTAAAATAAAGTGAAGGAAAGGAAGGAAGGAAAGGCCCTTCAAGGCTGGAAGGAGGGAGGGAGGACTGAGGAGGGAAAGCGACTTGGAGAGCAGCGGCGGCAAAACCCCACAGAATAGCAAAAATACCATTATATACAGTATATTTTATATTAATATTTTTTGAAATCTGCGAAACAGTGAGTCCGCAATAAGCGAACTGCAAAGTAGCTAGGGAACACTGTATGTCAATATGCCCTTAGCAACAAAGAAGGCAGTGCATATAGTTTAGAATCTGCTCGTGTCCAAATATATACAACCAAAGTGTTTGTGATGTTACCATGCATCTCATTTTAATCCACTGGCTTCTCTCCTTGCTCATCTATCACAGCATTCAGATTTTTCACTTATCTTCTGCAAGGGGTGTATTCCACGTACACAAAAAAAGCCTGCCCACAAAAAATGGATAAAATTTGGAGGTAAAGAGTTGCAACTACCATATTTTATAATGAGTAACTGGGGGAAGGTATAAGGAAGAAGGGTGAAATGAGTCCACATTTCAATTACAATATAATATAATATGGAAATCTAAAGTTATTTGTCAGGGAAGTATTATTTCAAATACGAAAAGAAGTGAAAATAAGAGAGAATTAAGAAAACTTTTCATATAGACGTTAACCATAAAAAAACTCTAAAAGAGACTATTCTTTGCATGTAATACTTCTTGGTCCCAAGGCGGTTGGCTACCTGCTCCAGTGCTCCTTTTCAGGAATGAAACAATAGCCTAAGAAGAACTCATCAGGGACAAGTCCTCGGCCTGACACATTTGGGACTTGATGCGCTGGTGCTCAATGCCTCTATTTTGCAGCCTTGGGCCACCTCACTGACAAGAGAGTCCCAAGACTCCACCCTCCTGACTGTCTTGATATCATTAGATCTGAGTAGGCAGGCATTCCTGGAAGAAGAAAAACAGAAAGTAGCTGCAGTAACAGCAGGCAAGTCAGGAGAGGTATGGGTTCTAGTTCCCTTTAGCTATAATAAAAAAAAGCTTCCCTTCTTTTCTTTTTTTCTTCTTCTCCTAGTAGTATCCTCCTGACTAAAAAGAGCAGTCACTGCATTGCCCTGATTTAGCTTAACTCTAAATTATAGATAGGGAGGGGAAAATCACATAGCAGCTGCCATGCTGTAAACACTGCAGAAAAGATCTTGCTTCTGGTGTTAAAAGAATGGAGAAACACCATAATTCAATTGATACTGTCAACAGTGCAGCCAAGTGTAATTTGGCTTCTAACCCAGTAAAAATTGCCTCTTATTGAGTACTCTTTGCACACAAGACCTCATGTTGTAACCCTAGAATCATTTCCTTGTGAGTAAGACTCAATGTCCTCATTAAGGGATTTACTTGGGGAGGGGTCATATGCATGTACTAGATCAGAAATAGGCTAAATGCAGCCCATGGTCCATGCCATTCTTTGGCCTTTGAAGCCCCCATCGGTTTCTCAAAGCCCCCTCCAATTTTTGTTTTAAAAACCAGTATATTGTTACCAAAAGGGTTCTGGCTTCACGGTTCAAACTACAATGAAAGAAAACATACAGAAAGCAAAAAAATATTATTCTACAATTACAGGATTATTTAGTTGGGTCTAGGCAATTTGGGCTAACTCATCAACCTTAACAATATCCTCTTACAGATATTGAGTTTGAGGTATCCTTCCTCATCACTGTTGTGGAAATTTGCAAATATTTGCAAATATTATTTATATCTGTAATCACCTTTCACAAATACTGAGAGACTTATTTAAGTGTGTTGTTAGACCTGTTTGATATGCCAGAGTACCTACCCCCCCGGTTGGAGTAAATTCTTTGTCTGGGTAAAATTATAAAGCAACTTCCATTCCTGGTATTGAACTGTGAATCAACACAAAGACAAATCATACCTATTCAATAGGTCTACTCTAGTTTGAAATTACAAAAAGATTCATCTGTATATAATAAATGTAGGACCCTTCCAAAGTCCATTCTGATACTGCTAATGGTAATGAGTACTTACATTTGCATTCACTCTTAAGGCAACAAAGATTCCAGAATATTTGATATGCGACAACTAAACATAAAATTAACAGAATAAATGGGTTATAGAACAGAACCATTGCTTTAGATACATGTGAGTGACAATTACATAGCAACTGAACAATTCATACTTTAAAATTATTTGTAACGAAGAGTAACAGTGTACAGAGATCAAAAAGGCGAAGAGATCCCATAACGCAGCCCAGATTTCTGCTGCGGGCTCCCACTCGGCGCAGATTTTCAAAGTTGTCCGGAGTCTCCTCGCCCCCCCCACAAAGGGAACCTAACAACTCGGCGTTAACAGCTGACGACTTCCAAAGACACTTCATTGGAAAAATCGCGGCCCTTCGGAAGGACTTACCATCGATCCCCGAGGAAGACGGCCTGAGGTCCCAGCTCCCCATCCGGGCAACCGGACAGCGTCTCTCAGAGTTCAGCCCCTAACAACGGAGGAGGTGAAAGCTGGTGACCGGGCGAGAGCGACGACCTGCCCAACGGATCCCTGCCCATCACATCTAATCAAGTCCAATACTGACATCTTGTCCGGTGCTCTGAGGGACCTGGTGAATCTCTCTCTTGAAACAAGTGCCTTTCCGGACTCCCTGAAAGAGGCGAGAGTCACCCCCCTCCTGAAAAAGACATCGCTTGACCCCGAGGTTCCTGCTAACTACCGCCCGGTTGCCAACTTACCCTTCCTGGGCAAGCTCCTTGAACGAGCAGTAGAAAGCCAAATTCGGGTCTTCTTGGATCAATCCGGGGCTTGGACCCGTCCCAGTCGGGCTTCGCGCGGGCCACGGAGTGGAGTCCGTTCTCGTGGCAATCACTGATGACATCCGTCGACAACTGGATCGGGAGGCTCGGCAATCCTAGTCCTCTTGGACCTTACGGCGGCCTTTGATACCGTCGACCACGACCTGCTTCTCCATCGCCTGGCGGCCTCCGGGATCCAAGACAGAGCTCTGGCCTGGCTGGAATCGTTCCTGCGAGGCCGCTCGCAGCGGGTCGAGTGGCAGGGTCAAGTCTCTTTGAAAATCGAATTGGAGTGTGGAGTCCCTCAGGGTGCCATTCTATCTCCCACCCTCTTTAATATCTACATCCAGCCCCTGGCTAATATTGCTAGGAGCCATGGGTTCTCCTGCTACCAATACGCAGACGACACGCAGCTGCTCTTGAAGCTTGACCCAGGGTCATCATCAGTACCGGACAGTTTCAGCCTAGGATTGAGGGCGGTGGCGAGCTGGCTCAGGGCATATAGACTCAAGATCAACCCGGCTAAAACGGAGATCCTCTGGCCGGGTCGTCCCGACCCCGCCCACCACTTCCACTCTTCGAGGGCGAGTCCCTGGCTCCAGCCCCGGCGGTGAAAAGCCTGGGAGTGATCCTAGACGAAAATCTCACGATGGAGGCCCAGATCCAGGCTGCAGCTAAGGGCGCCTTTTTCCATCTCCGTAGGGCCCGTCGGCTGGCTCCCTACCTTCCACCAGAGGCCTTGAGAACAGTGGTCCATGCCACTGTCGTCTCACGCCTCGACTACTGCAACGCCCTATATGTGGGCCTCCCCAGACAACAACTAAGAGGCTGAAACGTATCCATAACGCGCAGCCAGACTCATTACTGGGTCATCAGTGAGGGATCACATTTCCCCCATTCTTAAAGAACTTCACTGGCTGCCCCTAGAGTTCAGAGCCCTTTACAAACTCCTGGTGCTCACCTTTAAAGACCGGCACAACATTGGGCCTTCCTATCTGAGTGACCGGCTGACGGCCCAATGCAGCGAGAGGCCAGCACGCTCCATCAACGGTGACCGCCTGAATACCCCTGGAGTGCGGGAGGCTAGACTGGCGGAAACTCGGCGGAGAGCCTTCGCGCCCCTTCGACTTGGAACTCACTGCCGCCCACCCTCAGAGCCTCTCCGACTCTATCTGGATTCCGGCCAGCCTTGAAGACCTGGCTCTTCCGCCTAGCGTTTGGGACTGGCTCGGTACCCTGGACTACCTGAGCCACCCCTCCTGTTCATATTCCATGTTTTTAAACTGTTGTACATTGTTCACCCTAGGGTTTTAACTGTTGTAAGTCGCCCGGAGCACCGCCGGTGGAGGGCGACTCACAAATATTAAAGTATTATTATTATTATTATTATTACAGTTATCATACCTGATAATGTAATTAACATGAAAGATTGACATTTTCCTCATGGCTGCAGATAAGGCATGCATGGTCACTGCTGATTAACATCCATACTATAAGATAATATTTTCCAAACATATGGAGGTCTGATATTTAGAGAAAATAATCTTTACATTTCTATGATTTTTATATGGGTGCATGATGCTTTTTGCATGTATAAAGATCATTTATCAACAAGTTTGTCCAGCAGAGGGCTCCTTTGAAACAGAATGTGAAAAGGATGACAGGGTTTAGAATGTAATTGAAATGTATAGCAATTTCAAATGCAGTATATATAGATATGGTTTGCTAGTCATTTAAGAAAAATGCAAACAGATTAGTGCTTTGAAACTTTGATTGTGAACAGCTTTTTAAAAATTGGACTTACTTTTCACTGAATTGATGGAATGAAAGGTTACTGTATATAAATAACAATATGTTTTTTTTAAAACACCTCAACACAGTGCCACAGGAGGACTAATTCATTAGTTTTTTATGTAGGGCTCTCCTGATGGTGGATTTAAACTCCCAGCAGCCCTAGTCATGATAAGTCAATGGTGAGAAATTAGAGGTGTAGTATTCAAACAACATATACATGGCTCAACTATGCCCCATCCCATTCTAAACCAAGAATGAAACAGTTTTTGCCCTCCAGATATGATTGGATTACAACTCCTATCAGCCTTAGCCATCACGGCCAGTGTTAAGTGCTGATAAGTGTTGATGGGAGCTGCAATCTGACCCTGCCTCTCTTATCCAATACAGTATTAGAGAAGTTTCACCTTATTGTGGATCATTCTTATGGATAGAACAGAGGTCCAGAAATAATAATTTGAAAATTAGTAATAATGCTAACGTTCATAATTAGAGATGAAACACAAAGAATATAACATATTTTTTTTGTTATAATTCCAGACATTCAAAGCAGAAGACCATAAAACCATGGCATTTAAAACATCTACTAGAAAATTCTCCTCAAGGCAAGCCCTATCCAGTACTGCTATAGCTGGAGAAACATAAAAACCATGTTGGATTGGCTCAAAAGCCCATCTAGGCCAGCATGATGTTCATACAATGGCCAGTCATTTGGGAAGCCCACAAACAAAACATCTGTTCTACTTTCCTTTTCTCATCTGGACTTTCACATAGCTGGAGTTCCTATGCTAAGAGTTATGGCAATTTTATTTCCCAGGTATTTTCCCCCATGAGAAAGCTTAGTTTTTTTTAGCAGCTTCTCCATGATCCCATCTTTGCTAAACTCTAGGAAAAGGAAAGGGAAATAGGTGAGAGAGAAGTACATTGTGTGGAGAGTTTCTAGAGAAAAGATACAACCTATATAAATAAAAATGTTTGTTTGTGGGATTAACATAACTCAAAAACCACTGGACAAATTGACACCAAATTTGAACACAATGCACCTACCAGGCCAAGAAGTGGCCATCACTCATAAAAACACTGAAAAACATAACAGAAGATACTTAACCCCCCCCCCCAAACATTACAGTGCATGGACAAAATCACATATATACACATACACACACACACACACACACACACATACATAAAACACATATACACAGACTGGGCCACAGCAATGCGTGGCAGAGGATGGCTAGTTTTTCATTAAATTTCACCAAAAAGGAAGCAATTTTCCTCCTGCTATGATAATGTTTTCAAAAACCATATGGGTTTTTTTTAAGCCAATTAACAATCTGGGAACTTATTTTGTGCAAAATATATCACATAGTTGCTTTTTACAGGACAAAACATATTTTCTGTGAAGAAAAAATATATTTCTACACATAATATTTTTCCTGCGCCAGCTCCTTCTTCAAATATTTTTCTCTCCCTACTCTGGAATAGTGGTTTTCACCACCATTCCAATTTTGAACTTTGGGTTTTGGAAATTCCAACTGGTCTCCAAAAGTTATAGATTCTAGAGTTTGAAATCCAAAATATGTGAAGGACCAAAAGAGTATTATAACATTCTAGTTAGAATTAAACTTCAGTTTAGCCTCTTAAATTTCAATTTATATTGTCCTGTAAACAGTAATAAAAGATTAGATGCAGTAACATTACCAGTAAAGTAGGAACTGGTGGCTTCCAAATCAGTTGAGCATAACATGTGCTTTAAATTTAAGTCTTAAACTGCTGAACCTATTTTGGCAAAAGGGTTCAGCATACTGCATATCTACTCTAAAGTTTGGATTAAAATCCAAAACTGATTCACCACCCCAAATTAAGACGTCCCCAGATAACTTTTCTCTCTTCCATGTTGTACTGGAAGTTTATGATCTTCTGCTTAAGCCAACTTTTGGTAATTGACTTGTTGCTGAGGAAGAGACTTTTAATGGCTCAATACTGTGCTCTTAATACATAATATATAATTGTGTGTGTGTGTGTGTGTGTGTGTGTGTATACATACATACTATTTTTAATGTAGTAGTGTTTTGTGTTATGATTCATTTAATATGTTTCAATATTATTACTTTTGTAACTTTTTCATTTGTTTTTAATCTGAGATTTAGTTGAGGGACAAAGGTGAGCTATGACTCAGTAAGTAATTCATTTGAATTAATTAGTTAAATCACAAAGTGCACTTCTATCATATTGTAGTTATAGTTTGGAAATGCCTTTCATGGAACTATTAAAATTGGAAAGCTCAGAACACCAAAAAGAAACATATATTGATATGTAGGTAATTCTTTATTTAACCATTTTCAGTTACTGTACAGTGAGAGCAATGCCACCCCACTAGATGCTATAATAGATATTCAAGAAAACAGGATATTACAAAGTGGTTTATTAAAGGATTATAGATTATATGAATTACAGTTCCTTCAAGTTGGAGAAAACAGAATACTGGTTTATTTGAAATCACAAAAACAACACTCCAATTTCCTCTACTTTTAAAATGAACGAAGAGTGAAGCATATTTGTGAAAACATAAGACTCATCTCAACATGTGTTTGTTATAATAAACCAGTATATTATCAGACTAAAATAGTTTTGAAATAATGCCTTATATTATCAACAATATTGGATTAATATTGTTAAGTGAGTACACATGGGAAATCTATTTCAAAATAATTATCAAAACCTAGTATTTATTTATTTGTCTGAAAAATAGAAAAAAATTTGTCTGAAAATAGAGGGAAAAAAGCTTTAAGAGAAGATTCTTGGAAGAAGAATTAGCTTAACATTGGTCGGACAAGTCAATGGAGAAAACGTTACCTGAATTGGTCCTACACAGTTCTCATTATACAAAGTTGTGTTAAATATTAATATACTGATAAAATGTTCCTTGCACAGAAGCCTGAGAATTACTGCTTAGTATCCCAAATGTTGGCCTAAGAATTTATTAATTAAAAAGGAGTTCAAAAACTGTCATCTGTGATTTTTTAACAATCTGATTAAGTGTCCTTAGGCAAAAAGCCTGACACTCATTCTGGTTATCTAATCAACCTGATCCAGTTCTAAAGAAAATTCAAATAATATACGTCTATCTTTTAAAGAATGAATATGTTAATTTTTCTATGATTCCCAGAAAAATGAAACTACATCTCTGCTCATAATGCCAGAGTAGTATGGACCTTAAGACTGCAGTTACTCTATGGGTTACCCTAAGTGCAGTTACCCTAAGTAGCCAAAAAAGACGCCACTTGGAGATGGATAGCAAGGGGCTTAGGATCCGTCAGATCCAAATCCTTCTACCCTCTTGAATGGAGCTGGTTTTCTTATTCTTTCTTCCTCCAAAGAGCAAATGTAAATGACAACCAAGATAAACAAAACAAGCACCAAACCAACTTCCATTATCTTGGAATAAATTTTCAAGTTGTCAGTTCCTTTGTCATGACTTCTTCTTCCCTGGACCCATCCTGTTCTGCCCATAATTCTTGGTCTAATTTACCAAAGACAAACCCGAATGATGCCATGATCTTCAGATACCATAGAGGAGTGTGATTAAATTATAGTTCCTATGATACAGCACAACAATCAGGAATACAACCAGCAGATGCACAACAAAGTAGTTTTTTGTTTATTTTGTAAAAATAAACAAAAAAACTAGCATGGAGTATTTAATACTCTGAACCTTATCTAATGATATCAAGATTCAAATTCCTGTGGAGGCACAAGTTATGCAATCACAAGTTTGCTCCTCAAAACCTCAAGATGCTTTCTTTCTTTCTTTTCTTTCTTTCTTTCTTTTTAACCTACCACTTCCAGAATTCCCCACCAAACATGGCTACTGGCCACCTAGAAGTTCTGTGTTTGTTTTTAGCACAAAAACAAACTCTTCCATGCTGTACAGAGTTGTTGTGAGGGGGGGAAAAACCTCACACGTGTTGCTCTGAGTTCAGGAAGAAGGATATTATAATATTAATAAATAGAATGGAGATATCTAAAAACATAAAGTGCCATTGATGATATTATTCAACACTTGGATTGCAACTCTGTGACAATGACATCCGCGGGACTTAAGTGAATAAACGGGTGCAGGTTTACAGCCTAAGGGCACAATTTGGCATGGCAGCCCAAAGTGCATTTTTGAAAAAGCAGCTGGTGCTTATTCCAGTAAAAAAATACTTGTGCTAAAAGGGGGCGGACTTACAGGAGAAACTATTTGCCTATTGTCTGCACAGTGTTATTTTAACAACAAAGCAATGTAACAAGGAGTTCTATTATTTAGCATAGCATTTGTCTGCGCAGAGGGCTTTTTGAACGTGTTGCTCTTCTGGGGCTTGTCATAATGACTGACATTTTCTGATATTGAGCTAGAAATAATATGGATATTTAATACTACAGAGTTCACCTCAAGTAGAACGGAAGCATTATTGTTATTAGCAATCTATATTGCTGGATGATTTCACCTGACTGTCATATCATGGAACAAACACATTATACAATCTTTAATGTTTCCTATTATGTTTATTTTTAAACAGTTTCATGACAATCACTTGAGTATATTTTGTGCTTTTCCCACTTGAATGTTGACTAAAATTCTACTTTTTAGATCTTTTACACCATTCATGAATTTTTTACAGTATCCATCTGTGCATTGCAATCTCTATTCTCCACGGTTCCACATTGTTTTGGCTAACTAACAGACCCATATGTTGCCTTAATGTATTTCCACACAATGTTTGCAGTGGGGTTTTTTATTTTTGTTTTTTTTAAAGGAAGGGAACAAAACCAAGAAAAACCACAGGGCAAAATAAGCTATAAAGAGTATCCAGATATAGTTAGAGTGTCTTTACTGAGTCTGAAGACATTATGATTCTGCTGCGACAAGCAGCATTTGTCTTCATTTTGTCTGACTGTCCTCATGTGTTATTATTAGTGGCTGTCAGGCTACAGCACAAAAAATAGCATCACTTGACAAAGCAGTTGAATGCATAAATGTTATAACTATACATCTGAGGGAGTGGGAAGCATATCTTTTAAGAACAGAAATGAGGAGAGAGGACAATGAAACTTTAAGTGTAAATGATAACAATTAAGGGGAATTTTCTCTTCTCGTCTACTCAGCTAAATTCAGAACTAATCATTAATGCAAACACTTAGAGAAGTTGCTTGGCCCACGCTTCCTGCATGTCAGCTTTGTTTAAAAGCAACTGAACATATATATGGAACAATCAGTTCCATTATTTTTATTTATAGAAATACTGATAAATACAAATATTATGAAGCCTTTATTATGGAATAGTTTTTTGTTGAAATATGCAACATTTTGGCTCCACACACAGCTGAGTCTTCTTATATAAAACAAGTTTCTTTGACATAACTCTCTGGGCATTTATGAATACAGGAAAATCCACACACATCCTATTCTTATCACCTGGCTATAGAAATAAGTTATGTCTCAAAATGAACACTGTAATGAGCAAAGACTCATTACAGGAATAAGCTAGAGGAATGCTACTGGATGTGTTAAAAGAATGCTAGACAAATTCTCTGGAGGAAGTTGAAAGACAAATTTATTCTGCTAATATTCAGTTCTATTTCTATGAAAGCAATCCCCGGAAAACTAGGGAATTTCTGCTTCTCCAAGGTTAAGGTGAAATGGAAGATTGCTTTTTATGAAACAATACTGGGCTATTCGAAAGAGCTCCCCTCCTTTGCCATGTTGGAAAGCTTTTTTTGTAGAGAGTCACAACAGGGTGAAAATATTTGTCTTTTCTAAAACTGCAGCTGACATTTAAAGGAGAACATCTGCAGTGCACTGCCCAGCACAATCTCTCTTCCCCTTGGGATGTGCTTTGCCAAACAAGAGGGAGGGATTATGATTTGCAGCCAAAGGCTTTTCTTTTCAGCCAGGGATATCTTTCTGAGAAAACTTTGTGTCCCTCCAATGACAATTTTAGTTGGAAAATAAATGAACTCCATGAAAACCCAGCACAGAATTCCTTCTGCTATATTTTTATTTCAGTCCATTACTACAATAAACACTTTGCTGCATAGAGAGAGAAATCACAAATGACCTGCTTTGCTCAAGAATATGCCATGTGCCACCTCTGTTTGTCATGGACTTATTAATATGGATGTCACAAGCAGTTGAATAGTGGTTCTCCTAAAGGTGAACATTCCTGTTTGCATGTTCACAGACAGAACCAAGGAAAGAAGGTTGACCAACGCAGCATGCAGAGAGAGCCGACAGATTCTGAAGGATATGCAGTTGCAATGAGCTGTCTGAGGAAAAGGTTGGTAACTACAACATGTGGTCTGACCTGAGAGAACCTCAACTAAATACAGTGGAAAATGATGGTCCCTAAGTAACGCTAAGTTTCTTTTGTAGACTGTATTGTACATTGAATGGGAGGGGGCACCAACTTGCCCCTTGTCTTGTATTGCATAATTAGCAAGGAAAAATGGTTCAAAACTCATTTTGGATGTAGGGGGCGCTGGTGATTCGATTCTGAAATGATTTCCGAAACCATCTGGAAAAAAGTCAAAATTTCTGAATTTTTCAAAAATTCCGAATCGCTTCGTTAATAGCGGGTGTGATTGCACAATACGCGAAAACCTGCAAACGGGACAGGCAAAACTTGGGGGATTCCCTTTCCCTCAGTTTTAGAACACTTCTGACAAAACTTGCCACAGAGGTAGAAAAGATTCTCCTCTGTCAGCATACTAACTTTCAACGTATAGAAAATTCCTGGGGTTTTGACAATTTTAAAAGTAATATCAGTAATTTAATAAGGAATATTACAAGAAGAAATGTGCTGTTTCCAGGATTCTCTTGGAAAATTTAAATCTATCTATTTTGCGTATTTGTCTAGAGCATACCCCTCCAAATATGAGAAAATGGAATTTATCTCATAACATTCAATTAATTTAATACATTTGCTTGTTTCCAAGATAAGTGGAGGCAAGGCCACTGTTCAACATTGCCCCACCCTCCCAGATCAGGAGGGAAAAATCCCCAGAGGACTGATTTCTTGACCGTCCTGTGGACGGCAGCATCCCACCCAGGCCCTCCAAGTTGTGGCTGCCCACCGTTGGCCAGCGTTCCACCCAACTGCCCCAACCTTCAAAGACCAGGAGGGACAAATCCCCATGAGGACTAACCATTTGCCTGCCCTGTGGATGCCCCAAGGAAAAGATGAGATTAGTAGATTTCTAGTTTCAAAAAGTACAACGTGTACCACCAAGGAGAGGGAAACGGCCATCCAAACTGTTATTGTGTTGTTCCCCAAGGGAAAGATGAGATTAGTAGATTTCTAGTTTACAAAAGTACAACTTGTAACTCCAGGAGGAAAGGCTCTAAAACGTTGTATTCCCTGCTTCAGGAAGAGAATTATTAAGGAGATTGAAGTAGATTTCTAGTTTCCAAAACTACGTGTAACCCAAAACAGACAAAGGGTATTTTGTGGTATTTTGTGTATTTTGTGTATTTTGTGTGGTCCCCCAAGGAAATTATTTGTTCCCAACCCAGTCCTTCCCCTGCAAAGCGGTGGTGTGTCACCTTTCCCACCCAAGCAGCCTGCCCTAATTCCTTTCCCTCCACGTCCCCGGCTCGCAATGAGACCACGAGGCATGTGCGGCCCTTTTTAAAGGGCAATGGCTGCCGTGCCAAAATGGATCAATACACCACAAAAATATGCCACTATATACAATGTCAATACACAGCGCTAAATTATAACTTCTTAAAGGGGCAGATCTGTGTGCTGAAATAATCACGAGTCGAATTGTAGCAAAAGTATCAAAATGTATTCTTCACAATAATATACTGTATCATAGCATTATCACGTATAGTGCAATATCACAAGTAGTGCAATGTTGTACATATATTTTATATCTTACTGCAAATCAATATCAAATGGTTGTCAAAGCCCTTACATACATATAATGGGCTATAACGGCGCATACACAGGTCTGAATACCCCTGTGGGTGATCCGGAGCTTAATAACTCACGGATTGGGACTGAGTCAATGGGGGAGCCTTGAAGGGTGGGAGAGCTGGGAATCTGCCGGGTGGGCAGCGCTGCATTCGGCCCGGGAAGATACTTGCATCAGCGATATGAAAAAAAATGCTAACGTGTGACTTCCCGTCTTGACTTTGAGTCCTTATTTGGTGACTACAACCCTGGGGAGGAGCGGACAGAAGTCCAGATCGCCCTGAGGAAGCGTGGTTACGCGAAACGGCCATCTTGGCGGCGTCAGCTTACCTCTCGCCATAGGCGCCTGCACACCCGGCAGATTCCCAGCTCTCCCACCCTTCAAGGCTCCCCCATTGACTCAGTCCCAATCCGTGAGTTATTAAGCTCCGGATCACCCACAGGGGTATTCAGACCTGTGTATGCGCCGTTATAGCCCATTATATGTATGTAAGAGCTTTGACAACCATTTGATATTGATTTGCCGTGCCAAAACCCCACCCCTCCTGAGGTGGTTTTCCCTCATTGGCTGGAGTCAAGCATACCAGCATGCAAGCAGCTGCTTGCCTCCAAAGGCTGATTCATTTTTATTCACTTCCTGAATTGGAAAAAAGATGGCAACAGTGGCTTTGAAGGGGCAAGGATACTTCTGGGTTCCAAAATCGCTTCGAAATCGCTTCAAAAAGGAATTTGATCTGAATTTAATCCAAATTATGAAGATTCTGACTGGATCTAACCATGCCTACTATCCACAAAGTCATTTTTGATTTTAAGCTATATTTTAAAACAATGGTTATCTGCCTCGAATCCCTAACTGAAGAATAGGTGAGATTTAAAAAAACATACTTATTATTTTCCAGCTTTTGTCCAATTTTGATTTAGGCAGCCTACAGCATTTAGGCTCCCTGGTAGTGCTCCCTGGGAGCGGGGTGAGCTCCTGCTGTTAGCCCTAGCTTCTGCTGATCTAGTAGTTCGAAAACATGCAAATGTGAGTAGATCAATAAGTACCGCTTCGGCGGGAAGGTAATGGTGCTCCATGCAATCATGCTGGCCACATGATCTTGGAGGTGTTTACGGAAGCCGCCTCTTCAGCTTAGAAACCACAGAGCTGCTGAATTTACTGACTGAAAGATTGGCAGCTCAATCCGGGGAGCGGGGTGAGCTCCCGCTGTTAGCCCCAGCTTCTGCCGACCTAGCAGTTCGGAAAGATGCAAATGTGAATAGATCAATAAGTACTGCTTCTGCGAGAAGGTAACGGTGCTCCATGCAGTCATGCTGGCCACATGACCTTGGAGGTGTCTATGGTTGTCACCTCTTCAGCTTAGAAATGGAGATGAGCACCATCCTCATGACTACACTTAATGTCAGAGGAAACCTTTACCTTTTTTACAGTATTTAAAAATAATAATTGAAATTCTCAAAATGCAAAAGTTTAAAATGGATTAAACTATCATTTTTTTACAACTTGTTAAAAACACTGGAATGTAATGGGAATAACGAGGATGCTAATGATTATTGTTATCCCTTTCCTCACCTGTGCTTCTTTTCTAAAGATATCTTTGTTCTGCATGTGGTGTGAACATTGAAGGGGTTGTATGGAACTTATAGTTTCTGGAGGGCAGCCTTGTTAGTCTTTTGTGGTTTATGACAACCCTTTCTAGAATATTACTATGATTTGTTTCGGAAAATCCTGGAGCAACTCCAGATCAAGTACTACGGCTGTCAGCACTGCCAGTCAGTCAACAGAGGAATGGCTTTCTAAGTTTAAAAGTGTTTATTTGGATGATTTGTATTTGGATTATTTAAGAGTGAATTTAAAAGCTTTATCATGATTTAGCCTGCTGTTTTCTTACAAAAGACAGGCTATCTAAAACCGATCTTAGAATGTTTTAATTCCCTTACTTTCTACCTTCTTAAGCAATACCACTGCAAATATCATATATGTAATATAATGTTAATACTATTAGAATTTTATGTAGACAATTAAATGAAAAGCCAAATGTGTCAAAAGTATTGGGGCACAAACACACAAAATAAAAATAAATTGGTGTAATAAATTGCAGTGTGTATAAATATTTGGAGACCACAGATTTGTTATATGGTACTGAGGAAGAAAAAAAAACTTGACTCATTTCTTAAACATTTATAAGGCAATAACGAGGCTTAAATTCTGAATCAAATAAAAAGCAAAAATAAAATAAAACAAGCAAATTAAACAGCCAGCCAGATAATAAATTGTACACAGTTTAAAAACAATACCCTTGGGTTTTGTCTAATAGTAGTAGTCACCATTGAGAGAAAACTCTGTTTGGCAATGAAGTCTGCATAAGGGGATGGGGGAGGCAATCTAGTCCTGATGAAAGTCCCTTACTCATGTGGTTTTTCTCTTTGGGTTTCTCCCTCTTGACACTTCTCTTGCCTTCTTCCTCCTGGCCTTCCGGAGGATCTTTTGGGAGTTCCAAGGGAAGAAAGAGTCAATGAAAACTATCAATTTCCATTCTGTTACCAGAAGCCCTCTATGGATCACTAAGTGCTCCCTCAGCAGATGAACCCCATGGAAATAATCTACAATCAACCACACCCTCCCCAAATATATTTTAAGCCACATTTTAAGCAGACCAACATAAAACAATAAATTAGACAAACATACCAATGTTAGTGGTGAATAGGAACTCCCTCCCTAAAGATATCAAAATGGACCCCTCCTTACCCTCCTTTAAAAAACAACTAAAACCTTCTTTGAATGCAATTTTCTGCCTCTTGGCAGGGGGTTGGATTAGATGGCCCATGAGGTCTCTTCCAACTCTGTGAATCTATGATTCTTATACATCCAAGCATATAGAGAGGATGAGATGTATAATATCATGTATAGTCATCCTGGCACAGAAATGGGCTGTCACTTTGACTATGCCGGCTTTTAAATTCAAATTTTTAAACTAATTTCATACTTTTTATCTTATTTGTCTTCTCTTTTTTTGTTATCCTTAAGTTAGGTGTAAATTTGTAATTTTGCTAGTCTTTATTATTTTACTGTGGATGTCAATTTATTTTGAGGGACTTGGGTGGTTTTGGTTATTTTGTTCTTTGTCCAGCACCTTGCAGCATTGAATGTTTGCTGATTTGTTGTAAATCGCCCTGAGTCTCTATGGGGAGATAGGGAGGGATATAAATAAAGTTTCATTATTATTATTATTATTATTATTATTTGAATATATACAATCCCTATAAGCAGTGGTTCTCAACCTTTGGGCCTCCAGGTGTTTTGGACTTCAGCTCCCACTGTTCCTAAAAGCTGGTAAGCTGACTGGGATTAATGAGAGCTGAAGTCGAAAACACCTGGAGGCCCAAAGGTTAGGAACCACTGCCCTATAGGGTTCAGGGTGAACAATCAAGACGGCTTAGGTGCACAAAGGATCCAGGGAGATTTTTAGAGAAAGATGTACTCCTGAAGTCATCTTCCCCAGGCTTGTCCCAACACGTTTGGGGCTACAAACATCATCATCCTGACCACATACATACTAGCTAGAACTATAGGAGTTGTCACAGAAATGGAATGAGTTGACTGCTCTGAGGTTAAAAATATGGAGTGGTGCTTAAATATGAGATCCATAGTAGAAGTGGCCAAACTGTAAGCCTCTCTGAGTCCCCTTTGGGGTGATAAGAGTGGGATAGAAGTATTGTATGTATACACACACACAGAGGACTCTTGGTATTCTCTGGAATTTGAATCCCCCACACCAAAACTTGTAGGTGCTCATGTCCAATTATATACAAATAAAATGGTGTCCCTTATATAAAAATGGCAAAATCAAAGTTTGCTTTTAGGATTTTTTTTGGGAGGGAGAAAATCTTATTTGTTTGTATTTATTTACTTTATTTTTATCTGCCTTTCTCCCAATATAGGGATTCAAGGTGGCTAAAAATAAATATGATATAATGCAAATTAAAACTATGTAAATACTTTAAAGTAATATAAAAATTTAAGAAAATCAAACATTAAAATATACATTAAACTTCACACCTACCCCAAAATCCTAGATACAGTACATCGTTCCTGTAAGCCCACCTGTCATCAGTCCATAAACACCCATTGCAGAAGAATATGAAAGACAAGTAGAAATGGGGCTGAACCCATTAATATGGAAGGCTAACTGCATATAGTACACAACTGTGCACTAATGTCACAACTTGTACATTTGTTGCTTCAAGAAAAGTCACATACAATCCTATAGGTTGTATTCCAGGTGTGATATTATTCAATAAATGAGTAATACATTTCTAGACAACCTAGCAGGAAGTGTAGAGTTTGGAGTATTTCAGAAATGTTTTTGGGGACAATGCGCTCTACATACTCCAAACTCTACACTCCTCAGGTTCAGTCCGACAAACAAGTGGTACCTTCCATACTCTCAATCTCCTATAATCTAATACTTAATTTTTGGGAGAAAATAAGCTACTTAATTTCCTTAATGTTGGTTCTGCCACAGAAACAGAACATAGGAGCTTGCAGCTCATCTGTCAACTAGTTATGTAGTTTAACACATCCGTATGTTTAAATTATGTGATGTTTTGGCATTTATTTTGTTCTTTATTTTCCCCCTGCAGTGGACTTTGTGTTCCATCATTCAAATCCACAGTGTGGGAACACACATCTCCTTCTTTCAATGCATGCCAAGAGGGGCCTCCATTTCTCTGTCTTGTGTTATCTTTCATGTGGTCCTCAGATAGACTATTCTTGAACCAAAATCAAAGGTTTTTTTCTGAAAGGAGTGCACAGGCTGCTATTCCTATTTTACTTGGCATTTCAAACTAAACCAGGGAGCTGCTCTGATGTTTGCGATTTTCCCATCTCACAAGAGTCATACGTAGTGAATGACAGAGGACAGCACTTTTGGAACTCTTCAATCAGTTAAGGATTTCTTATTATAAATCTTATTATCATCCTTGTGAAGGTGAAGAAAGATTTTTGAATGTCTAAAACTGTTTCAGTTCTGCCTCTGTGGAATATCTTTTTAGTCTTTCTAAAGGCTACAATAAAAATTTATACAGAATGCACAATGACACATGTGCACTTCTATGCTATGGATTAGCAAACAAATGTATACTAGCTAATCATAAAATTGCTCAATAACCTTACTATTGCTTCCTTCTTCATTACTAATTAGAACCACATCTTGAGTTTGCACCAGTGTATCTGTTCACTTTTAGTTTGGGATAGGAAGGATTGCAAACAGCCTGCCAAGTAATTGTGTGAACTTTGCAATTCCTTGAGCTCTGGAAAAGTGTTCATGAAATTGAAGTAGCATTTGATCAGGTGGGTGGGGCTGTTTTTATTACTATTTAAAATATTTATGTCCTACCTTTTATGGAATTTCATAGCAAAATATAGTATAAACAGTTAAAAATGATCCCGGTTAAAACCATAAATAAATTGAACAAAGAAAATGAAGCAGTTAAAACAAAGTGAAAACCTATGCACACTTATATGTATAAAAATAAATACATCTGCAAAACTTTTAATAAACAGCCATTTTTAGCTTTCTGCTGGAAAGAAACCAGCAGTGGCAGCAGTCAGACTTCCAAAAGGAGAACATTGTATAAAAGGGGTGTAACAACTGAGAAGGTCTTCTCTCAAGTCCTTCTACTTTGCACTGTCCTCACTGGTGGGACACAAAAGAGGGGACCTCTCACAGACCTTAATTCTTGGGCAGGGTAATTCACAGAGTGATCCTCCTTCAAAAACTGAGGTCACAAGCCATTTAAAGATTCACATTTCAACCCCTGAACCATTCATACACCCTTGGATGTGCAACCACCCATGCAGAGACCTGCTTGGATCCTGATATTTACTTATATTATTGTAACTCACCATGGGCAACTACAGCACAATCTTGATCTGCTGGAATCAATTATTGAACTGAAAAGAAATTATAATATGTCTACTTTGAGAAACACGGAGTACCTTCCTACTGAAATTTCCAGCTTTCTCTCAAAATGAGTGATACTTAAATGCGTTTATTTTAGATGTTGTTTTAGGGAGTCCTTATATCTCTTTTTTGGGTCGCCTCTCTTGCGCTGACCTGTGGCAAGTTCACCATACAGTAGTATCTTTGGGAGGCGGTGGTCCTCCATCCTACAGATGTGCCCTGCCCAGCGCAGCTATGTTTTCAATAGCATGGCCCCAACACTGGTGATCCCTGCTTGCTCAAGGACAGCAACATTCATCACATAGTCGGTCCAGTTTACATTTAGGATTGGGCAAAGACAGCGCTGATGAAAGCATTCGAGGAGTTGTAGGTGTTGGCGATAGGTGACCCATGTTTCAGACCCATAAAGGAGAATAGACAGTATGATAGCTCTGTACACATTTTGGTGCTTTGCCTCAGGTGCTTGTTGCTCCAGACTCTTTTGTGAAGCCTTCCGAATACACTATATGCCTTTGCTAATCTGTGATCTATCTCTTTATCAATCTTGGCGTCTGAAGAGATGATGCTTCCCAGATAGGTGAACTGCTGAACAGACTTAAGTATAGATTTGCCTATACTGATGTGGGGATTATGGTGTTCTTCCTGTGGTGCATGCTGGTAGAGAACTTCCGTTTTCTTCAGGCTGACTTCCAGCCCAAACAGCTCTGCAGCTGTTGCAAAGCAGGATGTTAGGCACTGCAGAGCTGCTTCTGTATGGGCGACAAGGGCAGCATCGTCAGCAAAAAGCAGCTCACAGACTAGAGAGTCTTAGTGTGAGCCCTCAGCCGGCTTAAGTTGAACAAGCTACCATCAGTACGATAGCGTATATTAGTGTTTCTCAACCAGTGTGTCATGGCACACTAGTGTGCCGTGAGCGATCATCAGGTGTGCAGCGAGAAAAGCTCTCTGCCCCCCTTCCTTCCCCCCTCCTCCTGCCAAACTCCTGCTGCTTGGGAGAGGAGGAGGAAGGGCCGGGCGCCGCCTCCTTTGGCCGTTTCCCCAACCAGCCTCCAATCCGCCATGACTCCTGCCCCTTGCTTGTTGAAGCCGCACGGAGGAGGAGCCCCGCCTACTGAAGCCCATCCACCGCTCATGCTCCTCCTCTGTGAGAGAGCTGAAGCCGGGGGGTGGGATGACGCAGCCTGGCTCTGCCCCCTCCCCCCGGTGGCAGCACTCCCACAGCTTCGCCAGCCTTGAGGGGGCAGTGCCAAACCAGCGGTGGCAGAGCCAACACAATGCTGGCTTGGAACTGCCCCTTCAAGGCTGGCCAAGCTGTGGGAAAACTGAAGCCGGGGGGAGGGGGCGGGGCATGGGGGGGCCTGGCTCCTCCCCCAGCTTCGGCACTCCCAGCAGCTGCTCCCAGCAGGTCACCATCCCCCAGCCATTCTTTACTGTGTTACAGTGTCATTTTGGTTGGTGGTGTGCCCCCGGATTTTTTAATGTTAAAAGTGTGCCGCGGCTCAAAAAAGGTTGGGAAACACTGGTTATATATATGCCGTCTTCTTCTTCAAGGTCTGCCGTGGCCCTTTGGAGCATCATGCTGAAGAAGATTGTAAATAGGGTTGGTGCAAGAACACAACCTTGTCTCACTCCATTGGTTTTTAGAAAGGGCTCCGAGAGAGCATCGCTGTATCTGACTTGACCGTGCTGGCCCTCATGTAACAGGATAATCATTTTGAGGAATTTGGGGACCTCTCACATACAACCACCAATATTTACAGCCTCCTAGCCCATCCCCCTGAAAATAATGTGAGATACCTCCATGCAACTCAAGGTAATGCATGGTTTTGTTTCATAAGCCGACTTTTCACATCATATAATCGCAGAGCTATATTCCAATTTAACTGCCATAGCTACATCCTTTGGAATCCCAGAGTTGATATTTTTTCCAAAAGATATCTCAATGCTCTACTTGAGATTTCTAAATAACCCCCTAAAGCCGAAATCACAGTATTGCATAGGACAGAACCAAAGTAGTGTAAGTGGAGTAATAGTACAGAGATCAGAAGTGTTTTGGATCTTTGATAGAAATCCAAGCCGTGTGTGAATCCATGCACCTTTCAATTTCACAGATCTTTGTAGCTCTTTCCAGCCCCACTTCTCTTGCATCTTTCTCCAACCTCTCTCTGCTCTCTGGAGAGCCAACCAGACACCTGCTTCCACTTTGTGAATGAACAAACACAAGTATCATAGAAGGTGGAAGCAGACAGCTGGCAACAAAAATCGTATTTGGATTATTTCAGTTCTCTGGATGAGGGATACTCAACCTGTACTATAATTCTGTGGTGTGAATAGGTTCCTGCTTTGTAAGCGTGGTGGGAAGGCAGAGTGTTGGTTTCCCACTAATAAAATGGATTATTGCATCTAACAGACTACAAATCTAGGCAGACATGAGGCATTTATATGTTGAGTGTTCCTTTCACTAATAGCCCCACAATGGTGCTGAAAAGTTTTCTGTACCTTTATGTCCCTCCAGCTTTTAACCTGCTAGTAAAGGGCAGTTTGTAATTTTTTATGTATAGCAGAGAAAATGGCATAAATACATACACAAACAGTAAACAAATATATGCAATTTTTGCAAGCTATTTCTCCATAATATACACATTTTAACTTTTTATTTGAAAATTTGGAGAAATGTGAACAACCATGGATAATTCCATTCTACTTTATTTGTTCAATATATGTCAATTGCTTGCTGCACATCAAAATGCAAACTTTATTTTTCTTCCCATCTCTACTATGGAGAGATACCATGAAAATGGTAACCTACTCACCCATGTGCACTGGAGATCAACCTTAGTGCAGATGTTTAAAGTTATCACAATGGTTTGAAGTATGGAAGATACTGAGCCATTTAGCCTACCTTCACCTACAATGGCAATCATCAGTAACATGTACTTAAAACATCAAGATGGAAAAACAGGCAACCTTCTTCACCCAGAGGGTCATTGGGTTATGGAACTCACTTCCAGAAGAGGTTGTGACAGCTGTCAGCCTGAACAACTTCAAGGCAGGATTAGACAGATTCATGGATACCAAGTGTATCGGTAGTTACTGAAGAGGACATTCAAGTGCCACCTCGGAGTTGGTTGAGGTAGGCAGGATTTCCCTGGGTACTGGTTGTAGGGGGTCAGGAGCAGGTCAGGGTTTTGCCCTCCCTTCTGCTCGAGATCCCCATGTACAACTGGTGGGCCACTGTGTGATACAGAATGCTGGACTAGATGGGCTGAGGTCCGATTCAGCATGGCTCTTCTTATGTTCTTATGTTCTTAGAAAAGGCTGAGACAGAAAACTGACACTGGCATCTTAGTCATTCATGCCAGTATAAAATGTCATTATTCTAGTACACAACAACATACTTTTGGGCGTTATGTATAGTGTTGGAAGGGAATCAGAAAAAAGTAATCTTGGTGCCACTGAAAGTTGTCAGTGAAGTTTGAAAGTTGATAGCACAGTATTCTCTCTATTGGCAGAGATGACTTTGTGTGCCTTGCTGTGGCACCCACAAGCCATTTTACCCTATCATACCCTGTTTCTTATGCCACTGCCATAGCCCATGCCATATTTGTTACACTTGACAGCAGGATTTTAGCCAGATTCCCTTTCCACTATCTTGTTTCTCCAAAACTCTTAAAACATTTGAGAAGTGCTTGTATAAGCAATTATGACAACATGGAAAAATTCTGACAGTTTTTATTATATTTGACAGTAGCTTGTTAGGTACACTTTTAAAACACTTTTCTGCAGAGGCAAGTCTATTAATTTGAAATGTGTGTTATTCTTGTCCAATAAAACTCTTTATTGTGACTCTTCTGTGCCCACAACTTGCTACAGTAATAACCCATTCCCAGCGACAAGTTGAGACATCATCAGATCTTAATGTACTAATAAATAAATGGCTTAACAATTGGGAACTAATTGTCACAGTGGGACAGCCTTTAAGGCTTGTAATCAGGTCCTCATCCACAATTCATTTTCATAATGTAACAAAATAATCACCTTAGGAACCAGTTTAAATGAAGAAAATATTTTAAACATAGTTCAGAATAACCACCAATAATAATTAATAAATATTTATGATTCAAGACCATGATCATTTGCAAAGTATAAACTTATAATATGTGCTTTCTCAGTGAATAGCAATGCAGTAAAACACACAAAATAAATAGAAATCTAAATGGACAAATACCATCTAAGTCAGATTACTTGTAATATTTTACAGATTTACTCAGCTACATCTTTACTACCAAACTTATAAAACTCAGCACTTATTTAAACCAAGGGTACATTTAAGGGTAAGAAGATATTGTAAATTTTAGAGTACATCAAATTTGTAAATTAGCATACTTGCAACTGAGTCACTTGTTTTAGTGCCCCTAAATCCAAACTTCAACTTTTAATGTATTGAAAAAAAGAAAAATGAGATATTTTTCTCTAACATGATATTTTAAGATGTTGCTCAAAAACAGCTGTCTTATAAATAGACCAAAATATTTTATCTGTTGTAAATCATAAATGTAAATAATTGATTGTATCCACTGATGGCATTGCTTTAGCAGAAAATGCATTCACTTGTGCTAGTTGCACTTCCTAAATGTCTACTACTCAATCCTACTAAAGCCCTCCAGGAAATTTATAATTCTATTTCAAATAGTTATCCCAGAGTAATTTTTCAGCATGGTATGTGGATTAAGCTGTAGACTATCAACAAAAATCCAATGGACAGACTTAAAAAGAAATGCTTTCAACTAATGGTACCACTGTTTAATATCCTTACACACAAGCAGATCCAGCGATTCATGTACAAGTCCTCTTTAATTTCCACAGATGGAGAAAGTTGTGCATTGTAAACTCCATGGGAATTCGGGGGGGGGGGGGGTTGTCCAAAGGAATAAATACTACTACTACTACTGCCAGGTTCAAGACCTTCAATGGTTTTCAGGTTTGAAGAGAATCCTTTCCCTATGCCAGTGGTTCTCAACTTGTCGATCCCCAGGTGTTTTAGCTTACAACTCCCAGAAATCAAAGCCAGTTTACCAACTGTTAGGATTTCTGGGAACTTAAGGGCAAAACATCTGGGGACTCACAGGTTAAGAACCACTGCCCTGTGCACTCATTCATGGAATGGATGTCTTGGTATCTTTCCATACTACAGGAATACCTCAGTTAATGAAATAGATGCATTCCTGTGTATTATTTTTTTAATAAATAATTTGGTACCAGAGAGAGAAATAGCATATTTGGGGGGAGGGGCACAAGGATAAGTTCCTTACGTCACAAAAAAAGTCAGTGGGTCAAATTAAGGTTCGAAAGCTGATTGATAGGGGAGAGAAGGAAGCCAAGCTTCCCTGTTCTTCCTTGCCTAGGAGGTAAACATCTTGCAAAGGGAGGAAGATGTGACAACATGTCCTTCTCCCAGGCAGGCAAGGCATTTTGAGTCTCCGTCTGAGTCTGGTATCCATCTGAATCTGGGGGGAAATGTGCAGAGAAACAGCAAGCACATGATCAAAGCAAATGGATCCGAAGTTGTTGCAGCAGCAGATGAAAAGGAACTGAGGAGCTGGCTGACAAGTGGGCATATTTATGCCCAAGGGACAGGAGGCAGGGTTACCGCCAAAATTTAAACTGCTAAAGCTTTAGGCAGTATAACCCAGTTGTGTGATGTAGAAAGGAGAAAATCTGTTTCTTCTCACTTTGCATTCATAGACTTCATATGTCATTTTCATAGTAAAATTATCCAAGATTTTTTTTTAATGTCAGGAGCGACTTTAGAAACGGCAAGTTGCTTCTGGTGCGGGACAATTTGCTGTCTGCAAGGATGTTGCCCAGGGGATCCCCGGATGTTTTGATGTTTTACCATTCTTGTAGGAGGCTTCTCTCATGTCCCCGAAAGGAGAGCTGGAGCTGACAGGCGGATCTCATCCGCGCTCTCCCTAGATTCGAACCTCTGACCTGTCGGTCTACAGTCCTGCCAGCAGAAGGGTTTAACTCTCTTTTTGGCTACATCTCCAAACTCAGAACATGCCCAAATAACTGGATGCCCCAGTTGGGATTTCTATTCATATTCCAGGCTGACAGAAGCCTTGTTTAACATATTTTCTTCAACACAGAAAGGAACACGTCTGAGCAAAGAAAATATCTACTTCACATAGTCACATATCCCCAGATAAGGAGTAAGACAATGGTAAAGCAAAACTAGAGACTCCTATTTTCTTGTGCTAAAGAAAGAAAGGTGTTTGGAAATCACCTGGAGGATGTAGGTTAAAGTTCACATACATTATTGATTAGTTAGCTGGATTTTTCCTCTCTGGGAGTCTCTTCATCCTGAGAATTTCCTTTATTGGTAAGTATTTTTCTTTGTCTTATATTCAGGGCCGGCCCTAGGTAATTTTCAAGTGTAAGCAAACATATCCTCCCCCCCCCCCCCCCAAAAGCCCCAATCACTGAAAAATAAAAGGTAGAAGGTGACACAGCTGAATAAAATCCCACATTTTCTGCTTTGAACTGGGATATATGGCAGTGTGAACCCAGGGCCCTTCCACACAGCCCTATATCTCAGAATATCAAGGCAGAAAATCCCACATTATCTTAGTATGGACCCAGTTCAAAGCAGATATTGTGGGATTTTCTGCCTTGTTATTCTGGGATATAGGGCTGTGTGGAAGGGCCCTCACATAACCCACTTCAAAGCAGAGATTATGGATTATCTGTCTTGATATTCTTGGTTATATGGCTGTATGGAAGGTCCCCATATATCCCAGTTCAAACTGATATTGTGGGATTTTCTGCCTTGATATTCTGAGTTGTATGCCTGTGTGGAAGGGCCCTGTGATACTAGTTTATCCAACCAACTCTGGCCTCTTCTACACTGCCATATAAAATCCATATTATCTGCTTTGAACTGGATTATACGGCAGTTGGGTCATGTAATTGAGTTCAAAGCAGATAGTGTGAATTATCTGATTTGATAATATGGGTTATATGGCAGTGTAGAAGGGGTCCAGCTCCCTAAACCAAACAGTAGCTCCTCTTGTCTTCATCCATAAATTATTCTCCATTAGAGAAAACAGTAGTTCTGGAATATATTCTCAATATCTGTACACTTGCAAAAAGGCAAGCAGACTATCTCCTGTAATATATGACCCTGGGCCTGGCCAACACACAATGGGGTGCTTCAAGTGGTAGCCCTTTTCTGATGATTCCAAAAATGCCCCCAATTTCCCCTGTCATAGAACATATGCCATCTAAGGCCACTTCCACCCAGCTGAATAAAATCCCACATTATCTGATTTGAACTGGAATATATAACAGTGTGGACTCAGATAACCCAGTTCAAAGCAGGTATTATGGATTATCTGTCTTGATATTCTTGGTTATATGGCTGTATGGAAGGGCCCCAACACTTGTTATCTGCTCACCCATAGAAAACCATGTCAACCCTATCTGAGGGCCCTTCTACACAGCCATATGACCCAGAACATCAAGGCATATAATCCACAATATCTGCTTTGAAGTGGAATATCTGAGCCCACACTGCCAGGTAACCCAGTTCGATGTGGATTTTATACAGCTGTGTGGAAGGGGCCTGAGGCCTCTATTACACTACCATATAACATCCAGATTATCTGGTTTGAACTAGATTAGATGACAGTGTGGTCTCTCATGATACAGTTCAAAGCAGATAATGGGATTATGTGCTTGGATAATCTGAATTTTATGGTTGTGTAGATCCAGACAAATGCTGCTTCTGCAGGGTCCTATATCCCAGAATCTGATTACGGATTATCTTCTTAGCCCAGATTATATGGCAATGAAGATTCATATAATTCAGTTCAAAGCAGGAAATCTGGGATCAGGTCCTGGGACATAGGGCAGTCTAGATCCAGCCTAAGAAACTAGGGCCCCTACTAGACTGCCATATAAAGTCCAGGTTATCTGCTTTGAACTGGATTATATGGCATTGTAGACTCTGGGCCCTTCCAGACAGTTAGCACTGTCAGATAATCTGAGATAAACAGAAAGCCTGGGATCAGATCCTGGGATATAGGACCTATCTGGAAGGACCCTCATATGATTCGGTTCAAATCAGATATTGTGGATTATCTGCTTTGACAATCGGGATTATATGGTAGAGGGGGCCTAGAATGAATGTGGTCCATGCAATGCAGTTTTCTGAATCAGTGTCCCAAATAAACCCAGGAACAAGCCTAAAAGTGAAGACTTTAAAGAATTTTTTGGTTGGGCTACATAAATATTTAATTATTATTAAAATAATTGTAATTATATTTTAATTATAATTAAGATAGATCACCTGCTGAACTTGCAAGAATTGGGAAGGGGGCATTTTTTCTAGGCACTAAATTACAGGTTTTCCTCTCAGGCCCCATCCACACTGTCATATAATACAGATTATCAAAGCAGATAATCAACATTATCTGTTTTGAACTGGATTTTATGAGTCTATACAACCATATAATTCAGTTCAAAGCAGATAATATAGAACTTTTACATGGCAGTGCAGATCCAGCCTCATATAACCCAGCTCAAGGCAGATAATGTGGTTTATCTTCTTGGATAATCTGGGTTATATGGCAATGTAGAAGGGGCTACAGAGAAAGGAGGGCAATATTTGCTTTGAACTGGATTATAGGAGTCTACACTGTGATATAGTACAGATCAAAGCAGATAATCTGGATTTTATATGACAGTGTAGGTCAGGCCTTCGGCTTTAGTGTGGAAGGAAGACAATAACTGCTTTCTCAGGCCCCTTCCACACAGTTGTATAAAATCCACATTGAATTGGACTCAGATAGCCCTGCTCAAAGCAGATATTGTGGATTATCTGTCTTGATATTCTGGGTTATATGGTTGTGTTGAAGAGTAGGGAAGGTAACAAGACACACCACTCAATTACAGAGCAATGATTCCACTTTTAACTCTCATGGTTCCATAATATGGAACTCTGGAATGTACAGTGTAGGGGAGGGGCCTTTGGGGCACTCAGGCTCCTTCCACACAGCTGACTAAAATCCCACAATCCCTGCCTTCTTTTCTTGAAAGCAACTCCCTTTGCCTTCGAAAGGACTTGCTTCCAGGTCCCTATTGCCTGGGAGAGCACTGGGTGGCCCGCCCTCTCATCTTCTTTTTTCCTTCTGTTTTAGATGCATTTGTTATAGTGTTTTGTTAGATGTACTCCTTTTACTGTGTTTACTGGTTTTATTGTGTTTATTGTTTTTTGATGTCTGATATTTTGCGATTTGTGGTTTGGGCACGGCCCCATGTAAGCCCCTCCGAGTCCCCTTTGGGGAGAGGGAAGCGACTTATAAATAAAGATTATTATTATTATTATTATTATTATTATTATTATTATTATAGCTTCCATTCAGCAGGTTTTGCAGCAAGACATGAAAGGGGTCGATTGGCCTGGAGATGCAAATGACCTTCGCTCTGCCCCCTTCCTCTGGGCAGCCCATCTCTCTCGCTCTCTCCCTCCCTCTCTCCCCCTCGCACTCGCCCTCTCCCCCCCTCTTCTTCAGAGGAGCAGGAAGGGTGCCTCAAGAGTGCCCCCCAGGGATTGGTGCTATAAGCAAATGCTTACCTTGCCTATTGCTTGAGCCACTTCTATACACACTGCTAAACCACAATGTTTTGTATAGAATTTGCAATAGTGATTACTTTGTTGTGAATTGAAGTATTGCTTGAGCCACCCCAGATTATATTGCTTGGCAGAAATGCAGTAACCAGGTTACTCATGGCACTGATATTCTTGCATATCCAGGATACATTAGTTATTAAAATGGAAATGGTGCTGGGGCTACATCTAAGGAAAATAAACAAATAGTATATATACTGTTGTTTTAATTTATAGGACTGGAAATACAATAAAGCTATGTATTATATTTACTTTTATTTAAAAATAAGTGCATGAAGAAATCCTTTGCAATCAATATGCATTTGTATAATCCCAAATAGTGTCAGAAAATACACTTTTTGCATCCCAAAATCCTCGGATCAGCATGACCATTGATGGTGCTGGCTGAAGAGTTCAGGAAATTGTATAAGAAAGAAATTTCCCCAAGCTCTGGTTTTAGCCAAAGCTGGGGGAAAATACACTTTGAAAATCCCTATCTTCGCATGAGCTCTTGACCTAAGCTTCTGGTGATAATGGTGGTTACAGAACTTCATTGTGAAAAAGGATCCTTTTTGTTATTATACCTTAAATATGTTACTGTGTTTTCTATTCATTACAATTTAATCGTAGTATACATAAAAAAACATCCCATGGGGCAACCATACTGCAGAAGAAAGAAGCTAATAAAGGAAGTAATAATATAACAATGTGCAGCAAAATCAATTATTAAAATAATAACATTAATATTCTTACACTGAGGTAGTTTGGAATATACAAACAGAAAACTGCATCTAGAAGGAAATCACTCTGTACTTTAGTTTAAAACAATTCTCTGCACTATGAACCTGCTTATCATTTATACTTTTGGTACACTATTGGTGAAGTAAACAAGGACTGGAGGTAGTCATCTTCTGTGGAAAAAAGTATATATAGTATGTCCCACTGGCGAAGCAGTTTTTAAATTCTAATATAATTTCAAGGTTATTATCTATTTCAGAACAACACAGAGGGTCAGAGTTCACAGCAGCCAGAATTTACAAACCTCCAATGGGTTTTGATTGACAGCAATCAGCATCTCTTCAGCATCACTGAGGGAACAAAGTACAGGTCAAGACAGCAGGCGATTTCATCTGTCATTTTTAATTATCTAAATGATATTCACAGACAAAACCTTTCCCATCTATCAGGGCATCACATTACCATAGACAATGTTTGTTTAAAGAAGGGGCCATAAAATCAAACAATTATGAATGCAGACAAGCCTTGCTATTGACTGCATAAATAATCAAGTGAGATTTCCAAAACTCTCTGCTAATGAACAGCTAGATTGCTGACAGGAAGTGGTAAGTAATAATACAGACAACAGTCTAATGTTCTTATTGACTTTTACTAAAGCTTGGCTACAGTAGCAGTAGGATAAAAAAAAAATGACGTCAAATAAGGTTTCCATAGAAGCCGTATTGATAGCGGTACCCAGCTAAAATACAAGTAGTTAACTCCTGACCTTATAGTAGGACCAAGGGTCCCCCGAGAGAGCTGAAAAGCTAGCACTACAATACATCATGAACTAAGCCAACAGCCTCAGGGCCCTGACAACATTACAGCACAGGAAAGGGTCCCTTCTTTTGCCATTTATAACAGTGTAATCTGAAATAATTCAACAGTAGCCTTGGCAATGAACTCCGTTTGAGGTTGTTAGATCAGTAAATAAACCTTTGTTGGAAACAGAAATGGAAAAGTAAATAGCTTGCTGAAGCTGTACCTATGTCATTTTACACCAAGCCTTATTTCAGCATCTGAAGAAATTGTAAAACTTACATTTGTCCACTTGAACTGATGCTAAAAGAAGTCATGTTCCTTCCACCACTTTGCTTGCTTCTTTTGTTCCAATGGAAAACTCTGGATTTTGGATAGGACTGAAATGCAGTATTACTGAATAACACCAGATTTGGAGGTAAGACTTCATCAGACCTATTTTCTACCAGATCCAGAGTTATTAGACCCCCACAGACGTATAATGTCTATATATAAAATATCTGGAAAGTATTGAGATCATTGGCTCCTAAACCTTTTTTGCACCCCAAACCTCTTTGAGAATGTGATGAAAGTTATGTATCATCCACAAAATATGGCCATAAAGTAATATACAATATTTAGTATTGAATTTATTTTACTGTTTTTCCACATAGACTAAGCTGATGTGGAGAACTTATTCATATATATACAGTGTGTGTGTGTGTGTGTTTGTGTGTGTTACACTAAAATTGGGTTACAAAGACCCAATTTTTAGTGTAACACATTTTAGTGAGCACATATATAATGCTAGTGGGACTTCCTTATTATCCTCTAAATGATGGAGGGCAAATGCAATACAAATTCTTTCTGAAAGACTACATTTGGCATCAGTTCCACTACTTATTCAACAGTAAAACAACATTTCCCCTGCTTACCTGACTTCTCCAGTTTTATACCCACAGTCTGATCCTCAGCTAATATGATTAGAAAATGCCAATTAGCACAAAACATTCAGTATAAAAGAGGTGAGGGATCTTGCAGTTTTCCAGGTCTAGGTATAACACTAGTCAACTGTAACAATCTACAAGGTTGAAGCCACAATTTAGCTAACAGTGGGAGAGACAATTATTTTTTTAACGTAATTCAACCTTCCCAGAAATACTATGCAAACTGAAATGTGAATATTCTTCAATTGAGTCTTTATCTGTGATGCCTACAGAATGGGGGCTGCTATTTGACCTCCTAGAAGAGGTGTAAAAAGCAGGGAACATACTGACACTATATATCACAACACTGGGTGGAAGGGTGGACCGAAGAAATAGGTTTTGTACAAACCTTTTACATGCATCGCTGAATGCCTGCAACCTGCTGCAGAAACATGACTGAAGACCACCTGCCCAATGAAATGATGCATTTAAAAATCAAATGATCATTCTAATTTTTTAGAAATTCCTTTTTTATAACGTTGGTTTGAATACTCAGGCCCATCCATGATAAAATAAGAACAGAAGAGCTCAGAGCTGATTGGATAAAAGATCTGCCTCCCACCTTATTTTGTTATCCAGATGGGAACAAGGATAAGCCTAGGAGGCAGATGTTATACTTATGAATTTATGGTTGAATAAAAAGTCATTTTTAAATATAGAATCAGTCATAGGCACTGATACCTTTTAAAAGAAAATGATGTTTCATGAAGGTTAGAAAGGCCACAGCAAAATTATTCATCACAGACGTATAAGATGCCACAAGGTCTAACAAATGAATGAATGAACAAAAAACTTCTCTGCTTAAATAGTATTAATGTGCTATTAAAAGTGCCTTGCAAAAAGATGAGATGAGAAATGGAAAACAGATTGTTGGAACAACTAGCAAACTTTGGGACTTTTAATTTTGTCTTCAGATTCTCAGTGGCTCACCAGTGAAGTGAAAGATTGTACTGGTTCTGAGGCTTTATCATTAGTTCATTATTGTGTATGTTCCAGTCATTTCTGACCCAAAAGTAACCCTATCACTGGGTTTTCTTGACAAGAAAGCAGAGATTCAAACCCTGATTTCCATAGTCATAGTGTTAAGGCTTTTGAAGCCTCTGAGGATGAGGACGAGGATTTTCTGGTTGAGCTTGGTGTTTCTGTGGAGGAAAGTGAAAGTGTTTTTTGAGACGATGGAAATGTTTTGGGTAGATCTAATTGATTCTCATGAGAATTGGCCAGACATTGACTCTGAAAGGAATGTGGAGGAGACAGGATGGTTACAGATAACCCAGCATTTACAGTTCAGATGGGATAGTGGAAAACACAGACAACTCCAGTGTTCACAGAGACTGAAAGATAAACAAAGGGAATGCAGGTATGAGAAAGAGTGATGTCATGGGCAAGAGGGAGCATTCTTAAGGAATTGGAGTCAATGTTTGGTGGGGAGATAAACATTGGATTTTCACGAGTCAAGTTGCCTGTCTTTGGAGCTCTAAGTTAGAAGTTCTGTTCTTGAGTCTGTATCTTGTCCTCCTGTTTAAGTTCCATGTCTCCTGTTTGGATTACTACTTTTGTTTCAAGGCTTTGGATTATAATCATGTTCATGCTTTTAGGTTTTGCCTCCTGTTTGGATTACAAATCTTGTTTCAAGTTTCAAGCCTTTGGGATTATAGTCAAGTTCAAGAATCAAGTATTTGGATTATGGTCATGTTTATGCTCTCAAGCTTTTGGATATAATTCTAGTTTAAGTGCAACAACCCTTGGATTACAGTTTCTTGCTTTTGCCTTAAGTGATTTTTGGAATTCCTATTCAGAGTTGGTCATTACTTTTTGTTTGTTTGTTAAGCTTCTGGATATCCTGCTCATGGATGTATTTTGAAACTGTTTTATATTAAATACTCTTTTCTTAAGAAACGTATTATTCTTGTTCATCTGTGTGGTGTTTGCATGAAAAGGGTAATCAAGTAGGTGGCTGGGTGGGCTGCAACACATAGCTCAAACTATATGAGAATGAGTTTTTTATTTTTAAAAATATATGTTATCTTCATAATAAGCCAGAAAAATAAGACCTATTATTCTATCATATACAGTACATCTACAGCTACAGGAGGCAATGACAATCCATGGACTAAAGTTAGCTTTCTCAGGGCCCTTCTACACTAGGATAAGACAAAAGAGGAAACAAGTCAAAACAACCTGCTTCCTCTTGGGTTCTAGCCCCTACCCACAACCCAAACCCCAGGCTTTCCTGTGAAAAGGATAAACTAGGATCCAGCTCCCTATTCCCTCCTGCCAAATATATTGGAGGGGCCTGCTGGCAGCTCAGGCCCCTCTGTGCAGGACTCCTGATAGGAGAAAACAATGTCAGGAGGTGCAGGGGGAGAGAGAAAGAGGGAAATCCCTCCTCCCCCTCTTGATGTGCCATTTTTTTTTGGCATTAGGCATCTTGTACAGCGGGGCCTGTGCTACTGGCAGGCCCCTATGCTAAGTTTGGGGTGGATGCCTCCCCTGCTCCTCCAGGCTTTTGGGAGCCCAAAGAAGTGGGATGGCTGTGGGGACTGATCCTCCTGAGACTGCAGAAGCAGTTCCGGGAAGCAGTCCCCACAGGGCCCTCACCTCTAAAGATCCAGATCTTAGCTTAAGGTCCAGATCTTTAGAGGTGCTTGATTATTCATTTTTACCTAAGGCATCACTTGGATACCTCAGGTAAAAAGTGAGACAGGTCCTGCGTAGTCGGCCCTCAGATATGGAAACTAAAAAAGAGACTGCTATAATTTATTATAAACTCTTAACTAAAACATTGTTTCATAAAGTAAGCATGAATTTCAGCTTGAAGAAAATGTTCTCCTTTGACCTATTTAAAACCAGTGGGCATTTCGTAAACACTTCCATTTGGTTCCAGGACCCCTCGTGGATACCAAAATCTGTGGATGCTCAAGTAGCCTTGGACCTAGTGTCTACCATGGAGGCACTAGGTCTCTCACTGTGTAAGACCGGTCCCACTCACCAGGCTGGGCACACCTTGGATTTGATTTTCGCTGCCGGAATTGGTGTGACCCCAGCCTCTATTATAGAGGTTCCATGGTCGGATCACAAGGTCCTAGAAGTCCGTCTGGAGCTGGCCTCACCTCTCGGTAAGGGTGCCGAACCTATTATGGTTCGCCCGAGGAGACTTATGGAACCCATTCGGTTCCTGAATGCTCTAAGGGAATGGGAGCCCCCCAGCGATTCCGTCGATGGGCAGGTGGAACACTGGAATGCCAGTCTTTCCGCCGCCCTTGATGAAATCGCCCCAGACGCTCTCTCATCCCTCGGACTAATCGCTCGCCTTGGTTCTCTGAGGACCTGCGGGCGATGAAACGGAGGAAGAGACAGCTAGAGGACGTGTGGCGGAGACTCCGTGACGAAGCTTCGAAATCAGCTTATAAGCTGTTTAAAAGGCTTATGAGCATGCTATCAAGGAAGCAAAAATGTCATATTATTCCTCCTTGATAGAGTTGGCTAGTTCACGCCCGGCTCAACTTTTTAAGATAATTCGGTCTCTGACAGCGATCCCTACTGTCCCAAATGATAGGGGTTTGGCTCCGACAGCTGAGGCTTTTCAGAACTATTTCACCGACAAGATTTCGTTGCTCCGCCGGGATATCCCTGCTACTTTTGCTACAGTTAGCGAACTCGAGACTCCGCCGCCACTTTCGGCGGGCCCATCTTCACCCGTTTCCAATTGCTGGGCGCAGCAGCTGTCGATAAGTTACTTGTTGCAGCTAGACCAACTACTTGCTCCTCGACCCGTGCCCCTCCTGGCTTATTAGACCTTGCCAGGAGAGTTCTTGTGACCCCCTGGGCACGATCTTAAATAGCTCCCTTGAGCAAGGAGTCTTCCCAGGGGATTAAAAGAGGCTATGGTAAAACCGCTGCTGAAGAAGCCGAATTTAGATCCTTCGGCTCCCTCAATTACCGGCCTGTTTCCAACTTGCCCTTCCTGGGCAAGGTGATTGAAGGGCAGCAGCGGATCAGCTGCAGCAGTTCTTAGAAGACACAGCTGGATTTGATCCCTTCCAGTCCGGCTTCCGGATTGGGCACGGGACGGAGACCGTGCTTGTCGCCATTACAGACCAACCGCCGCCAGCTGGACCAAGGTGGATCGGCACTGCTTGTCTTGTTAGATCTGACAGCAGCGTTTGATACAGTAGACCATGCATTGTTGACCCACCGCCTATCCGCTTCCGGAGTCAGGGGGACTGCCCTTAAATGGGTGGCCTCCTTTCTCCGGGGGGGGACAGCGTGTGGAGGGGGGCGGGATGGTCTCCAGGCGGCTCCCACTTAACTGTGGGGTCCCCCAGGGGGCCATTCTCTCCCCCTTATTATTCAACGTTTATCTGCGACCCCTGGCCCAGCTGGCCCGGTAGTTTGGTCTGGAGTCTTTTCAGTACGCTGATGACACCCAGCTGCTGCGAATGGACGGCAGGCCGGATACCGTACCCGATTGCTTCCATCTGTGCCTCGAAGCCGTGACTGGTTGGCTGCGGGCCAGCCGGCTGAAGGTGAATCCGTCGAAGACAGAGATCCTATGGCCTGGTCGGCCTGGCGGGATGAGTGCCGGTTGCCTACTCTGGACGGCGAGCAATTAAGCACGTCGTCAATTGTTAAGAGCTTGGGTGTTCAGTTCGACTCCCTGCTGACCATGGAGACCCAGGTCTCCGCGGTCAGCAGGGTGGCGTTCTACCACCTACGTCAGGCTAGGCGACTGGCCCCCTACCTGTCAGGAATGACCTGGCTACGGTGATCCAAGCGACGGTCATCTCGAGACTAGACTACTGTAACGCCCTCGTTGGCCTTCCCTTGGCGACGATTCGGAAACTCAAGCTAGTGCAGAATGCCGCTGCTGCCTGCTGGCAGGAGTGCGGTGAGGCAGCACATTACGCCCATCCTCCAGCAACTGCACTGGCTGCCAATTGAGTACCGAATCACCTTCAAGGTGCTGGTGTTGACCTTTAAGGCCTTGTACGGTCTAGGGCCTGCGTACCTCTTGGACCGCCTTGCCCCATACGATCCCCCGAGATCACTCCGCTCAGCAGAGCAAAACCTGCTGGAGATTCCACCGATCCGCCTCTGCCGCCTATCATCAACTAGGCAGCGCTCCTTCTCAGTAGCAGCTCCAACGGCCTGGAATGCCCTGCCGGAGGAGGCTAGAGCCATCTGGGAGCTCGCCCCTTCCGCAGGGCCTGTAAGACCTTCCTTTTCAAGCAGGCCTTCGGTTGACATATAACGCCTCTTGCTTTCAATCGACTTATGACTCTGTGTTACCGTTTTTGTCACTTAGTGTAATTTTAACAATGTTTTAATGATGTTTTTAGTATTATTTTTGTTATTTTTATGGTTATAGCATTGTTTTATTTTGTTCGTGAGTCGGCATGAGTGTTGCCTGCCGATCACTATGTATGTCTTGTAACCCGCCACGAGCCCTCGGGAAGAGGCGGAATACAAATGCAAATAATAAATAAATAAATAAATAAGTTCAGTTATATACAGTAAATTGATGTCCCGTATACAAAACAGCAAAAATCAAGGTTTATTTGGAGAATTGTTTGCTATATTATTGTTTTTGGGAATATTTTCAAGCCATGGATGGTTGAATCTGTGGATACAGTGGACCAACTGAAAACCACAGCAGTAATATGAGGAACAGCTTTATGAAAGTTCGATAATTTACTACTAAGTGAAGCAATCATTAATTTTGAAAGGAGTCACAATTAAAACAATCTGTCAGTATATTCTATTTTGGTTCCAGACAGTTAAAATAACCTAGTAATGCTGTTAGCATGAGATCCAATATGGTATTGAAATCTGAGAACTGGGTTTAAAGGGACTGGGGTTTGAATAGGAGATAAGTGACTTTGGGCAAACCACACAAAATCTTATCTACTGAATAAATCTTGCCAAGAAAACCCTATGATAGGATCACCATTAGTTGTTGTATTCAACCAATACACATAACATCATTTGTTGAGAAACATGATGGCTGCTGAGGTAATGGACATTAAGAACAGTTATGAGTGTTTTCACCAGATATCTCATTATACACTGACTTAAATGTCACATTATTTATATATAGAAATATGTACTTTATAATAATAATAAAAAGTTCACATTGAAAAGTGAACATTACTCCTCAATCTTTCCCTCCACAAAAAATATTATGTTCTAAAGTACAAAAACATTTCCTTTTTATTTATTATTGCTCCCAAAAAAAAAAAAAAAGAAAGAATCACGTCTTTATGCTTCTGTGGTGACTCACAATGTCTAGCATGGCTGAATGAATCATGATTTTTACTTGTCTGCTGATATGTTGTTACTAGGATTACTCCATAGGAAAATGGAACTGACATTCAGTGACTGCTTCCACTTATTTTAAACAGCATTATGTGCTGCCTCTTTTTATAAGCATGCTCAGTTGATGTGACACCCAACCACAAGAAGCTATTGCAGTATTTAGAAAGGGCTTTCTTGCAAACAAACAAAGTCCTTATATTGTGAAAGTCACGTAAGGTTAGTCATCTCAAGGAGCCCTAAACTTGTAGTGTCCTCCCAGGTGCAGGCCAGCAGGATAGCAGTAATAAGGAGCATTTTTCAATATATATTTTCACCGTTCTCTCCTGGCCTCAATCATTTTGTATTATTTTGTTTTGATAGATTCCCTACCACTGGAAACATAGAGACGAAACTGGTATGTCATTTCCAGAGAAGCTCAAAGACACATCCTAGTACTTCCCTCCCTATGAACATGAGGATTGTACCAGATATTGAGTATTTGGAAGGATTCTCTCTGCCCTTATGACAGAAGATTCACTATATCATGTAGATCCTGTGGCATTCTCCTTGGGAACAAAAGACTACTATGTTAGGTTGAAATCCTGTGCTTGATTTCCTGAGAGTAAGAAGAATTAAATCTAATGGAGATGACTTTTGAGTGAGGGTAATCTCAGAAGGAGAGCATTCTTGTATAAACTCTTCCTTCATTTCTTTTTCTCTGTCCATTACAACACACACACACACACACATGCAATATTAAGATTAAAAGAGGATTAAGGAAAAATGATGATTTTGGGAAGATAGGGGAAAAAAATATAGAATGTGTATATATAGAAGGCAAGGGGAACAAGCCTGTAATAGAAACAATGGACTTTTGGAAATAGGCATTGATTGCAATTGGCCAATCTGGGGGAAAGGGTCAACACTAGGTGAAGGGTAAATAAGAAAAAAAACAGACAGAGGTAAATGAAAAGTAAGTAATAGAGCTAAAAGTTGAGCATATTATAGGAATCAGATACATAATTTGTATTACACATCTGTTATGGAAAATTGGAATGTATTAAGAATTTTAAAGTACTGAGTATGTGAAACTCACAAATTATTTAAATAAATAATAAAAAAACAAAAACATACATTTGTTTTTAAACAACCCCCCCCCCCTTTAAAGGAAGAACAAAAATATAATTCACATCAATGAGATCATTTATTTATAAGGCAGTGGCACTGCCTTCCATGGGAGATCCAGACAGCCTTCTTCCTGCTCTTTCTCCCAGCAAATGAAAAAGTTTTTATTTAGGCAAATCTTTGAATTTTAATTATGGATTTCTAGTATATGTATAAGTGGTATGCAGTATTTTATTTCACTTGAAAACTTATATTGAAACTATGCTTTAAATATCTGAAGTGTTTCTACCTGCCTGTAGTCATGTTTTATCAGTAATTATATTTCATTATTTTTAACATATTAAATGAATGTTTAAGCTGCATTTTCAGTAGTGAGTTAGGTAGGAGTGTGACAATAATGGTCATCCTGCTATAACGTCTTGAGAACTTAGGTTGCTTTTGTCCTTTTCGGTCCTTGAATATTATTTCATTTTGCTTATTCATACTCCATCTTTGAACTCCCATCATGAAATAAAGAGACCAGTCACAGAAAATGGATCTAAAGGGCCATTTCCTGACCTATTTATTTGTAACTTCTGGAACTACCTATGAACAAAAACACCATTAAGGGAAATTCATCTGTAAAGCTTAACTGTTGTGTTGTTAGCCACCTAGCGCCGGATGTCATTCCCTCTGACAATCCCCTAGGACAGGGCTGTCCAACTGCCGGCCCTGCAGGTGTTTTGGACTTCAAATCCCAGAAATCCTAACAGCTGGTAAACTGGCTAGGATTTCTGGGAGTTGAAGTCCAAAACACCTGCAGGGCCAGCAGTTGGACAGCCCTGCCCTAGGACATACGAGCACCATAGATCCCAAAGGTCAACCAAATGCTACAATGAATGGGAAGTGCTGTGAGCCTCCACCATATGAGCTGATATGGGAGTGCCCATTCAGTTATGCTACAGGCAATGGGTCTCTGCTACATCTAAAGTAATTTGTCTTGATGGGAATGGCCATATTTTGCTGTTAAACAAACCCCATCCACTTGCCCTGTCCATGTCTTGCTGTTTAGCAAGACATGCTACCTTAGTAGCAAGGATATGGCCATATTAAAGGCAAAGCACTGATTTTGCGTGCTCTGAGGGATTTCAGTCCTTGAATATTATTTGATTTTGATTATTCATATTCCACCTTTTTTCATGGAATTTTTATTTTGATTATTCATATTCCATTTTTATTTTCAGAGCTTGGAAAAACCATACAGGCAATACTATGTAGTCACTCTACATAGGGCTATCTTAAAATATAGTTTATAAATTCCTTTCAGTTCATACATCAAGAGCTGATCTACTAATATGGAATCACCAATGAAAGCAACCAGGATTATCAGAGGTTTCAATAAGTGGAACTTCTCTGGGCTACTTTGAAGCTAGGGAGTCTAATATTGAGGGAGAAAGATTTGCATGCTTTCTCTTCTTACCCTGTCTCTTCCAAAATTTCTCAGTGTTTCAGATATCATTACCATTTTGTGTATCATTTGACTAAATGTGTAAAAATAAGGACATATGGTTGTTAGTTGACTGAAGGGATTCAGTTGAAAATGTATTCACAATTAAGATTTTGTACTATTTTCTGAGTACACAGAGAAGTGTAGACACAATATGAGTACACTTCTCTGTTGGCGCCCCCTTGTCGAGGGGGAGAGGCTTGCGTACCCTAATGAAGTTGTGAGCTATGCTGGCGGTGGCATAATAGCCACTGGTAGGGTCTCCCATGCCAGACAGGTCACAACCGAAGGGTCTGACAAAGAGCGTCAATGGGCAGGATGAGCTCTCTAGCCTTTTGGCAACCATTCAAGGAGAAGGAAAACTCTAATTTCAAACCTGGGCAGATGGTGCTCGTCTAATCTTGTAAGGTCAACCATCTAAGAGAAGGAAACTCAAACCAAGCCTATGACCTGAGGATCTTGCTGCCACCATCCCAGTTTGCTAGGCCCCGGCAGACGAACCTTTGGTTTAAAGGGTGAAGCCAGTTCTGTGCACGCTGCGCTCCACCAGAAAAATCCATTGCACAGGCTCGAATGACACATCCAACCTCCAAATAATCAACGCGCTTGTAGAAAGCATGTGGATGAGTCCTTTCTGAATCTTCGTTCGCGAAGTAAAGCCAAGAAGAAAAATATAAGTACAATATGTGTTTATATGTATGATTAATTAATTTCTATTTCAGTATCACTAGTATAGGTGCAGAAAAGGACCTGACTGTTTGACTTGCTCCAGGATCTCCTGAACTGGGCACAACTGATAGGAAGAAATTTTGTTTCTATATTAAATTAGACCTGTTTGTTTTCACTTTTAAAATCCTAATCCCAGACTTTAGATCAAGTACTATTCTGTTCTAGCAGAGCATAATCTATATATATAAAAAGAGAGCATCCGTTTTTGACGCTCATAGACAAAGAAACTACATGTCTCAGAAACACGATACTTGACAACAGTCACAAAAATACTTGCAGGAACATTCGTGGCGCGAAAAACAGGACCTAGATCCCTCACAACACCCCCAAACACAACCCCCTCAAAACCAACAGCGCCCCTCCCACCCCGCCCTCTCCGCTGCCAGCGCGACCATTTCGAACGTTCGCACAGACAGCCCAAACAACATTAACTCAACAGGGAGCCACGCGCCCCGCTCAAAACCTAACAAGACGATCCTCTCACCCCCATCCCCCAAACACACACACACAACACACCCTCAACCCTAACCAAGACCCCAAAACAACCTGGACACAACACACACTCCCCCCCTCCCCACGCACATGGCGGCAGAACAACCGATCCAGAACAACCGATTCACTGCACATGGCGCCCAAAAAACCGCTCCTATGCACACACGCGCGCACCGCAACAAACACCCCCAAAACCCTCACACACACACACACACACACTCACCCCCTTTCCCGCCAACCCAAAGCCCGCAAAACAACACCCCTCGCCCCTTTCTCACCAACTTAAAAACGCCCTCCGCAAACTCCCAAGGCGGCGTGGAGGAGGAGGCAAAGGAGGAGGAAAGGGCCACGAGGGGGACTGAATCATAGCCTCGGTGGCTGCGATCCTGCTCTCCTCGCTGCTCTTTCCTCCTCCTCCGGCTTCCCGGGATCGGGCCCTGGCGGCAACGGAGGAGGCGTGGAGGAGGAGGCAGAGGAGGAGGAAAGGGTCGCGGGGGGGTGTGTGGATCGCAGCCTCTGTGCATGGCTGCGATCCTGCTGTTTTTGCTGCTCTTTCCTCCTCCTCAGGCTTCTCCTCCTCTTCGCCGGCTTTGCTTCCCTCCCGCCCACCTCCCTGAGGAGGAGGAAAGAGCAGCGAAAACAGCAGGATCGCAGCCATGCACAGAGCCTACGATCCACACCCCCCTTACCCTTTCCTCCTCCTCTGCCTACTCCTCCACGCCGCCTCCATTGCCGCCAGGGCCCGATCCCGGGCACCTCTCTCTCCCTGCATGCCCCGCCCTCCTCCCTTGAGTGAAGGAAGGAGGGCGGGGATAGGAGAGGACACAGCTCCCGATCCTATCCCCGCCCTCCTTCCTTCACTCAAGGGAGGAGGGCGGGCACGGAAAACAGGGCAGCTTTCCTGCCACCTCCACCGGGATCGGGCCCTGGCAACGGAGGCGGCGTGGAGCCACAGCAAAGAGTGAGAGAGAGGGGGGGGGAGTGACAGAGAGAGAGAGAGAGAGAGAGGAGGGCAGGGAGTGAGAGAGTGAGGGTGAATGATAGAGAGAGAGTGAGAAAGAGGGGGGAGTGACAGAGAGAGGGGGGCAGGGAGTGAGAGAGTGAGAAAGAGAGGGGGGAGTGACAGAGTGAGAGTGAGAAAGAGGGGGGGGAGTGACAGAGTGAGGGTGAATGATAGAGAGAGAGTGAGAAAGAGAGGGGGTGAGAGAGAGAGAGGGGGGCAGGGAGTGAGAGAGTGAGGGTGAGTGATAGAGAGAGTGAGAAAGAGAGGGGGAGTGACAGAGTGAGAGAGAGAGGGGCAGGGAGTGAGAGAGTGAGGGTGAATGATAGAGAGAGAGTGAGAAAGAGAGGGGGAGTGACAGAGAGAGAGGGGGTAGGGAGCGAGAGAGTGAGGGTGAGTGATAGAGAGAGAGTGAGAAAGAGAGGGGGGAGTGACAGAGTGAGAGAGAGAGAGAGGGCAGGGAGTGAGAGAGTGAGGGTGAATGATAGAGAGAGAGTGAGAAAGAGAGGGGGAGTGACAGAGAGGGGGCAGGGAGTGAGAGAGTGAGGGTGAGTGATAGAGAGAGAGAGTGAGAAAGAGAGGGGGAGTGACAGAGTGAGAGAGAGAGGGGGCAGGGAGTGAGAGAGTGAGGGTGAATGATAGAGAGAGAGTGAGAAAGAGAGAGGGGGGTGACAGAGAGAGAGGGGGCAGGGAGTGAGAGAGTGAGGGTGAGTGATCGAGAGAGAGTGAGAAAGAGAGGGGGAGTGAGAGTGAGAGGGGGGCAGGGAGTGAGAGAGTGAGGGTAAATGATAGAGAGAGAGTGAGAAAGAGAGAGGGGGAGTGACAGAGTGAGAGGGGGGCAGGGAGTGAGAGAGTGAGGGTGAGTGATAGAGAGAGTGAGAGAGAGGAGGGAGTGACAGAGTGAGAGAGAGGGGGGCAGGGAGTGAGAGAGTGAAGGTGAGTGATAGAGTGAGAAAGAGAGAGGGGGTGACAGAGTGAGAGAGAGAGGGGGGGGAGTGAGAGAGTGAGGGTGAGTGATAGAGAGTGAGTGAGAAAGAGACAGGGGGGAGTGACAGACTGAGAGAGAGGGGGCAGGGAGTGAGAGAGTGAGGGTGAGTGATAGAGAGAGAGAGTGAGAAAGAGAGAGGGGGAGTGATAGAGAGAAAGGGAGAGAGAAAGAGGGGGAGTGAGAGAGAGGGGGGGAGTGATACATAGGGATAGAGAGAGAGTGGTAGATAGAGAGAGATTGGGTGATACACACAGAGTGAGTACAGAGAGAGAGACACAGAGAGAGAGAGAGAGACACAGAGAGAGAGAGAGAGAGAGAGAGAGAGAGAGAGAGAGAGAGACAGAGAGACAGAGAGACAGAGAGAGGGATGGCACAGCAACGCGTGCCGGGTTCAGCTAGTGTTACTATATTTTAGGAGATCCAGGAGGACAGTATCTGCCACCTGACCCATGACACGCTGGAGCTCTCTTGGAGGTACAGTGGATGTCTCTCAGTGTCCACTTGGGTTGAAGGCAAAGCTCCATGTACCTATAAGCCTGTCTGTGCACCATGACTCACTTTGAGCTAAAGCTCAATTGGCAGAGAAAACAGCAATATCTTTCCAGCCATAACACAACATAAATGGAAGTACCGTTCGACAAAATTTCACAATGTCATTTCAGTTGCAATTTTAAAAATTAAAAAAATCAAACATTAAGAAGTCCTTTTTATTCCATAAACCCTTTGGATCTAAGGAGAAAGCTTTTAAATTGCAAACACTATAAAGACATTTTTATTCTGGCAAACCTTTGGGACTAATGAGGAGAGATTTAAATTGCTGTTTCAGCTGCTATTCACTTGGGTTTTTCAACTTTTGTATTTTATTATGTTCCAAGATGCCTTATTTTGCTATTAAGATAACAATTTTCAATGGATCACTGGTATCCGTTGAAGTTATCATATATTAATAAGACCAATCCCCACTGCCCCCCTTGTTGGGCTTCCTCCTCACAAATATATTTTAATTCCTATTTCACCCAGGGTTTTAACATTTATCTCGTGTATTTGGCCCACCCTTTATGTTAGATTTTTATTATGGTATTTTGCACTGTTTATTTTATTTTGTTACTTTATGTATTTTGATGTGATGTAATTTCTCTCTTGTTTTGTGTCTAACTTTGCTGTATTATTTTTGGGCTTGGCCTCATGTTAGCCGCCCTGAGTCCCCTTTGGGGAGATGGTGGTGGGGTATAAATAAAGATGATGATGATCATACAGTATATTAAATATATAAATCACTAAATAGTGGTGCAAAACAAGTTAGAACGGCTCAGATTTAGAAAAACATAAGATGTTTAATTGAAGTATTTTTCACAAACTGTTTTTCCTCTTATTTCCAACACTGCTACAAAAAATTGTTTACTTTCAATGATTTGGCAGTTTTATAAATAACATAACTGGAAACCACATGTTGCATGTATGAGAAATAAATATCCAGTTGAAGTATGTCATCTCAAATTCAGAACAAACAATTTAGATTGTTAAAGAGGAAAAAGAATGCAATAATTTAGATATAAATTATATGTTATGCTAATGAGTTTATTATATTTTGCACAGATTAGTATTAAAGTCAATAAATGTTCATTCGTTAAGTCTCTTCCGACTCTTTGTGACCTTCACTTCACTTTATTTCTTGATTAGTCGCTCACCACCAGGTGCTTCGAGCGACTTACAGTTTAAAATAGCATTTCACAATATAAAGTATTAAAACGTTAAAACAGCAGTATTTGATAATTTGTCTGATTACTTAAATGCATACTCAAAAAGCATACTTAAGCGCTTTTGCAAAAGGTCGCAACTCCAACATTACTCTAATGTATGGCAGCAGAGAGTTCCATAGAGTTGGAGCATAGGTCGAAAAGGCTCTATGCCTTGTAACTTCCAGGCGTACCTCTCTAGGGCCCGGTGTGTATAGAAGGTTTTCCTGGGCGGAACAAGGTAACCACTGATGGAAAAACAGAATGAGGCGGTCCCCAAGATACAAAGGTCCTTGGCCATTTTAAGCTCTAAATGCCAGAAACAGAATCTTGTAAGAGATCCACTGTTCTATTGGTAGCCAATGCAGCTGTTTCAGGTTCGGTGTAATGTGGGACCTCATAGATGAACCCGATAGAACCTTGGCTGCTGCATTTTGGACCATCCGGATCTTCTTAGTGGTTGACTTTGGGAGGCCGGCATATAAAGCGTTGCAGTAGTCCAGCCTAGTGGTGACTGTTGCATGGATTACTGTTGCCAATGCTTCTGCCGGAAGGTAGGGCACCAATTTCCTAACCTGGCAAAGATGAAAAAAGGCCTGCTTGCTTATGGCAGTGATCTGGGCCTCCATCGTCAATGATGAATCTAACAAGACTCCTAGGCTTTTTACAGTGGCCGACGGAAGCAAGGCTTCCCCATCAAAATCAGGTAGAGACTGGATTAATTCTGGCGGCTAACCAGGCCAAAGAATCTCAGTTTTTGCCGGACTCACTTTCAATCTGCTCACTCGCAACCAATTCATCACTGCTACCAAACACAACTTAAAGTTCTCAGGAATCGCAGTTGTCCCAGGTTTGAGACGCAAGAGTAGCTGTGTATCATCTGCATACTGGTAGCACTCAATACCAAAACTCAGCAGCAGTCCAGCAGGTGGACGGATGTAGATTTTGAACAAAAGGGGTGAAAGAATAGCACCCTGGGGAACTCCACAGCAGAGGTGAGAGCTCTCCAAGTTTGGCCCATCCACTCCACCCTCTGTCTCTGGTCGCGGAGAAATGAATTGAACCATTTAAGGGCTGGACCTCATACACCAGACATGGCCAGACGAATCAACAAATCATGGTCCACGGTGTCAAATGCAGCTGTGAGGTCTAGGAGTACCAGTAGCGCTGACCCGCCTCAGTCTAACTGATGACAAATGTCATCAGTAATAGCCACCAAGAGAATCGCTGTCCCATGACCTGAGCGAAAACCTGATTGGAATGGGTCCAGACCCGCAATCTCATCTAGAAAGCATTGTAACTGCCCCGCTACTGTCCGTTCAATTACTTTGCCCAAATACGTGAGATTTGAAACTGGGAGATAGTTACCAGGTGTAGTGGCGTCCAGGCTCGGTTTTTTCAAGAGAGGATGGACCACTGCTTCTTTAAGGAATCTGGAAAAATTCCTTGCTCCAAGGAGCTGTTGATAATGCTCCTTAAGGCAGTGGTTCTCAACCTGTGGGTCCCCAGGTGTTTTGGCCTTCAACTCCCAGAAATCCCAGCCAATTTATCAGCTGTTAGGATTTCTGGGAGTTGAAGGCCAAAACATCTGGGGACCCACAGGTTGAGAACCACTGCCTTATGGGATCACATAGTCCCTCCAGACACTCCTTAACCAACCGGGAGGGGCAAGGATAGAGAGAGCATGTAGTTGGCCTTGCTACAACTAGAGCATTTTCCAGGCCTTCCACTTCTAATGGCATAAAATGGTCGAGAAATTAGCCACTAGTTGGCCAAGAGGCCTCTAGTTCACTTAATGTGTCCTCTGTGGGTGGTAGCCCTTTGCGGAGGAATTTGATCTTATTTATGAAGTAGTTCTGAAAAGTCTCAGCTGTGATATCTTGACTAGCAACATCTTTGGCTGGATGGGTTGGATTAGTGATGCTACGAATGATCTGAAATATTTGAGCAGGTCGAGATCTGGCGGAAGTTATCAGTGAGGAATTGTATTCATTTTTGGCCTCTCTGGTGGCTGCTTCATAAATTTTGCGATGTGTTTCGTAAGCAGACTTTGATGCAGCATCGGGTTTCTTTCGCCATTTACGTTCTAATCTCTTCTGCTCGAGTTTCATCTGACGTAGACCATCCGTGTACCACAGAGATATATTCTGACGAGGGTGAAGAGCCCGTTTAGGGGCAACTACTGTATATCCAAGGCTGTTGAAAGATTTTTGTTCCAATTTTCCACTTGTTCGCATAAAGAATCAGCGGTGTAATCCAGTTCTTTTAGGACACTTGATAGTATAATAGGGTCCATCAGCTTCCTTGCGTGCACAAAAATTTGTTCAGCCTCCGGGTGCTGTGGTGGTGGAATCTCTATTTGAGTGTTCAAGATGTAATGGTCAGACCAGGGAGTCTCTGAGACTGAAGATAGAGTCATTTGAATTCCGATACTAAAAATCAAGTCCAAGATATGACCAGCTCGATGAGTAGGACTAGTCACCATTAAAGAGAAACCTATTGTTTCCATGGATTGTACTAGGTCCCTTGCTATCGAAGAAGATAACAACATATCTGCATGTACATTGAAATCTCCCAATACAATGAGTCTTGGGAACTTTAGGGCCCAGTCCTCCACCAGGTCGAGTAACTTTGGAATATTTTCATTTGGGGCCCAAGGGCCCCATAGACCAAAAGGATAGTCACACTTTCTCTAATGACCAATGTCAAAGCTATACATTCGATACCCATGATAGTATAGTAGAGGTAGTTCTGATGGAGAGATGATCACGAGCTACTATTACCACCCCCCTCCTCACCCCCCCCCCCCTCTTTTTTGCAGCATCTGGAAACCTGGTGATGTTAATTCGTACGAGGGGATATTATCTCCCTCCCATATCCAGGTTTCTGTGATGCATACCATATCTGTCTCCTGACCGAGAATAAAATCTTGAAGGGTCGCCATTTTATTCACCACTGACCTAGCATTGATCAGTTGCAAGGTCAAGGGGGATGAAATGGGAGGGTTCACGGTGTCATGTTTGGGAATATCACATAGGACCATGGACCATATGGACCATACCATACCATGGACCTCATGGACCATACCACGCCAGAGCTCCCTGTCAGCTGTCATTACCCCCAGCTCCTTCAGAGTCAAGCCAGTCACTTCAAGGATGCCATCCATCCATCTTGCCCTTGTTCGGCCCCTCTTCCTTTTTCCTGTAATTTTCCCCAGTATCATTGTCTTCTCTAAGCTTTCTTTTCTTCTCATGATTTGGCCAAAGTACTTCATCTTTGCCTCTACTATCCTTCCCTCCAATGAGCAGTCAGGCTTTATTTCCTGAAGTATGGACTGGTTGAGTCTTCTTGTGGTCCAAGACACTCTCAGAACTTTCCTCCAACATCACAGTTCAAAAACATCTATCTTCCTTTGCCCAGCCTTCCTCATGGTCCAGCTCTCACATCCGTAGGTTACTACGGGAAATACCATTGCTTTGACTATGCAGGTCTTTGTTGCCAGTGTGATGTCTCTACTCATCACTATTTTATTGAGAATAGACATTGCTCTCATCCCAAGAAGTAAGCGTCTTCTGATTGCCTGACTGTAGTCTGCAGTAATCCTTGCACCTAGAAATACAAAGTATGTCACTGCCTCCACGTTTTCTCCCTCTTTTTGCCAATTATCAATCAGTCTTGTTGCCATAATCTTGGTATTTTTTTATGTTCAACTGCAACCAAGATTTTGCACTTTCTTTTTTCACCTTGATTAGAAGGCTCCTCCTCGCTTTCGGCCATCAAGGTGGTATCATGTTCATATCTAAGGTTGTTAATGTTTCTTCCAGCAATTTTAACCCCAGCCTTGCATTCATCAAGCCCTGCACATCGCATAATGTTTTCCGCATACAAGTTGAATAGGTTCGGTGAGCGTATACAACCCTGTTGTATGCCTTTCCCAATCTTGAACCAGTCTGTTGTTCCATGGTCAGTTCTTACTGTTGCTACTTGGTCATTATACAGATTTCTCAGGAGAGAGACAATGTGATGTGTTATGCCCATACCACCAAGAACTTGCCATAATTTATTATGATCCACATAGTCAAAGGCTTTAGAATAGTCAATAAAACAGAAATAGATGTTTTTCTGAAACTCCCTGCCTTTCTCCATTATCCAGCGGATATTGGCAATTTGGTCTCTCGTCCCTCTGCCTTTTCTAAACCCAGTTTGTACATCTGGCAACTCTCTCTCCATGTATTGCTGGAGTCTTCCTTGCAGGATCTTGAGCATTACCTTACTAGCATGAGAGATAAGAGCCACTGTATGAAAGTTTGAGCATTCTTTAGTATTTCCCTTCTTTGCTATGGGGATATAAGTTGATTCTGTCCAGTCTAATGGCCATTCTTGCATTTTCCATATTTGCTGGCATATGGCATGCATCACTTTGACAGCATCATCTTTCAAGATTTTGAACAGTTCAGCTGGGATCCCGTCGTTTCCTGCTGCCTTGTTGTTAGCAATGCTTCTTAAGGCCCATTCAACCTCACTCCTCAGGATGCCTGGTTCCAATTCACTCACCATACTGTCAAAATTATCCTTGATATTATTATACTTCCTATACAGATCTTCTGTATAGTCTTGCCACCTTCTCTTGATCTCTTCGGCTTCTGTTAGGTCCCTGCCATCTTTGTTTTTGACCATGCCCATTTTTGCCTGAAATTTACCTCCATTGTTTCTAATTTTCTGGAAGAGGTCTCTTGTCTTTCCTATTCCGTTGTCTTCTTCCACTTCCATGCATTGCTTGTTTAGAAATAGTTCCTTATGTCTTGTGGCTAACCTCTGGAATTGTGCATTTAACTGGGCATATCTCCCCTTATCACTGTTTCCTTTTGCTTTCCTCCTTTCTTGGGCTACTTCCAGTGTTTTCTTTTTCTTTGGGACGTACTTTGTTGCTGTTTCCTGAACAATGATGCAGACTTCTGTCCATAGTTCTTCTGGGACTCTATTTATTAAATCGAGTCCCTTAATTCTGTTCTTCAATAGTCAATAATAATAATAATAAAATAATAATAATAAATTTCTGGACCACCCTCTGTCCCCGAACAGACTCAGGGTGGTTTATCAATATAAAAGGTTTTCATAGAATCACAGAATCATGGAGTTGGAAGAGACCTTGTGGGCCATTAATTCCAACCAAAAAAGACAACGAGCAGGCTAATAAACTAGCACAACAAAGCAGGTGTAAAAAACAACCTAATCAATACTGCAGTCTATAAATTCAATAATATAATATAATTTATATCAACAATGAAAAACATGAGTAGTACAAAACGGCTGAGGATACCAAAATACAGTCACGGGATCCAAGTGAGAATATAGTTCTTCTGATAGGAAAAAAGAGCCAATGCATCCAAATCACAAAGTTAACCCAATGGTATAGGTCCTATGGTGTAGCAAGTTGTGAAGAACTGAAGAACAGTAGTTCAAAGATGATGATATCCGTGTTGGTAAGTCCACAAGGCTCAAGTGGTAGCCATGTTCCAATCTCCCTTGTAGAAGTGCAGTACAAAAGCCGCCAAAATAATGCGAATTCACAGTAGACTCAATTGTAAGTAATCCGAGGACACAGAGATCGCAAGTAGATGTCTCCAAATGTGAATGAATACTCAGAAAAGCAGATGGCACGCAGATGCTTAAATCACGGCCTAAAAACCGTTTCACCCTCTGGCTTTTTCAAGGCATAATCATGCATATTAAGGCGCCTATGGTATCATTATGGTTATCTTCAACGACAAAATCTAGCCCAATCTGGCAAGGTGACCCTCAATTCCAACCCCATTCTGCCAAGCAGGAAAATCACATTCAAAGCACCCCCAAAAGATGACCATCCAGCTCTGTTTAAAGGCCTCCAAAGGAGGAGCATCCACCATACTCTGGGGCAGAGAGTTCCACTGCTGAATAGCTCTCACAGTTAGGAAGTTTTTCTTAATGTACAGGTGGAATCTCATTTCCTGTAGTTTGAAGCCATTGTTCCATATCCTAGTCCCCAGGGCAGCGGAAAACAAGCTTGCTCCCTCCTCCCTATGACTTCCCCTCATATATGTATACATGGCCATCATGCCTCCTCTCAGTCTTCTCTTCTCCAGGCTAAACATACCCAGCTCTTTAAGCTGCCCCTCATAGGGCTTCTTCTCCATACCCTTGATCATTTTAGTTGCTCTCCTCTGGACACATTCCAGCTTAAGAGTCAACTGCAGTGTCCAAAATTGGACCCAGTATTCCAGGTGTGGTATGATCAAGGCAGAATAGAGGGGAAGCATGACTTTCCTGGATCAAGACACTATAGTCCTATTTGTGCAGGCCAAAATCCCATTGGCTTTTTTAGCTGCTGCATGACATTGTTGGCTCATGTTTAAGTTGTTATCCATGAGGACTCCAAGATCTTTTTCACACAGACTGCAATTGAGCCAGGCGTCCCCCATTCTGTATCTTTGCACTTCATTTTTTCTGCCTAAGCGGAGTATCTTGCATTTGTCCCTGTTGAACTTCATTTTGTTATGGGCAATTTTTCCCTAAATTTTCTTCTAAGAGGAATAATTACTATTTGTCACATTTCTGGGTTGTTGTAGGATTTTGGGGCTGTATGGCCATGTTCTAGAAGCATTCTCTCCTGAGATTTCACCTGCTTCTATGGCAGGCATACTCAGATGTTGAACTTGTGTAACTGTGATTTTCCTTTTCATGGTTAGCCAGTACTCAAGAAACATGGTTTTGGCTTTTTTTCCAAATGCTTTGGAATGTTCTTTGAATCTTTATGTATAAACACGCACATAGGCTACAGAAGAAAAAATTGTTTGAAAGTTACAACTAGGCTCTGAAACTCACTTGGCTACCCCATCTTACGTTATTAATGACCTCCTAGATGCTGGTTAATAGCCTCCTTTTGAAGCAGAGGCTGGCGACTATGGCAGCTCTAGAAACTGAATTTCTTCTGTGAAATTCGGTATGTTGGATGCATGGACTGCCAACAAATACAACCCCAGGAGATGAACATATACTTTTGGCTCTGAAAAAATGGTATTTATTTATATTAAATACTGTATAGAAGCCATACATCCTCTTTTAAATGGTTGAAAGTTTCTAGGAAAGTCCATTCTTGTTGGCCAGAAGGTCAGGAAAATCTGTTAGGGTTGAGTACCACAAAACAAACTAAAGAGAGTGTGCGTGGGAACTTTGCATTTTATATTGCTGTTTTTGCTAAGTTGATTGTTCATTATTATTTATTATTTATTGCTGTTTTGATATTTGAATAGTTGACCTTTCTCTTTTTAACTGTTGGTTTTTTTTCTCTTGTGCTGATGTAGTTTTATTTGACCTTCCAGGGGAAAAGGTGGTGTGCACTTGTGCAAAAAACCAACCAACCAACCAAACAAACAAAACCCTCAAATAAGTAAAATGAGTTTTAAGAAAGCAAGAAAAATAGAGAAAAATATATATTAAACCTCGTTCTTTTTTTCTATAATCAGTAATTTCAATCATCATGAAAGAAAAATGTAACTAAGGAGGAGTAAACTTTTTCTGCTTTTGTTTGTCTCTTTCAAACGTAGAAAGGCTGGGAAAGAAGATAAATGTTGCTGCTATCAGACTGGTTAAAACCCGAGAGGAAAAGGAGAGGCTGTTCCCTCCTACTGGACACATACTTAAGAGTGAGGTTTGCCAGCCTACTAAAATGCTGGCCTAGCTCTAGAGAGTTCCAAAACATATGAGTGATTGGATGGAGACTATGAAGGTGGAGAAGACTTTAGTATTATCAGTACTGATATTAATTATGGGTAGAGTACTTGTGTTTTAGGTGGAAAGAATTTCGCATTCTACTTTTCAATACATGTCTCCTTTAATTCAACTGAATTTAATACGATGTACTCATGTGTAAGAGTGTTCTGCATTTGGAGCCACATTATCCATGTTGTTTGCTGCAAATTGAATGAAAAAGAAATTAAATTAAGGATACCCTGTATTGCATTTGGAATACTGCCAATTGAAGAGTTTGACCCAAGACCTTTGGCTGCCATAAATATTCTCAGAAGTGAAGATCCCTCTGTACTGTCTAAATAGCTAGAGGTATAACAGCACATCCCTGAGGATCTATTTCAAGGTTATCAGAGATGACCTCAGTGTTTTTCTACCTCTGGCAACATACATCTGCTGAAAGACCAATATAATACCGAAATACTATGGAACATCCTTCAGTGCATTCCTGACTTCATATGATTTACCCATTCCTTCTCTGTTCTCCTGATTTTTTAGTTTTTAAAAAAAAATATAGCCTCCAAGGGACTTAGCACAACTTGAAAGTTTAGAAGCTTTATATTATGTGTCAAAGAAAGCTTATAGGGTTTGCTTCAACAGAAGATGAAAAACATACATAAGAACAGGTATTTGGTTGTTTGAATTTTTCATTTGTACTGCAGAATCACTGATCTGTAAAAAGAGATGGTCCAACCTCTCCCTTATTTAGAAAGCAATAAAGCCTCACAAAGCCAGACTTTTGCAAAAATTCTTATAGTTTTTAATTTCAGGTATCAACACTTGCATGTTAAGTATACATTTCATTTAAATTTTCAGTGCCAATTTTCTACATTTTCCAAGATAAAGAATTCTACTCAAACATCTATGACAAGATCTTTCCTTAAAATAACAAAACAAAACAGGAGTTGGTAGGAGGTAAATTGGGAATAAGTTATAACATTACTACAGCATGTTTTTCTAACTCATATGAGGTAAATGAATAAGCTTGTGATGAGTCCCAATAAATCATACATAGATTTGGAAAATGTGCATAACTAAACATGAATGCATAAAAAATGTGAAGAAGCATGCATTACAATCAGACATCCACTGCGGATTTGATTGTCTCTAGGAATCTCCATGTCCTCCAGTACAACTCTATTGTCAACTTCCACTGGACACTGAAAGCAGAATCATGCTTCAGAAACTAAATATTTCTCGAGAGGTCTTCTCTTGGGTAAAAGAACTTAACATAGGCCATGTTGGAGGATCTAGAACAGCAGTATCAAGTGTATGTTCATTGAGGTCCACATCAGTGAAAATTGTTGCCTTGGGGCTGTTTGTAATTGGAAGACTGTATAAATGTAACTATATTGCCCTGGTATTGAAAGTTTCATGGGCCACAAAAATGACATGGCGGGTTGGATTCAGCATGCAGGCCATGTGTTTGACACATGTGATCTAGTGATTCACAGAGAGAACTTTCCCAGTAGAACTTGGCCACAAAGGTGTTCTCTCAAATAAAATAATAGCAATTTCATTATTTACGATTTTTCACTTTTGTGGGGGGTCCTGTGCCTCTAACCTCAGCAAATGTGAAGGGCTGACTGTACTCTGTAGAGAAAGTGTGCACAATGTACAGTATATGTTAGGAAAACTGTGTACAGACATGAAAACAAATTTACACACATTGTTTCCAAAAAAAAATCTCACAACCTGTTAATGAACTGAGATGAGATGAAATGAGAACGCTAGTGAGATTCCAATAAAACTAACACAAATACCAAACTGGCAGATTTTTACATTGCTATAAATGGTTTTATGTTAATTTCTTATTTCTCAGCTTTCTAATTCCTAACCTGTAAAAACACCCATCCATTTTAGTAGCCATGTTATGACCCAGATGGTTTTTTTCAAAGTAGTAATTTAGTTTTAGAAGTGTTACTTTACACTATCAGAAAAAGCTCCACTGCCTTAGATTTTGCTGCATGACAGTCTTACAGAAGCTGCAAAAGGTTGGAGAGCCAACTGTTAGAATATTACTGGCAGATGTAAGTTCCATATGCTCAAGAATCTCTGGATAAAATTCTTATCCATTACATCTGCATGTCAGCTTGTCTTTTCTAGCCCTACTGCTGGCTTTGTTGATAAACCCGATTGCCTGTCTGCTATGTGCCAATTTTCTGTGCCCTCTAGTCATGTAGCTAAGACCTCAGGTAGTTTCCTCTCACTAAGGAACAATATATAAGCTGTATATGCTTCCTTATACCTATACACTTGGCAGAACGTGTTTCCAATTAATTTGATACAAGTGATTTGTGGGTATAATAAAAATGAAAAATGCTTTGAAGCACAAATAGCAGTTATATCACCTATGGTATTTTTAATCTTAAAGTATTTTAATCTTGAGTAACTATGAAAGGAATTGATATATGTAAATTTGCCCACACCTGGGTGTCTAGAAATTGGAATGCACACATTCAGTTCATAGAAAGATTCTTTACACTATAGTGCAGGAGGTTTGCTATTAATATGTTCTAAAAATATCAACTTACAACTGAAGGCCATAAGGCAATGAACCACTTTGGAAAAGTGTCCCTGGATTCTTTTGCTGAAGCACAGAGGATTGTGGAGGTTTGGGAATTTAAAGAATACTCAAAAATGAGTTGTCAAAGGTTTTCATGGCTGGAACTATGGATTGCTGTGGGTTTTTCAGGCTGTATGGCCATGTTCCAGCAGCATTATTTTCTGACATTGTGCCTGCATCTTGGCAAGCATCCTCAGAGGTTTCTTCAGAGGTCTGTTGGAAATGAGGCAAGTGGGTGTATATCTGTGGACTGTCATTAAATCAAAGAGTTCAAAGTGACCTCATGGGCCATCCAGTCCAACTCCCTGCCAAAAAGCAAGAAAATCACAAAGCACCCCTGACAGATGGCCATTAAGCCTCTGTTTAACAGCCTCCAAAGAAGGAACACTGACCACACTCCAGGACAGAGGGTTCCACTGCTGAATAGCTCTCACAGTTAGGACGTTCTTCCTAACGTCTAGGTGGAATCTCTTTTCGTGTAGTTTGAAGCCATTGTTCTGTAGAAAACAAGCCTGTTCCCTCCTCCCTATGACTTCCCCTTACATATTTATACATGTCCAGGATGGGGGGGGCTTGTCTATTTGAAGGAAGTGTAAATGTTGCAATTTGCAAGTGTGATTAGGTTTGGCATGTAAACCCCAGTTAACTCTACAATAGACATCAGTTGAGATGCAAGACCAAGAATAAGCAATGAGAATAAAGACAAAGCTCCACTTAGAAGAAAGGTGTTTTTACCATACATCAAGAAAACCACTAACTGCACAGGGAAACTGATAAAGAAATACAACCTACAAACAAACTACAGACCCACCAAGAAAATTCAACAAATGCTATGCTCAGCAAAGGATAAGAGGGATCCTCTAACCCAGTGTTTCCCAACCAGTGTAACGGGGCACATTAGTGTGCCGTGAGCGATCATCAGGTGTGCCGTGGGAAATTGGAACCTCCAGGAAGGGGGCAGGGGGAGAGTTTAGTGTGTTGAAGTATAAAAACCTTAAGAAACCTACCTCGATGAAGGCACAAACTTACAAATACCACTCTCCCCACCTGTTGTCTATTTGGTCTCTCCCTCTCCATGCATTGGGAAGGCCCGACTCCCTTTCCCCAAGTAGAGACCTCCTCTTGCCTCCTGGGGGTTCTGTGCGGGAAGTTTGGCCCAGTTCTATCATTGGTGGGGTTCAGGATGCTCTTTGATAGTGTGTTAACTATAAATCCCAGCAACTACAACTCCCAAATGTCAAGGTCTATTTCCCCTGAACTCCATCTGCGTTCATATTTGGGCATATTGAGTATTCATGCCAAGTTTGGTCCTGATCCAACATTGTTTGAGTCCACAGTGCTCTCTGGATATAGGTGAACTACAACTCCAAAACTCAAGGTCAATGCCCACCAAAATCTTATAGTATTTTCTCTTGGTTATGGGAGTTCTGTGTGGGGAGTTTGTGCCTTTCTGCCATTCCTGCCAGGATATCTATGTTGTGTTCATCGAAACAGGCCCCAGTTTCACATTGAGTGTATACATTTAGAAAACATATTAACTATACGTATTACTGTGTTAGAGTGTCATTTTGTGTCATTTTGGTTGGTCGTGTGCCCCAGGATTTTGCAAATGTAACAAAAGGTTGGGAAACACTGCTCTAACCCAGTGGTTCTCAACCTTCTCAATGATGCGACCCCTTAATCCAGTTCTTCATGTTGTTTTTGTTGCTACTTCATAACTGTAATTTTACTACAGTTATGAACTGTAATGTAAATATATGATATGCTGAATGTATTTTCATTCACTGGACTAAATTTGGCACAAATACCCAATATGCCCAAATTTGAATGCTGGTGGAGTTGGGGGGTAGATTTTGTCATTTGGGAGTCATGGTTGCTGGGATTTAGAGTTCACCTACAATCAAAGAGTATTCTGAACTCCACCAATGGTGGAATTGAACCAAACTTGGCACATAGAGCTCCCATGACCAACAGAAAATACTGGGTTTGGTGAGCACTGACCTTGAGTTTTGGAGTTGTAGTTCACCTACATTCAGAGAGCACTGTGGACTCAATGATGGATCAACACCAAACTTGGCATACTCAATATGCCCAAATGTAAATACTAGTGGAGTTTGGGGGAAATAGACCTTGACATTTGGAAGTTGTAGTTGAGATTTATAGTTCTCCTACAGTCAAAGAGCCTCTTGGACAAACTTCCCATACAGAACCCCCCCCCCCCCCATGACTAACAGAAAATACTGTGTTTTCTCATGGTCTTTGGCGACCCCTCTGACACCCCCTCATGACCCCCCTAGGGGTCCCGACCCCCAGGTTGAGAAACACTGCTCTAACCACTGCAGGTGTCTACCGTATACCATGCAACAGTGGACAAGTCTACATAGGGACCACCAAATGCAAATCAAGAAATGTGAAAGGCACTGCAAACTAATTCAACTAGAGAAGTCAGCTATAGCAGAGCACTTGATGAACCAACCTGGATGCAGAATGCTGGACCACTCTGACAACTATCATGTCAGACTTCACAGAGAAGCCACTGAAATCCACAAGCACATGTACAGTCCCAACAGAAAGGAGGAAACCATGGAAATGAAAAAAATCTGGTTACCAGTATTTTTAAAAAACCCACCAGAATCAAGACAGTAAATAAAAAAACAACACTCAGTAACAGGAATTCTAGAGAGCAAACAATCAAGTGCCAACTAATACCTTTTGAACAAAGGATGCCTCCAGGCTACAACACTGATTGACTCTGAAGTTGCATGGCTACTCAATGCTAACCAAGCTTGCTAATTGCAGCATTTACACTTGCTTCAAATGGACAAGGGTTCTTTCTCTAACCATGGACAGTTCACAGATACACACACACACACACACACACACACACACACACCCCACTTGCCTCATTTCCAATAGACCTCTTAACAAACCCGAGGATGCTTGTCACAGATGCATGTGAAACCTCAAGAAAGAATGCTACTTGAACATGGCCATACAGCTCAACAAACTCACAGCAACCCATACTCAAAAATGTTCATGTCCTTTATCAAGAACCACGATGTTGTCACGTTTTGGTTTTTTTTTATTATTTCTTAAATGATTTTTGGATAGTTCTTTTCCATAAAAATGTACTTGGACAAAACCTAATTTCTTTTTTAATTAAAATGTTTGAAAAATGTTTATAGAACAATATCAAAATGAACCAAAATCTTTAAAAGTACAAATGATCTCAAAATCCCATCCAGTGGGGATGGAAATTTTCCCTTTTTTAATTCTTGTATTTGAGAATAAAATATGTAACAATTTACATCTCACCACAAAGCAAATTATGTTTGAAACCTATGGATAATTTATTTGCTATTTGATGTGGAATGCAATTCACCAATAACATAATCTTAAGAATAGTTGTGGTGGGTCTGATCAAAGGACTATCTATCTATCTATCTATCTATCTATCTATCTATCTATCTATCTGTTACAGCAGATACCAAACAATTGCCCATGGAAGATCAAAATGTGGACATTAGAGAAATACTACCCACCATGTGAAATACAAACAAATAAAAATAAGGCACAGTAAAAGCCATTTAATTATAAAATCAGATATCAAAATATAATCTATGCATTCTCTTTCAAAATGTATTATTTTAATATTTCATCTCATCTCAGAAAAGAACAGTATTTAAATCACTGCCTAATGTAACTCACAGGTTATTGTGTCAGCCTCTGACTAACACTTTTGACTACTGATGAATTTCCCAAGACTAAGCAAAGAAGTCATCCTTTTGTCATATCTTTCTGGTCCTCTGAGCTTCCCATGATTCTTTGGCAATGCATACCTATTGGAAATTCCAGCCAAATATTTAATTAGTTCAAATCAGCATGTGAATTCGGTTCTCTAGCAACATGTGAAAACTGACCTATACTGGTCATCTATTTAGAAATATAAAGAGTAAAGACTACTTGCAAATGTAAATTCCTAATTTGAAATTTTCTGTCTTCAACAAGTAATAACAATTTGAAAACCCTCTTTAGGAAAAAAAATGATCAGCCTTTACAAGATCTCCCTTCCCTCTACCCCCACTCACCTCTTGAACCATGGGTAGAAGACATTTTAAAATTTTCATTCTTGTATGCAACAAGTGATGTCCATAATGTTAACAGTAGAGGATTCAAGTTAAATATTGGGAAATTCTCAAAAAACAGAATGGCAGACAGCCAAAAAAAAAGCAGGACCAAAAATGGGATAGGTTTTGAGGAATTGCACACCCCTACTATCTAGTCTGTTTTATCCTCAAAAGGCATAAATGAATCTATTAGTTCTTCTTAGACTAACTGGCTTATTTTCTTGTGTAATCTTCCATGGTTTTTCTTGTAATGTTGAGTGAAGTCTTATGAAAAATCACAATAGGATAAACCAGTTAGTCCCAAAGGCTTTAGTGGATGCCTTTGCCTTTTGCCTTTTTAGGATATTATGTAAACACAAGGCACTCACTCACCCACATCCCAAACATGGTAGTTAGAAATGCTAAAATTTCTGGTTTTGGCATGATGGTGCTTATTATTTCCAACAACTATTGAGTGGGATTATGAGTTATGATCAGGGAAGGAAATTAAACTTGTTTTCCCCATATACAGAAGTCCTGATCAGGATTCTTCATACTTTTTTTCAAGAAGAAGAAAAAGATCCGAGTAAATTAAATGTCCAGTTTAACTCTCTTTTACAAATCCATCTGAATGTTTTAAAATGCTGGACTGGCAATAAAGAATCTCACTGTGATATGGAGATGAAAAGGTAGCTCAAGCAGATAATAACTGCAGAAACAATGGCGTATACATAGATTGGAAGTCACTGCAATATTAAATAGCAGACAAATCATGGTTGTGAAGGCTTCCACCACCACAATGCCCTTCAATTGCCCAAACATTTGCAAGCAAGTAAACAAACCAATTTGTAGTAACATTTACTGCCAAATAAACAATAGTAGGGAAATAGGGCACCATCAACAAACATTGCCAAAACTCTATAAGAGAATCTCAAAATGAACCAACTAGTAACATTTGCTATCCACATGATAAAAAAAATTCTGCAGGGTATGAATAAGAAAACAATATTTAAACAACAACAATTGTGCCCCCTCCAGATCAATGCAAATAAATTAATTCTTAAGCGAGGAATGCATCAAGGGATCAGGCATTTTAATCATCCTGACCTTGGCTTTGCAATCTTTATTCAACATACTTTTTGAGAGAAACAACCCACTTTTTGTTATATGTGCTTTAAAGTCATTTTATATGAGCTGAAAATACAGCTAGAGCCCCAAATCACAGCTGAATGAAGTCTCCATTAAACACAGTTTTGTTGATGTAGCAGGGGATAAAACAATCCCTCTTCAACCTCTACAAGCTGCAGAAAGTCCCCTATTTCTCTTAATGACCTATTCCTTGTGTCTCATTCAACACAGCCCACTGGCTATGGAAATGACAACACTCAGCAGGTGACAACAAAATGGTCAACAAACAGTCTCGAGATATGTCATTTTCTCCAAATACGTTCCCAAGAAATGAAATGACACACTATGGTATTCAGTATCCTGCTCAGATCAAATATTTCTTTATTAAACGAAACTACATGTGCCATAGCTGCTGTATAAAATGCAGGTTTAAGTGTGCTGTTTCAAGCTTCAATTGCAAAACAATTTCATACTTGCTTCTTTAGGGGGAAAAGAAAACTGCAGACCTCACTTAATACATCTGTCCTAGGGAGTGACCATGAGCATTCTGTTCTTGTATCTTTAAGAAAACCTTTGAAAGGAAAGCATTTTTTTCAGATAGTAAATTTAGTCAAGTTCTTTTATAACATAGATGCATAAATTCTTAATCAGACACTGATGGAGGAACAAGAGAAATAAAATATGAGATAATGACGTGGGTGAATATCATAATCTTGGGATAGAAGCAATATTTAAAAATACAGTATGACTTCCTTATCCACAGATTCAATATCTACAGTTATACTTATCCACCCTACAAAAAAGTATCTCTTCCTTATCCAAGTGTTTACAGGTTTCTCTAGGTCCTCCATTATGATTCTATGGTTTGCTTCTGGACCAAATATAGTTAAAATACTGTTTATGGTTGGCTATTATACACAGTTTCGGTTATCCATCAGGGCGCCTTGAAACCTATCCCTTGTAGATGATATGTGTTTGGGAGATAGTGGTGGTGGAGTAACCATTTGAAAAATGGTTAATAATGTGTTTCTGAATGTTGGGAAATCTTGACTAGAATGATTTATACCAATTTTCCACATAGTTATTTTATTTCTGAAACTGTCAAAAAAACTGCATTTTCAGCATAGAAAACAATATTTCTCTCCCTTCCCCCAAACAAATGGTGTGTGATTTTCACAGAGTAAGCTGTGGACAGTGATTACTGTTTGAAAACCGCATAAGTTTTTGAAGGCTTTCTTGCAGGAAGAAGAAAAGCGGTGCAATTACTTCTTGCTTCCTTTGAGAATGATTTTAGTGAAGATTTTACTTTTCTATCATATTCTAATTCAGAATAGGAAAGAATGTGCAATCTGAAAAAAGAACAAAGAATGACAACCTCCCGGGACAGGAAACTGCCCCACCTCAAGGAATACCCCATGGGATGCCATTGCATGATCATGCTGTATTATTCCACAGGGCACATGCAGTTAGTTTTTCAAAGCAAGTGACAAATAATAAACAATAGCACAATAGTTGTAACACAGGGACATACACAGAATATCTTCTGGAAATGATTTTAACCCCACTGTTCTCTCACAAGTGGGATTCAAGTCAGCTAGTGTTTCCCCGAAAGTAAGACAGCGTCTTACTTTCTTTCCCCCCGAAAAGTCCCCTACGTCTTACTTTTCGGGTACGTCTCTATATAAACTAAGACGTACCCCATTGCCACGCCACCACGCCGCCGCCGCCCGTCACACCGCCGCGGCACACCTCCTGGCGCAGCTTTCTGGACAAAGGAAGGGAGGGGAAGAAAGCCAGAAGCATTGCAAAGCACCGCTGCGTCAGAGTGACGCGTCAAAGAGAGCCGGGCGGGCAAAGCGACGACGCGTCAGAGTGCCGCGTCGTTGCTCTGCCCTGCCACTGGCTCTCTTCTCCCTCCCTTTCTTGGAGAAAGGAAAGAGGGGGAAGAGAGCCGGGGCAGGGCAAAGCGACGACGCATCAGGTGACGCGTCGTCACTCTGCCCGCCCCTAGCTCTCTTCTCCCTCCCTTTCTTGGAGAAAGGAAAGAGGGGAAGAGAGCGGGCGGGGCAAGCGATGACGCATCAGAGTGACGCGTCGTCGCTGCCCCGCCCGCCCCTGGCTCTCTCTCCTCTTTCTTGGAGAAAGGAAAGGAGGGGGAAGAGAGCCGGGCGGGGCAAGCGACGACGCGTCAGAGTGACGCGTCGTCGCTCTGCCCCGCCCTGGCTCTTCTCCCTCCCTTTCTTGGAGAAAGGAAAGGAGGGAAGAGGGCCAGGGGCGGGGCAAGCGACGCGCGTCAGAGTGACGCGTCGTCGCTCTGCCCCGCCCCTGGCTGTCTTCTCCCTCCCTTTCTTGGAGAAAGGAAAGGAGGGAGAAGAGAGCTGGGGCGGGCAGCGCGACGACGCGTCAGAGTGATGCGTCGTTGCTCTGCCCCGCCCCTGGCTCTCTTCTCCCTTCCTTTCTTGGAGAAAGGAAAGGAGGCGGAAAGTCAGGCGGGGCGGGGAGAGCGACGATGCGCCAGAGTGACGCGTCGTCGTCACGCCTGCCCCGCCCTGGCTCTCTTCTCCCTCCCTTTTGGAGAAAGGAAAGGAGGGGGAAGAGAGCCGGGCGGGCAAGCGACGACGCGTCAGAGTGACGCGTCGTCGCCTGCCCCGCCCCTGGCTCTCTTCTCCCTCCCTTTCTTGAGAAAGGGGGGGAAGAGAGCCAGGGCGGGGCAAAGCGACGACGCATCACTCTGACGCAGCGCACGCTTGCCATGCTTCTGGCTCTCTTCCCCTCCCTTGAGGCCTGGCAGAAAGGAGGTGTGCCATGGAGGTGTGCCGCGCCGATGGATGGTGCGCGCGGCGGCGGTGGCGTGGGCATGGCGACGAGGTACGGCTTACATTCGGGTACGGCTTACATTAGCCGACCCCCCTGACACCCCCGATACGTCTTACAATCGGGGGTGTCATACTTTCGGGGAAACACGGTAGATCGAAAATGTGATCCAACAGTGGCCAGGTAATTAGAAACCAAGACTGATTAGCTATGCCTCATGATCAATAATGTTGTTGTTCATTGATAGATATCTACACATTATGCAGTCTCATTTTTCATTAGTCTTTCATGCCCAAATCCAGCTATGAAGGATGGAGGGCCTGGGATCCAAAAAGATTATTCAGGTTGTCCTAGTTCTGAATATGAGTATATTGTTAGAGCACCTTGCCCAACCTAATACCATCCTTACATTATTATCCCCATTTTATAGCCTATGTTGAAAGAACAGCAAACAACAATATTTATTACAGCCAGAAGGATTCATTAAACCTTAGGAGAGTTCTGCAGCGAGAGGGGAGAGGGGGGAGAATATCTTACAGAAACCTCGTTGCTTAGGGCCCTAGCAGCACAAAGACATTTCTTATTCCAGTCCATTCTCCAAATGGTTGCTCAAAACTTTTAATTTTTTTCTAAATGAAGTAAGAATCAAGTTATGGTGTCTATGCTAACAGCTACTCTTTCTTTATTTTATTTCCCACATTTGTATCCCATCACTTCTATACTCCGAAGGGGGACTCAGGATGGCAATCATTTTTTCCCCTCAACAACTCTGGTAACATACATACTGCAACAATGTGTATAAAATCCTAGAACTTCTGAGGAGGAGAGCCGAAGGAAGAATAGGATGGAAAAAATATCCAATATCAGGGAGTGGGTAATAACTATGTCCAAGATGACTTGAAGGTGCAGCAATAACAAGAGGAATTTTACAGACAACGCTTGATTGGGTAGCAGGCAGACGGAGGTCAGACCATAAAGACAGAGCTCTTATATAGCTCTCTTTAAGTTGCACCTCAAATTTTATGAGAGGTCAAGGTGAGACATGTCCAAGACTGTATCAGTCCTCTCCACTTGTGGCTTGGCTTCAGTCCATAGGGGGGGGGCATATATTAGAGTGTTTTGACTGATGTTTTGCCTATCTAGTGGCTACCTGGTCAGGCAATGGCTTGCAGTGGAAGCTGGAGTTGAAGACCGAAATATTAGGGGTTAGACTCTACTCCAGCATTCTTTTAGTTATTCTTACAATTGTATGCTATGGAATAAGCAGTCGTCTCTCCACATTTGCAATTTTAACTTTTGTGGATTAGATCATTCTTGAATTTGATTAGAAACATTCTCTTTAGGAATCTCTAGGGACCTCATCACACTAGAGCATGGATCCACTTTAAATCCAGTTTCTGCCTCCTGCAGAATTATGAAGTTTATAGTTTTGGGGAGGGGCCTTTAAACAGCTCAGGTAGGCAGGTCCTGGGCCTTAAACTACAAACCCCAAAATTATGTAGGAGGCAGAAACCAAATATAAAGTGGATCAATGCTCTGTTGTAGATCTCAACTTTTTCTAGTCATGAAGAAGGAATAGACAACACACTAGAAGTCCTTCAATGCAATTTCATAGTCAGCTTCCAGTAGAAGTTGACCATAGACTTATGCTAGAAGGACCAAGATATTTCTACAGAGCTGTTCATTCAGATTAAAAGCAGCAACAATTTCTTTCTTTATTTTTTTACTTTCACAGGGGCCCTGCACCCGTAACCCCAGCTAATGTGGAAGACTGACTAATACTAAAACCTACTTCGTAAGGTTCTATAAGACATTTATATAGCAGTTAAAATTGATTAGATCATTATAATTGTATACTGTGAGTGGACCCATGATGGATATGTGGAACTCCTGTACTTGGAAGCAGCACAGCTGCACTAGCTGAACAGTAGGTTTAAAATAAATTGATTTGGTGGAAAAACAGCTTTTTAAACAAATTTTGTTCTAGCAGGTTACTTTCTTTTCATTACTTTTCTCATTAGTAAACTTTCTTTTCTGCAGGAACCAGAGCTAATACTTTTTTCCTCCATTTTTTTCATTCTTTTAGCTACTACTGCTGCTTGTTCATTCTTTTTGCTACTACTACTGCTTGTTCAATGACCTCCTGGAAGAGGAAAGTCATTTTGAGGGAATGAGGGTTTTCTTTTTGTTTGTTAGAGGATTAATAAAAAAGATTAAATAGTGATGCTGAAAAGTAGAAGAGGAGCCAAGATCGGGTTTTCGTACTGGGAGGGCCCATACTGTTATGAGCTCGCAAAGTACCGAAGGTACTGAAAGAAATGGAGGAAATGGAAGAAACACATTTCTTATGATATACCTACCGCATTTACTCGAATCTAGCACATCATTGAATCTAATGTGCACCTCAATTTTCAAAACCCTGAAACCAAGAAAAGTATTTTCTGGCTAACATAATGTGCAGCAGCAAAAAGTGCACTCTTTGTAACTTGTTTGAAAAAGGTGTACATTACAGTTGCTGTGAACTTAGCATTCCTTCTTTTAAAATAAAAAGTGTTATCACCAAATCTTCCAGCAATGGAAAGTAACACCAGGGAATCAGGTAACCCTTAAGGATTAAGCCAGGTTTGTGGAGTGATGCCAAGAGAGAAGGGAAAGGTCACAGCGTGAAGGTATCACGTCTCCCATTGGCCAATATAATCCGTTTCGCTGAGCAATATCACGGCTGGCTTTTTCAAGGCTTTCAAGGCTTAGGCGATAATATCACAGTCCTCATCTTAATCTTTTGTAGCATTAGCATAACCTCGCATGTGCGAGGTGACCCAAAGGGAAACCATGCCCACTACGTTGGGGTCAGGGACTTGACTGAAGATGGACCCTTGTCTGAAAGACACAGTGGTGGGATGCCTTGGGTGATGTGACGCCTGACTCAAGGGCCTTTGGGGCACCCTTCTCCTAGCTCTGCATCTCACATGAGTCTCTTCTCTTTCTTCTCCCTCTCTTTTTTTTCGTGGGAGGTCTCTTCTCTTCCATCCTCATCCACAAAGAAGGCATAAGTGTTGCTAGAGGACGATTCCATCCCTCATCAGCCCCCGGGCCTTCCTTCTCTGCAGCTGGAGGGGGGCTTGACAAGAAAAGAGCCTTTCTCTTTCTCTCCTTCTTTCCTTCCCTAAGACCCTTTGTGAAGCTCCTCCTTTTGTCTGTGTCACTGGCTGTGCCACCTCCCCCTTCTACAAAATTCAGATAGAGACTTCTGTTTTTGAGAGGGACGAAAGGAGAGGGTCAATTTTTGTGCAGCAGCTGGAGAAGGGGCAGGCAGGTGGGAAGGGTCTTTTCCCTCCCCACTCTCTCCCCATCTCTCTCTCTCTCTCTCTCTCTCTCTCTCTCTCTCTTTGTGTCCATCATCCTTCCTTCTCCTCTTTTTGTTCCATCCCTACCACCTCATCCTCTCCAGAGCCTAGAAGCAGCAGCTGAGGGAGAAAGGGGAGCCAGGCCAAAAGGTGGCAGCCCTCAGGAGTGGAGGAGGAAGAGGCAAAGGCAACTACATGCTCCTCCACCTGCACTTCACTGTATTATGCGAATATAATGTGCACCTCAATTTTGGCATTTAGCCAAAAACGCAAGCCATATATTCATGCAAAAATGAGGCAAACAATATTGTTTGACATCCATACTTTCAAATAAGTAACTTCATTTCTGAGCTCCCTAACCCTTTCAGCACACTTATCTTTAGTAACAAGTATTCTAAAATAATATAGACAAAGGAGCCATATCATCATGCTCAATGGCTTAGTAGTTTTTTTAAAGAACACTGTGCTTTTGCCACATATTATTATTATTATTATTCTCAGTAATAATAGCTTTTACAGTTACTGTATTTTAAATAGCAATACTGTACACAAACATCACCTCTGGATTGTTTTACAGTATGAAATTTTAAGGTATGCCTCTTGGTTTAAGAAATTTGAAAAGCAACTTGTTTAAATATGCAGAATTATCTTGAGCTGTTCATACGTGAACTTAAAAGCCGTGCAACACAGGAAAATTAAGTAATTATGCCTCCAAGTTATTTACTGCAATTAAGCTCATTTATCATATGCAAATTAGTGCAAACTGGTCTCATTAGTTACTAAATTACTCAATATGAGCTGAACAATGTAGCACTCCAGTTTGTAATGAAAAATCCCTGTAGAGGCAAGCAGGATCAATTAAGCTAATTTGCATATGCAAATATATTATCTAACTTTTACTTTCCCCTATATTTAATCCTACATTTTGGTCATTCTTGATTATATTAAAAAGTGGGGTCAACCACTATCTTTATTATATCTTAGTCTTTTCACAGCTGCAAAAAAGTAGGGAGGGGGAAGAGAGGTTTCCCATTTCTATATACATATTTAAGTCAAGTTGCACATACAGTACATTATCCAATAATGGCTTGAAAAGCCTACTTTTCCTACACATTATAGAGAAAAATGCAGAGCATCCTCAACTTTTCTTTTCTAACAGGAATTTGGAAATTCTAAATAAAAGTAAAAAAAAAAAGCATGTCTGAATATATGAATGAAACCTGAAGTGTATGAAACTAATTAACTGGTCTTTTCTTAAAATAAGCCATCCCTACTGTGACTACAACCATGTACTTTAACTGTACAAAATATGAAAGGTCATTTTCTCATTTTACCATTCTTGAACAATTTGCTTCCACTCATAGCCAACTGGCTAGCCTTCTTGACCGTCTTGCAAATGTTTATTATGGCTGGTCCAAATCCATTAGTTTTACTTGTAGAAAATCCACTGAAATATCATAACTTACAATTCTTCTTAATTTCAGTGGGTTCACTCTAGACAAGTGGAATATTGAAGTTATCACTATGATACCACTGTCCTACAGATTCTAAATGTAAAATACTGAAAATATCAATTTCCTCCTATTTTTCTAACAAATTGCAATTTTCAGGTGACTGCCAGTACATTCAGCATATTGCTATAATGGAAGAATGTCCCAACCTCTGACTTATATGTGTGTATGCAAGTGTGTAGTTATCTATCTATATATCTTCTCACACAATACAAACTCAATCCAGTGTGGTACACTTGAAGGAACTGCGATGGTTCTCTTCTACATGATGTGAAAACATACACATAACCATGTACACATAAGGCCATTGTAGAGAATGGGATGTTAATAGTTGTTTCGATTTTCAGTTTTAGCCTGTCCTTTATACTCTGCTTCCATTCCTTTCCTTCTATTCTGTTGCATTCTGTGAGTGAGCTAAAGAAGAGGAATTTGAAGATATTCAAAACCTGTCACTCTATCCTATCCCCATCTGACATCTGTGCATGCACTTGTGCCAAAGGGAAAGGGAGAAATGTATTGGGTATGGTGTTATTCTCCTTTGGGACTCCTCTAGACCGCATTATAGCAAACAATAAAATACTAACTATAATCATGTTCTTAACTTCTGCCCCTAATATTCCATTAACACACTCACATATGGTCATGTTGAAGAATACTTAAGTTTCCAAACACATTATATAATGATTTCTTAAAATAATAATAAATGCACAGTACTCCCATTAAATAAACAGAAGTGTATACACATAAGTGTATACACCTACACCCTACACAACTTATGGGTTGGTAGAGGTTTCGATACAGAAAATTCAACTGCTGATGGAAGCCTTCATTCAACTCTTTTGCGCTGGACATAGGTATTTCCAAGAGAAAAGGTAAAATAAAAAAATATTTGTATATTTATTAAAATAGATATACAATGTAAATGTTTGTTGTGTACAGTGTAATATTTTCAAGTTGTTGATAATTCATTGACATTTCTCACCTATTGTCTTTGTTTAAGGACCCTTTGACTTTGGTTTGGGTAGGTCAGAAAGGGAGCATCATAGGTTCCAAGTTAATAACAGATTCCTCTTTGCGTGCCACCTTATAGTATCCATTAGACCTGTTTCCAATAATCGGATACATCCGATTTTCAGATTTTTTCCCCAGACTTCCGATAATTGAAGCGATATCGAGCACAGCGCCCCAAACAGGAAGTGGATTCGCCATTCCGAGAACTCCGTCACCATTCTCGGAAAAGGCTCGGATGTCATTTCCGTCCTTTCTTGCTGCCTCTCTTCATTGACTGATGGCTATCAGGTGGTTTGTGTGAAATCACCAGATTTGTACCAGTGGCTAGTTTGTCATTAGTAGCAGTCAAAAATGGATGGAAAGTGATAGTTTTGACTTTCCCTTCTGCTGATTTTTGCGCCCTGCTCAATCGCGGACGCTATTTCTGAATACTTCCGAATATTGGAATACATCCTAAATCCATTTCGATAAAATCACTAAAACAATCAGAAGTGATTCACATCCGAAGCCAGAGCAAAACCAATATCTGAATTGACTTCCGAAACACATTTTTTCCATTCGAAAACAGGCCTAGTATCCATAATGAGGATTTTTGCATCTAATTTAACTTTTTTTGAGGTGTTGTATCACTGGCTGCCATTCTTTACCAATATCCTCTAGTTGCTCTTCTCTTAAAAGTACAGTTATTTTATCCATTATTATCAAGTCAATAATATATTTTTCCCATTCTTCTATATCTTGTACTTCCGTGGTTTTCCAATATCTGGCACATACTAGGTAAAATATTAATTTAATTTCCTAGATAAACACGGAAAGGGGGGGGGGAGAACTCAGACTATTATTATTATCATCATTATTATTACTTATTAATGTTCTAATCAAAATTGGAATGAGGGGATTCTTCTATTCATTTGAGTTCTGCTATGTTAATGTCTGTACTTGACTTGTCACTATTTGTAATTATTTAGGGGTTTTTGTTTTTGTTTGGTTTTTTAAACCCTTTTCCTTTAGCTGTATAGTTATTCTAGTACTAACTTTAAATCAGAGGGGGACAAGCTTTCCATAAATAGAGAGTGGCAATATACTCATTGCTATACTTAGAGAAAGGGTGGTTTGTTTTTTTTATCTAAGAGTTAAAGTGCAGTATTTACACTGATCCATGGATAAGCTACCCAGTATTGGGGCAGCTGTCAATTGGCTTTCCACATTTGCAATTTCAACCCCGCAGATTTGATTATTTGCTGATTGGATTAGAATGTCTCTCTATGTTTTAAATTGAATGTTTATAATTTTTTATTTGCTGTTTTAATTGTAACTGTGTATTTTAATGTATTGCTTGGCATCTAATGGTTGCCTGTTGTAAGCTGCTCTGAGTCCCTCTTCAGGGGTGAAAAGGACAGGATATAAATGTTCAAAAAATGTTCTCCAGTGCAACTCCACAATCAATGTTTGCTGTTCTCTCGGGTCACAAAAGTGAGGGTTTTTAATCTGTGTTTTTGCCACTTTTGGGGGGTTCTGCACCCTCAATCTCAGAGAACGTGGAGGGCTGACTGTATTTTCACTTGCCAATTTTAAGTGACTTATTCCCAAAAGTTCACAATAAATAAAATTCTGTTTTACCCCTTTCAGGTGTATAAATAAGATCAAGATAAATGGTAGGTATTTCACAAACAGGACTCAGAATAATTGCCTTCAGATCTATTTCAATCAGCACCTCATGTATCTTTATGATGTTACAACAATGAAACAAATCCAAGTCATTTCAAATCATTCTTAGGTTATACTGATTTGACAACAGAGTTGAGCAAAATATTAAATCTCTTCTGTTGAAACCAAGGGGACTTAAAGATTCTGCCTTTGTTCAAATTATACCCAACAGCTAATATATTTTCATAGCAAATATAACAAATCACATAAGAATATTTTTGAAAGCTACATCTTATTGAGGTAACTCAACAAAACACCTTTCTTATACATAAAGCACAGCACACAGTTTTTATGTATTTCAATCATTATGCAATATGTTATTATCATTCATTTGTAGATTAAGTACATGCACATTAAAGCTGAACCAATATCATTTTAAAAAAACCTTCATTTGCTCTTTCAGCATTTTCACTACCTAGTCATTTTGGCAATCATGAGCAGTTCCAGAATTTTTCAGCATTTCCACTAATTTTCCATACTGCAGCTTTAAAATAAGAATGTTTCTTATTGTTTGATATCGTTCTGCATGATTCAGTGTGAGGAGAACTACCTTTGCCTCACCAAAGCTTTGTGGTTCCCATTCCTCTCTCTTTCAGAGTAACTCAAAGAAAAAACTTAGAAGGTTCTGCTATCACTTTTGTTCAACCATGGCATTTTTGATTGACCATGCCATACAAACAAACAGCTGTATTTTTTGCTGATATGTTTGAAACAAACTAAAGATTAACCCAAGTTTAGGTTTGGGGGGATAAACTAAAACACACCAAATCTAAAATAGAAGCCCAAATATCTAGTAACCTTCTTGATTGTTAGTTGTATTTGGTATAGTATTTTAATTTTTTAAAAACATATTGAACAAGAACACATTTCTGATAAAGAATAATTTTCGATAAGATATAATATTTTCTACATTATGACAACCTTGACCTATTGCTTTCAGTTAGGTTCAGTTGTGGAATCTTTGTCAAAACAAGGCAAAAGCACATGCACCACACATTAACATGTGTCAAAATAATGTATTTGGCACATACTATTGAATGAAATTTTGGGGAACACAACATCAATTATTCAGTAAAATCTAAAAACAACATGCTCTCTTCTAAAGGAAGATATAATACCATTTTTAATGTGAATGTTGAAACAGTAGTAAAGGACTGAAAAGGAAGCTGAACAACTAAAACAGGAGGGGAGAAATAAAAGCCTAAATGTGAACAAGACAAAAATAAAACTTATTTTCACAAAATAGTGATTTATACTTGTACAAACACACACATCATTTGGGGAGCCAACAGCTACTGCACAGTGCAATACAACTAAGTTGTGTGAGATCTAAATTATTACAGCACAAATAATACTTGCCCTCCCTCTCTCATAAACATTCTTTCAATCATGGCTTTCTAAAAAGGAAAAAAAACATGAATTTGTAAAAACCTCATCATGTAAGTTGTGATCAAAACACATGATATCCAAGTAACTAACAGGAATCTTAGAGCTTGCAATTAAGTATGTTCAACTGTTTTGTTTTGTAAAGCCATTGTTTTTACCTGTAAAATGTGACTTCCCAAATGAGACTCAAATACTTCAGTGGCAAGTGCACTGGGGCTTCTCCTGCGCTGGGCACCTATAACTGAATAAAAAAGCAATTATGTTGCAATCTCTGCACATTCAGTCACAACACATGCCTGATCTGAAACCAGTTTATTGCAAATAACAATTAAATGTTCTATCTAGTCCTGTATTTGAAAAATAAATATTAACAAATACTTGGAGAATTCCCATAGATCTCCAAGTATCTCTACACTTTTGCCTCCAACGCAACAGATAAAGAGAATGAGGGGGTCTGTGGATGCCTCTGTATTTACATCTAGGATTCTCTCACATTACTCAGTTATAATACTATGATTCCAATTAAACTGCCAGTAAATCCTGGGATTTGCATTTGGTGATACTTGAGAGATCTCTTGCTGAGAACTCTAAATACCCATCATCAGTAAATTGCAAATCCCAGAATTTCATAAGATGGAACCACAGAGTTAAAGGAGATCCATACTGTTACATTTACATACTGTGAACACTTTCCTGGGTCACCTCACTTACTCAATCTAGTTGACATAGCAGAGCTGGAAACTGAGGTGGAGATGCTACATGTGAGGAAGTCTTGGGAAAGGACCTCTTGCAAGAGTTCTTCGCTACCACAAGATTTGAGATCTCATGGGCATCTGGAACTGTAGTGAGAGGTTACTCTTTAGCTTACCTATCAAGCTGAGAGCATGAAAAGTAATTTCCAGTCAAGTTTTTAAGCGTGAGCCAGGAAATGCTGAGTTTTATGTAGTATAATAGGTTTTTACTATACCCTGGGTTTAATTCTATTTCAATATTCATATGCTTTCAGATTTCATTTACATATTGTATAGTCTATAGTATTAGCCTTTTAAAGACTTTTGGGGGAAAGTGAGATATAACTACCACTATTGTTCCTACTACTACTACTACTAATAATAATAATAATAATGCTTGCAACAGATGGATACCAGGCTAAGGCCATTTTGCTGCTTACTAAATGCTCTCAGATCAATATGTGTGTCTGGTACCTACTGTGGAGAAAATAAGGTTATAACCATGCTCAAAATCAACCAATGCCAAGGCAGCATAATGGTACCAGCCAGAAATCTATCTCTTTGGGACTACTTTTCCTAGTCTCAGTTAACTGAGGGAGTAACACTTAAACATGATTTCAGGCTTCTCTGTTTCACTGGAGAATGAAAAGTGGCAGCTGCAATCCCAGCCGACAGGCTCATCAGCAATTGGTAGGTAAGCATTACTCAGGTAGGATTGAGGTTCATTGCAGCGTCTACATGCATAGAAACCATCTCAGCCTCCTGAATATCCAGAACCAAAAAGCTCAATGGTGACAAGGAAGAGGTGGAAAGGGGTTAGAAAGAGGTCAAAGGTACAGTGGCAAGGCATTGTGCTCACCAAGAATATGTAGAATCTGAGACCAAAGGTGCTTAAACTGGAACAAAGAAACTTTATAAATGTGGACTTCCTCAGGAATTGAGGTTTGCATACTTTGGCAGTGAATACAGAACAATAGTGGGAACATGGGAGCTCAAGGTATGCACCTTCACATCTGACATAAACTGTCATGTTTCAATGGATTCCTCTGATCTCTAATGAAATATCTCACCACTACATATTCCCTCACCTGCAAAGCTTCTTAATTAATCTAGCAATATACAACTCCCTGAAAGTGTTCAGCACACAATTAGCAGACTCAAACATTAAGGTCCATAAAGTATGTGATAGTTATTGTGCATAGGAGCTTTGAGGTGCCACTCTGATTATCAATCAATTCCCTGGAAAAGAAATTTTAGAGCAATGATTTGTAAGTGTGCTCTATGATATTGCACGTCAAATCTGATCCCTGCACACAAAGACTTATGACACCTCCTGACAGGAGACAAGGGATATTGGTTTAGAAGTATAACATTACGGATGTTACGTGTAATGTCTTTGCAGGAAACATCGCACTATTTATACTGAAAAACAAATTTACTGCCGAAGTAAAGTAATACCCAGCAAAATTAGAGTTGGTGAATGCTCGAAAAGCAATACTTTGTGTCATCTTCATCGGCTCTTAGGAAGGAAATCAAGGTCATCTATAAAACAATCTCAAAACACATTTCCTGATATGTTTGCACTTTATACAACAGTATTTATCAAAATAATACGTGTGGTAAGAAAAATTGCTTTTTGGGTGGGGAGATAGATGTCAGAATTTTTTGTTTCACTTAGGAGCTAGATGACAATAATGTCATAATAGGACGCACTTTCAAAGTAATGTCTTATTTTGTGTTTTTGATCTGTCAAGGAGATTTCCACTCCTGTGATCTGAAATCATTTAGCTCTTCCCTGCCTCCATTGCTCATTTCGCCCAAAGATAAAATTAAATTTGGCAATTTTGAAAAAGTTTTTTGGGGGGGAGGGAAAAGTGCATATTAATTTAGATCAAGTAGAGTTGCTAGCAAGTGAAAAACAAACCATTTTTTCCCTTTTCAAGACCTTTGGCTATTAACACAATCCCCCCAAAGGAAGCAGAAAGAAATACATCTTTTCTTCTCTTGGTTTGTTAAGAAAAGCTCCCGACCTTCTATTTCAGTTGCCAGTGGAAACTGAATGTTTGCTTAGAAAAGCTTTTACTTTTCAGATACAGCAGTATCCTAGAAAGCGGACAAGGATATTAATATCAAGTCAGAACACTGTTATGTTGCATGAGGCTATTCCAGCTTGTAAAGCAAAGTGTTCTAAATCTGTTGTCTTGATTCCTCCCACTCCCTTCTGATCCCTAAGGTTCGTGTTTATGACATTTGTAACATCTGCTACAAATGCTGAGGTAAATCAGGCGCCACCTTATTACTTCTAATCTAATGCTCCATTCATCCATACGGATTTTGTATGTCAGAAGTATGTCTATTGTCTACAACTGCTGGATCTACATGAAGCAGGCTGCAAGATGGGTCTTTCTGAGATTCACTGTCCATAAAGAATGTCATTGTTTTTAAACCCTTATAACCCCAATTCCTTTTTTGTAACAATTTGTCACCTATCCTCTCCAAAATATGCTAGATGTCATTGTGTTTCTAGAAAACATTGTTATAGAGCTTCAGTGTATATGACAATTCAATTGACTATATTTTTATTTATGCATCATTGAGAAACTTTACATACTTATGAAAATTGTAATGTCAGCATTTTCTCATTTTAGTTAGCAGTGTCTCCTTTTAAAAATGTATTTATATTTATTTACAGACCATCATTCCTCAAGGCACACAATCATACTAAAACAGAATCAAAATGTTGTTGTGTTTAAGAGGTTGCATGGGTCATAGAATTCACATAACAGGTACAAGGGAAACTCAGACCCTACAATCAGAGGTGAACCACAGAGTTACAGAAAATAGCCAGAATATGGAAACTGCACAGCAGGAAAGTAAAGCAGGTTCAAGCAAAAATTACATCAGGTTAGAGGTAACCTGAAAAAGTAATAGAAAACATGGTAATGTGGCTATTGGCATGACACCAATGATGGGGCTGGTGGATGAAATAAAGATGTCAAATTTCAAACAATACCCCTAACCTTTCTTTGTCATAAATTATGACAACTTTGCTCTCCCTTCCTTCTCCCTACATACTTTTTGATAGGCCATAAAGGTAGTTATTTCAGCTGTTTTTTCATGTCCATTATAACTCTTGGCTTTTTTGTAATGGTATATAAGAGTGCCTTCTGTTTGCCAAGAAAACAATCAAGCAATCCTTGATTGGAAACCATACAAATGGCCCATTACAGAGCAGCTGCACTATATGCTTTACTATGCAAGCTACGTAATAAATATCCTGTATGCTTCCATCATATTCAACAGGCAGCAAGACTCTTGCCATGTTGTCTTTGCAGTCTGTACTAAATTGCAGGCTGAATAGGTGATACTGTATCCTGATTGTCCACATCCTAGATTACACTGCACTACCATTGGCTTTCTTTCCATTGAAAGGTTTTATCCATTTTTTAGAAGTACGTGGTATTAAATTGTTTTAACTTGTTATTTATTTATTTAATGTATATCTCACTTTGCTCCCAGGATGATTTTAGACTTTTTTTATTGTACAGCACCCTGATATTTTTGATAGGGTGATATATAAATATTCAAATAAAAAAATAGGAATTGGGTTGCTGTGAGTTTTCTGGGCTGCATGGCCATGTCCCAAAAGCATTCTCTCCCGATATTTCACTCTCTGAGGATGTCTGCCATAGATGTGGGTGAAACATCAGGAGGGAATTCTTCTGGAACATGGTCATACGGCCCAGAAAACTCACAGCAACCCAGTGATTCCAGCCATGAAAACTACCATTCATTCTTAGCTTAATCACAGAATAAGTAGAATCCAGAATGCTCTCTAGAAAAGTGTTTCCCAAACAGTGTGCCGGGGCACACTAGTGTGCTGTGAGCGATCATCAGGTGTGCCGTGGGAAATTGGAACCTCCAGGAGGGGAGAGGGGAGAGTCTAGTGTGTTGAAGTATAAAAACCCCAAGAAACCTCTCTCGATAAAGGTACTCCATGTGTGGCGCCCCCAACAGGGGGCTGTGTTATCTGTGTTTGGGGATTTTCCATTTACTAGTATTAGTTCTTTGTTCTCTTTGTTTCTCCGATCTGACCATGCTGTCTGGGGTCATGTGACCTTTGGCCTGATCATGTCATCACTTAGGGTCAGGTACTTCAAAGGCTTTACCTGCTGATCTGCCTCAAATCCCACCCCCCTTCCAGGAGTTATAAGGGGTCCCTCGGCCCCGCCTCTTTCTCTTTGCCAACTCCAACGGACAGAGCGAGTCTAGATAGCAATGTGGCTGCCAAAAGGGCATCCGTTTGTTATCTACTGGTTAACCTATGTCTTCAACTAGAATTCTTAACATAGAGGAAGATCAGTCTTCAATATAGGTTAAGATTCTAGGATACGCCACAGAACACAGATCTGTGTGTCGGAGGACAGCTGGGACACCCTGGACTTTGAACAAGAGGTACCATCGCATTGCATTCGTGCTTTGTGATAGACTCCCTTTCTTTAAGGACTCTTTTGTAACCAACCCAAGCTTTCAAACCATCAGCTTTTCCTTGTCTGACTGTACTCAATAAACTTGTTTGGCCCCTTATCTGGAGTTAAGCAGCCTTTTTTAGAGGTCCAAGGTTCCTAGTTAACAGGGTAACCTTAATTCCGTTCCCCTAGGGTCAAAGCATGTTTTGTCCTATTTTAAGAGCCCCCTTTTTGGACCCTGGGAAACGGAAGACCATGTGTGTTCATAGTTGGGCATATTGAGTATTCTTGTCAAGTGTGGTCCAGATGCATCATTATTTGAGTCCACAGTGCTCCCTGGATGTAGGTAAACTACAACTTCCAAACTCAAGGTCAATTCCCAAGCAAACCCTTTCAGTACTTTCTGTTGGTAATGAGAGTTCAATATGCCAAATTTTGTTCAATTCCATTGTTACAAGAGTTCAGAATGCGGTCCTGATCCAACATTGTTAGAGTCCACAGTAGTCTCTGGATATAGGTGGACTACAACTCCAAAACTCAAGGTCGATGCCCACCAAACTCTTACAGCATTTTCTCTTGGTTATGGGAGTTCTGTGTGGGAAGTTTGTGTCTTTCTGCCATTCTTGCCGGGATATCTATGTTGCGTTCATCGAAACAGGCCCAGATTTCACACTGAGTGTATAAATACATTTAAAAACATATTAACTATATGTATTACTGTGTTAGAGTGTCATTTTGGTTGGTGGTGTGCCCCAGGATTTTGCAAATGTAAAAAAGTGTGCCGCGGCTCAAAAAAGGTTGGGAAGCACTGCTCTAGAACAATATGGATAACAAGACAGAGCTATACATTTACCAACCCCTTCCTATTTGCATGTACACACTCATTCACTTATGCACAAAAATATGTTTTTTGCTAGAACAGCAGCAGCATAGTAACAACAAAAATAACAATTCGGAGATAAGTACATTTGTTGTAACCGCATAACAAGCTATGGAAAATATTTGCAATATACTTTTGCCTATTGCCCAAAGTTTGCAAAAAAATTTGACATGAATATGACTAATTTGGTATTATATAAGCAGGTATCAAATGGGAATTCAACTTTAAAATGAATCATGAAACTCATTTACATTGCATATAAAACCCCCACCGCTTTTAAATATAAATTATTACATCTTTACTCCTCATCAACAGATAGAAGAAATTCATGGCATTCACAATATTGGGTAGTTTGGAAAGAAGCAGGAAGACTTGTCTGATCTTCAGTTATCCTGGGCACAAAAAGGTGTTAATGGGTGGAGGTTTTATGCAAGGGTGGCCAGTGTTTCTGACTTCATAGGAGCAGTCAAAGCAGTCTGAATTTTATCACTGTTCTTCACTGGAATGGTAGCTCTACCAGTGTTGGACCCTTGTCCATCACTAACATCAGCCATTCCTCATTTAATGTGATCTTTATATACTTCACAGGAATGGTAATGTCATAATCAAGTAATAATTTTAAACAAAGTATTCTATAATGAGAGCATATGATCATGAGCTAAAATGTAATTATTTCTGTATTTCTTAAGCATTTCTCCATAATGGTAGGGGCTCAAAAGCAACCTTAAACTTGTTTGAAAACCTTCTCTACTTATGGAAAGAGTGAAACAACACTGTGTGATAGAAAAAGAGCCCAGATCCAGAGAAATGCTTCCACTTTCAGAAGTTCTTACAGAAGACTGCACACAAGACCTTTGCAAAGGTCATTGGAGTTACAGCTTTTATCTTCCTTATCCACCCTAGTTCCTACAATGTAAATCAAATCCCAATACACTGTTGTGCTTCGCTTCACAAAGACTTCTGCTAATTGTACAAGAATTTAAGGAACAACACTAATGCAATTTCTCCATCTGTTTACAGTTCTATGGATACATCTATATGCTTCTACAGCTTTTCTCCATTTTCTGTTTAATGTACTTTTAAAATACTTATATTTCCCATTCTCCACCTAAAATGTTCCTGTCAGGCAAACATAAATCTCAGTAGGATACCAAGAAACTAGAATCAAAGAATGCAAGAACAAAGTATTTATGATAATAGTATTCCTATTATCATGTTGTACATTGAAATAAAAAAGAACATAAACAAGACAATCACTTTTAGTTACTCATTCAGTTTGACTCATTCATAGGATAGAAATATACCATTTTAGCAATCAGTTTAAAATTCATTTTCTCTGATCTTTCCACTTGTAAAAGCTCTGTGGCTAGAAAAGAGGTAGTAATTTCTTCCTGTCTTTTCCTGTTCCTACCATCACCACCCCATCAAAAGTGCCCTGGTATTAAAGGCAGTGCAGAATTGCTTCATGACTCATATAATTTAGCATTGATAAAAGAGGATACAACAATGCCTGTGAATGGTGAAGGGGTCCTTTGAGATTTTGATAGGCTGATCCCTTGTAATACTCATTCAGTTCCACCCGCCCAATTCTTGATCAACTAACTGTATGTCTATTAGATCACTGCACTTCATGAATTTGCACCTCTTGCCATTTGCTTCATGATCTGCCCTTGCCAACCTTTTCCTGATTTGCTTCCTATAATAATAACTTTTCAACATTCTCCCTGCAATGGTGATGATAATTGGCTATTTTGGAATTAGAACACGTGCACCTTCTATTTGATTTTATTGGCTAATTGCCAGTTGTTGTTTTTTTTAAAAAAAAGAGAACGAATATATGATAGTACTGAATTAATTTTGTGTATTATGCAGACTGAAACTGGACCACAAATATTCTGCAAAGCACAAAGAACAATTTGCAGTAATAAGTAGGTTTTAAATGTTTATTTTATTTTTATTTTTTACATTTTCCTATCATTCAACAGGGAAAGTTATAATGAAGGCTAATAAATGAAGTGGGACAATCAATCAACATTTTGAGAAAGAAATCTGTATCGGATGCCAAAACTGAACTGAGTATAATTAACCCAAGGTTCTCATAAGAACTGAGTTTTCAATAAGCCAATTACTTTAGCTGCTGTTCCAGATGCTCTTTTATCTACTCATAATAAAATGAGTTAGGAGCCAAAATGTGCCTATTTTGAAATCTATATAGTTTTACATTAAAAAGTATTATTTAAAGCAGGGCTTTCAAAACTCTGTGTCGTGACATATTTGTGTGTCGCCTGCAGTATGTAGGTGTGTCACATGAACATAAGGAGAAATATCTGAGTCTATGTAAAATAAGCAACAAATCATAGCTTTTTAAAAAATATAAAAGAAAGGTTTTCATGAGATATGTTTGTCCCCATACATTTTGTTATTACAATGTAAGTATGAGCCTGTATCTCTTATAACCTCATTTGCAAGTAAAACTGAATTACTGTGTTGCAAAATTATGTATGTCTAAAATATAAAATCTTTTGAAAGCTCTTATTTAAATGAACTATCAAATCCATTGATCTTTTAGCCAGAGGCAGTATGGTATAACAGTTTTACTGTTTTACAGTTTTACTGGCTATGGCTCTGGAGATCAGTTTGAATCCCTCATCAGTCGTGGAAACACTCAAAATTTGAGAGTTGATTAATATGTTCTCTCTAGAAATCTCTAGGTCCTCCAGTGTGACTCTATAGTCAAATTCTGCCAAACATGGAAGATTCTTAATTTTGGGTACAAAAGAGGGCACCTACAAACATTTTTACAGATGTAATTCATATTACAGCTTTACTCACAGGAACCCAAGTCATACATATTTATACAGCTAAAATAATAAATAACTACTGAAAAATATAAATTACAAATGCTTGACAAAATATGATAGAATAAGACCCATAATGAAATAAATGAGCTCCTAACAGAGACAGATACAAATGTGATTTTATTCCTTCACCCAACAGCAGTTCCAAAGTATTATCTGTGCTCATAGGTTGCAGTTGAGTAGTCCGCCATCTATGTGGCCATCTTTCATATGCAATCCTCTTTCTTTTTTAATTAGTTTCAAGTACCTATTTCCATTGCAGTGTTAAACTGTAATGATGGAAGTTACTAAGAGCATTCTAACCTCTATAGGATTCTTGCCTTTCTTTGTGCTTCTTCTAGAAAAAAAGTTATTTGACCCTAGTGAAAAAGTCACACATTGAATCATCATGAGACACTCCTGCTGTATCTCCACCTGTTCCTTTTTATCAAAGTATCAAAGTAGTTGCAATAGCTTTCATGTCCATGTTCTGGGCTTCTTACCATGAGCTCCAATCGCATAAGGGGAAGAAGAAACGAAGAAAAATTTGCTAGAAAATGGAGACTGGCCTTTGGGTATTTAAAAAAAGAAGACAAAAATAGATTTTGAAATAGCTGAACAGGGAATTTATTAGTGTAATGATAAGGACAGATTTTTGTTAGCTACTAGTTCCATATAGTGTGGTGACAGAAGTCAAGAGGTGGGAATTGGGAGGTGGCTGAACAGGGGCAATAATACTTGTATTTGATTGTTGAATATCAAAGATTGTATGTTGTTTTTTTCCTTGTATATCACAATAAAATTATACAAGAAAGAAAGAAAGAAAAACAAAAGATCAGATGAAAGCCATAGCAGGTGGGTATTGAAGGGAAAATTAAAGTGTTTCATTGCATGGCTCTAAAGGTACATTCAGAACAGTATATTAAAAATAAGTTTTATGTTATCATTGAACTTTGAACTAAGACTTAAAGTCTCTTCCCTGTGTGGCCATGCCCTCTCCCTCTCTATATATATCTATACAGTCATGTTTTTCTCATCCCATTATACTGAATATTGCATATTTCTTCACTTAATCTCTTTTCCATTCTGTTACCTAGTCAGTCACTATGGAGTATATGTTCAGAACAAATGTATAAGGTTCCAGCATTGTAGCCCATGGTGTTAGATGCTCTTCAGTCAATAAGCAGGGAAAAGCTTCCACTCCAAAACATACATATGTAGAAATATCCCTAGAGTCCTCTCTTAAGCCCATTCTACAATGTTGACTAGCTGGACTATGATTATTGTTAGTCCATCTGGACAACAGATGTGGTACTTAATAACTACACTGCTTCAGATTATATACTAGTGAATATTTTTAATTGACACAATAGGCTGGCTGGCTGATCTTTGGTAATTTAGAGATCTACACCTAGTTTACTTATGGAAACTCTCATAAGAAAAAGAAACTGATTGATTTTTTTAACCCATATTATTGAAGCTGGGGGCTTTGAATAGAGAGCATAGCATTTGCATCAGTCAAGTACAGAGCTCGGCAAGCCTCTATTGAGTCCATTAAAACAAGGAAAGGTGCAGGTATTTCAAGCTTGGAGGCCTCTAATTACCTCATGCTTAAATTTTAACTAAGAAACTCAGATAAATGGCTGCACTAAAACCACAGAAGATCCTCCACCTGATCTGTGCTGTTGAATATAAAATTAAGTGATGCTGATCCTAGTGAGACATCCACTTAGCCATTAAGGAATTACTTTTGAATCAATTTCTAAGAAGTATACAGGGATTATTTAGATTTTATTGATAGAACTATTTGCAATCATAGTAGCTGTAAAGCAAGGGAAATAGTACAATCCTCAATAACATTGGCAGACATGTAGTTATTGTAATTGATTAAGTTTCTAATTGCTGGAATATTTGCAATGGTATTGTGATGGGGATTATAATTGTTTTGTTTATCAACCTGTGCATTTCTGCAAATGCTGTATATCCATTATAAATAAATCACAAATAAATGAGAACATAGCAGAAATTTGTATTTTTGTCTGCCTGACCTATTGCGTTGATCAGTCCAACAATAGGTGCACATGGAGTATGTGCTGCAGTGGGTTTTTTTGAAAGCGTAACACATTCTTGTACCAATTTTAATGAACACAGCTGGAAACCCACTGTATGCCAATGTCAGAATGCATAGAATATATTAGCAGCAAAGGATGTATTCACAACCACCACTTTGTTAACTAAAAATTACACCTGCAATCAGACTAAAATGTTCTGTTTAATTAATTACTAAAATGACAAATGTTCAGAATCAACACAACTGTTTTGCTATTGAAAACAGTCATATTTTACCCAGTATATACCACAGAACAGTAGATTTTCCATACCAATACTATCCTGGGCTATTTATCTAGTTACAAAGTTCTATAGACATGAAATATTTTAAGAAGTCCTTTGGAAATGGCCTGAGGTAATTTCAAACTTAACAGACCCTGTCCCACCAGAGCTCATTACAGTGAATTTTATAACAAAGTACCCTCCACTTAATTTTCAGAGTTTAGCCAAGCGTACCAGAAATGCAGCTGCATTAAGTGCAATTAATGGTATAATAAAAGCAGTGGAGGGCTGTTTAACACTCAAGAACCAGCAGTAAACAGTGGCTTCATGTTCTCTAACAGTCAGTGATGTGTCAAAATGCCAGAAGTAAAAGATTTCCTCTACTTAGGGAGAAAAGGAACATTTCCTACTGAAGAAGGAGAGAGTGTATAAATGATCTAAAAATGATCCCCTCCAGTTATGCCATCAGCATTCCTCACTCGCTTTGAGAAAGTGTACAAAACAATAAACCCATATTCCCTTCAGTGAGAAGAAGAGGCAAATTCAATTTAACACACAATAAGACTAGCAAGAAGTGACTAATATAACACAGAGAATGATGCTCTGCCTAGTTTACTGTCAAAGAAAAGAGAGAGAGATAATAATACACCTTTCTGAAAGCTGTCAAAAGTCTTCTGTTTGGTATTGTTTAGTAAAAACAATTTAGCAAGCAATTTGAACAATTATTTTACTATGTAAAAAATGAACATTCTGGTCATAGATAGCTCACAAATTACCTCAAGCTAATGCTCAAAGGTTCCCTTTCCACCTCAGCCCTCTCTGGCAGGAAGGCATTTGACCCATGAAGCATTTGAGGAGGTTTGGGACATGCTGGAATTTGAAAGCAAGGGAACGTGTTTCTGCCAATTTCCTCATAACAATTTGGTGTTGGATGGAGCCCTATGACCCGATTGTGATCCTACAAATGTGTAATTGAATAACTGTAGCTCTGGGTGTTTGGCAACAGAATATCAAGATAGAATCAGTCAATTTATATCCTTATCCAAAGCTGTTCTAAATTTAATCATATGTGGAAGTTTCATCAGAGATATTTCTTCTCAAGTGCTGAAACATACCAATTACATAGACTTCATTCTAATAATTTCCAGCTAATTACATGGTTGATATTTGCAATGTCACAGAGAGAAGAAGGAGATGAGGGCTATTTGGCCTGGCCCTCAAAGTCAAGGGGTGGTAGCGATGGAATTTAGCCTATTACTTCATCTTGTTTTATGTATATTACTTTCAAACAAAATGAAGAATGGATCCATCATTCTGCTTAATCTCAGGCTAGATTTATCCTTTAAAATGTTCTCTGTTACTTCTTCTAAGGACCTCATCACATTAGAAAAAAATGCATGTTGAACCAGACCTTACCATAGTGTTCAGTGGTAGCCCATATTTTAATAAAACTGAAAATTCGGTCTCCCCCATCACATATGTCTGTCTCATCTGCAATCCTCTGCTTCATTTGCCATCATACGGAGTAGTGGAGTCCCCATCAATCTTGCTCCCCCCCCCCTTTAAAGACTCACTGCACAAAACTGGAAGTATGAAACCTCACATTTTTTTGAAAAATGAGATTTCTCAGAGAAGAAAACATGTGATTTGCAGCAGAAGACAAAAGAAATGATGAGAAAAGTGCATATGTTGGTGTCATTCTGGACATTTCTCTACTGAAACATCTCCCTGAAAGGGCTGTTTCCTTAATGAAACAGTCGTTTCTCTATTGAACTGTGCACATATATTATTTACCTCGCAAATTACTTTAACATTACCTCAAAATTACTTCAGAAATTATTTCAAATGAAGAATTACTTCAAAAGGAAAGTGTATAATGTCAATCATTGAGTAATGAAGAATGAGAAATTTCAGAATGTCCTTTAAAAAAATAAATTTTCAAAATTTCATTATAAATGGCAGTTCCTAATTGGTTCTGTCATAAAAATTGCCAATAACAAAATAATAATGAAGTTTTGAAAGTTTTGTTAGAGTTCTGAAATTTTCACCACCAGAACTTTAGCAACATTGTAGAAGCAAAGTATCAGTTTTGTAAGTACTTTAGAACTATTTAGAACCATGGATTGCCCATGTCTAGTATTTGGTGTTTAAATTAAAAAGCCACAGGATGTGGTGTGATGTAGTTTTATCTGTTAGTTATGTCTTAACTGTATAGTATATTGTTTAATCAATGTGCTTCAAAGAAAAACTGTTTAACTTTTGTAAACAGAATTTTAACTGGACTATGTTTTTAAGAGTACATATACAAAGTAGAATGAATGCAGTTTGACACCATTTTAACTGTCATGGCTCAATGCGATGGAATCATGGAAGCTGTAGCACTTTTGGGAAGACAAAGCAAATGACTTGGTAAAATTACAACTCCCGTGATTCCACAGCATTGAACGGTTCCCGATCATTTCACATCCTGCCTTGAGGCCATAACTGGTTGGCTGCATTCCAGTAGACTGAGGGTGAATCCGGCGAAGATGGAGATATTGTGACTGGGTCGCCCTGGGTTGGATGATGTCCGGTTGCCTACCTTAGACGGTGAACCTTTTCTTCCATCTACCACTGTCAAAAGCCTTGGTGTCATTTTTGACCTGTTACTGACAATGGAGGCCCAGGTCTCTGCTGTCAGCAAGTCGGCCTTTTTCCATCTTTGACAGGCTAGGCAGCTGGCGCCTTACCTAACCACAGTGGTTCATGCTATGGTAATGTCAAGAATTGACTATTGTAATGCCCTTTATGTTGGCCTTCCCTTGTTGGTGACCCGGAGACTTTGACTGGTGCAGAATGCGGTGGCCGGACTCCTCACGGGAACCCCATGAGAAACAATATAACACCTGCTCTATACCGATTGGACTGGCTTCCGATCGAGTTCCGGATTACCCACAAGGTGCTGGTATTAACCTTCAAGGCCTTGTATGACCAGGGGCCAGTGTACCTACGAGAACGCCTTTCTCCCTGCCGACCCTGGAGATCACCAGGCTCAGACCATCAGGACTTATTACAGATCCCTGGCCCTCAGGAAGCCCAACTGACATCAACCTGGTGTAGAGCTTTTTCGGTGATTGCTCCATCACTCTGGAATACCCTCCCTCCCTACATCAGAGCTACCCGTAATTTAAAAGATTTTTGCACGCCTTGTAAAATGAAGCTACTTGAGAGGGCATTTGGCTGAGGAATTGTTTAGATTGTTTAAATTGTTTAGATGTTTTAGATATTAAGCTGCATGTTTTATTGTAAATCGCCCAGAGCCACCTGGGATGGGTAATTAATAAATCTCAAAATAAAATAAAATAAACAAGTGCAGTAAAGTAGTGTCAAGTGATGCAGTACAGATGCACCCTAAGCCACTGAGCCTGTGGCAGGAGAAAGGTGGGGTATAAATTAACTAAATATAGGAATTACTGAATACGTATTGAGATGCAGTTAACCAAGAGTAATTTAAAGGATGGAAACAAACAAATTGGATGATATCCTGGCCAGGGATCCAGCTTCAATACTATTCCCACAACTTTGTTTTATCTCGCTAAAATATACACTGAAATTAACAAAGGTCTACAATGCTGATAACTCTTTCAAAAGGCTAAGCAAATGTTAAAGTGCATGTTCATCAAACAGGTTTTGGTTCAATACCAATATAGAACAAGGAGTGAATTTTATGAAAATTAAATTTTGAGAAAACAAATTAATTCCTCTTTTCTTTCATGCAACATGGTAAATTATACAGTCTTCCAGATGTGGTTGACTTAAACATCCCAGTAATTCTAGCTAGCAGTGGTCAGACATAAAGGACATTGCAATCCAACAACATCTGGAGGTTACTATGATTTCCATCCTTGTCGAAATGCCTCTTTCTCTGGAATAATTCCTCTAAGCCAGTTCATATGGCAAATCTCTTTATGACCCTTTGAGACCAGCTGTTTGAGGCATTGTGTTTTTAATATTGGCTGAATATAGTCTGCTGCTAGGATACATTTTAACTTAAAATTTTGTTTGCATGTTCCTTATGTACGTTTTTCAACTATGGAACAGGTACAAAATTAAGGGCAGGTAGCTATGGCTCCAAAATAGTGGATTCCTAATAATTCAAACAGATTAATTCCTATTTTAAAAGGGAAAAAACCCCATATGCTACTGCTTTTTAAATTCATATAAAAAGTAGGTTAGGGATTTTTATGGAGAAAACAGAGAGAACTCTTGAGAAAAATTCTATTTCTTCTGGACTGTGGACATAAATCCAAGAAGAGCATGCTTTAGGATTACACCTATTTGGAGATGGAGGCTATATATGCAAACATGTGCTTACATTGACTTCCTAAAGCAAGAACATTTTGGAATGCTATGGAAATGTTATCTTGATTATATAACATAAAGCAATTGGGAATTGTGTTTACTTTATCCAGAATAGTAACAGAAACAAAAAATGGATTTGTGGTAAACACCTCAAAAGTGTTTACCATAAATATGAGGGGTTTCTTTTCCTTCCTGCAGCATCATTTATTTTTTTTAAAGAGAAACTGAATTTATCTGGCCAAAAATTCCATTAATATGTCACATTCCTTTAACCAAAGACATGTAAAACCTCTAGAAGAGACAGCTGTTTGGCTGCACCAGGGTGGGACCTCTGCCCCAAGCAAATATATTTGATTCCCCTACATGGCCATTTGGCTGCTTAGTCTTACAACCATATGGTTGGACAGCATTGTGATTGCTCTCTAGTTGGCTGCATCATATCCACAAGGACTAGCTGCTTGGTAGCCTTACTGGGACAAATTTGCCCCTTGTTAATTTCAGCTTGGGTGAAGACTTACTTCAGGCAATGTATAACTCTTATAACTGTGATCAAACCATATTCCATATCAGGAGATAAATATTTTTAAAATGCTGTTTCAGATGTTTAGCCTCTTTTCTCAAATAGATTGCATCAGAGGAAGTTAAGAGAAAATGAAATAATTCAGCATTGAACACTGTTTTTTCTGTGAATAGGATGGTTAATCTTCTGCATTTTAGTCTGAACATTAAAGCTGCTATCAATGGTGCTGAGTATATTTTAGGAATAGAGTAGGATTAGATAGTGACTTTACAGTCTAGATTAAAATTCAGATCAGATTAATCACCCCACTGAATTACCCCACTATAAGTGACTTGAAGGTGCTTGTCTAACATGGATGGAAAGGGAGCCTAGGAAACCTATTCTCTTCTTTTAAAAGATTACAGAATCAGAGTTGCAAGATCCCACAAGGGCCATCTAGTCCAATCCCCTGCCCTGCAGGAACACCCAATGCTCTGAAGAGGCATATGTTACCATCAAACAGCTCTTACTGTCAGGAGGTTTTTCCAAATGTTTAGGTGAATTCTCTTTGCCTACAATTTGAATCCATTGCTCCATGTCCTGGTCCATAGAGTTGCATAAAACAAGTTTGCTTTTCTTAACCTTCTCATCTCCAAGCTAAACAGATCTTGTATTTCCTGTCTATACAGCAACTTGGCTGCTTGCTTAAGCACTTGAGGAAGGGAAATCAGTGAAAAGCCCCAATTTGAACACAATTCTGGAAAAACACCAGGATTCTATTCTATAGGTTATCCAGACTCTGAAAAAATGCTAGCTATGCTAGCAGTTTTGCTTTTTGCTTCACTTCTATTTCTATAGCTCAGAAGAATGGTTGCTAGATGGTGGTTGAAGGCAAAGTGACAGGATGGAGTGGGTTTCTCAGAAGAGTTGGTGTTAGACCTGCATCATTCTCTTAGCCTTCTTTCCATCAGCTATAGCCACTTGGAATTCTCTAATTTCCACACTCTTTTGAAAAGAATAGTTGTGACATTTCAGAAAGTGTTCTACAAAGGATGGCAATTTATTTGCTTGTTTAGTACTGTTTTGAAAGTTGATATGGTTGTTTGTGACATTCAAGGGAATGAGGAGGCAAAAAGGAAGAGGAAATGACTCTGTCACCAGCAATCTGAAACAGAAGTCCTTTGTCTTTGTTCTTGTGATTGCCCCTCCCCAACTTATATAAATTGCAGAGTACCTGCTATCTTCTATTACAGGGCTGTCCAACTTCTACCGGAACGGGGGCCTAACTTCCGGTCACTGATCACCTGGGGGGCCTTAGGGTCTGCCTCCGCCCCCTCTCCCAGCTCCGCCCCCTCTCCCAGCTCCGCCCCCTCCACTCTCCCAGCTCCGCCCCCTCCCCGCCCCCTTCCCTCCCCCGGCTCTGCCCCAAAAGGAGGAGGCAGCTGCGCAGGCTGCCTCCTCCTTTTGTGGTATTAACATAACTCAAAAACTACTGGACAAATTGCTGCCAAATTTGGCCACAAAACATACTAATACTAACCCAAGGAGGGACCATCAGTCAAAAAATTGCTTTTCTCATTTGGGAGTTGTAGTTGCTGGGATTTATAGTTACCACACAAAGAGCATCCTGAACTCCACCAATTATGGAATGGAATCAAACTTCCCACACAAAACTCCCATAACCAAGAGAAAATACTACAAGAGTTTGATGGGTATTGAGTTTTGGAGTTGTAGTTCACCCATATCCAGAGAGCACTGTGGACTCAAACAATGTTGGATCAGGATCAAACTTGGCATGAATACTCAATATGCCCAAATGGGAACACTGGTGGATTTAGGGGAAAATAGACCTTGACATTTGGGAGTTGTAGTTGCTGGGATTGGTGGTTCACCTACAATCAAAGAGCATTTTAAACCCCACCCATGATGGAATTAACAATCTTGGCACAAAGAACTCCCATGACCAACAGGAAATACTGGAAGGCTTTGGTGGGCATTGACCTTGAGTTTGGAAGTTGTAGTTCACCTTCCATCCAGAAGAGCCCTGTGGACTCAAACAATGATGGATCTGGACAGGAGAAGGAAGGAAGGAGTGGAAGAGAAGGATGGAAGGGAATAGAGAGAGGAAAGGGAGGAGGGAAAGTGAGAAGGAAGAAAAGATAAAAAGGTGGCAGGAAAGGAAGGTAAAAGAGAGAGGGGCAAGGAGGGAGGGAGAACAGTTGAAAGGAAGGACGAAAGGGTGGGTGGGTGGAAGGAAAGAAGGTGAAAGAGAGGGATGGAGGAAAGAAGGAAAGAATGGAAGGAAAGGGAGGGGGAGTAGAAAGAGAGAGAGAGGGAAGGGGCAGGCAAGGAAGAAGAATGAAAGGGTGGAATGGAAGGAGGGAGGGAGAAGAAATGTGCTCACCATAACGCTGAATGCTTCCTTACAATAACTCCTCCCTGGGGAGGGAGGGAGGTAGGATGAGAAGGAGGAAGGAGCTCTGCCGAGCCACATGGAGCGCCCATGCGGCCGGGTCGCTCTTCCTGTTTGCTGCCAAGGGGGCGGGGCCCGAGAGACGCCACTCCCTCCCATTGGCCCCCTCCCTCAGGAGAAGAGGAGGCGGCCAATAGAAAGCCAAGGGGGCGGGACCAAAAATAATAAATAATAATAATAATATTTTTAATCAAAAAATATTTTTAAAATATTTTTTAAAAATATATTATTTATTGCAGGAGGGTAAGGGGCCGTAGCCAAGGGGCTTGGGGGCCGTGTACGGCCCCCGGGCCGCCTGTTGGACAGCCCTGTTCTATTACAAACCCTGTGAAAGGAATAAGGCTGCAAAGGTGTAAATGCACATTTAGCCCTGGTTCAATGTGTTAAAAGAATTATATATCACAACTTTCCCTAACACATGCACAATCTTACACTTTTCAGGTGTCAGGAGACCACAATTCCTGCAATGCCTGACAATTAATCATGCAAGCTAGTACTGACAGAATATATACTCCAAAAAGCCACGTCCAATGCATAAGGCTTACAATGAAACGTAGCACAACACTAAGCAATATAAGACTGCATTTATAAGGGCAGTGGGACAAACTAGGATATGCATGGCAATGTTTACCTGCACGGGCATGATCAAATAGATCTTCTAGGAAGGACAATTAAGAAGTCTGGGAGCCACTACAAAGAATGTCTTACTCTGTGTCTAGTGACAAAACAATTTATGATACATTTATTTATTTACTTCATTTATATCCCATCCTTCTCAACTCCGCTGGTGGCTTAGAGCGGCTTATAAAAAAGGCACAATTTGATGCCACTTTTACATACATAAAACAAAAGAGGGACATTAAAATCAATAGTTTAAACACATATTATCTATCTATCTATATTGTGTCAGGAGTGACTTGAGAAACGGCAGATCGCTTCAGGTGTGAGAGAATTGGCCGTCTGCAAAGATGTTGCCCAGGGGATGCTTGGATGTTTTTGATGTTTTGCTATCCTTGGGGGAGGCTTCTCTCATGTCCCTGCATGGGAGCTGGAGCTGACAGAGGGAGCTCATCTGCACTCTCCCCAGATTCGAACCTGTGACCTGTTGGTCTTCAGTCCTGCTGGCACAAGGGTTTAACCCACTGTGACACCAGGGGCTCCAACAGTTATATTAAAAACCACTCTGTCCAAAGGCATATTCCAGAAGCCATTCCATAAATTGCACAATTCCATAGTCACTTACTTTGCAGATCGCTTATTGCACAGCAGATTACTGTCCAAAGGCTTGATCCCACAACTATGTCTTCACTTTCTTTCTGAAGGACTTGAGGGAGGGAGCTGATCTAATTTCACTGGGGAGGGAGTTCCATATCTGAGGGCCACCACTCAGAAGGCCCTGTCTCTCGTCCCCACCAATAGCTTTTGCAAAGAAGGAGGAATCAAGAGCAGGGCCTACCCAGAAGATCTTAACCTCCAAGATGGTTCATAGAAGGAGAGCCATTTAGTGCAGTGGTTCTCAACCTGTGGGTCCCCAGATGTTTTGACCTTCAATGCCCAGAAATCCTAACAGCTGGTAAACTGGCTGGGATTTCTGAAAGTTTTAGGCCAAAACACCTGGAGACTCGCAGGTTCAGAACCACTGGTTTAGGGCTTTATAGATAAAAGCCAGCACTATGAATTGTGCTCAATAGCAGACTGGTAGCCAAATGTGAAACTGGTACATTGCTGTAACCCCTTTCTTTATGTAATACTAGCTTGGGGACCTGGCGGTGCCCGGGTCATTTGAGAAAGGCATTATGTGTCAAGGTGGGTCCTTATCAGATGTTTGTGTGGCGTGCAGTGGTTTCTGGAAGTTAGTGAAGGTATTGCAAGTCCCATCATCTGTGGTGTACCCTCCTCCAAGCTGCAGTAGGGTGTAGAGCGGGTCATGGAGGCCCTGTGTGCCAAGTTAGGTCTTGATCCATCATGAGCAGGAGTTGCAGTGGTATCATGAAATTAATGAAGGTACTGCAAGTCCCATCATCTGTAGCTCATCCTCTTCCAAACAGCAGGAGGATGTAGAGTGGGTCATGGGGGATCTGTGTGCCAAGTGTGGTCTTGTTCCTTCATTAGAAGGCGTTGGAGTGGTATCATGTAATTAGTGAAGGCACTGCAAGTCCCATCATCCATGGTCTGCCCTGCCCCAAGCTGCAGGAGGGTGTAGAGTGGGTCAGGGGGTCCTGTGTGCCAAGTTAGGTCTCGATCTATCATGAGGAGGAGTTTTAGGGGTATCATGAAATTAATGAAGGTACTGCAAGTCCCATCATCTGTGGTGTTCCGTGCGTCAAAGTGCAGCAGGATGTAGAGTGGGTCACTGGGGCCCTGTGTGCCAAGTTAGGTCTTGATCCATCATGAGAAGGAGTTGCATGGGTATCATGGAATTAGTGAAGGTACTCTAAGTCCCATCATCTGCGGCCCACCCTCTTCCAAACAGCAGCAGAATGTTTAGTGGGTCATGGAGGCTCTGTCTGGGAAGTTTGGCCTTGATCCATTATTATTGGGAGTTGGAGTGGTGTAATGGAAGTAGTGAAGGCAATGCAAGTCCCATCATCCGTGGTGCAGCCTCCTCCAAAGTGAAGCAGGTCATGGATGCTCTGTGTGGGCCTTTGGGTCTGTATTATTGGATGAGGGTCACAGTGGTCTTAGGAAGTTAGTGAAGGTACTTCAAGTCCCATCATCCATGCCCCCTCTCCCTCAAACTGCACCAGGATGTAGAGTTCGTGTGTGTGTGTGGGGGGGGGGGGCTGTGCAGCAAGTGTGGTCTTTTTCTGTGTTCTAAGGGGCCTAGTCAGGAGAAAGAAGAAAAGTAAGTCTTACTGTGAAAGAAATCAGGCTGAGGCCTAGCCAGGAGAAGTTCTGTCTGGGAGAGGTTTGAGAATAGGGAAGGAGGAATGGTGCCCAATCAGAGCCGGTGTAGCAAATGCTGACTCTGTGCCAAACAATCATGGTGTTTGAGGCAATTGTGTCCAATCAGGGGCGCTTTAGCAATGAGGCAATGGTGGCCAATCAGAGGGGGTTTAGGAAATTCTGCCTCTGTGGCAACCAATCATGATGTTTGAATGTAGGGGGTGGGACTTTAGAGGCCGGGACTTTAGAGGCCGGGAGCCAATCAGAACGCTGGCACATATCCACAAACCCACAAACAAACAAACCCACATACAAACTTTCAGCTTTATTAATGTATAGAGATAGAGATAGAGATGAGATCTGGTTCGACAGCTTCATGAAGACAATCAAGCATATTGTTCCACTCTTAACTTTTGACTGATATCAATAGCTGCAGTTTATAAAGAGTCTGCATGTGCAATTTTCTTCTGGATGTTATAAATTCACTGGGATGAATTTGGAAAGAAAATCCCATGTAGCAACAATTGTCTCAGCAGGTTGCTGTGTGTATTCAGTTAAAGGATCACTGTCACAACTAGGAGGTCTTCCATTTCTATAGTATGTCCTGATGTGTGTATATTTTTCTGGATTTTTTTTTAGTTCTGTATTGTTTTCCCTAGAAACATATCCATTTTATTATCTGAATTGTCCATTAACTTTTTTAAATGTGCAACTCAGCTACAAAGAAATAAGTACAATGCAGCATTGAAACACTGCACGATGCCACATTTGGTTTACAAAGATTTGCAGCTTCCAAGAATTTAATTTTTTTCACTCTAGTGAATTATTGGATAGTATATAACTGGAGGATGGGATTTTAGAAATTCAAATAGAATGTAGGCATTCAACTGCAATTCCCTTTTCCCTAAGAACTTTCAATTCCTGTTTCTGGTCCCTCTAGAGGAACTTTTGAAGGAGCATAGGGACTGTTCTGCAGTGCAAACAAGCTTCTTCACCCATACTACTGAATTTATTTCAATTTTTCATCTGATATCAGCCTATTGATTTTATGGAATGTGATGCCATTTGGCCCACTCAGATGGCTTCTATTTTTTGCTGATAGACATTATACTTTGCTAAGAGCACATACATGTCTATCTGCACTCGCACATTTTTCTAACAGAAGAGTACAAGATACTTGAATAAGCATAAAAGTAGGGCATCAAACCCAGCAATTAATCTAAAAAATTGGACTACATTAGACGTTTGTGGTTGTATTTAATTCTCATTTTGAAAACTATCTCCATCAGTGCACACTACTGGAAATTCTACATTTATATTGAATGCATACATGCACACAACACATGGGATGGTCAAACACAGGAATACCACATCCTCTGTCTTCCTAGCAAAGCACCGCCCCAGAGCACCCCCACCCCAAATTGTTGATCACATATGGCTGGGAAACTCATTTTGATGCCACAGTGAGTGATGCAAGAGCCAGCAGGGCTCTGGTGAGGTGCTTTGCCAGGAAATTTGCAGTGGTGGCATCCCTAAGGTGAAAGCAAGGCAAAGGCAAATCATGTTTGAGAAGCTGTTTAGCTGGGAATGAAGCAGCAACAGTGGCCCAAAGCAAAAAGACAGATTAAGCACCTCCTCTGCTCCCCCCCTCCCCCACCCCTGCAAGTTACTCCCAGTACTAAAATAGAGGGATCTTTAATGTCACAAGGTATACACCCGTGCAAGTATCTCTGGAGAATGGGATGCTTGGCACCCTGGAATCTACTACTGATAAATTTTTAAAAAGAGCTTTTAACTTCTAACATTTTATCCCTAGACATCTGGCCTGCCCGCTGTGCTGTTTTTATTATGTGCTGTTATATTGTTTATCTTATTTGTTATTTTATATATTTTGTATGATTTTGTTTTTTTCTTTTGTTGTTTAATGTCCAACTGTGTCTTATTGTTTTTTTGGCTTTGCCTCATGTTAGCCGCCCCAAGTCCCCTTTGGGGAGATGGAGGCGGGTTATAAATAAAGTTTATTTATTATTATTATTATTATTATTATTATTATTATTATTATTAGGCATGGGCAATCCATGGTTCTAAATGGTTCTAAAATACTTACAAAACTAAGAGGCGCTGGTTCTTTGCTTCTACAGTGTTGCTAAAGTTCTGGTGGTGAAAATTTCAGAACTCTAACAAAACTTTCAAAATTTTGTTATAAATGGCAGTTCCTAATTGGTTCTGTCATAAAATTCACCCATAACAAAATAATAATGAAAGTTTAAAAGTTTTGTTAGAGTTCTCAAACTTACAAAATCAGAACTTTAGCAACACTGAAGAAGTAAAGCACCAGTGCCCTCCAGTTTTGTAGGTACTTTGCAAGGCTAAAGCACAAAATTAGTTCAGGCTTGCCAGGGACATTAAAAACAATAAAAGGGGCTTCTTTTCTTATGGCAAACACACAACAAAGGGTGGTTCTTGTGTAGACAAGAATAGCACATGAAAGCAAGTCAAAAGAATACACATGAGTATAGGGTACCCGTGTTTGCGTGGTTGGCTATATGTTAGTCATCAACTAATACAATAAAGTAAATACTATTGCCCCCCCCCCCCACGCTACTGGGTCTGGCTCCACTCAGCACAAATGACACCAAAGCTGCCAAGAGGGGCAATGCCCCGTGGTACAGTGATCCAGAGAAATAAACAATATTGGCCGTAGCCTTGCACCACAGGATAACCCAATATTGATAACCAAGTATGATACTATAAACGCTGTAAGCCTGGAGTTGAACTGATAATCCCATCAAGTTCTGGAAGGTAAATACCCGCTAAATACCCCAAGCCTCAATACCGTCCTGACGCCACTCGACTGTGGAATGCAGTCCACAGATGGGTAGGCCCGGCTGGGGGCGCGGCAAGGCTGGAAGAAAGCCGCGCCGTCACCAAGCCAACCGAGCGACGCGCGGCCAGTCCTGATGACGTAGGGCGTCCAGGCGGAGGAACAGCGCACGCCGGGTTATGCAGCGTCGATGGAGTCGCCCACAAGGATGACGTGGACGGGTTCCCAGCAGTGGGAGGCACTGAGGCCGCCGAGGGGAATCCCCAGGGAGGAGCCAAGGCGCGTCAGCGCTGCAGTCTCGGCGTGATCGCGGCGACTTGGAGGACGTGGCGGGGGAATCCCCGGCGATGTAGGGCGGTCACGGTGGGACAGGCGTGCGTCGGTCAAGGGTTGCAATAGGGCTAAGCATCCAAGTGGGCCTGTGGATCCTGTGCCTTGCCAGATGCGATGATCCAACACAAGCAGCTACACGGGTGCATAGCACGTCACGGGGCCCGCTCAGGAAGCAGTGGGTGGTGGGCGACAGGGTTCCAAACAATGTCCAACGCCACACAGATGTACAAAGGTATCAAAATGTGTTTATTGAGGACCACAGTGTATAACTGTAAGGTCCAGACAACAGGCTATCCGCTGTACAAGCCCCAATGCACAAATGCCAGTTCTGTCACAATGTAAGCCCAGCTGCGGGGCTGGCTGCTCCCGCAGCCGTCTCAACAACGCCAACGGGTGAAGTACGGTTTTTAGGAGGATCCCAAGTCCCGTTTCGCCAGTAAGTATCTACAGCTTCGTCAGGGCGTTTCTATTACACATACAATCATTGTGCTGGTGAAGGAGCATTCATTATATAATCCAATCTATAATAATAATTCAAAGATATCAATGATGTGGAAGGATTCCACCCGGTCAAATGTGACCCACAGGACGGTGGCGTCAGGACGGTATTGGGGCTTGGGGTATTTAGCGGGTATTTACCTTCCAGAACTTGATGGGATTATCAGTTCAACTCCAGGCTTAGAGCGTTTATAGTATCATACTTGGTTATCGATATTGGGTTATCCTGTGGTGCAAGGCTACGGCCAATATTGTTTATTTCTCTGGATCACTGTACCACGGGGCATTGCCCCTCTTGGCAGCTTTGGTGTCATTCGCGCTGAGTGGAGCCAGGCCCAGTAGCGTGGGGGGGGGGGGGGGAATAGTATTTGCTTCTTTTCTTATGTCAGTAGAAAAAGGAAGAACAAGGACATGATAGGGCAATGCTGACAGGGGATAGGGAGAAGGCAGAACTACTTGATGCCTTCTTTGCCTCAGTCTTCTCACAGAAAGAAAGTCATCTTCAACCTCAGCAAGATGGAGTGGATGAAGGATTAGAGGGCATCCAACCCCAAGTTGGGAAACAAGTCATCCAGGAATACCAGGCCACTCTAAATGAGTTCAAGTCCCCAGGGCCAGATCAACTACACCCAAGAATATGGAAGGAACTAGCAGAAGTCATCTCGGAACCTTTGGCAATAATCTTTGAGAGTTCTTGGAAAACGGGAGAAGTCCCAGCAGATTGGAGGAGGGCCAATGTTGTCCCAATCTTCAAGAAGGGAAAAAAGGATGACCCAAACAATTACCAACCAGTAAGCCTCACGGCGATACCAGGCAAGATTCTGGAAAAGATTGTTAAGGAAGTGGTCTGCAAATATTTAGAAACAAATGCAGTGATTGCTAATAGTCAACACGGATTTATCAAAACAAGTCATGCCAGACTAATCTGATATCTTTTTTTGATAGAGTTACAGTGTGGTGTTTCAGCCTAGCAGTATGGTGCCTCAGCCTGATAGTGGGGGGTCCCTGCCTAATAGTCCAAGACAGATACCAGTGGTGCCAGTGGATCGGGAGGAGGATGAATGGCCTGAGATGGACACTTCTGTAAATGCAGACTTGTCATGGGATAATGACTGGCTGCATGGGAATTGGCCCGAGGAAGGGGTTAATGAAGATTCTATGGACATAAGTTTCGAGACTGCAAGTGAGAATTCCAGTAACCTTGAATCTCACGGTAACCCGTCTCCCGTGCCAGCTGGGGCTTTGGGAAATAGGGAGGATGAGCTTTCCCACCAAGATATGAGTCCACCTGGTCCCGCTAACGAGCTGGCGAGTTTTGATAAGAGAGCTAATATCAGATCTTCGGGGAAAGACTGGAATTTGAGAAGGGGGATTCAGTGGTGTCACAGAAAATAGATTGTTTTTAAGATGGGCTCTGGGAAGAATCCAACAGACGCGAAGCTACATTTGGACTGGATGTTTCTTGGCCGTCGGCTCCAAGTTCATGTGGACCGCAGGGAAGGCTTGCCCTGCAGATCCAAGTTTCTATGGTGTCTTCGTTTCACTGATTTTGGATTCAAGTTTCATGCTTTGACCGTGGAAGCGGCCTGCCTTGCTATTTGGATTGCTTTCACTGGGACTTACCTCGTTTTGGACGTTTTTCCTGACTTTTATATTGGGACTTACTTTTGGCTCTTATCTTCTAATTTTTGGACTATGTTATTCTAAATAAAAGTAGCTTGAAGAGATTGCTTGTGTGTGTGTTCTAGGGGGGTACGTTCTGTTTCTGAGTCACAACATACAGGCTGGGTAGATGCGGGGAATGCCCTTGATGTAGCATACCAGGATTTCAGTAAGGCCTTCGACAAGGTCCCCCGTGACCTTCTGGCAAACAAACTAGTCAAATATGGACTAGGCAAAACTACGATTAGGTGGATCTGTAAATGGTTAAGTGGACGAACCCAGAGGGTGCTCCCCAATGCTTCCTCTTCATCCTGAAAAGAAGTGACGAGCGGGGTGCCGCAGGGTTCTGTCCTCGGCCTGGTCCTGTTCAACATCTTTATTAATTACTTAGATGAAGGGTTAGAAGGCATGATCATCAAGTTTGAAGACAACACCAATACTCCAGAGGAAAGGAGCATAATTCAAAATGATCTTGACAGATTAGAGAGATGGGCCAAAACTAACATAATGAAGTTCAACAGTGACAAATGCAATATACTTCACTTAGGCAGAAAAAATGAAATGCAAAGATACAGAATGGGGGACGTGTGGTTCAAGAGCAATACGTGTGAAAAAGATCTTGGGGTCCTCATGGACAACAAGCTAAACATGAGCCAACAATGCGATGCAGCGGCAAAAAAAGCTGATGGGATTTTGGCCTGCATCAATAGGAGTCTAGTGTCTAGATCCAGGGAAGTCATGCTACCCCTCTATTCTGCCTTGGTTAGACCGCACCTGGAATACTCTGTCCAATTCTGGGCACCACAATTGAAGAGAGATATTGACAAGCTGGAAAGTATCCAGAGGAGGGTGACTAAAATGATCAAGGGTCTGGAGAACAAGTCCTATGAGGAGTGGCTTAAAGAGCTGGGCATGTTTAGCCTGAAGAAGAGAAGGCTGAGAGGAGACATAATAGCCATGTATAAATATGTGAGGGGAAGTCATAGGGAGGAGGAAGCAGGCTTGTTTTCTGCTGCCTTGGAGACTAGGACGCGGAACAATGGCTTCAAACTACAAGAAAGGAGATTCCACCTGAACATTAGGAAGAACTTCCTGACTGTGAGAGCCATTCAACAGTGGAACTCTCTGCCCCAGAGTGTGGTGGAGGCTCCTTCTTTGGAAGATTTTAAACAGAGGCTGGATGGCCATCTGTCAGGGGTGCTTTGAATGCAATTTTCCTGCTTCTTGGCAGGGGGTTAGACTGGATGGTCCATGAGGTCTCTTCCAACTCTATGATTCTATGGTTCATGCCAAAATTCAATATTTAAAATTCAGAACAGAAGTAATACAAAACTATTTTATTTTCCCTGATAAAAATATGACAGAATATGCCTAATAAATTCTTAACTACTTTCTTTATTCATTCATTGTTTCATTCATTTAGTTTACAGTATATCCTACCCTTCTTCTACCAATAGACCCAAAGCAGTTAACAATATTTAAAACAAAGGTTTAGCTAAAATATACAAAAGCTAAAAGCAGTTAAGCATCTGTTCTAGTTAAAAACAGTTTTTAAATGATCAGACCTCACAACCTCTGAGGATGCTTGCCGTAGATGCAGGTGAAACATCAGGAGAGAATGCCTCTAGAACATGGCCATATAGCCCAGAAAAAAAACCTGCAACAATGCAATGATTCCGGCCATGAAAGCCTTCGACAATACAGTTTTAAAATGCATTTAGAACCCAATCAAAACATACAAAATGAAACAAGAATACAGTATTTGAATAATATTCTGCCATATGATTATAATGGCTGCCTAAATAAAAAGGTCTTAATCTGCTGGTTAAAAAAATATGAACAGGAGGGGGCTCACCAGGCCTCCCAATGCAGGGAGTCCCATTCTCTAACTGCAAGCCACTGAGAAGACTCTCTCTTGTGACCCTGCTAAGCATGACTATGAAGGTGGTGGGTCCAAGACAATCCTCTAAGGTATTAGAATTTAAGTCAATTTGAGTGTTTGTTTTTCCAGGGGTCCTACCCCATTTTTATTTTTCATGTCCCTATTTCCACATTAACTTTTGTTGAAGTTCTTGATGTCTCTTGTGTTCTACATTAGTGCTGTCAACTTTAAATTCTGATGATTTCCCCCAATGGTTAGGCTCCTAAATGTCATAGAGTGTAATGTTATATTTCAAGGCAAGAGGGCATGCATGCAAGGAAAAACATTGTGTGCCGTGTATGAGAACTATGCTTATATATCACTATGCTACACACACACACATACCAAATCTGTAAGGGTGGTGTCAGTACCCCTAGGGCATGTATAAGGTCCATATTGAATTCATGGTTGGGAATTATGACTAGCATTAGATTGATAATGTCAGATAATTGGACATGTTACAGTGCCAAAGGCCAGGCAGTATGATGTGTATTTTACCATATTGCATTTCCAATTTTCCTACCATAGAGGGCAAGTTCAGAAGATTATATTGGGAGAATATTGCTTGGTCCTGTAAGGCTGAAAGAACATTAAAAACAAAGGAAGAGCTGTGCTAGAACAGACCAAATCATATCCAACTGTATATTCTGTACATACACCAGTCAAACAAATACTGATGGAAAAACCACAAACCACAACTTGATATCCATAGCATTATTCATGTCTTATTCTCCAGCAAGTGGGTTTCATAAGCATACTATAGCTATGAAGACCTATATTCTTCATGATATAAAAATATCAATGTTTTGGACATCATCACATTATTTGACTACACAGGGGTGGTTTTTTTGTAAATATGTTCCTTTTCTCTGCCTTTAATCTCCCAATATTCACATTCAATAAATCTCAGCATTCTTTTCATGGTATTTAACATATAGGTGAAGCAATTTGCCAAAGGATCTGAAAAAAAAGATTGTGTAACATATGCTGATGACATCTAACCCTACTTTTTCTTTTGAGGTGATACACAGAGAGGAAGGCCTAGTGTGTGGGTGTTAGGAGGAGGTGAGTTAGCAAACTAGATGTAGAAGCTCTACCTCTAGAGAAGTCCTGACTCTACCTCTTATGATGCTGTCCTCTCATCCATTAGCCCAAGCAGACATCAGCTGCCACTAAATTTAGATGAAGCTACATGAAATTAGCACCTGGGTTGTATATTGGTTTGAATAAATGCCAATATTATATGTATACAAAAGACAATGGGATGCATTTATGATTAAGCTTGCATAGAATTGCTCAACAAATCATAATAATACTTTATATGGCTCTACTACAACACTATAAGACCTCTTTACATTCATTTTCATACACTGAACTCACCCAGCAAAATGGAAAAAATCAGGGTGTGAATCTTATTTATTTATTTACAGTATTTATATACCGCTTTTCTTACCCCAGGGGGGACTCAAAGCGGTTTACACACAGATGGCAAAATTCAATGCCTTCCATTGGGCACTGACATGATGCTAATACATAATAGTTACAATAATAAAAACCACAATTAAACATAAATCATAATTAAACAATACATCAACAAGCATTAAAACAATAAAATAATAAAACAATCTCACCAGTCGTATTGCCATTCTAGTACATGTCCCTCTAAAACTCTACATACATCTACTGTCCGAAGGCTTGGTCCCAGAACCATGATTTTAATTTCTTTCTAAAAACCAGGAGGGAGGGAGCACATCTTACCTCATTTGGGAGTGTGTTCCATAGGCAAGGGGCCACCGCTGAGAAGGCCCTGTCTCTCGTCCCCGCCAGACGCATTTGTGCTGTTGACGGGAGCGAGAGCAGGGCCTCCCCGGATTATCTTAGATTACAAGATGGGACGTAGGAGTAGATGTGTACAGACAAGTATGCTGGGCTACAACCATATAGAGCTTTATAGGTCAAAACCAGGACTTTGAATTGGGCTCTTCTACTTATTTACTAGTACCCAAAGATATGTTTGGCCCACCTCCCTTCCATGGACAGAAAGACAGAGGAAGAAACTACAGTGAGACATTTTTACAACTATCATAATTAACAGTGTTTATCTGTACTTCAACATTTTGTCTCTGTTATCATTCAATTACTGACATCTGTAGAAACTAGGATCTCCTGCATTTCATTAAATGTTTTATCTGTATGAAACATTATAATATAACTCAATTTGTACATAACAAGAAGGCAAAACAACAGATAAATCAGAAGGGCTTCACAGTAATAAAGCAGGCTTGGTTTCAAAAACACCCTTCACTTTGTCCATCATATGATACTATTTAGGGCATATAATACTGAAAGGGCAATCTGATAATCACACTAGAAGCAATTTTAAACCACACTACTGCTGAAAAGTCAATTTAACTTTCCAGCTTCATAAGACTTTGTTATTGCTATTGTTAATTATTTCTCATTTAATGGGAAATTGGCAACAAGGTCCCCTCCTGTCATTTTAAATCTGCAATAATATCATGTGAAGCTTTTCGTCCTTATTCCCCAGTCCGGGATTATCAGAGCTAAATGGCAGCTCTAGCATTACAAAAGCTCAGGGGCAGGTACTGTTACACAAATTGCCAATTCAATTAACAGTGTGTAAATGCTCCACTGGCAGACTGAGGGAAGGACAGCCATTTTGGCAAGTGTCATTCCTAATTTATCAAACTGTCAAACCTTCCCACTCAGGTGCCCACGGTCACTGTCTGCTTCTTAATGTTAAATTGTGAAGCTGCAGGAGCTATTCTTGTAATTTGACAAGGCACAATACTCAGAACTGATTTTAAAATCAAATGTACAGTTGTCTTAATTATTCTCAATATAAATGATGTTTTAATTACGAATATAGAGTGGGAATATTCAATCAGGATTCAACATGACACCTCTTTACTGTACCAGGGAGAAAGTTTAAACTGCATTCTGTGACATTTTGTCTTGCAGTGCTAGTGACTGCATTCAAATCGGATGTACTGCAGCATTAGCAGTAAGCACTAATGAAACTGGGAAGAATTGTTCACAGAACATAGAAATATTAGAACCATTCCAAACAAAGATAAAGCTATAGGAAATACTTGGGTGACATTTCTTGTTAAAAGATGAAGACAAAAGAGCAAACGGAAGATGGGGAATAGAGATAGTGCCAGGATGACTCTAACTGATTGAAGTCACCGAGTCTGATTCAGATGGCCTTGGGAAATCAAGTAAGGTTGCACAAGAGCCATGACAAACTAGAACACGTTGAGGGGAGAGTGACCAAACCACACTACTGCTGAAAAGTCAATTTAACTTTCCAGCTTATAACACTTTGTTATTACTATTTTTATTATTATTGAAAATAATGAAGCATTGTATTGTAAATGTTCACTTTCTCCAAGTAGCAGAGTGGTGCTTTTTGACAAAGTCATGTACCATAGGTTAAAGTAATCAAACATTATTTATTTATTTATTTAAAACTTTTGTACCCCGACCTTCTCACCTCTATCGAGGGACTCAGACCGGCATAACAGCAAAAATTCCATGCTATACAATTTTAAAACAACTACAACAACATATTAAAATACATAAAAATCCAGCATAAAACCTCATCGCTATTAAAACAATTCCACTCAATCTGTAAACGTGGTCATACAGTCAGACAATAACCAATCTCAGCCTATACTGGGAAGACTTGGTTTGACATCCAGGTCTTCACCAGCCTCCTAAAGGACAACAGAGAGGGGGCAGATCTAGCATCACTTGGTAGAGAGTTCCACAGCCGAGGGGCGACCACAGAGAAGGCCCTGTATCTCGTCCCCACCAGCCGCGCTTGCGAAGCTGGCGGGACCGAGAGCAGGGCCTCTCCGGAGGATCTTAATGTTCTTGTTAACATAGATGTGTAATGATGATGACTCAATATTTAATAATAAAGATGTTATTTACTACTATTTTGATTGAAATAAACTTTACCTTTGCATATCAACCATTTCTGTTGATGTGGAGAGAACATACACAATAGTTATTATAAAATGTCCCAACAGAATTAGGTAAAAAATGTAAATTGAATGTACGCAGACAAGCAACAAAGAACTGGGGATACATATATCTAAAAATTTAGCTCTGCAACATTGGTTTACATTTACACACTTATTATTTTGCTAGAAAACAGTATCTAACAATGCAAAATACTGGAATTTTTTTATATTTATCATTGACCTGAAACCAAAAAATTATAATCCAAAAATAAACTTCCAATGGAAGGAATAAACATGCAATGGAAGGTTCTTATTATGTTGACAGAACCAGGGCTGTTATACAACTAAGGTAATAGAACCTCAAAATGTTCCCCAGAATATGGAAACCCCAGTTGCAAGACTTAACAGCCAACATTAAAAGTGGTTTGATCCATCAGAATCAATATAAGCAATTGTATTGGAAAACAAACTGGCAACCAGCTGTTGTAACAGGGAGTAGTACAGTTCCTGTAACATGCACTGATTAACATTAATCTGAAGTTCCTAACATTCTTCAAAGGAAGCTGTTTGTACAGCATGTTAAAGAATGACTACCGGAAGGATTTGTGAAGGCTGAGGCTGGATTCAGACAACAGTCTTTTAAGCTTGTAGAAATATTGTATTGTCTTTATTTTTCCTTCTTTAAAAACGAAACATGGTTCATATTTAGGTTTAATACAAAGCTAATTCAAAGGTGGAGACCAAGGGAATCAGTAGTTATAATTCATGAATTTCAGGATTTTTCTGTGTGCAGGTGAGGGTTTTGCCCTTCTTAATCATATTTATTTATTTATTTGCTTTCTTAATCATATTTATTTATTTAGTCTATATTTGGAATAAAAAAAGGATATATGGAATTAAAAATAGAATACACAAGATTCTCGGACAAATTCCCATCCAGGCACTGGCTTAGTTTTAACAATGTGTATGTGTCCTATGCCTCTTGGAACTATAAAGGACTATAGCAATGGAATAAACTGGTCATACAATCTGTGATTCCTTTCTCACAGATATTTTAAGGAAAAGCGTAATCAGAATTGCTTGAGGAGGATTCAAGATTAAAGAACCAGAATTTTCAACTTGAACAAGATTAAAGATGCTGAACATGCTTACACTTTAAATCTTTTTTCCTACTCAAATATCATACATCTTCATATGAATCAGTATTACAGATAATTTGTCTATTGGCTATAAAATTACAACTGCAATTTGATTAATCAAAGAATCAAAATGTTTAAGAGAGTAATACATTTTCAGTGAAAATTGTCCAACTCAGATTTTTGGACAAAAAATTATTGGATATGCAATGAGTATCAGAATAGATGTTAAATATTCATGAAACCATTTCCATTAGTTTTTAGCATTCGATTCTATTTCATATCAATACTGTCAAATTGAGTTTAACATATGTTGTCTGATAAATATATTTATTTAGCTGTGCCAGAAACTAAAAGTTAGCATTTGAAAAATGTATATGCCAACAAATTAAGTATCAAACCCCCATGAAAAGAAGGAAATACAACACCTTAGGGGGATGAGAGTTTCTTAGATACAACTGACTGGATCGTCCTTGATCATTGCATGGGGATGTCTCTGTCCTCCTCCCCACAGACATCCCCTATGCATTGATCAAGGATGGTTTACTCATTTGTATCTAAGAACCTCTCATCCTCCTCATAGTGTTGTATTCCCTCATCATCTGTTACTGGTGAGAGAACTTGGAATCGATTGTGTAACACCAAATTAACAGAAGGATTCACAGAACAATGCCTGGTCCTTTGTCTTCCTACTTGTCACGTTCTTCCAAGCATCAGTGTCCTCCACATTTGAACTAACCTCCCCATAGCCTTCCCTTGCATGTTCATCTGATGTGGGGTGTGTATCTAGAATGGTCTGTGTCCAAGAAAAACTCATGTTCCTTAATGTCCTGAAGTGTCTCAATTCGGCCTCTATTTGATGGATCCTTTCTTCCATTGAAGCAAACTGTTTGTACTTGCTGCAGATGTAGCTCACTAGATGTTCTGTCAAGAAGATGAATATCCTACAGCCCCTGCATGTGACTAAAACAGCTTGTCCCTGCTCCATATCCTGGTGAATCACATTACCAAGCAGTAACCTTTACTGAACTCTGGTCCTCCTACTTCTCAAAACACCTCAGTTCTTTTGTTCACTATGTTTTCCAAAGATCGTGCACCACTTGAGCTCAACTGCTGGCTCTGCCTCCAGAAAGGTCAGATGACCTCGCTGAACCTCTGACCCTTAAGCACACAGAAGAAGATCCACCTCTCAAGCAAAGAGCCAAAGCTCCACCCCCTCAAGCACACAGCCTCAAGCACAAGACCTGAAATACAAGGCCTCAAGCAGAGTTATCAGTTCCCTAGACACCAGAACAACCACATAACCTTAACAACATACTCATCACCTTATAAACAAGTACCCAGCCTTTAAACAACAAGAGGAACAAACACTCAAGTTTCTAGTGCACTCTAAGACACAAGGTTTCCTGCTTCCTTTTCAACGACTGTTTCCATAACTGGAATCAGCCAATGAAAATGCTTTCTCATGTGTCTTCAGCAAATATGCTTATGACAATAGTGGTACCAAGATAAAAATTCTATGAGGATTTAAAAACTAAGAAAGTTCCAAAATGAGAAGTTTCAGCTAGTCTACTGTATATCCAAGCGCTGCTAAATCATAAATACTCCTATGTAATCTATATATGTTATATATGGTAACTGAACAGCAGATTGTACTGATAAAAAGCCATATACCAACTCAGTAGCCAACCACTTATCTATAGTTAAAGAAAGATCTGGACCATTGTGATTACTCCTTTAAAATCAGTTATAAATGGTTATAGGATAGGCATGTATAATTAAAGTTTTATTAATCATTAGAATCAAAATAAATCAGATGCACTCGCTATCTCAAAATTAAATTCCCTATCTGTAAAATATGCTAAGGAAAGCAAGTGTTGTATTTTAATTTTTACTGTACAAGAATTATAATCAATAATAAATTACAGCTATTTCAGCTTCATAGTCTCACAATAATGCACAACCCTAAAGAATTCTCCACCAAATCATAATGACTAAAAAATCTCTGATGGTGGTTGTGATCTCCATTAGGAACTGAAACATGTCTCAAGTGGCTTGAGTGAAAGTTCAGGTGCTGGTGAAATAATGCATACTTTGTTCTCCTGTGTTTGATGACTTAGGCTTAATTTTGCCTGTCTTTATCAGAGAACTTAAACTTGACCCAATTAATTTAATGCTTGAAATAAAATGAGCAAGAAAGTGAGCAGTGATTTCGAAGACACAGGATAAAGGGAAAACAGCACAGTAAGAGGCAATTTTCCCCACAGGCACCTGTGATGCTTCCTTTTGGTATTTATTCCTGTAGAACGTATTGCTTCCTACTGCATTTCCGTCGGCTCCATGGGAGACAACACCATCCGTCTTATTTCATCTTTTAACAAGGACTTGATGAGGTGACAAAGGACTGATTCTTAAAAACACATTACCTGTTATGTGAGGCATTGTGTGACAGGAGGAACTATCTTACTGACAGGCACCTGACAGCAGATTTGTTGATTTCATGGTCACTTCATTTAAAGTAACAACAGGGTGAAATATGCCATCTGATAATCTGTTTGAATGTTGACTGTGAAAAGCACTTAACATTTCTGCCAGCTACTACTACAGAATCTGTTCCTCAATATGTGCAGTTTTGTAGCTTCCATTAATAATCGCTGCATATGCACAAATACGCATCAAAAATCATTAGCTTTTTCAATGCTAGAACTTCATAAAAGGAGTTCTTGGAGTTTTCGAAAGTAGAAAATTTCAAACTTTAAATTAAAAATTGAAACTTTCCAAACTACTTACACTGAAAATAGTCTAATGGATGTTGATGGCACTAATCCATCCTAAGCAGCTATTGGTCTTTTTAAAAGCTTTCGAAAAAGTCTCTAATCAAAGCTCCCATTAAAATTTAGTACATGAGAAGACATGTTCTCTTATGAATCACTAACTCTTAAAGAAACAGAAAAGAGTAGCCAGGAAAAGGATGGTGGGGAGGAGGAGGCAATGTTCACAATGGAAAATGAAATAAAAAGGTGGAATTTACAGAATGCAGTGGAATGCAACAATGCCAACCAGCAGATTCTGTAAGTTGTGGTTCTAGCAGAATCCAATTGAAAGAGATTTTGGTACTCACAACCTAACTACTGGTTGAATCTGCTTGTTACACAAGTGGGATTTTGAATGATAACTCTTTCCGGGGTGAACTGCCCTTCCAAGTGGTAGATTTCTCTCACTTCCTGTTGTCTCACCCCTGTTCTTAACTAGGAGTCATTTGGAAATTGGATCTTTGTAACCCAGGGACTGCCTGTATACAACAAGTCAAATATTTCAAAATTCAATTTTCATAGGAACAGAAAAAGGGGCACAGAGAGCAAAACAAATGCTGCAAGGGTGTTAACCGTTCCCCATGCTATCCAAAGCTATCTATCTGTGTGTGTGTGTGTGTGTGTGTGTGTGTGTGTGTGTGTGTATATATATATATACACACACACACACTGTATATAAGAGAGAGAGAGAGAGAGAGAGAGAGAGAGAGAGAGAGAGAGAGAGAGAGAGAGCACGTGTGCTGGAGTTACTTGAAAATGTACCTGTTTCAACTTACAAAAAATTCAACTTAAGAACAAAGCTAAGGAATCGATCTTGTTCATAACTTGGGGACTGACTGTACCCACAAATTGCCCTAAAACACTCTGAAGAGCAAGAAGAGAATTTTGCCATGCTTTTCCTATCCATGTCATTTTTTGTTCCAAGAGGTTTGTTTCTCTGTTTGTTTGTTTTTTTATTAAAAAAAAAACAGAACAAACTTTCAAGTCATTAATACAGAGCACTTAGATCAAATGTTTCTTTGTTTGTTTTAAAGGCATTACAGCTAGGGATACAAACGACCAAGGTCTCCAGGAGGGCAAGCAGCTTCTTAACCTCAGTTGCCCATTTCTGAAGTAAGCTGGGTAATGGATAATAGAAATCACAGTTATGTGCTGTTCTTGTACACTTCCAGACACTTATCACTCTTGGAAGCAGAACAATGGGCCAAATGGAATTGGCTTTGAGAACTTTGGAAAAAATGAAGGCTAATGTAACAGGTATACTATTCTTTTAGTAAACCATTCTGGTTCCAAATATCATAGCTAAAAGTGTAAACTAAATATCATAGTATTTCCAACATGCAATTATGCAGCAACAGAAACATTATTAAGAGGTAACACCAGAGGTTTAGCACAGCTGGTAAATCACCAGCAATGATAAGATGTGTGAGCGACCGACTGTCAGCCCTGCTCACTTTTTACCTAAAGCAGTTCAAAAACAGCTTTAGCTGTAATTAGAGAAATTAGGTACCGCTAAAAAGCGGGGGAAGGTGTTTTATAATGCCATAAAGAAAAATCAGAAAATGCTTAGCGACCAAAAGGAAGAAGGAAGTCCTGACGGCTCTTCATCATAGAAGATAGAGCAACAGCACCCCCTGTGGCTGGACTCAACCTTCCATGGCATCGAAACAACACATCTCCTTTCTGTCCTTTCTGTCTGTATACTGTCTACAAAGTGGAATCGAATGTTTGCCATGTATGTGTGCTATGATCCGCCCTAAGTACCCTTCGAGGTGAGAAGGGCAGAATATAATTAAAGTATTGTTGTTAACATCATTACCAGCACTAATCTTCTATTTTCAGCAAGTTTTTAGCAAGATGTCTCCAATGCATGTTTCCAAAAAATTGTTGGTAGACAATTGTCTGTTTATTTGTAAAACACCTTTTTTAAAAGTGATGCAATATTCAAATATTAACATGCCTGAGATTTCAGTTCACTGAAACAAACATGTTAAGTTGTTAATATTAAATATATAAATATGGATCTCCCATATATCTTCATTACTTGATTTCATATTCCCTCTCTCCCTGTTTGACACATATGCACACACACAAAACAATAAACTGCCTACTTGATTTATACTGGCTGCACAAGAAGCAAGATGAAGAACACTTTGAATATCGTTATGCTTTAAAGCTTTTAAAAACAGTATTAAAATATGTACCAGAAAGAGGCTGGTTACAATTTATACTTTCTTGAGAGATTTTTGACACTTTCAAAGCTTGTGAAAGCTGAGGGGTTGACGGCACTAGTCAAATACAGTTGAATGAGCAGACTGCCAGCATCCCATATTCCACCTCAGTGCAGTTCAACCGTGACGTGGAGGGACCAGCCTTCCCTGCCTGTCTCTCTCTTTTTCACTCTCAATCTCTGCCACACACACACTCACACACTTTATTTACTTCCGTTCAGATATTTTATTTACTAATCTTTATTCAGAGCTTTAAAAAAAACACTCACAGATGAACAGTTCAGTAACTTTCGAATTTTGCTACATAGGTTAACAGACCCTTTCAGCTGGTTAACAAACTGCCTAAACACATACCAAGCACTTCACTTTTAATATGGAAAGAGGTTTTATCTAAAAATATGTATGTAAATGTGTTTGCTTTAATACCTTCTTTAACCAGGAAGAGGGAAACCAGAACTCCTGTCTCTAAGACTCATGCCATGGCTGAGAGTCAACAACTATAAATAGCAAGTGCATGTATATATTTAGCTTATTCTGTACAACATTGTCCATCCTGTTTTTGATTCATATTTTACATAATTTAAGAGTAACTATGAACACTGGCTGCATATCACCCTCCTATTTGGTTAGGGAATAGGAATCCATGTTTTGAATATTCCTATAACTAATAAAACTGTCTGGGAGTACTGCATGGGACACCAGTAGGAAGATTAGTGCACATGTATGTACATTGTGAACAATTGTTTAACTCTTGACAAGTTAGATCATGAAGCTCTTCACCTGTAATTGCTGCTGCCTTAGCAAGAGTACATCCTTGTGAAGCAGGAAAAGGGAATAACAGGTGAGTAAGAATTGGGTGGGAAACTTATTAGTGAATGTAGAACAGATGAAAAACAGGAGAAGAATATGGTAGACCAGTAGTTTCTAACCTTTGATCCTCCAGGTGTTTTGGACTTCAACTCTCAGAAGGCCCAGCCAGCTTGGTAAACTGTCAGGAATTCTGGGCACTGAAATCCAAATACCTAGAGAACCAAAGGCTGGAACCACTGTGCTAGAGGAAGGAACTTTGGGAGCAGTTAAGCCTCACCTGTCTGCATGCCAGATTTCCCTTGTTCATTGTTCATTGGTTCTAATTTTATCTCACTCTTCAAGAAATTATCATGGTGGTTTAAAATTGTACTATAACTACAACCACATTATAGACACAACTCAGAAAATGAGAACTGTAATAAGCCCATCACAAAAATCCATAATTCAAAGATTAGAAACTCGTACCTATCTCTCAACTTATAAGTCTGCTCATATATATCTACTACATATGCCCCCCCAAAAAGACATATATCTTTTACCTTTTTCAAAAATACAATTGGATTATCTTTATCTGTTCTTGAAAAATCACAATCCAGCTAGAAACATTTTAAAATCTTGTAGTTTTTAATGGGAAGTTTGAAAATAATTAACTCTGGCTGGATTGTGCCCTGTTTCTCAGTCATTATTTGAGGGGGCTTCCTAGCTGGATCCAAATAGTCTTATGTCTTAAAGCAGTTACCCAATCACATGATATCATGTGCAGCATCCTATTGAAGAACTAGATGATCCACAGTATTTGAAAAGACAAAACTATTTAATTACCATAACAATTTGCAAATAATTTGTATCCATCATTCCATCATGATTAGCTCATGTTATCCCGTCCCATATTGTGAACACCTCAGGATTTTGTACGTCTGTCACGAGAGGCTATCAAATACTTTTTGAAAACAGAACCACAACAACTACTACTACAAATTGATCATCCTGAAATCCACATCCAAAATTAAAATATGTTTACATAGTTGGCTATGTTTGTGACAACTTTGATTTTCGACAGTTCAATGTGTACTAACTTTGTTTCATGCACATTATTATTCCAAATATTGCATAAAGGTACAGGGCATGAGTATAAGGTATATATGAAACATTAAAGAATTTCATATTTAGATACTGCACACTGTACTTGTATGTAAACGCAGGAAATTCAGAATCTGGAAAACATCCCAAATACTTGTGATCCCAAGCACTTCAAATAAGGGATACTCAACCTGTACTACTACTACTATTGCACCTGATTTCAATCAAGAGTCTAGGAATCCGTCATGTACCATTGGATAATAAGGCATATCCCAGGCAGCATCACTTCTTCCAATTGTGTTGTGATCATATCTATAGCAAATGCATTCAGATGTTGTGTCAGTCCTTTTGGAAATTCTCCCAAAGCATTTATCATTAATCACAGTTGTTCTCTTTCCCAGCCAGAAACATTTTCTCTCTCCTCTGTCTCTCTCACACACACTAAAGGGGAAAACCCAGAGAGGAAACAAAGAGCTTAGTAAAAGATTGAGTGGCATAAGCAGCCAGTAAATAAGAAACAGTGAGACATAGTCAGCCATGATCCAGTGCAGTCTCCTCCCCGCTCTGTGAGGGAAGCAGCCAGGCTACCATCACCTACCACTCTGCCCTATTACATCCTGCAATCAGGCACTTTGTGCCACATGAAAAGCCAATTGGTCTCTGACCATAGGAGTAAAAAAAGCATTTCCATCCCACAGTGTCTATCACTGATGGTTTGGTATGTATTTCCAGAGGCACAGAATATCAGTCCGTAGGTCTCAATGTTTGTCTCCACTTCTGCTGTCCCCAAGAATCATGATGTCAACATCATCATTTCATCAGAAATAATTCCAACTATGTTGAATTTACTGGATAACAAAATGTTACTATCAATTGTTTAACTACATACAGTAAACCAAGTACAGGCAGTCCCCGAGTTACAAACATCTAACTTATGTACGACCCATAGTTAAGAATGGAGGTGAGACAACAGGAAGTGAGAAAAATCTACCACTAGGAAAGGAAGTTCACTCTTGAAAGAATTATATGGGGAAAAGGTGTCTCCACTGAAACTTTCTCACCAATCCCTGTTTCCAAAGCCAAAATGTTCAAAATCTAATTAACATAGGGACAGAAGGTGAAGTGAAATCTTCTGAAAAGGGGCACAGATAGCAAAACAAACAGTGCAGAAGTGTGAACCATTCCCTATACTATCCAAACCTTATATTATAGGGCTAGAATTACACTTAAAATGTACTTTTTCCAACGTACATACAAATTCAACTTAAGCACAAACCTACAGAACCTATCTTGTTCATAACTTGGGAACTGCCTGTATTGGCTTATGGCATTTGGACAGGAATTAAAACCAAACTTTATCGAATGTGGGGTAGGGTAGAGTGAGGAATAGTCACATTTACATTAAAAACAAAGAACCAGGATGTGTTATGATGTTGACACAAAAGCATGTCTGCCCTGGAGATTTTATTAACTTTGTGTACAATATCAAATTGAGTTAAACTCCAACTGTGAAATATCTTTCCTATCTGAAAGATGCACTTTTCCCTCTCCTCTTTACAGTAGTGAGTTGTCCAATTCATTGCTTTCATCTTTCTGCCATCTGCAGGATATTGAAAATGTAATGAAAAGAGAAAAAGGTTTTAAACATGAGGGGAGAACCTGATGTACAAAGTTACTGAGGCACATGTGGTCAAGGCACGAGCTCTCGCTTCCATGGCCTTTACTGAAATGGATTCCCCTGATATTTTAATGCAATGAGCAAATAAATGAGCCCCTTCTCTCAGTAGGAAACAGCCATTTCCTCATTAATCATGAAGGATTTCTGTTCAGACAATTTCTATCTGTTCTCTATGGCCCAGCCAGAAAAAAAGCAATGGTGCTCTCATACAGTACAGTAGGATGAAAGTTGTGGAACAGGCAGCAGAAACGAAGAGGTGTTGTGCTACATAAAGGGCAGCATTCCAACAGCGAAAGGCTGGTGTTTCAGTCTGCCAAATAACGTAATGACTCATCCAGGCAGAAAAATATTACCACCATGGGAATACTTGGAAGTCTCAGTTTGAGAGTAATTAGGGACTAAACTACATTGGCATGCTTCAGCGATGAAATGAGAAAATAACCAATACCTCTTTAAAGTTCTGATTGGAGAGTATTAAATGAATATGGGTTTTGATCATCTCTGACCACAAACAAGTTGAAGAACATATCCTTACCAAGTCTAACCTACAGTGCCATCCTAACAAAAGTGAACAACTCCAAAATGATGGCAGAGTTCCATGTTGGGAACTCTTTCAAAAGAACTTGAGAGAGGCAATTGCACATATATGGAAAAGAAATGTGGATTTGTAATTTAGCTATTTTTAAGTCTCTATGTGTTTACATATATTAAATATATTTAAATGTATTGTATATAATAAAATATATGTTTAAAGCATAAACTTCAATCAGCGTATGTGTATTATTACCAGTTATTGGCCATTTATAAATAATCTTGCCAATTGTCTACACTCTATCGGACATCTATAATGTGGTCAAATTTGAGTTCATTAAGCAATACAAAATAACTTCACTCTTTAGTGATGTAATCTTACATTATAATTAAATTGCATAAACACAACAGCATCTGTCAATTTAAGAATCACCTTAAAGCTAGCTTGATAAAGTGTAAAATACACAGACTACCAAACAGTCATACATCAAAACGCATTTTCTTCCATTGTCCAAGTAAATTCTTTGTAATATAATGTGTGCTTATGATGGATAATATTTATACTGAAAGGGTAAAATATAGATAGTAAGTAGAAAGATAGGTATAATGTCCACAAGTCCATATATAACAACAAAATATTTTGAAACATAATTAGGCACTTATTTAACTTCAAATACAAAGACAGACACTATAAACTTTCACAATTTGAATGCATTTTCCTAATTTGAACTAATGTTTTAGGGAAAATTATTTGTCCCCAAAGCATATACAGCCCACATTAGGTCGGGTTAATAAACTCTAATAGATGTGAAGGCTAATATAATATTCAGTTATTGACATAAACATAAATATAAATTTCAAAGAAAAAAACCTACTTTAGTAAAACTACCTGTGCAATAAAAATTAATGAACTCCAAATGATTCTGCACATCTCTACCAAATTGCATTTTGAAGCTCACATCTTCAGGACATGCTGGATGGTTTGATGCATTCCCACAATTCATCTTTCTGCTAAGCCGGTTTTAATTTAAATGCAATTAAAGGCTCAAAATGAACATTATGTATTAGATAAAGGCCTGAATCTGCAGACTATCATAAATATGATTTTCAGAAAAATTAATTACAAGCCATTAGGGTACAAGTCATCTTACTGCAAATGTTGAGTTAAACTACAGAATTAGTTTATTCATTCAATTAAATGTTAAATACTGATTTTAAGCTCTACTTCAATGTCAGTGAGACCAGGCAGTTTAAAGAAAAGAAAAGCCCATTTCACAATTCGGTGGATTTAAAGCTGGAACTCTAAGCACACTTAAGGCCCATGTTTCAAGTCAACCTTCTTTTGAAACTGACATGAGATACAGAAGCACTATGGAGATTTCTTTTCAAAACATGGTGGCCAGTAAGAAGTAAGAATTCTGTTAGGCAGGTGCCAGACATTGGACTCACCTGTTTGGATCAGGTTTTAAGTAAAATATAAGTATACAACTGGAAAGGTAAGTCATTGCCAGAGTTCATAATAATGGGCTAGTTCAGTGGTTCTCAATATGTGGGTCCCCAGGTGTTTGGGCCTACAACTTCCAGAAATCCCAGCCAGTTTACCAGCTGTTAGGATTTCTGGGAGTTGAAAGCTCAAACACCTGGGGGGCCACAGGTAGAAAACATTGGGCTCGTTTATCAAAGACTGACTGAGGGCCCCTCTACACAGTCACTTAAATCCAACTTGAAGCTACTTCAAGGTTGGGATATCTACAAAATTTACTTTCCCAATGTGTGCTGAAACACATATCCATCTGGAAACAGAGTGTTTATCAAAATCATCAGAAAATCTGGATCAAGTCATAAATTCTACTGAAGCCCATCAGTGTACAGAGCTGAAGCAGTTGGAGCAAAAAAAGCCCCCAGCTATACAGCCAGAAGGCAAACAAACACATCTCCCCAGGTAGCATTACCTGTTCCTTTTATTTGAGGCCAAAAGTATATTTCTCAATAAAAAGGAGAAAAAGAGAAAAAAAATTAAATCTGGCAGTACCTTCAAGATTAATTGGATTTTATATTTGTCTGGGCTTTTGTGGATATAAATCAACTCGGTATCACATCTGAAGAAGTATGTTTATATCCATAAAAGCTCACAAAAATAAATAAATAAATCTGAAAGGTGCTACAACATTTCTTTCTCCTCATTCTTCCGCTTTCTTGGTCCTTTCTATGCTGCAAGAAACTAGCATGGCTACTTCATTGAAAATTACCACATTATATTACTAAATGTTCAAGTTTTAAATTATCACAATACTGAAATTCATTAAGAGGCAATGCCTTTTTCTCCTTCTCTAACTAGATCCTTGAAAAGATATATTTAAAATCTGTTACAGTTTCACTATTTATTTGATTTTTAAATTTTAAATATTTTTTAATTGAGAAAAAATACAGTTATATAGACATATACTATACATTTCCCCCTCTTTTATTTACAGTCATCTCTGTGCTCCCCTTCTCTAAAACCATCTCTTCTTCTAAAGTCCCACCAAAAGTTCAATTCTTCATTTGGAAGTAAATACCCGTCTTTATTCCCCAATACTTTTTCTAGACATTTTCTCCAAAAACTTTCAAAGTCTTTTTCCCCATAATCCCTTCTTTACTTTTAAGTTTGATGTTAACTTATCGCTCAGTGCCATTTTCCAGACTTCTTTATACCATTCAGTAATTTGTATTTTCATTTTACAAATAATAATATAGCTGCTGTTAATAGCATATCTATTTTTTAAAATCCTCTAATATTTCCCATGCTCTTTTTATATTAAAAGTAATATTTCTACTGGATTCCTTCTAATTTTTATATTTTCTATTTCCCTTATAACCAATTCCCAAAAATACTTTACATATTTGCAATCCTACCACATATGCATATAGGTTCCAATTTCTTGGCACTCTCACCAACATTTTTCATTATTGTTCTTATTTATAATGTTGAACTCTCTCAGTGTTAAATATAATTTCCAAATTAAATTATAATAATGTTCTTTTATTCTAATTGACATGGTTTTAATTGTCTTTCACTATTTGAACTATCAAGCTCGCTACTATATATACTGAAAGCCTATTAGTATGTAATTTTTATGCACATGCAATAGTGTGTCAAACTAATCTGAACTATTGCTAACAAAATGTATCTCTAAGCCCATTACAAATTACTGCCATTTTATTGTAATTCAAATGATTTAGATTTAATATGTTTTAAAACATTTTAAATTATATATATATATATATATATAACATTAAAATTCAAATTATATATATATATATATAATTTGAATTTTAATGTTATTATGGCTGTCTGCCTGGGCTTAGATGGAGTGACCACATAAATTGCTATAAACATCCTATGCCCAGGGGATGCGGATTGCCTTCCTCTGAGGGAGAGGGCCCCAAAGACTTCACAGAACCAAGCTTCATGAAAAAAGTAACTGGGTTTATTTAACAAGACACAAAGCTGCAAGTGTCTGGCTCCAAAAACCTTTACAAAGTTCACGGGCTCGAAGAATCCAAACTGTTTTACTTAGTTGTCTTCTTCAGTCTGTGAGGGGTAGATGGTGAATGCCTCTCCTTCTCTCTCTCTGGTCAGCCGCCACAGATGGTGGACAGACCCCAGCCGCTGAACTCCTTTAAATGAAGGGCGAGTCCTTCCTATGCTGAGTCCAGGGCTGGTTGAAGGCAGTATTTGGTCATTAAAAGATGGTGACAGGCCGGAGCTGACAGCCCCGTGGCACAGTCACACGTCCCTGGTAGTCACTGAACAAGCAGAGAGGTTTCCTCCTTTTTTATAATCTTTAAAATGGAGGGAAATCCAAGCAGACACTGATTGGATGGAGCCTATGGAGGGAAAATACTAAGTGCTGATTGGATGGAAATACTAACTTTGGGGGGGAAATACTGGGTGATGATTGGAGGAAGGAAAAAGAGAGAATGAGCCCCTCCCAACCAGGGAAAAAACAACAACCCAGCCCCCAAAATGCAAAGAGGCCTTGAAACAAAAATGAGGCCTGTTAATCTAGCACAAGCACATAAAAGTAAGCATATAAATTCAATATAAACAGGCCAAGTTTAGCGCAGGCCGCAACACTCCCGGCCAAATTCTCGGCTGCAAGAATTTCAAACTATAACACGTAAACAGATATTGCAATAGCAGTAATCACAATGTATGAAAACAGACATAATCAATAGGGCGACATGGTGTTAGACACTCTCTAAACTCACTTTTGGGATAGTATTTTCAGCTATGGAGATTACAAGTGTGTAATGCATCTCTAAAACCTGTGCTTCATGGTGGCCCAGGGTGGATCAACCCTGCTTGTTTTGTTAGATCTAACAGCAGCGTTTGATACCGTAGATCATGCATTGTTGGCCCACCGTTTAGCCGTGATTGGGGTTAGGGGGATTGCCCTTAAATGTGTAACCTCCTTCCTCCAGGATCAGGGACAACGTGTGGAGAGGGGAGAGGAGGTCTCCGGGAGGCTCCCATTAAGTTGTGGGGTCCCCCAGGGGGCCATCCTCTCGCCCTTATTATTCAACATTTATATGCGCCCCCTGGCCCAGCTGGCCCACGACTTTGGTCTGGAGTGTTATCAGTACGCCGATGACACCCAGCTTCTGCTGAGAATGGATGGCAGGCCGGATACCGTAACCGATTGTTTCCATCTATGCCTTGAAGCCGTGACTGGATGGCTGCGTACCAGCCGACTGAAGGTGAATCCGTCGAAGACGGAGATCTTGTGGCCTGGTCGCCCTGGGCTGGATGAGTGCCGGTTGCCTACCCTGGATGGCGAGCAACTTAGGCCGTCATCCCTCATAAGGAGCTTGGGTGTCCAATTGGACCCTTTGCTATCCATGGAAACTCAGGTCTCCATGGTTAGCAAAACGTCGTTTTTCCATCTACGACAGGCTAGGCGACTGGCACCCTACCTGTCCAGGGACGACCTGGCCACGGTGATCCAAGCGACGGTCATCTCGAGGCTGGATTACTGTAACGCCCTCTACGTTGGCCTTCCTTTGTCGACAATCCGGAAACTCAAGCTAGTGAAGAATGCCGCTGCTCGCTTGCTGGTGGGAGCATCAGTGAGGGAGCACATCACTCCCATCCTCCGGCAACTGCACTGACTTCCTATCGAGTACCGAATTGCCTTCAAGGTGTTAGTTTTAACTTTTAAGGCCTTACACGGTCTAGGGCCTGCGTACCTGAGGGACCGCCTTACCCCGTATGTTCCCCCGAGATCACTTCGTTATGAGGAACAGAATTTGCTACTTGTGCCATCAATCCGCTCCTGCCACCTGTCCACAACCAGGCAGAGAGCTTTCTCTGTGGCGGCTCCAGTGTTATGGAACTCCCTTCCTGATGACACCCGAGCGATCCCAGAGCTTGCCCCCTTTCGAAGGGCTTGCAAGACCACCCTTTTCAGATGGGCCTTCAATTAGTCTGGCTTGTTTAGCATGCTTTGTAACCTTGAATTTTACCTGTAACCGTTTTCGTGTTTTATATTTTATTGTATGGCTGCATAAAATAAATAAATAAATGGTGGTAAAGCTGACCTAAGTCACTGAAAACACTACTATGGTCACTGAGCACAACTCTATAATGCAGATCTTCGCACTAATTTGCCTTTGGCAGAATTAAACCTAGCATAGCAACCCACAGACGCACGCATGTGAGGCTTAGGTCCAATGTGCACCTGCTAAATGTGACATAATTTTGAGGATTTATCTTGGGCCTTTTGCGCGGCATCATTTGCAAAGGCTGATTTTCTTCAGGGGAACAATAAAACTTGTACTGACGCCATCGCTGGTAACTCCCCGAAGAGCCAGTTGGCCTTTTGGGCCTTACTCTCATTTTTGGCCGATCTATGCCTTTAAGTCTGCCTTCTTTACAGTCACTTGAGAGACCACTTAAGAACATAAGAACATAAGAAGAGCCATGCTGAATCGGGCCTCAGCCCATCTAGTCCAGCATTCTATGTCACACAGTGGCCCACTAGTTGTACACAGGGATCTCTAGCAGAAAGGAGGGCAAAACCCTCACCTGCTCCCGACCCCCCACAACCAGTACCCGGGGAAAATCCTGCCTGCCTCCATCAACACAGAGGTGGCACTTGGATGTCCATTTCAGTAGTTACTGAATCCCTTGGTATCCATGAATCTGTCTAATCCTGCCTTGAAGCTGTCCAGGCTGACCGCTGTCACAACCTCCTCTGGAAGTGAGTTCCATAACCCAATGACCCTCTGGGTGAAGAAATATTTCCCTTTATTAGTCCTAACTTTCCTACCTTGGAGCTTCAGGAGTGCCCCTAGTCTTAGTGTTGTGTGACAGAGAAAAAATATTTTCTCTGTTCACCCTTTCTATCCCATGCATGATTTTATACACTTCGATCAAGTCACCTCTTAAACACCGTCTTTCAAGGCTGAAAAGACCAAGGCATTGCAACCTGATTTCGTAAGGGAGCTGCTCCATCCCTTGGATCATTCTTGTTGCCCTTTTCTGTACCTGTCCAGTCTCATTGAACGACATCTCACTACAACTCAGGTCATCTTCTGACTCAGAAACTTTTTTTTTCTGCATCAAATGGAGCATGAGATTTTAAAGCCAATGAGAGCTCACAGCGGACTGCGTTTGGAACAGGTGCGTTTTCCTCATCAAACTTCTGATCTGGTTGCAGGCAGAGCTCTTTAAGCAAATTATGTCCTTCTTCCTTTGTCATCTTTAAGAGGAAAGGCAAATAGTCCTTTAAAGAAAACACAAGGTTCTTACTTTGGGATTTGGCCTTTGTTCCACCTTGCTCCATCACAGTCTCGGGTTGCAGCAGGTTCAGAGTTGTTACCTCTAAGGAGGGTTTCTTCTTTTTTCCAGCTTGGATCTTTAATTCGCTGGCCAAAGGGAAAGCTTCTTGCTCGACCTTTTCTACCTCTGGAGAAGTTAAGGTTTCTTCTTCCACCTGGAACTCAGCTGCAGGAGGGCTGTGAACTGGTGGCCCTGGGGCATGTGGCCGAGTTTCGATTTTGCTCTTAACATCCCTCAGCAAATGGGACACCGATTGGTTTCTTTCAGAGGAGTCTTCTTCAATTGGAGAAGACAGAATAGCTTCTTTGGATGCACAGGGCATCGGGAAGATGTCCATTTTCTGATGTCGATGAGATCTCTCTGCAACGGCTGAGGCCTTTAGGGAAACTTCTGGAACCAGTAGTGGTCCTGCCATCACTCCTGGCAGCTTCTCACTCTCAGGCCCCAAATCAATTTGTAGGACAGACCTATTATCCTGTGAAGACTCAAATACTTTTTCTTCCTTATCTGACTTAGTTGTTTCAGTCTGAGGGACAACTTGGTTTAAGTAGTCTGTAGACCTCACTTCAAGACTGGTTTTCTGGGCTGGTGATCTGGGATCAGTCAGCTCCTCTTTACCTTGACTTAGAGCTGGTGCATTTTGGATTTCATGACTTCCCAAGCCTTCTTCTGAAGTCAAATGGTTCTTTACAGGTGGTTGAGTGATAACAAAGGAGACGGATGGAAAATTCTGAGAAGTATCTGAAGGATTGCCATTTTGCCTTGGCACAACCAAACTTGGTTCCCGGGACTTCGGGCTGGGAACAGCTTCCTTCTCAGATTTCTTGGTCTCTGTTTCTCCTGTTGTTAATGCTGATTTACTTTCATTAGACAGCAACGGGGCCATGCAGTTTCCCTCTTCACTCAAAGTCGTCTGACTGTTCGTGATCTTCAAGAACCTTTGCTCCTCTTTGGAAAAAGCCAAGCACTCACTCTCCTCTGAGGTGTCAAATATGGAACTGTACTCAGATGCCAAGTTCTGGCGGAAAACAGAAACGTGACTCAGGCAATTTTGCATCTGAGTGGGTCTTCTGTTATAGAGTTTCCCATTTCCAAGGGAGCTGAACGATGGTGAAGGATGCATTTTGTTTAGACAAACAGGACCCAGCACCATCCCGCCGAGAGGCAGTTTCTGCGCCAGAAGAGCTCCCGATGGACCCCTTATCTGGTCTTCTATACTTTCAAAGATATCCTCCAGCATGTCTTCTATGATCCCGGCCTTCATCATTTCTTTGGATAAATCCCTCATTGTAGCCTGAATTTCAGGGATTTTTACTAAATTCTGCATGGCTCTCATGACTTCTGTGCTCTTCTGCAATGAGCCAGCTACCCTCAGGACAGCCAGCACTGAATTCATGTGGGCATTGGAGGCATACAGTTTGCTGACAGCCTTTTGTGAACGGGTCATCTCCTTGGCCAGAACCACACACACATCTTTTTGGTCCCTTTTAGCAGCATCTTTGATTGATCCTTTTACTTTCTCCTCTTCTCGCTGAATATCTCTGATCTGCCTATCAATCACTCTCATTTCTTTTTGGATCTTCAATGACCATTCATTGATCAGCTCCTTGGGCGGCTTCTCTGGGGTCTTCCCAAACAAGCCCATCTCTGGCCCGCTGTCCTCACGCTCCCCTTCCGGTGTCAGAGAGACCGAACTTTGTGGCTGTGAAGATCTCTCGAAAACGTGGTGTAGGCTTTCTGTTTGCGGGGGGGGGCCCGAACTGGAGTAAACTTGGCCCTTTTTTGTCGCTGGGTGGAACGTCTTGGAATGGACTTGTGATGACCGGGATGCTCGATGTAGGCTCAAGTTGAAAGCCCAAGTTGATGGCTTGACTCCCGGCCTTACTTTTTCCCATCTCGAAGTATTCTGCAGTGCTGAGAGTACTAATCTTTGATGGCCGCCACGTAATCTCTGGCTTGGCAGGGGTGGGGCTAACTGGAGGCTGGGCGCTCAATTTGCTCAGATGCCCGGAGACTCTGGAAGTCGCATCCATTTCTGGGATGAGGCCTATGTTCTGTTCCGATAGTTCTTTCCGTAAAGTCCTATCCAGGAACCTGGATTTAATAGACTTCTTGGTGGCTTCACACTTTACTCAAAGCAGCTCCAAGTCATTTCGTTTTTGGGCCTGACTACTGGTTAGTTCAGTTTTGAGGCAAATTTCCTCATTTTTGAGATCTACCTTGTGACTTGCAATCTCGGCGTCAGCTTCCGCGGCTAGAATAGCTGCCTTTATTTCCAAGCGTTTTGCCTCCATCACATGAAAAGCTGCTCTCTCTGAGGTAACACTTCCTTTGAAGGACGCGGAGCTGGAACTCTTGTGAATAGGTGTTGCCTGTTCGCTCTTTACGGAGGCTTTGCTTGACCGATGGGATTTGTGTCTGAGGGCCTTTGGCGACCATTGGATCAAACTGGCATCCCTATCTCTTTTAAATGGACTAGATTCTATTGCCTATTGAATCCTGCTTTGAATCCTGATTGCTACGGGACTATAATCCATTGCTACCTTCCTGGGAACTGCTGCTATTTTACTGGTGCTGCTTTAAGGCATCTTAGATTGACTTCTAGCCTCTTTCCTATAACCAGATATTCTAAATAAACCTTTTGTACCTCAGCTGAACTCTGTGGTTTATCAAGGGAGGTTTCCAAGTGTCTAGAGGGCGACAAACACCACATTTGGTAGGCTTATCGTTTTCCTTTTCCTCTCTGACATATTTCCTTCAGGAGTCTATCAATAATGCAATACCATCAGTTATTTTATTCTCACAGAATTTTTAAAAAAGTTTTTTTATTGATTAGCCCACTGGCCGTATCAAAAACATTTGACATGCACATACAGTACAACATACGTTAAAATAAACAAGCAGTTAACACGATTAAAACTTGATTAAGTTAAAAATAGTTTAAAATCAGCATTAAAATGCCAAGGTAAAATTACATACCACAAAAGTTCTCACAGATAAGAATAAAAATCATTTTTTAAATCACTCTCTTGGGAAAAAGTATATTGCTAAAAAAATTCAATCGGGATATTTTGCAAACAAAATGTACACAAAAGTGTTTTGTGCAACAAAAACCTTTTTTACTTTGCAAAAAAGAGGAGAGTTTTTGAAATGTTGTGGGGGGGAAACTATCCTAAAGAAGAAGCCAGAAAAATAAATACTGAGTTTTAATTGCTGTTCTTGCTGAAACAAGGGAAATTTTTTGGCAGTTAGTTTTCTGATGGGTTTCTCAGCCTTCTCATTAAAAATTAGAAAATATGCACGTATTATTTACATAATAAAATGCAATGGCAACAAGGTGAACTATCAATATCTTGGCAAATTTAAATTCAGCCAAAAAGAAATATTCACACAACTCAGTCCTAGCTATGTCCACTCTTAAGTAACCAAATTGAATTTATAGATTCAAAGAGTGGAAGAGATCACAAGGGTCATCCAATTGAACCCCCCGCTATGCAGGAATATACAATTAATCGTCACAGATAGCCATCCAACCTTTGCTTCAAACCTTTAAAGGAGACTTCATCACATTCCAAGGCAACATATTTCACTGTCAACTATCTCATGCAGTCAGGAAATTCTTTCTAATAAGAACATAAGAACATAAGAAGAGCCATGCTGAATCGGGCCTCAGCCCATCTAGTCCAGCATTCTGTGTCACACAGTGGCCCACTAGTTGTACACAGGGATCTCTAGCAGAAAGGAGGGCAAAACCCTCACCTGCTCCTGACCCCCACAACCAGTACCCGGGAAATCCTGCCTGCCTCCATCAACACAGAGGTGGCACTTGGATGTCCATTTCAGTAACTACTGATTCCCTTGGTATCCATGAATCTGTCTAATCCTGCCTTGAAGCTGTCCAGGCTGACCGCTGTCACAACCTCCTCTGGAAGTGAGTTCCATAACCCAATGACCCTCTGGGTGAAGAAATATTTCCCTTTATTAGTCCTAACTTTCCTACCTTGGAGCTTTAGGGAGTGCCCCCAGTCCTAGGGTTGTGTGACAGAGAAAATATTTTTACTCTATTCACCTTTTCTATCCCATGCATGATTTTATACACTTCGATCAAGTCACCTCTTAAACACCGTCTTTCAAGGCTGAAAAGACCAAGGCGTTGCAACCTGATTTCGTAAGGGAGCTGCTCCATCCCTTGGATCATTCTTGTTGCCCTTTTCTGTACCTTTTCCAGTTCCGTTATATCCTTCTTGAGGTGCGGTGACCAGAATTGTACACAGTACTCCAAATGTGGCCTTACCATAGATTTGTAGAGAGGTAATACAACATTTGACGACCTATTTTCGATTCCCTTTCTGATCATGCCAAGCATAGAATTTGCTTTTTTCACTGCTGCTGCGCACTGGGTTGACATCTTCATTGAGCTGTCCACCAAAACCCCAAGATCCCTTTCCTGGTTTGTCTCAGAAAGCTTTGATCCCATCAGTTGATCCCATCAAATCAGTCAGCCAACTGTCTCTGTGAGGAGCAGTTTAAAGCAGACTACTTGCTAATAAGAAAATAAGGAGCACTGGTAAGTTCCTGGGTAAATTTGTTGATTTAGCTTCTAGTATTAGTTGCTAGAAGGTAGTTTTTAGCAACATAAACCTGTAAAAAGTTTTAAAAAAATATCCAAAGACTTGTAAAAAAGTTAATCAAGACCAAAACAAACAGTGAATCTACAAAAAGGAAAAAAAAGTCTAATTATCTAGAATAAGGGAGTCAAATTATAAAAACATATAAACAAGAAATGGAGGTAGTCAGCCAGCAGTGGGAGGGGGGCTTTCCAGTGTTTTGCATTGAGTGTCACATGTATGACTATCTGCCTGCTGGGCAGAAGTCTTGGGTGTGCATTCGCTGCAGTGAGCTCCTGGTTCTCAGGGAACGTGTTCTTTCCCTTGAAGCCAAGGTAGCAGACCTGGAGAAGCACAGAGAGGAAGTGAGGCAGGAGGAAGAGATCTCCAGGGATGAAATAGGAGCATCCCACTCCGTTCTGAGCAGCCCTCCAGCTGCTTTGGAAAATGGGGGTCTTGGGCAGGGAGGACATCAGTCTGAGGAAGAGGGACCGGCTCCCTTAGTTGGGACCCCTTCTTTGGAGGTTGTGCCCATATCCTCTTGCACCGAGGATACTTCTCAACGGGTGGTAGGAGGGGGGCTTCTTGTAGTGGGCGATTCGATTGTCAGGAACATAGAAAGCTGTGTTTGTGATGGATGTGATGACCGCATGGTAAATTGCCTGCCAGGTGCAAAGGTTGCGGACATCACGAGGCATCTAGATAGGCTGGTAGATAGTGCCGGGGTGGAGCCAGCAGTCGTGGTACACGTCGGTACCAATGACATTGGGAAGGCCAAATGGATGGTCCTGGAAGCCAAATTTAGGTTGCTAGGTAATAATAATAATAATAATAATACTTTATTACTTGTGAGTCGCCCTCCACCAATGGTGCTCCGGGCGACTTACATCCTTTAAAAACACAGATACATCAATTAAAACAGCAGATATGAGCCGTAAAAGGCTCTGCTAGAAGATTAAGGTCCAGGACCTCAAAGGTAGCATTCTCGGAAATTCTACCGGTTCCACGCGCAGGGACAGCCAGAGAAGCAGAGCTCCGGAGCATCAATGCGTGGATGAGGCAGTGGTGTCGAGAGGAAGGCTTTAGATTTGTTAGGAACTGGGGAATATTTTCGGGAAAACCAAACCTTTACAAACGGGACGGGTTACACCTGAACGAAAATGGAACCAGACTGCTGGCAATTAATATTAAAAAGGCTTCAGAGCAGCTTTTAAACTGATTCCTAGGGGAAAGTCGACATGAGCTGGGCAGCTTCCGGTTCGAGAGGGTGAAACGCCAAGTATGGAGGATGAAATTAACGCACAAATGGCCGAGTCAACAGAAAAGATAGAAAGTAGTCAAGAGGTAGGACATGGTAGGCCTTCTACAAATTCTCATAAACAGACAAAGTTGAAAGGGCAACAGAGCAATAAATATAAATGTCTGTACACAAACACTAGAAGCCTTCGAACAAATATAGGAGAGTTGGAATGTTTGGCAAAAGAAAAAAATATTGATATTATTGGCATAACAGAAACCTGGTGGACAGAGGAAAACAATTGGGACACAAAAATTCCAGGTTATAAACTGTACAGGAAAGACAGGAGAGGGAAAAACGGTGGCGGTGTGGCCTTGTACATAAATGAAGAGCTAGAATCTCATGAATTAGAACTTCAAGAAAATTCAAACTCACCTACAGAAACATTGTGGGTAAAAATCCCAGGACAAAAAACTAATCTAGCATTAGGGATCTGCTATCGCCCTCCCAACCAAACTCCAGAGGCAGACTGCTATCTGGAAAATGAAATTAAACAGGCCTCAAAAACCAATAAATTAGTCATAATGGGGGACTTCAACTATCCCCGAATAGATTGGCTAAATTCTTGTTCTACGCATGAAAGAGAGACAAGGTTCCTCGACACGCTAGCTGATTATTCCCTTGAGCAGATGGTCATGGAACCAACCAGGGGAAAGGGGATCCTGGACTTGGTGCTAACTAATGAACAAGATCTCGTTCAAGATGTCCTTGTAACTGAGCCCATAGGTACCAGTGACCACAACACAATAACCTTCAACTTAAGTTTGGATAGCAAACTGTCAGTGAAAACTAACACAGAGACCTTAAATTTTCAAAAGGGAATTTCACCAAAATGAGAAAAATAGTAAAGAACAAACTAAAAGGAACAGTAAAAAAATCAAATCCCTCCAAAATGCTTAGAAACTGTTTAAAAATACTTTAAAACAAGCCGAACTAAAATGCATTCCTAAAATAAGAAAGAGGCCGGGGGAAAGTCCAAGAGGACATCGGCATGGCTTACAAATGAAGTAAAAGATGTGATTGGAAAGAAGAAAAACTCATTTAAGAAATGGAAGGCTCTTCCTACTGAGGAGAACAGAAAGGAACACAAGCTCTGGCAAACTAAATGCAAAGCAACCGTCAGGAAAGCCAAGAGAGATTTTGAGGCACATATAGCTAAGAATATTTAAAAAATAGCAAAAACTTCTTTAAGTACATCAGAAGTAGAAACCCAACTAGAAAAGCAGTTGGGCCACTTGACGAAAATGGTAAGAAAGGGACAATAAGTGAAGACAAGGAGATTGCCGAGCGGCTAAACGACTTCTTTGCCTCCGTTTTCACACAGGAGGACAGACAACATATGCCTGCAGCTGAGTCAGTTTTTCAGGGAGGGAATTAAATGAATTAAACCAGATAGAGATAAACAAGGAAGATGTTCTCACATGCCTTACTAAACTAAATGTCAACAAATCACCAGGGCCAGATGGCATCCACCCCAGAGTTCTTAAGGAACTCAAGTGTGAAATTGCTGAAATTCTAGCCAAAATATATAACCTTTCTCTAAGATCAGGCACTGTACCCGAGGACTGGAGGGAGGCAAATGTAACTCCGATCTTCAAGAAAGGATCCAGGGGTGATCCAGGAAATTATAGGCCAGTTAGTCTAACCTCAGTTCCAGGCAAAGTGATGGAAACCATTATTAAAGAAAAAATTACCAAGCACATAGAAGAACAGGCATTGCTGAAGGAAAATCAACATGGTTTCTGCAAAGGCAAATCATGTCTTACTAACTTGTTAGAATTCTTTGAGGGTGTAAATAAACACATAGATAAAGGGGACCCAGTTGATATTGTTTACCTTGACTTTCAAAAGGCTTTTGACAAAGTCCCTCACCAAAGGCTCCTAAATTAGCTCTTCAGCCATGGAATCAGAGGACAGGTCTTGTCCTGGATTGGAACCTGGCTAAACTGTAGGAAACAAAGGGTGGTAATAAACGGACATTTCTCTGGGTGGAAAGAGGTGAGAAGTGGCGTACCCCAAGGTTCAGTTTTGGGTCCATTACTTTTTAATTTATTCATTAATGACCTGGATGTAGGAGTAAATTCTGAGGTAGCAAAGTTTGCAGACGACACTAAATTGTTCAGGGTAGTTAAAAATGAAACTGATTGTAAAGAGCTCCAGAAAGATCTCTCGAAATTGAGTGAATGGGCAACAAAGTGGCAAATGCATTTTAACCTAAACAAGTGTAAAGTCATGCACATCGGGCAAAGAACCCCAACTACACCTACCAATTGATGGGGTCAAAGCTTTCCGAGACAAACCAGGAAAGGGATCTCGGGGTTTTGGTGGACAGCTCAATGAAGATGTCAACCCAGTGCGCAGCAGCAGTAAAAAAAGCAAATTCTATGCTTGGCATGATCAGGAAGGGAATCGAAAATAGGTCGTCAAATGTTGTATTACCTCTCTACAAATCTATGGTAAGGCCACATTTGGAGTACTGTGTACAATTCTGGTCACCGCATCTCAAGAAGGATATAGCGGAACTGGAAAAGGTACAGAAAAGGGCAACAAGAATGATCCAAGGGATGGAGCAGCTCCCTTACGAAATCAGGTTGCAACGCCTTGGTCTTTTCAGCCTTGAAAGACGGTGTTTAAGAGGTGACTTGATCGAAGTGTATAAAATCATGCATGGGATAGAAAAGGTGAATAGAGAAAAATATTTTCTCTGTCACACAACACTAGGACTAGGGGGCACTCCCTAAAGCTCCAAGGTAGGAAAGTTAGGACTAATAAAGGGAAATATTTCTTCACCCAGAGGGTCATTGGGTTATGGAACTCACTTCCAGAGGAGGTTGTGACAGCGGTCAGCCTGGACAGCTTCAAGGCAGGATTAGACAGATTCATGGATACCAAGGGAATCAGTAGTTACTGAAATGGACATCCAAGTGCCACCTCTGTGTTGATGGAGGCAGGCAGGATTTCCCCGGGTACTGGTTGTGGGGGGTCGGGAGCAGGTGAGGGTTTTGCCCTCCTTTCTGCTAGAGATCCCTGTGTACAACACAGAATGCTGGACTAGATGGGCTGAGGCCCGATTCAGCATGGCTCTTCTTATGTTCTTATGTTCTTATGTTCTTATGTGTATTTGGGGTTCTTTGCCTCGATGTGCATGACTTTACACTTGTTTAGGTTAAAATGCATTTGCCACTTTGTTGCCCATTCACTCAATTTCGAGAGATCTTTCTGGAGCTCTTTACAATCATTTTCATTTTAACTATCCTGAACAATTTAGTGTCGTCTGCAAACTTTGCTACCTCAGAATTCACTCCTACATCCAGGTCATTAATGAATAAATTAAAAAGTAATGGACCCAAAACTGAACCTTGGGGTACGCCACTTCTCACCTCTTTCCACCCAGAGAAATGTCCGTTTATTACCACCCTTTGTTTCCTACAGTTTAGCCAGGTTCCAATCCAGGACAAGACCTGTCCTCTGATTCCATGGCTGAAGAGCTTATTTAGGAGCCTTTGGTGAGGGACTTTGTCAAAAGCCTTTTGAAAGTCAAGGTAAACAATATCAACTGGGTCCCCTTTATCTATGTGTTTATTTACACCCTCAAAGAATTCTAACAAGTTAGTAAGACATGATTTGCCTTTGCAGAAACCATGTTGATTTTCCTTCAGCAATGCCTGTTCTTCTATGTGCTTGGTAATTTTTTCTTTAATAATGGTTTCCATCACTTTGCCTGGAACTGAGGTTAGACTAACTGGCCTATAATTTCCTGGATCACCCCTGGATCCTTTCTTGAAGATCAGAGTTACATTTGCCTTCCTCCAGTCCTCGGGTACAGTGCCTGATCTTAGAGAAAGGTTATATATTTTGGCTAGAATTTCAGCAATTTCACACTTGAGTTCCTTAAGAACTCTGGGGTGGATGCCATCTGGCCCTGGTGATTTGTTGACATTTAGTTTAGTAAGGCATGTGAGAACATCTTCCTTGTTTATCTCTATCTGGTTTAATGTTTTGGTGGAATTTCTTTCCTTGTAGTTTGCTCTATGTCCTAGGGCCCATCTGCACATGCACCTAAACTGAACCACTGCAGTAGTGGAAGTTGATCATCCAGTTCAGTTGAACCCCCTGTTTACCCTCTGGTCCACTGGCCTATGTGAACAATGAATCTGGTTCAAATTAGAACCAGCTTTGCAGTTCACATCAATCTTAAAGTTCAAGATTGCTCTGGAAATTTCGAGGAAGGTTCAGATCATCCCCCAAATTCTGCTAATTCAGGGTAGAATCATGTCATGACTCAATTTCATGGCCTAAGAATTGAGGCCCTGAATCTGAGCCTAACAGTGTAAACACGAGATAAGACACTTGCACAACTAACCCTGGGAAACAACAGCTCCAAAACTTGGTGGGAACTATTCTGTTGGAATGTGTAGGAGGGTATATAAGGATGTGAATCACAGTAACCAGCTACTCTTTTGGCTTTAACCATGTTTTGATATCCTTTAGTAAAAGTTCTGAGTAAAATCCGGAACGTCTCCTGAGTTATTTTGAACTGCTATTGTGAGTCCTGAAAGAATCAGGTTAACCAATTTTACTTCATAATGGGGCCTGATAGTCCCTAGACATAATCTAGATGCCCAGGAGCAACATTTGGGTATGTGTAGACAGCCCCCTAGTCACAGCAGAAGACAAGTTGCTCAGTCCAGTATGATATTCTTTCATATATTTACACATGGTATCTTAACCTTCTCTTTTCAAGGCTAAAAAATACTCTGCGCTCTTTATGCCATTCCTAACAGATATGGTTTCAGATCTTTTACCATTGTGGTCACACTCATCTGGTCATGTTCCAGAAGAGTCTCAAAGGGGATCTCAAATTAAATTATATTGTAATCTCTTGTGTGTAACTACTTCTAAACTTCAAGGTTCCACATGTGGCATGGAATGAAACACATTGTGACCTATCATGTACACTTATTGAAAAGATTGCAAAGATACCAGAAGCTTTTTCAGAATCTTGAAAAAGATGTATAATAGCTAAGTACGAACTCCTTAAAACAGTTGTTTGGATCTAAGCCTAATTGAAAATGTTAAATCTTGTGTCCAATGAATCTGCAAATGAACTAGTTGTAGGTATGGATAATAGTCATTTAAATATAAATATAAAAGCATAAGAAAAAATTTACATGTCTCTCTAGGTTCAGATTTACACATTCCTACACTAATGACCAAGTTTAAACTCATGGAAACTGAAGGTGTGAATTTTATTTGGCAGGTCTCTAAAAAATTTAAGTCTATGTGTGCTAACTAACTACAGAATATAGGCTTTCATATAAAGATTCTTCCTGCAGAGTGAAAGACAACTTTTTTTTACACAGTCCTAAACTCTCAAGTACAATGAATAAATATTGAAGGCTAAATAAGTCACATAATCTACTGGAGTGAAAATGCAAACTTGCGATGAGCTGTCATTTAGACATTGATATACATTCCATAATATACTTGCAAGCTTTTACTGCTGTTAGATCTGGGCTTCCCAAATAACTATGCTACTAAACAGGTTGAAAAAGTCAAACATTGCCAAGCTTGGCTGCTCATGAAGCTGTTGAAATCATGAGGTTCCCATTCAAAACAAGTTCTTTGTGACAGTAGGAGGGTATACTGAATACTGATAGGCACAATCAACTGAACAATATGTGTACAGTCCATTATCAACAATTAAAGTGTTAGGAATACAGTAAACACATATAAGAATTTGAGTGCCAATTATATTATATTGAATAGCATGTTTGCCAGAACTCCGTACATGTTCAGTGTTCAAAGACAAAGTAAATGATCTTTGGTTATTCGTGTTAAAAAAAAAGGAGGCCTTCTATTCCTTTCTAAAGATGCTAACATTCATACTGTGGTAAAGTTCTTAAATGAGGAATTTCCACATTATGAAGCAATGATGGGATGCTGCTTTATACTTTCTTCAATACCAGACTTTGTTAGGATAACACTGAAAAAAATGACTGGTATAAAAATGTTGCTATCTGTAGTATGAAGTGCCAAAACTGTTTAGGAGTTCTCTGACACCACTCCTTATGAGATCCATACCCCTGGATAACCATAGAAAATCATTCATAATTTCAGAGTCTGCCTTGGGTTTGTGTAGCTATCCAATCATTATTCTAAGCACTCAAATGTTCAAGTATCTTCTTATGTGAAATCTCAATGTCCCAATGCCATAAAAAGCCCTAGCATCTCAATGTCAGCAAGTCTACAATGTGTACTAGATAGTCTGCAAGAGTAATTTCCAACAGAAACTATTGTGGGCAAGTAATACTTGTGTGCATTTTAGGGTAGGAATGTATATTTGAAAAAAGGTTGAAAGTTTTGTTTACTGACTGTCAGGAACTGTGACGAGGAGTCTCCTGTGAAGAATTCACACATTTTTTCACAATCTGAAAACAGCATTTTCTTCACAGAAAATAATATCCGAGACACTGAACACAATTCACCAAAATAAGTTCAACAATTTGTATATATCTTTTAAACTATGACCTGAAACCAGATTAGATTCACTGCCTCACTACAGCCAAAGCACGAGCAACCACTAAGTGCAAACCACACAGTGCAAATTAGAAACAACACAATGGAGTGGACAGCACTATGTGACGATTAGGTGGTGTATTTAGAATATAGAAGGAACACAGTAAGACTATGAAAAACTTGAACATTGGAAGATATTTTAATACAGGCCAATAGAGAAACATGGTTAAGAAAAGCATGTAATTGTCACTGTGTTGGGAAGTCAGATGCTAGTTTTGAACTGGGAAGCAGGAAAACTGGCAAGTAAAATATTACAATAATCAAGGATGGATTAAAAGAGTCAAATATTGAGTTTAGCTGAATTGGTATATAGAAACCCTTTTAAAGACAGAACTCATAATGATTGATTAAAGCAATTATTTGAACTTAGTAAGTGGCATGAAAAATATTGCCTAAAATATTGGAAGAGCAACATTCCTAACCGAGTAACAGAATGGAATATGGGTACTTACTGTTAAGGTTTCCTTTCTGTAGTAGTGAGAAAGAAATCCTGATGTTGGACTTTGTTTCTCCAGAGCACTTCCAAAACAATATCAATTATCCTAACCACCCTAAATGGGACAGCTACCATCCCTCCAATAAATCACTAGCAAGTGAAACCAACAAAAAGCCCAACAACCAGGGCAGAAAAGGAACCCATACTTTGCATTTTCCTGAAGTATGGGAAGGCAATCATTATGCTAGGGTTTATCAGGGCAGACAACAAATCAAACTACAAAAATAAAACCTACTGCAGAATTGCCTGCCAAAATAAAAACATATCTGCTGAAGCAAATTTGTCATTCTTATAACACCTGACAAAGGATGACCAGGAAACCCAAGCAGATGCTCTGAAAATCTCCAATGATGCTGTCAGAAATAGAGATGTGTCCAAAACCTTGATCCAAATTGAGGGAGTTTGTGGTCCTCAACAAATGATGATGGCGATTAAGCTGCCCTTTGCTAGACTCTGTTTTCAGGCACTGAAGATAAAACTCCCCCACTGCAACAGAAGCATTGCCTCTCAAGTCAGGGTCCACAACCATGTCCCTCTTGTCTGTTTATGTGGGGTTTGACCCAAACTGACAAATGCCAGATGACAATATCATACAGCAGAAAAATGAGGAAATAGCATTCCTGTGAGAAAGTTAAGAAGCAAAAGAATGGGATCCCAAATGGAGCATGGAGCACACCAACACAGGGATGGAAGAAGGTGCCAGTAATTCAGAGAACAATTAATGAGTTAGGACTGAAGAGAACTAAGAAGCAGAATGGAGCAACTTTGTCAAAAGCTGAAAGTCATAAAGGTGAATAGAAACAAAATAATGTATAAGGCAGAAGCAAAGAATGGAAGTTTATAAAATGCAGCTATAAAATTAATGGGAATACAGTAAGAAGGAATTGGGCAAAATTACAAGAGAGTAGAGCAACATTACAAAGAATAAGGACAGATGAATAGTACTCAGAGAGTGCTCAGTGGGTATTTACATTCTGGCCTCTCAGAGTCCTAATCATGATTCTGACCAAAACATTACATTGGTTCAATGCAAGATTTATTGAGATAAGGTTTGCCATAGCACTGCTCAAAGGCTGAAAGTGAGTAACTTGCCCAATGTCACCAAGGTAATTTCCTTGGCTAAGTGGAGATGCAAATTCTGCTCTCCTAGAATCTGTGTAGTACAATGATCTGTTTGCCACCATGTTATACTGTTTCTCGCATATTTTGCTGATTTTATTTGTGCACACAAGAAATACAACTTTCAAAAATTCACAATTTTTATTGTCCACAAACATTTTGTACAAAAAAACCTGTTGCATGTTTTGTTCAAATATGTTTCCTGTAAACCTAATATATGTGATATCAAATGTTTGGTGCAACTGAAGTTATTAACAATATAAATGATATCTCTGAATATTTGTTACCGGTCTCTCAAACACCATTATTATTATTTTTACTAAAAAGATAAATTTCATGAAACATTTTTTAAACCCCGATATTGTGTAAAACTGAGAGTATACTCTGATCCCATGAAAGTTATCATGTATTTGAGTTAGAACAAGGATAGGATTTTAAATACTCTTCTTGTACATCTTGACTTCAATGAGAATTCCACATCTCACTTGAACAAAACATGATACAGGATCATTTTTTTCTCCCAATATGTTCCATAGACTCAGGCAAAAACAGTGAATTTGTTGGAGAAATTTCTATTGTCACTGTTTGTTCTTAACAAAACCCCAGAGGACAAGAGACTTGTGAATAGTTAATGCTATCCACAACATTTTTAGCAAAACTAGCCACCTACATTGAAAATCAAAGCGAAATAATTTATCACTGCTATCCATATACTTCCATCGCATTGGTAACTTCAGTTACATTGCTCTAGTATTTCTCTTGATGTTCTGCTTCCCTCATTCCTTTTCATATTGACATCCAGGTGCTATTCCCTGTTATCTCTTTAACACTAAAATTCTCAAATGTCTTTTTTGTACCCTCTGTATCTATATCACTTTCCAGTTCATTTATCATTTCTTTTTCTTGCTTTCTTTTTGCCTCCCAGGTCCTAAACCTGCAATTTAAGAGTCCTAATTGTTAAACATCAATCTTATATAAACTTATCTCTAAAGTTGCCCCATGTTTACAAATGAAAGAGTCATCACATGACAAAAGGGTAAACAACCTTGGTGATACATTATACATCATCATCATCATCATCATTTATTATTTCATTAATTGCCCTCCATCCGAAGTGCTCTGGGTGACTTACATTTTAAAAAGGTAAAAACAGAGTAAGCTTACACAACAGGTATTAAGATTAAATTACAGGTTAAATGCTCTGCTAAAGAGCCAGGTCTTAAGTGCTTGAATAAAAGACCGTAGGTCACGCATGGCTCTTATGTAAGGTGGCAATGAATTTCATAGAGCTGGAGCAGAGATTGAATAAGCCTTACGCCTTGTAGTCTTGAGGCGTACTTCTCTGGGACCCAGTATATGAAGCAGATTTTCTTGGGAGGGTCGTGGTGACCACTGGTGGTGAAAGGGAGAAAGGCGGTCTCTGGCCTTAAAGGTCAGGACCAGCACCTTCTAAGAAACCCAGTATTCAGTTGGCAGCCAATGTAGATGCTGTAGAATTGGTATTATATGGCATCTCATAGGGATTAAACAATACGAATCTTCTGGGTTGCTGACATAGGAAGGCCAACGTACAGTGCGTTACAATAATCCAACCTAGAGGTGACTGTAGCATGAATTACTGTTGCCAAGGCCTCTCCCAAGAGGTAGGGTGCCAACTGCCTCGCCTGGCAAAAATGGAAAAAGGCCTGTTTGCTGACAGCGGTGACCTGAGCCTCCATTGTCAACAGTGGGTCCAAGACAATACCAAGGCTCTTGACAGTGGCAGATGGAGATAGAGGTTCACCATCAAAAGTGGGCAGAGGATGCAGCACTCCTGCCGGGTGGCCGGGCCATAGGATCTCGGTCTTCACCAGATTCACCTTCAGTCTGCTAGCAGGCAACTATCTCGTCATGGCCTCAAGGCACAAGGTGAAATTATCAGGTACTGAGGCTGCCATATTTCAAATTGAAACAACTACAGTTTTTTTCCATGTCAGGAGTGACTTCAGAAACTGCAAATTGCTTCTAATGTGAGAGAATTGGCTGCCTGCAAGGACTTTGCCCAGGGGACGCTGAATGTTTTGATGTTTTGTCTTCCTTGTGGGAGGCTTTTCTCATGTCTCCGCATGGTGTGCTGGAGCTGACGGAGGGACTCATGCACGCTCTCCCTGGATTCGAAACTCCGACCTGTCGGTCTTCAGTCCTGCCAGCACAAGGGTTTAACCCACTGCACCACCAGGGGCTCTATTAACAATTACAGTGGAACCTTGACTTATGAATTTCCCTACCTATGAGCTTTTCAAGATAGGAACCATTGCTTGGCTTGCATTTCTTTTTGAGATACAAGCAGAGATCCGACTTGCGAGCTAGCTCCTTTCAAACACAAAAAGAGAAAACGCTTTGGCACCTGGGCCCCTTGCACCAGCCAGCCAGGGAGTGTGCTTGTGGCCCAGTGTTGCCACTATCTTCAGTTTGCCTGCGTGGAGGGCCCTGCCTTCTCTTCCCCCCTCTCCTCTCTGTTTCCAATGGTGGCAATGCCGCATGGCTGGCTTGGGGGGAAATCCTTTATTAAAGTGAGGTGTAAATGCAACAAGGTGCCCCGATTCATGCTGGGACTTGTAGTGCCAGTATCCCACCTCATCTATAACTCACATTGAGGCAGGAACTACCACTTCCAGCAGCACCTGCAGCACAGCACTGAATATCGTAGATGATGCCTTCCCTCTTCCATTTCCCCCCTGCCTCCCTCACCTTCTTCACAACACCCATTTTGGAGTCGAAGTGGGGACTCCTCTGGTTAAGAACAGGTTACTGTGTAACTAAGACAGTGTGGCTGCTACCAGGCTTTTCTTGCTAAGCTGACCTTGAGACCAGTGAGAAACTGGAGGAGAAGGTGAGTGGCAGCACATGGTTATGTGTGCACGCTCCTCATTGCCTCATTTTGCCCGTTTTCTCCTCAAGGCATTGTGAGTTTATGACAAAACTTTTCTGAGGATGGGGGTGCTGTTTTATTGTATTTCTGGCCTTCTCGGGTTTTTCAAGGCAGCATCTTGGCATGGGGAAATGTGGTTTTTGTGTGGCTTGAATTAATAGCATACCAATGAGGAGATTTGATTTGACATACAAGCCAATTGAGTTACGAGCTTGGTAAGAGAACAAATTAAACTTTTATGTCACGATATCACTGTATATGGAGGAAAGTTGAATATATCTAGTATTTTCTGAAGGTGTTCCTTTGGACCACTTTGCACATTACAAGAAGTGACAAAAAGCAAATGCAGAAGTATAATTGTGCACCTGCATTTCACTAATTCTTATAACCTGTGTAAACAGAGCTGTAACTATGTCATATGGGTATCTGTTCGCACATGAGGGAGATGTGGAATTCCAGATGTGTGTAGGACTCACTGATTTCTCCAGGGAGTGAGGTTGTGTTAGTTGGTTTTTATTTTTGCATACTGAAAGAAACAGAAAGTACAATTGCACTCATGCATCTGCTCTCTGCTGCAACTTGTAACATGAGAAACAGACCACAGAGAGCAAGAGTATCCTTATGATCAATTACTGCTGGCAAATAAAGGTTAATAAATAATTGCATATATATATATTCTTGAGTTCTAAAACATATGTTTCACTGAACATTTTCCATCTCTATATAAATGAAAATCCCTATATAAATAATATTTACTCCTATGTAATGCTTGCCCATTGAAAAAAGTATTGCTTAATGTAATAGGACAGTGGGGAGAGACAGCTTTTCCCAGCCCAGATTGGCTTTAAACCCTGGGGATTTGTTTGCCTCAAGCAAATACAGCTAGCTTGTTTACTTGAACTGGGTATGTATTACCAATCTGTTTTTAGCATTGTATAACTTTCTCTTCTGAAGATCACTTCTGAGGCACACTATTTGAATAAAGCTCAGTAATTAATCAATTGAGGTTGATTTCATATAGACATAACACTCAATGAAAACCAGGACTTACCATTGGATCCTATCTTCAATATGAGTCCAGCTCTGATAATGCAGAAATGAATAGTGTCACACTATGCATACAAAGTGTTCCCCTTAGCATTGAATGATCTCATCCGATCCACAGCTCTGATTAGAGGAGAGTGTTTCTATCATGGATTTGACTATCAGCAAATCTACAGCACGATCCAGTCTAAATTCAGCTCTCTATTTGGGAATCATTATGTAAATTAAAGGGAGCTTAGATCAAGTGATAAGATCCAACTTCCATTCAACATAAGTCTCCATTTGATAAAGAAGTACTAATCCAGACCAGAGTAGGAATAGGTATTGTGATCTCTAGGTTCATATCAAGGAACAGATGGAATGATATTTTCCAAAGAAATATGACCTAATGACCCCTGAATTTCATTGTTCCCCCAGGTCTCAGCAGACGACCTAAAAAGGTATATTCAAAGAAGCTATCCCACATTTAAATAAGGTCCCCATGGGACATACTTGCATGACTTCAAATAGGTTACAAATGCTAAGCTAAATCCAATGTAGTGCTAATGCTACAGTGAAGCATAGGAACAAAATTTCCTCTCCCCCACTCCCGTTGTCTTCCAACCTGGTCCAGAACCAGCTTTTCAGGGTTTTCCAGTCATCTGAATTAGGTTTTGTGGTATATAAGATGCTTCAGTGGGAAGGGAAGATTTGTGAAAATATAACATGGGTGGCATTTCATCAGTGGAAGCATAGCATTCAGTCTCGCCCTTTTGCTCTAAGATGGCAGAAAAGAAATTGCCTGGGAAAACATCAAATGATAGAAAATACTATGAGCAACTGGTCATAACAGCAGCTGAACAGTTACTCTGAGCCGTTCCTATCCCCCATTAAGTAAAAGATGTAAGACTCAGTTTTCATGAGATTAGTTTGTCAAATGTATCTCTATAAATGCTAGGTTTTGCAGTGGTATCCTAATTCTTAACTAGATTAAAATTAAATCAGTTCAGCAAAGGCAACATTCTCAAGAAAAAGGGAAACAACCATCTTGTTTCACCATAAGAATGCCAAGATATTTCATCAAGAGTATAAAAGTAACATTTATGGAATGGCCAGCAATTGTCACAATAGGACAAAAATGATATAAAAACAGAGCACTGCACAGCCAAGACAGTGTGATGACATTACTGCTTCTCTGTTATTACAAAATGACAATATTGTTTAGTCAATTTTTTAAACAGAATGACAGAATTATAGGTTGACATTACTGTGAAATTTTATGATGTATCATGTTAACCGTGCCTGTTTGATTAGCCTTGATTGACAGCCTCTACCTGCATAGCAAGTGAAATATCTTGGGGAAAAGAACAAAGCATTTGTATCTCCTACATAAATACCAAAGTTCTTATAAGTAAAAGTAAGATGCATCCACCATTAAAACAGTATTTGAACAAAAGAGAGACAGCTATTTTAGCACCTGAATATGTTTTCTGTAAGATAGATAGATAGATAGATAGATAGATAGAGAAAAGCTTCTGAATGTCTATAAACAGAATATTAGCATATATACAAAAAAGAGACATTTATTCTATAGAAATGGGGTCCCAATATACTCTGATATCATGTTGAGGTATTATAAATTTTTAAAAGCAATTTAACTACCTCAGCATGAGCAATCATCATATCCGAGTTATCATATTAACAATAATGACTATCTATAATATGAAAAAAGAAGACTGTTTAGCAGAGATCCAGTGTTTTCTTGCCCAGGCTTCTATATGGACTTCAATTGACAAATATTTTTGGAGAGGGGTAGATAATTGTTTGAGAATTTGAGCAAAAAGTGAATTCATGATACACATAATAGATCTGCATATAAGCAGATGTGAAGTATAAAAAAGAGAATTCGCCTAGGGGTTTGCAAAAATTTCCCTCTTGTTTTTCATGTTTTGAACCATAACTCACAAACAACTTCTGAAAGTCCTCTATATATCAGAAGTAATTTTCTGCTTGTAGAAGAAAGGGTCATCTCCTCTATGGGAAAGTCAAATACTTTTTGCAGAACCTGGTTTCTTCCAAATAAGGCATCCAGCAACTGACCTGAATCAAATCCAGAATATTACAGGTCATCCAACAAGCTTCTTACATCTTTCTCACCGGAAAACAAGGAGGAAAAGATGGAATAGCTGCACAATGCCTTTAGATCGGGAGTGTTAAGAGTCCTGCAGCTCAAATCAACCTTACAGAGACGGTTTATAGATTGGACTTGTAAATGCAGAAGTGAAAACCTGCTTCTTCTGTTGTCTCCATAATCAGATTGTAAAACTCTCACATTTGTTCTCTTCAGATAATAAAGAAACATGTGAATATGGATGAATACTTATAAAATTGAATTGGACTGAAATTCTTGTTAAGAAATACAGAAGTAGAACTGCACTCTACCACACAGAGTTTTACTGTTAGGAAATTTTATTTTCGTAAATATTATGGCAACAAGAAAATGAAAAGCAACCATTTATTTACTTAATTATAAAACTGTGATTTTCATTTTCTCATTCATATTTATACTCTCATTCATGCTGATTTATACTGAATGTATCGTTCGAAAATTGGTTTATAATAGTAACTAGCTATCCCCTGCCACACGTTGCTGTGGCCCAGTATGTATATATGTGCGTTGTGTGTATGTGTATGTGTATATATGTGTGGGTATATAGATTTGTATATATGTGTATATACGTGTTTTTGCATATGCATTGTAATGTATTATATACAGTATATTTTTTGGCTTTTAAAGTCTCTTCTGCTGTGATTTTCAGTTCTTTTATGAGTGATGGTCACTCATTGGCCTGATGGGTGTATTGTGTCAAAATTTGATGTCAATTCCCCCAGTGGTTTTTGAGTTATGTTAATCCCACAAACAAACATTACATTTTTATTTATAGAGATAATCAATATTAGTTCTGTGCTAACAAGTTAACTTCCTATTTTATTTTTGTTACTTTCTCCTTTACATTAAATCTGTCAATTTTGAAAAGTTTCTCCTGTGTGATTCCTTTGTAAAAAAAACCCCAGCAGTAGTTGTTGTTGTTATTGCTAGTAGTAATAATAGTAATAGTCCTCTGCATTTTCATGATAAAATTATTTATAACAACTTGTCTCTATTGCCAAGGGAGATTGGGTGTCTATGACTATTCTTTTTCTATCTGCAAAGAGACAATAGCCCTGGATGAATAAACTTGTTGAGCACTGGGAGTTGATATTCCTCCATCTAGAAAGCCCTTTGGATGCTCATCCTTATCTGGCCATGACATCCTTAAACCACTCCTTCTCCAGGGAGAGTCATGAAGCCCTTAGCTAACATTTTAAACTGCAATGGAACTATATTGGAAATTTTACTTTAGCATTTTTATATCCAAGAATGTGGGAATGCTGTGGTAAGGCGATGTAGGTGGACCTCCATTAAGAAGTATAAATTAATAGCCATTGGGAAAAACTCTTTTCTATCCTTGTGATTTTGAAGTAACATTAGAGTCTAAGAGAACACCTTATGTCATTCTTATATGAATGTAAAATCAGGTAGAATATATGATTTATATTTTGGGATCAAAATATTACATTTGAAAAGTTACAGAAGACTAGCTAAAAGCTTATTGCAGAGAGAATTCCAAATTTCCTAATATCATCAGATAAATTGTTACATTCCTATGATGTATAATGGCAGTAATCTACCTGTAGATGACTGATTTTCTGGTGTAATTTTGTTATTTGCTATCAAGTCAACATTGAAGTATGATTGAGAGCCCTGCAGGAGTACCAGTCACCCACAATTTTACAAACCCAGGGTTGTGGAAACAACAGCCAATACTCATTCTTTTTACTATAATTCCCACTAAACAAGAAGTCTTGTGAAGAAGAAAAAACTTGCCAGACAGTTAAATGTTACAAACTTACATATGATAGGCCTAAAAGTGTGTCTAAAGGCAAGCATATTCTCTTTTTGTCTCATATATCGAGATTCAATTTCAATTTCAAAATCCTATTTCAGACCACATTTTAAATGAGAATTGGAGAAGACTTTCTCTCTCATTTCCACATCCCATTCGTTCACTCGTTCTCACTCAGTTATCTCTTTCTATTCCATCCATGCCAGTTTACGATGCTGATGGACTCCATATTCAAATCATACCATCATGCCTCTTATTTGTGTTTTTTATAAATGGTCTTATAAAGAAGATATTTCTCTTTGGAAAAAGGTGTGACAACTAGATGACATTTGAGTGACTTTTCTGATCACAATTTCAATTATAAAGGCAGTTTAATCACTCTCCTAAACAAACCTTTGTATAACTAAAACAACTGTTGCTCTGTATTTGCTAATCAAAATGGCTTCTTTTGTAATAAAATAAAATAAAATGCTGAATTATAATCTTCGGAATGTTTTCCAAAGATTTCCCATTTGCATATAGTCAACTAAACAATATGATTAGACAATCACTGTGTTAAATTCAATTATTAGTCTCAGCTACAGTATGCCAACTAAATCAGTGGGACTTACATGAATGTTGATTTAACAACTCCCATTTAATCAATGGTTCTATTCTATCTGAAGAAATGATTGGACTTAGCCCATTGTCTTCACCTTGGGAATTTTCACAATTTCTGATACTTCAATACACATCAGGAGAAAAAATCTTCATAAACGTTATACTGTACACATTTGGTATTTTTAAAAATCAGGTTTTTGTTATTTCCCAAAGTGAAAACGATCCATTAGAAAACAACTAGCATTTTCTTCACATTAATTTAATCAATGCACTTAATTACTGTACAGAAGAATGTAAATACTAAATTTATTGCAATTCTTTGGGTGTAAATACTAAATTTATTGCAATTCATCTCATTTGTTACATTACATCATACATGTAAATTTAAATTTAGACATCAGAATAATTGCAACTAAATATTTTTTACGATTAATATTTTTTATTTTCAATTTACATATTAATAAAAATGAAACAAATCTATATAAATGTATACAGTATATGCTGCATATACCAATACAATGCTTCCTAACATCTATACAATATTTGTATTTGCTTATGCACTCCCCTCCTCCCACCCAATTTAGTGACTTCCTGTCCCTTGGGTTGGAAACATTTATATATAATTCCATTCTTCCTTAGTATTACATTGTTTTTCTATTCTTCCTTCTGGCTTGATATTTATTATTTATAAATTCCCTATACTGATTCTAACAGGTTAAATCACGAAGCCTTGTATAAAAACCTTTCCTACCTTCTTTCTTTTTTTTACAAAATTTAAAAATAGTTCCTGGTCCTTGATAAAGATTTTTGTATTTTTTTATTTGTTCAACATTGCTAATTTGGCCATTTCTGCTATCTTAAATATTTTAACCATCCATTCTTCTACTGTTGAGAGGTCTGCCGTCTCAATATAATATTCTTGCTGCTATTATCATGTAGTGTAATACTTTGAAGTTTAAAGATTTTCTTTGTTGATTTGACACTCCCAATACAAATAATTTGAGTTCCAATTATATCTTTGAAAAATTTCTTGCAGTGTTTTTAGTATCTTTCCCCAAAATTCTCTTGCTTTTTTACAGGACCACCACATGTGGAAGAAAGTTCCTTCCTGTTCCAGGACTTGTTGTTTCTTGCCTTATACATTTTACATAGTTTTCTTGGGGTCAGGTACCACTTGTTCACACAATCACACAATTTTTATCAGTTCTGTTTCCATTTACATTTTAAGTAATACTTTATATATTTTTCCAATAATAAGTTCTTCATTAGTACATAGTTACTTTTAAAATTATGATTGGTCTCTTTCAAATCCTGTATTTTATTGTCTAGTGTAAATATTTCCAACATTTTAGAAGAAATGTGACAAAATAATGTGTCATATTATATGAATGCCAATTAACTGTCATATCGACTACAATTTATTTTGCAATGATGCATGGCAAAGTTTAGGTTCCCAGATTAAAGTTATTGCACCAATAGTAAATGGAGTCAAGTACCCTTCACTGCTTCAATTGCATATCCATTATAATCCTGTTAATGTTGTAATGCCGAATGGAAAATATTTATCTCACAAAGATAGCTCTGGCTCTCATTACGACTGGTAACCACTACTATTTTCATGTGCAGTAATCGCAGATAAGGCCAGAACAATGGGGTAAGATAAGTGCCATTCTTTGTCTCCAGGCTGTCCGGACCTAGGGAAAGCAGCATGGTGATGTGAACAACCACGGCCACTTCTGAATAGGAAGCAGCACAACTGTGCCCAAAAGGGGGTGTAGTAAACTCCAGAGAATCTCACAATTTTTCTTCAACTGGAACAAGAACATAAATGGCCTTCTCCCGTGTTAAGGTTAATGGACCCTGTGTGTCATATGAAAATCACAAAATCCATTCATATCCAGCGAATTCATTTGGCTAGTGTAAACACAGCAAATGAATACATTTTTTATTTTAAAATTTGCTATATTTTCATCCTGCAATGTAGGGACTCAAGGTTCAAGGGACACAATATGGCAAACATTTTTAAGAATGTGCTGGTGATTGCCGATTTCTTCTTCTGAGCAGAAACCTCCCTTCCAAACCAAAGTTAACATTTGAAATTATCCTAAACTTTGTAATTGATTTTCCATTCATCATAAAAGTAACTTCTGGACTGTTAACTCTGACAATTAATTATTTCTTTATATAAACCACATGATGGGTCTAAAAAAGTGAATACTTTAAGCAGAAAACTCTGAAAGAAAATGATGAGAATGTCTATCAGCAAAGGATAATGATTCTAGATCTTAAATATGTTCAGGGAGTGCCTATCCATATAAAAACATTGAAGCGATTTGCTAAAACTATTTGTACTGTGGCAAACAAGTCTCCTTATTTTCCCACAGAACTGAAAAGCATGGAAAATTCTTTTTTTCCTACCCAGCTACAGGCTAATACACCAATACACTAGTTAAAATACAATTAGTCCAATTTCACATTTGCCAGCAGCCGAAAAATTTCATGTTATTTCAGTCACATCGGATGGATGCCAAGTTCACTGGAAACAACCCTGCTGATTTATCTAGTCCATTTTAATACTTTAGAAATACTGTTAAAACATGGCTGTCCTAATTACACAGGGATCAGTGCACAGCGTCCCTCTCACCCTGGATTCTCCCAGAAGGACTGCAATCAGCTGCCTTTCCCCTAATTTCACCATGCAATTCCAACTAATTTCATCCTAGTACAGTGCTGTCAGACAACTCCCATGTCTCTGCGGTTTTAATCGATTAGCTCAATGTCTCTATAATGCATCACCAGCTGCCAGGCACAGAACTGGACGCTTTGCAAGCATTTCAGCTAAAAGACAGTTTAATTACTATACCAGCATCTCAAAGGCATAACACAAAGACTTGGAAGGGAATTATTTTAAAAAATGGTGTCAACAAACCATTTAATAACTGAGCAAACAATGACATGCAAAAAGCTGGAAATGACAAGAAAGTCAGACCTTTTTTTTTAAAAAAAGTTTATTTTTAATAGACTAATATATTCAGGAAAACAGACTGATTTGGGTGTTGTCATTTGCACAGTATACTTGTATTTTATTATAATTCTTTCATTGGAAACAAAAACCTGTTTTCAAACAGCATTGTATTCACATCAGAATCTGAAGCTAGCAAAGTCATGGGTAAGAAAAAGCTGAAATACCTATGATGATATAGTTTGGAATGTATAAACAATTCAGCATGACTAGAAGCTCAACTTCATTATATTTCTCCCTGCCCATGAGGATTTAATGAGTGAAATCATGAAGTCTGGGAATGGGGAAAGAAGACCAGGCTGTTCTGTAGTACATGAGTCTCACAAAAGGTAACCTTAACCCCTTGTTTTTAACAAAAATCTTGAAGAGTGGGATGGAGGGGAGGGGAAGTGGGGGATTATCTACATACCACTAACTAAAAAGTACATATAATAGGGCCTGCACATGCACAGGCACTTGGAAGGTACCAACTGTGATGTGCTTTGGTCACTTGTTCAGGACTCATCTCTTCATCCAGGCTTTACCAAACTGACCAAAAAGGGTATATTGAGTCTCTGACTTTAATGACTACTTTGAATGTCTGAAAATTGGTTCGATTGATTGGATTGTTTAATGTTTGCTATGTTTATAGGACAGGGGTGTCAAACCCATTTTCATCAAGGGCCACATCAGCCTTATAGTTGCCTTTAAAGGGCCATTAATGCATACAAAGGACCAACTACATATATATTTTACTTAGTGGCCAGTGCTCTTTAATTTTTACCCCATTTGGGTCCCCATATGTCATTAAACTACAACTTTCATCACTTTTGATTATCCACCATGTGGAGTAGGGATAATGGGACTTTCTACCCAACAGCACTTGTGGCTGTAAGGTTGGGGAAAGGTTAAAAGACATTTAATGTTAGATATCATATCCACAATCCTTGTAACTAAACTGAAACCCCACCATCTTGACTAAATAGAACAAACTGCAGCCTTCCAGAACTTACTCTATCATACCACCCATCAGTTCTAGTCATGTTGTTTAATGATGAGGAATACAGGAATTGTAACCCAGCATCAGGAGGGCCATATCCAATGACAAGGTGGACTTCCAACAAGTGTTCATTTAATAGTCCCACATATGTGTATGTATGCGTATCATCTATTCTACTATCCTGAAGCAAATATCCCAGTTATATTATATCAGGAAGATTATAACATCTTCTCATCCACTAGAGATTCTAATCCTCTTGGTAGCCCCATGACACTCCTAATAGTGCTGCACAGGTTTAATTTGGAGAAATTTGAATAACTGCTTTCTGATGATTCCTGTTATAGACACTTAATATAAATTAAGGGAGCTTCTTATTTCATCCTTACTATTTTTTCTGCCTACAGAAGTGCATGGACTGATATTTGAGGTTTTTGTTTATGTCATACACCATCAGGCATCCATGCGATTTGTTTTTGCCACTTCATAATGAATAGAGATCTACTTATTTAGAATATCTGCAAACAAATTTAGCCACTTTACCCTAGAGAATATCCACTGTGTTTTCCAATGCTTGATTAACAAGTGTCTAGAGACTGTTGGTCCCAGGGCTATTAGCCTTTAGCTATTCCTTCCTTTAATTGTCATTCAAGGCCAATTTAATGACACCAGTGCTAGCCTGCTCCTCACCCCCACCCCTCCAACCTATACCCACATGTTCGGTTTGTGGTAGAGGAGACTGCACTCTCCCCTCCCCTTTATTTTTTTTTCAGATTCTTGATGCTGAAATGATGGAAATAAGGATATTAAAATGAGTACAAATAGAAAAATCATGTGTCCTAAGAATCTCTGTGCAAGCAAAACCTTTAACTAAGTTTGCTGGCATTTTATTTGAAAATGATTTCAATATACACAAAGGCAGAAGTGTTTAATTCATTATCATGCATCTCTGACTTAGATATATAGATGTGAAAATCTCTGTTACTAATCTAAATTACACTATTCCCTCTCCACAGGCAACAGTTATATTGGTTTGTTGGAATACTAGTGAATCATATCAGAGTAGTGGGCTACATTTTATAATGTATCTAAATAACTATTCTATTTTCTCAGCATGTTGCGGTATACTTTAAGTATTAATATTATGATTCTGCCTTATAAGAAAACACTGTTTTATTTGAAATAAATTTTCCTCATACTGTACTTTAGGAATGTTAGAAAATAATGCTAAATTCTAAGTAGCTATCAAGCAATAAACCAGAACCATTTACCTTAGCAGCATATAAGAAATGTTCTCACCTAGTCATAAAAGACTCATGAAAAAGACTGAATATACATCATTCTAATGTAATGATGACCTTGTAAACTAATAATTCTAGCTGCAAAGTTTAGGTGAGGCTGTATCTGGTATTTTTGCTACATTCATGGGTACTTATGATGCAAGCACTGCAGGTCAAATGCCAAAAGAAACTACTTCTTATTTATTCAGTTTGTACTCACAGTGGAATCCTATTTGAAATAGGACAATGTTTCTTGCTTTCATATATTCACATGTGCATGTATGCATACAGTCTTGCTCATTTTGCTTTAAGGTTACATGCTTGAACAAAAATGTTACCCTTCCAGTGCTGTAATTCATGCCACATGCTACAGAATGTTTTAGTGTAATGTGGATGAGCTGGAACAAGACCAAATGAGTCTTGGGATCACAAATTCCACTTCACCTCTCTTCAAGACTTGATAATTATCTCAAAGTTCATATAATCTCACTTCAACATTGGCAGCAAATCATAGAGTATGTTTATATTGAACTCTGCTTAGTTCAAGAAGCCAGCTTCAGAAACCAAGTTGGTTTGTCTTAAAAATGACAAGACCTTTTTCTATTGACTATGGTCCCAGTTCATACTCAGTGAGAGGCCAAAAATAAAAGTAACCTTTCTCTTTGTGGGAAGACAGAGATGACACATGAAAGTTGGAGGGTCAGGCAGATTCTTATTTGGGATGTATAACTTTGTAAATTTCATTTTTGTTGGAAAGAAAAAAACAATTTTACATTTTTTTCTTTGCAGTTTTCAAACTATTTTGATTTACACCAAAACTTCATGTGGGTTTTTGAATAGAAAATGGTATGCAATGGATGCAGAAAATAGGATATTCTGCATGGAAAATAACACTTTCATGTCAAAGAACAAGTGTCCTGCTTAGAAAAAAGCATTTTAGGATTGTGCACTCTAAATATGCTATTTTATGTGCAGACAAATTGCTTGATGTGTAAAAAAGTCATTTTCTGTACAGAGGTATCTTGTGATTTAATCTTGAGTAGTGCCCAGAAGCTGGTGGAAAACACAAATGTTACTGAATGAATGCGCAGGTGGAAGTTGGAAGAAGTGGGGTTTAATTTCACAGCAAATTTCCACAACACTTAATTTTATCACTTTAAAACAAAAGAGAAACTAAGATAATGTATATTGCAGATCAGAAATGGAATAATAACAATGACATCAATTCCACTCCAATTCACTTTAATTCCAAATAGTCTAGATGCACTGAGTACAATGCATTTAAAATATATGAGTTTTCAATTTCCCACTGATTCTGTAGGTCTGTTCTAGTTTGGAATAAACAATTGGATGCTGGCTTTGTGGGGAGGAAACACAGGTAAAACCATATTAATTAACGAGACACATAAATACTATTGAGGCAGAATATTTTCATTAAAGTATTGCAGAAACCAGAAAAGGGGTCACCAACACATACAGGTACTTCTCAAAAAATTAGCATATAGTGCTAAAGTTCATTATTTTCCATAATGTAATGATAAAAATTAAACTTTCATATATTTTAGATTCATTGCACACCAACTGAAATATTTCAGGTCTTTTTTTGTTTTAATACTGATGATTGTGGCATACAGCTCCTGAAAACCCAAAAATCCTATCTCAAAAAAATTAGCATATTTCATCCGACCAATAAAATAAAAGTGTTTTTCAAAAAAAAAAGTCAACCTTCACATAATGATGTTCAGTTATGCAATCAATACTTGGTCGGTAATCCTTTTGCAGAAATGACTGGTTCAATGCAGTGTGGCATGGAGGCAATCAGCCTGTGGCAGTGCTGAGGTGTTATGGAGGCCCAGGATGCTTCGATAGCGGCCTTAAGCTCATCCAGTGTGTTGGGTCTTGCGTCTCTCAACTTTCTCTTCACAATATCCCACAGATTCTCTATGGGGTTCGGGTCAGGAGAGTTGGCAGGCCAATTGAGCACAGTAATACCATGGTCAGTAAACCATTTACCAGTGGTTTTGGCACTGTGAGCAGGTGCCAGGTCGTGTTGATAAATGAAATCTTCATCTCCATAAAGCTTTTCAGCCGATGGAAGCATGAAGTGCTCCAATATCTCCTGATAGCTAGCTGTATTGACCCTGCCCTTGATAAAACACAGTGGGCCAACACCAGCAGCTGACATGGCACCCCTCACCATCACTGACTGTGGGTACTTGACACTGGACTTCAGGCATTTTGGCATTTCCTTCTCCCCAGTCTTCCTACAGACTCTGGCATCTTGATTTCCGAATGACATGCAAAATTTGCTTTCATCAGAAAAAAGGACTTGGGCCCACTTAGCAACAGTCCAGTGCTGCTTCTCTGTTGCCCAGGTCAGGCGCTTCTGCCGCTGTTTCTGGTTCAAAAGTGGCTTGACCTGGGGAATGCGGCACCTGTAGCCCATTTCCTGCACACGTCTGTGCATGGTGGCTCTTGATGTTTCTACTCCAGACTCAGTCCACTGCTTCCGCAGGTCCCCCAAGGTCTGGAATTGGTCCTTCTCCACAATCTTCCTCAGGGTCCGGTCACGTCTTCTCGTTGTGCAGCGTTTTCTGCCACATTTTTCCCTTCCTTCCCACAGACTTCCCATTGAAGTGCCTTGATACAGCACTCTGGGAACAGCCTATTTGTTCAGAAATTTCTTTCTGGGTCTTACCCTCTTGCTTGAGGGTGTAAATGATGGCCTTCTGGACAGCAGTCAAGTAGGCAGTCTTACCCATGATGGCGGTTTGGAATAATGAACCAGGCTGGGAGTTTTAAAAGCCTCAGGAATCTTTTGCAGGTGTTTAGAGTTAATTAGTTGATTCAGATGATTAGGTTAATAGCTCTTTTAGAGGACCTTTTCCTGATATGCTAATTTTTTGAGTTAGGACTTTTGGGTTTTCAGGAGCTCTATGCCACAATTATCAGTATTAAAACAAAAAAAGACCTGAAATATTTCAGTTGGTGTGCAATGAATCTAAAATATATGAAAGTTTAATTTTTATCATTACATTATGGAAAATAATGAACTTTAGCCCTATATGCTAATTTTTTTGAGAAGGACCTGTATATAAGTAAGGAGACTGTGGAGGAGATAAATAATTTATTTTAGTTTTCAATATAGTAGATGTTATGATGATACCCTTACCCGATCTACTGGAAAGTGATGACAAAAGCTAAAGTTCTAGAATATAAAGTTCAAAAAGGAATCCCTAAAGCTCCCAAACATATTATACAATTCACACATGACTATAGTTTTTTAAACAAAATTATACAGTCTGTCATAGAGATACACACACACACACACACACACAGAGGGAGAGGAAGAGGGAGAGGGAGAGGGAGAGAGAGAGAGACTCCCTTGTCCAAAATGATTAGGACCAAAAGCTTTTTGGATTCTGGAACACTTGTATTTGCATAGAGACAGCAAATGAGGAATAGAAGGGAAAAGTAACGACTCATATGTCCAGTGTTTACTGATGTTTTTGTTCAAGAAGCACTGACAGGGAAAAGAAGAAGGGTCCACTTACACAAAACCTATGTAAAAAGCAGGTGTTCTAGAAAGCTTTCCCAGATATCATCACACTTTATAACCTTTTAGTAAAGTACATGGGAAGGGTACTTTACTGTGAATCTCTTTCATTCTCTCTAGTGGTGGTGACTAATGGGTTTACTTCATGCTCCCCCATGTTGTTGATTCCACATGCCCATTGGTCAGGTGGAAGGTGAGCATGGGAGTATCTGGGGTGTCTTCTTATTACAGGAACCTTGTAAGCAGAGCCCTCTTTCCTTTCCTCTACCAGGGCAGGTTGAGAAAAACTCATTTGGGGTGTGTGTGTGGATATGTGACCAACCCTCTTTCACCGAAAGCAGAAATGGGCAGCTGGTGGCAACAGGTTTCAAGTTTTGGAGTAATCCAGATTATGGATTTCCAAATAAGAGACATTTAATCTTTCTCCAAAGAGATTCAAGGAAGCTTACAATAATTTAAAAAGACAAAGCTAAAATATTAATTTAAATTTAAATTAAAAATTACAATGTAAAAAGATACCATGTTACCTAGACTCAAAATATCAATAAATTATACTTTTATTTTTCCTAAGCATTTTCCTCCTGTCTCACCTTGTCCAACTTAGAAGCCTTGATGAATACTGAATTTAAAATGTTCAGCTATGTTGAAGATAGAAGTAGCAATGATCTCCAGTAAGAAGACAACTAACAGAGATAGAAGACTTACATCAAAGTTATATCAATAATGCAGAGTCCCAGAGAAAGGAAATCTCTATGGAGAAGAAATTCCCTAAATATCTGAATATGTGCACCACAGGGATGCATGCCATCTAAAACATTCACTGAGTATTATTCAGTAGCGGTGGAAATGTAAAGACTGATAAAAGACAGTTATTTGAAAACATGGTTGAGAATATATTTGTTTGGAGGCAAAAGTAGGCTCTGAGGGAATCAAAGACAATCTTCAGAAAAATAGTTTTTCTGTCTCCGTTCACTGAAATATAATTGTGAGAGTTGTGCTTGTAGAATATTGTAGATAAGTGTGAGAGATAGGGTAGACTGGAATATTCTTACAAAGTGTTTTCTCTTGCTTGTTTCTTGTTTTGTTTGTCCCCAAATTGGACCAGGGGAAAGGACTGAAATTAAGGATGGGATTTCTCACTCACATTCCAATAAAGTATTTAGTACAGTAAGGTAATGTAAGTTCAAGTATTAACTCAGAATGAACAGAAATAAAACTAATGTATCCCTTTCAACTGAAATCTTGTTTTAACTTTTTAATGTAAATGTTACATGTTGGCATTTTTGCCCTAAATGTCCTATCACTGGTCCCCAGATGTAGAGTGGTCCCCAAAGCAAAGAAATCAAACTTTTAAATGAATTTAGGAAAAGATAATTGCTTTAGGCTATGTGGACATATGAAGAAAATGTTGCTTTTTCCCTTTCTTTTTAAATTCAGAACTAGACTTCAAGCTTTCCTTAGGTCCAAACTGAAATATATTTCATGCTCTAAGTTCAGCCCTCTAGGGCATATTAAGTCACATTCCAAAACCATAGCAAGTAACATTTCACTTTAGCATGATTGGCAGGTCATTTCAGAACAGATTGTACTGCTCTTTACAACTGAATTACTTTTGATGTACAGAGAGAGTTTCTACGCTGAGCTTCAGGTCTCTGAAATAGGAAGCCCATTCAATTAGTTGCACCATTCCCACCATGTGAACAAACAAAAAGAGTTCAAAGTCTAATGTTAAAAGCAACAACAACATTAGAAATGATGTGGCTTGAAGCAATACTAATGTGTTACAATTTATTAAAACAAATACACATCTATTTCTTCAAACCTATAGCAAAAAGGAACATTTATTTCAATAGTAGGTTTTAATTTACTGATGTTAGGCTCTTATGCTGTTTTGATATGTTGTGTTCCTCTGGGATTATGTTGATATTTGTCTGTTTAGGAGGCATTGAATGTTTGCCGTTGTATGTTGGAATCCGCCCTGAGTCCTTCTTGGGAAGATAGGGCAGAATACAAATAAAGTTTTATTTATTATTATTATTGTTATTATTATTATTATAGTAGGACAAGTCACACAGCCTGCATGCTGACTTGAGATGGAATGAGGAAGGATCTGCAGCATTAGAGCCGTGTACAGGACAAAAACAGGTAAGACATTTTTGATCTTCAAGTGGAAATCCAAATTTTATTACTGAATTTGGATTGATATTTTTTGTTATTAGAAAAAACAAACTCCTGACCTATGTGCATTTTTATTTATTTATCTTATATCTTACCCTTCTTCCAGCACAAAATCCAAAGTGGTTTACAAAAACATTAGAAAAATGAGTGATCCTGGACAAACCACATACTTAGTCTTAGAGGAAAGTAATGGCACACTCTTCTGAATATATCTTGTCAAGAATACCCTTTGATATGGTTACCATAGGGTTGATTTGAACTTCAACAAATAAGGAGTACACAAGTTACAGCTCGACATCCTTTGTGCACCTGCATGGTTCTTTTTCTTTACCATATTTTTTGACTCACATGGCTCCTGTGAATTTAACTATAGATAATAAAGATATTCAATCAGTGAAGCTTTCCCAGGAGTACAGATTTTAAAAGGTTTAGGCTCCCACTTGAGGCATCAAAATCAACATTTGCAACACATACAGTAGCAGCCAACCATATAAATGCAAACAACAGCTTCAAAGCAAGGTGTGCCAGCACCTGGCACAAATAACATATCCTAGGCACATGCATAATATGTTAGCAAGTAAAGAATAGAACTATTAAGAATATTGTGAAAGCTCATTTCAAATATGGCAAAGCTTTAGATCTAAAGTCTCGCAACTTGCCCAAGGCACACAGATTATTTAGGTAAGTAAACAATGTCAACTGTTCCAAATACCTACTTCAGAGCAACCAGGCCCAGAAAGCAAGACCATGCCTCATGCACAGAGTATAAAAGCAAACCAACAAAGAATGATATGCAAAAACATTTTGAAATAAAGTGTTATTATTATTATTATTAAGTAAGCGAAGCAATACACATTAACAACTGTAATAGACATTAACTATGCCCTATTGTTGTCTTCAAGTCAATTTGAGAAAATTCAAAACCTAAATGTGCCTTATGACAATCTGGAAACACAGTGAGTAGGGAGATTGAGGTATTTTATTGTAGCAAAAGGGGCATTTGACTAAAAGCAAGCACACCAAGCAAAGCCAGGTCTCGGCTTTTATACAATTCTATATAGAGATTTAAAAAGCAACAAGTTACCACATCACACCTATGTTGCTACTTACCATGTCATATATCTTGACACACACACATACCCAGCTATTCATGTACAATGTCCCATAGTAATATCTAATTATTTCTTCTTCATTAGTATCTCTGTGACATTACTTTGCGAATGAAGTAATGCTAGAGTAACCCGATATTTGGAAATGTGTGTTTTACGAAGGTAATGAGCAAAAGTATACAAAGGTTCAACATCTTTCTGTGACCTTGGTGTGCCAGTGCTCCCTTCTGGCTAGATCCAACACTATCCGTTCTTTACCATCCATCCTTGTCAGAAGAGATACAATCTAGGGTTATAGGGAGAATTCTTACAGGTGGAGGCTGGCACAAAAGAGAACAACTCGCCTTGCACTTTATTCCCAGCATCCTTTTTCGCATAGTCAAGATCCCAATTTGTGTTACCAGTATGCAAGTCTGGCCTATCACCACAGCCATTTAGAATAAAGCTAAAGTTCACTGCTCACACAGTTTCATACTCACATTCTATCTCTACAATGGGAAGAATTCTATTGACCTTACATTGTTGTGAGGATTACTGGGCTAATGTATTCAAAGTGCTTTGTATGCTCCAAAAACACTTTTCAAATGTTAAATATTATCAGTAACGGTAAAACACAAAAATAGTAATGACACAATGTCTCTCCACAGTATCTCTCCTCTCTCTGGCTTCTCTTTTTAAAAAATCATCTAGAGGACCATTTGTCTCTGAACCTTTCACATAAAATATAAAACAAAAATTAACAGCACAATCTTATGCATAAGTAGTATTAAAAAGTATCTGGAACTTAGCTCACTGGGACTTACTATTTTGTAGTTCTTCTAACATAATCTAGCTATGGTTAGACCCTAAGTTAGACTGAAGCCTGAAACACAGTGCTATTAAAAAGGGTACCTTTTCTACAGCTCATTCAATCACTTGCTCATTTTCATCCATACACATGCATACATGAACATAATTTTAAATTCTAACACACACTGTGTTGCTAGATGTAAAAAAAACTGGACAGGGCATATGTATTCTTAATTGTTGAGACAAGGATTTTCAGCAGGTAGAACTTGCATGGCAAGTCAAGGAGTCTGTCCCCATGAGTAAGTGGTGGCACAAGAGGTTAAACCCTTGCGTCGGCAGGACCGAAGACTGACAGGTCGCAGGTTCGGATCCGGGGAGAGCGCAGATGAGCTCCCTCTGTCAGATCAGGCTCCCCATGTGGGGACATGAAAGAAGCCTCCCACAAGGATGGTAAAACATCAAAACATCCAGGCGTCCCCTGGACAACATCCTTGCAGATGGCCAATTCTCTCACACCAGAACCAACTTGCAGTTTCTCAAGTCTCTCCTGACAAAAAACCCCTTTTCTGTTAGGCAGTCACTATGAAATGTAGGCTGGGGAGAACATGAGATCTCAAGACAAAGGTGAAGTGCTTAGACACCTGTCCCAGCTTGAAATGTAGAAGCTGGATGAGTTGCAACATAAGTAACTGTGTTGCCACATTACACCATCTTGAGATCTCTTACACAAGACCTTGACCTTGGCCAACAAAGGTGACTGAGGAGGAGATCACGTACCAGGCTTGAAAGACACCTGTCCCAGCTTGTTCCATATTATTTTAATTGTGGAAATTTCTGGCCCCCTACTGCAGTTCAGAAGTCCAAGTTAAATAGTTTAAAATAAAGTGGCCCTATTAACCCAAAGTCCTTTTCAGTCTGGGTGAGAAATCTTTAATATCATTATCTTACTTGTCCTCTTCAACTGTTAATTCACAATGAAAAGCATTGGCTTTAGCTATCTACTTATATAGTAGTGCACACTTATATTTCTAAAAAGTTCTCTAAACATTGATTGTTGTATTCTCAAGGAACAACTTTACTGAGTGAAGAATTCCTACTTTAGCTTCATGCCAAAAGTAGACAATGAAGCATGAACCAATGTTTGTTCACTGGTAATGAGAGACAAAGCTGTACATGGAAGTTCTCACCTGTTTTTTCTCTCTCCAAGTTTCTAGGAACACTGAACCCACCCCCCATCTCTCCCCACATTTGATTTAAAGAGAGAGGATAGAAAAAACAACCTCAGACCAGTAAGATTAATGAGGATATTTTCCATATCCCCTATCAACTCATTATAAATATTTCGTAGCACAGCAGAGGTCAAGCTTTGTGCAGTTGAAGGAGAAAGCAGTCAGAATTAATGTTAAGTAAAATACAGTACCTAACAGTATCTGATGGAGTTTTTTTGCATTTTTTTCTCACTCTCTTCCATGGAGATTCCCAATTGATAGTGGAATTTCAAGATTTTGCTCCAGTCCATGCATGAAGTGGCCTACATTACTTGCCCCCAAAGTGGGTATGTATGCAGTTCTGGAAACCATTGAAATCCTGATTACAGTTGGGATTATTTGCTGCTAGAAATAGGTAGAGCATATGCTTACCGTTGCCTAGTCGATGGCATCCAATTTCAATATCAAGTGAGGCTCACAGAGCTGCATGATATAAACGTATCATAGAAGAGCCCCCTACAGAAGTTACACTGAACAGATACTATTTATCATTGTTACATATAGAAGTAACAATGATAAATGATAGAGAAGTAAAGTTTGTTAGAGGGTTTTATCACAAACTGTTCATTTAGACCAAACCCTTGATAAATCCCTGGAACTATCCAGAGCAAGACTAAGTATCACAGGGAGCCCAAATAACCCAACTATCATTAGAGTTTTCAATGTAATATTTGCTGAAGATCCTTATGAGCTAAAAGACAGAATAGAAATGGGGGCAAAGTTGTCTAAAGCCTAAAAATCTGGCCCTTATAGAGCAGCCTATGTCCTGTAATCTACAGTTTTGTTTCTCCTTGTTGCTTGTTCAGTGACATATACCCACTCTATTTTTAAAATGATGTTTTCTTGCCATGTTATAACCATGAGCTGCAGCCCATCAAGAAGCAGATAAGGTTGTGCTGCAGGAAATTTAATATTTCTAGGTAATCAACATGCTTCTACAATTTCCTATGTAATTCAATCTATTTCTATCTTTGTTGTTGCTATAATTGGACCAGACTGCTCTAGGGGTAGAACCACAGCCCTGACACTATGGTCATTTGAAAGATTCTTCCCTGTGATTCCAAAATTCAAAAATATGTGTTCAAAAGCTCAAATCTGCTATTACAAAGCTACAAATGGTTGGTACAATCCACTAATATGGAATATGCTACTGTGGACACAATACAACAGCTTTCATAATACAAAACAGTGATAGGATTCATTTACTACTGGTTTATCAACACCTGGTCTTCACAGAACAGCTGTTTCCAATGGTACTTCCTTATTTGATCCCTGTTGTCAATAATTTGCAATTTGCTTCAGTGACCAATTTGAATCAGAGTAGTTGAAACTAAGCCGATCCAGTTTAGCTATCAATTTACTCTATCATAAACTAGCTGAGTATGTGAGCATTTCACTAGTGGAATGCACAAGAAGAAATTGGTCACTTATCTTCTAAGTAACAACGGAGTTTCAGCATTCATGTTCCCACCGTATTCTGATTCTATCTTAAACATCATTCCTGCCAGCTCCCTCTTAATTATGCCATAATAAATGTCAAAGGTTTCCATAGAATATGCATCCAAATGATTGTACTTGGGATTTCAGTGTAAATTTTCTTCTCAATAGTTTAAAAACAATTCTAAGAAATTAGATAGGATGCGGAGGATCCATCAGAATTTCACAATAACTTGCTTCTAGGATATACTGCTAATCAAAAAGAAAGAGAAGACTGAAACTATTCACATTATTCAGTTCATATTGTTCATATATCTTCAGATTCGTTTTGTCATTCACCATTTCAGCCAAACTAGAACAAACCCAAACCTATAAAATATGATGAGAGAACAGCTAAAGACTTGTATAATTATAAAAAGGAAACAAAACAGGTGACAAACTACAATTGCATGTTATGCTGTTCTCAATTCCTTTGCTGAATCATGCTTTATGGACTGCATGGATGCTAACACAAATACATTTGAAACACAGTCAGTTAGGAACACATCAATTTGAAATAAATTAAGCACAGCTCCACCATGCATTTTACTGCACATTTTTGTGTGTCAGGAGTGACTTGAGAAACTGCAAGTCACTTCTGGTGTGAGAGAATTGGCCATCTGCTATAATGCTGCCCAGAGGACGTCCAGATGTTTTACCATTCTGTGGGAGACTTCTCTCATGTTCCCACATGGGAAACTGGAGCTAACTGATGGGAGCTCACCTGGCTCCCTGGATTTGAGTCACCAACCTTCTGGTCAAGAGTCCTGTTAAAACAAGAGTTTAACCCATTGCGCCACCGGGGGCTCCTCCTATTTCACTGCACGGAACCAGCATCTTGTGAAAGTGGAACTATGTATGTTTGACCTACACCATTTTGCCTCTGCAAAAGAACTGACTTAGTCTCCTAATTTTGTATATATTGAGCTTAGACATACCACCACATTCTAATGTTTTGGTGCTCCAAGTAAACAAGAAATCCTTCTTAGGAATATCTTGCAACAGATACCAGCGCTCCACTTGCTTGCTAGATAAAAAAAGTTAACCAGGTAGGTTCTATTTTTATATAACTTTTATGGTAAACAATTCCCTTTTTTATTTTGCTGGCATTCCTGTCTGTAGTTGGTGGTAAGGACACTGCATCACATTTATTAATTTTTAACACAAACAGTAAAAACAATAGATATTCAGGGAGGAAAAGAAAGAAGAAGAAAAAGGAAATACACACATATATAGTGGGAAATTTTGCCCTTATTTTTTCAGGATTTGGGGGGAAATTTGCATAAAACGACTAGAACACAAAATGCCTTGTGCTCCAGTCCAATCTTTGTGCTGTTTCAACTGTTTTTGATGGGAGAGTGGTTTGTAGCACTAAATGTTTCACTTAATATGTACCAAAACACAAAAGTCTCATTGCAATGGGTCTCTTTCTCAAGGAAGTTCCTCTTCTTAATCTGTTGGCATATTTTTCTTCTTGTGGATGAAGGAAATTGGGAGAATTCTTAGAACTCTACATGACAGGCAGTCCATTTAAAAAAAAACAATGACTTGTTTTATGAACACAATGTAAGACACAATGTAAGACTAAAATCAGTGAATAAAGTTCAAGAAATGAATAACATCCCATGGGGTGGGGGCACCCTAAAACAGTTCACTTCCCAAAGAGTGGATTTTGCACGATCACGTTCATCCTAAGTGTGTGTGTGCGTGTGTGTGTACACACACACACACAAAACAAGCTAGCATATATGGTACTATTTGTAAGCCGCCTTGAGTCCCCTCTCAGGTCAAGAAAGGTGGGGTAGAAATGAAGTAAATAAATAAATACTATGACTATTAAAATGTTGTATGTTAAAATTCTTTACTATGTACCAGAGTTTTTCCACCCCTTGGACTTTGTTCTGCTTTTGAACTTCAATTTCATTTTTGTTCTCTATCCATATAGAAATAAATAAGTATGTTTGTTTGCCTGCAGTAAGAAATAAGAGTTTGTTTTTCTGTGGTTATCATCAGTAGCACATCTGGGTGGGTGGTTGCTTATTACTGAAGTGTGAAATAAAAAGATGATCTAACACACACACACACACACACACACACACTACTTTACTGTTTTAAAGCATTCACTATACTCACAAATATAATGGTTCTTTCTTTCTTTCTTTCTTTCTTTCTTTCTTTCTTTCTTTCTTTCTTTTAATTGAAAGCTCTCCAGGAATGGAAACTGTTCACACTAGCTAGTTGGACAGATACCCAGCCCTAATATATATAGCTCAGCATGAAGCGTTTTCATGTTTTCTGGATAGAACAATTAATCCATTAACCTTTTCTTCTCACGGTTAAGTTTCAAATGCTTAGGTATTTCTATAGGCAGTAGCTACTCAAAATATTTTCCTGGGATTTTCTAAGACAACAGAAAATCTGCAGGAGGGGAACATTACCATAATCCTGTTCTTCATCATTAGACTTTCCTTCCTCTTAGAGTAACCTTTAAAGAGTTATCAAACCTAGGGCCCTTCTACACTTACCATATAATGTAGTACTAAGCTAACTCAACACCACAAAACACACACCGGTAATGTATGCTGTAACATATATCTAAGGTTATACAGCACATTTTAAAAGTCTCCGAAAAGTCCAGGTTCAGCCCAAAATTATGCTGAAGCAGGTGCCAGTATATCCCAGATCCAAAGTGAAATCAGTTCTGCAAAATGTGAAGTGCACTGTAGACACCAACCCTCGCTGAAGTGCATTATAGATAACATTTTACGTATAGGTCCATGAACTAGCTGGTTGTTGCAATTGGAATAATACTGTTTCCTTTTTTGTGGCACTGTAGTGGCACAGCTGTATATGCTACAGCTGATTTGGGCTGTCATTTGGATACCTATCTGAATGGAGTCCTAGTTCTTGATTGGCAAACTTTATTAGTCCATAAATGATCATTATGAAAGAAGTGCTGTGGGCAATCTTTGTGCTCATTCCTTGATTCCTTCTCATAAAAGGTGCGGAAGAATGTTGGTAACATGATCATATTGTCTGTCATTATCGTTTGTGCCTGATTTTAATAAGGAGACTGAAAGTGTGCAAAGCTGTAAATGGTAGATGATGATAGAAAGGGGCAGACCCATTCTTATATTATCTTTTGTTCCCATTGGCATTGTTTATGCTTTCTACTTTTCTGATGGAAGTGCATGGGCTTTCACTACATTATACTGTTGTAACAGCCAGAAACACCATCGGACTGGCCTATTGTATCTGCTGTCTAAATTTTGAAACCATGCATTCAACTGTAGATCTTCTACAAGCTAATATTTTATGCAGAAACTCCCGATAAATTGCATATTTAATAAATCCTCATTTAGTACCAATCACATTTTGCTAATTATTTCAAAACACTGTAATCCTACATTATTTATATGTTAATTTTTTTATCCTAGAAGAACAAAGCAGCATATCATGGCGGTACCGACAATAAACAATAATACGGAAGATATAACTAGGTGAAGCTACCATAATTATGCAACAAAGCACTCATTTAGGATTTAGACAACACCAGGCATACAGCATACTGCGCTTTGTTTTGAGCCTAAAAAAATTAAGGTGAGAAAAATAAAGCTTAGATATTGGGAACCAGGTTTGTGACCACAACCAAACATGAATTAATTATGAGTTTCATATGTAAAGATCATTCTGATAAGTGTAACTGATGGTCTTATTGTCACAAGGTGCATGTCAAAGTAAACAGACAGTCCACTTTAGAAAGTGTCTAGTGAATTGATTTAACAAGTTTAATGTGAGCATCAGTGTGGGGCTATTACTGATCGTAAGCTTTACTGATGTTATTTGTTCGCTTGGAAAAATACCGCTCTTTGGAATGAGCACATTAAGGCTAAAATTGCAGAGAAAACCCTATTACAACTTTATTGCTGGCAAATTGGAACCAAACCTTGTCTGTATATCAATTACTTAGAGTTACCACAGAGATAAATCCTTTTTTTTGTATAGACTCAATCTTGAAGACAGTGATGAGAAGCTCCTTATTATACCCTACCAACATCACTAGGTTTTCTTAGCAATTTCAAGAAATTGTCAATTAAGTTCTTTTTATTAGGTTCCAAAAGCTGTTAAGTCAAACACATATCTATCATAAGGCTTGTAACAGCATGTTATTTAGGCAAATTTCAATGTTTCGCTTTTTTCATTATCCACCTTCCCAGCCCCTAATCAAAAGTTACTACAAACTGAAGGCATTTCTAGCCTTGAAGTCTCATGAGATCCGAACATTTTAAAATGATCTCTTGCTAAGTCTAATTAATGTTACCTTTAATTTGGACAGTAAATAAAATAATGGAAGTGCTTTGAGCTTATAGTAGATTTGTTTAAAAGTTTAACATGGTGGTGGTTAGTTTTTTGTATCTGCGTATCAGTATTGCTCAACCATATAAAATAACATTTCTTGAAATATTAGTAAGCATTTACCTATGTCTCCCTTGCTATTATTCCATTAAAGTAAAATGCTAAGACATCAAGAGATCTGATATACACTTGAGCCTCACATACTGCAACATTAGGATAGGAGGTTTATTGTTTGCTCTCTAAAATACAAAAATGTGAGAAAACTGTAAAATAAGGGGCACTAATTTTCAGAAAAAGTGAAAATATTAGTTGCCTCATGCAGGAGATACACAATAGAAAGCCCTACAGGTCAGCAAGACATCTATCTACTCATTTGACTAATTTCACACATAGTATGTACTTATGGATAGTCACTACCCATCCTATTCGAACTTCAGCATTTTGAATCCTTCACATTTTTGTGTATCCTAAAATAATGTTAAAATTCAGGACAATTGGGGTGATTTTTCTGGTAGGTACCAACTGGTTAATCCAGAAATGAATGATACATTGGCCTTTTGTGAGTATTCACAAAAACATGCAAAATGTAACATGTTATCTTGTTGCCTCTTTCTGATATTCTGTTCATTGAGAGAACATCAGTACCCATTAACCCAGGGCCCATCCAGACAGACCCTATATCCCAGGATTTGATCCCAAGTTTTCTGCTTTAAACTGGATTGTATGAGTCCACACTGCAAGGTAATCTGGGATAAACACAAAACCTGGGATCAGATCCTGGGATACAGGACCTGTCTAGAAGGCCTCCTAGCATAAAACAGACCAATATTAGAGTACTTTCTCTATGAGAAAGTATTGCTTCCGAAGTTCTGCTATACTCAGTCTGGCTGCATTGGATGGTGTGTGCGCACCCTCATCTACCTTTAGTTGGTGCAAGATTTTCAGTTTATTTTCCCTCACAATGGTTTCAATGGAACAGAAAATACAGTGGGCCTTTGCCATCTGCTAGCACTCCTTGTGGACACCAAAATCCATGCATACTCAAATCCCAGTATAGAAAATGACATAATAAAACAGTGTCCCTTATATAAAATGACAAAATCAACCTTTGCTTTTGGGAATCTGGTGGGGGAGGGGTTCAAACAATGGATGGTAATATCTGTGGATGCAAGGTCCATGGATATAGAGAGCTCACTGTAGCAGCTCCAGATCCTAAACTTGATTAGTATCCATCTGTTTTGAGAGTATATCTGACTTCTCCATCTTCCATTAGACCTCTAGAATTCTCTCTCTCTCTCTCTCTCTCTCTCTCTCTCTCTCTCTCTCTCTTTCCATACTGTTTGTTCATACTTTGGCATGAACTTGGGTTCATACGCTTGGATTCTACCCTAAATAGTGCCTTAGGTCAGTATACCTAATTTATCTACTCCCAAAGATGTGTGATCTGGTCACAGTAATGTATGCCTCAATTACCTCCTGTTTGGATTACTGTCAAAATAAAACTCTTCCTATAAAAGACATCTGGAAACATCTATTTATCCAAAATACTTTCTTTTGTCCTCCTGCAGGCAAGCAAAGCCCCTTTTCATTCAGGCAGGCTTAACGAGACTGCAATAAAAGAAATTTGTAATTTGGCTGGGAACAGGGGCGGTCCTACCATGTAAGTGACCTACGCGGCTGCGTAGGGCGCCATCTTGGAAGGGGCGTCGTGGGGCGAATTCCCGCCCGCTCGGCGCCGCCGCTCCCACGCGCCGCCGTTTCCGTGGGGCATTACAGAGAGAGGAGGAGCCTTCAAGGCTCCTCTTCGGTGTTCCTGGTTCCCGCTGCTGGCCCCTCCCACGGGGCATTACAGAGGGCAAAGGAGAGCACTCCCCGCCCTCTGCAATGCCTCGTGGGAGGGGCTGGCAGCAGGAGCCCGGGAGAGCGAGAGGAGGGGCCTTTGAAGGCTCCTCTTCACTCTTCCTGGTTCCCGCTGCTGGCCCCTCCCACGGGGCGTTGCAGAGGGCAAAGGAGAGCGCTCCCCACCCTCTGCAATGCCTCGTGGGAGGGGCTGGCAGCAGGAGCCCGGGAGAGCGAGAGGAGGGGCCTTTGAAGGCTCCTCTTCACTCTTCCTGGTTCCCGCTGCTGGCCCCACCCACGGGCATTGCAGAGGGCAAAGGAGAGTGCTCCCCACCCTCTGCAATGCCTCGTGGGAGGGGCTGGCAGCAGGAGCCCGGAGAGCAAGAGGAGAGGCCTTCGAAGGCTCCTCTTCGCTCTTCCTGGTTCCGCTGCTGGCCCCACCCACGGGCCTGCAGAGGGCAAAGGAGAGCGCTCCCCGCCCTCTGCAATTCCCCGTGCGAGGGGCTGGCAGCAGGAGCCCGGGAGAGCGAGAGGAGGGGCCTTCAAAGGCTCCTCTTCGCTCTTCCTGGTTCCCGCTGCTGGCCCCACCCACGGGGCATTGCAGAGGGCAAAGGAGAGCGCTCCCCGCCCTCTGCAATGCCTCATGGGAGGGGCTGGCAGCAGGAGCCCGGGAGAGCGAGAGGAGGGGCCTTCGAAGGCTCCTCTTCGCTTTTCCTGGTTTCCGCTGCTGGCCCCACCCACGGGGCGTTGCAGAGGGCAAAGGAGAGCGCTCCCCGCCCTCTGCAATTCCCCGTGCGAGGGGCTGGCAGCAGGAGCCCGGCAGAGCGAGAGGAGGGGCCTTCAAAGGCTCCTCTTCGCATTTCCGGGGGGAGGGGGCAAAATAATGTTTGCTTACTATTTAGAAGTGCCTTAGACCGCCCCTGGCTGGGAACTGCCTTTTTAACATATGATTTTTTAAATTGTTTTTAAGATTGTTTGAGGTTTTGATATAATTGTTTTAAAACTGTTCTTATTTATAAACCTCCATGTGTCCTATTTTGAGATGAGGAGAAAAAGTCAGGGTAGAAAGTGAAAGAGCAAATCAACCAATTTTATACTGAAGCAAATGGAGCTTCAATAGTTCAAGATCATCTACTCTGGATTACAACAGTTTTCCAAGGTTTTAGGCAAATTATTGCTGTTTGTCTTTCTACCTTATACCATTTTAATCAGTTTTATAAGACTGAATGTGGAGCTTTCTAAATACAAAGAATATGTTTTAATAATGACCTACAATGTCTCCCCTAAATTTCTTCATGGCTGGTGGACTTTTTTTATTTTAAAAAAAGTCTTTATTGGTTTTCCATAAAAAGAAAGGTTACATGTATACAAAGACTTGGTAGATACATCAGTCTACCATTACATTTAAAACAAATGATGTGCTGAACTCAGCATGAGAGTAAGAAAGGGGGGAACCATCGGGAGGGGGGAGGGGGAGGGTTAAGGGAAGGGGATATAGAAAAGCAGTGAAAAGATTAAAAGCAAAATGGGGCACAACAATTTCTTAAATGATATTTTCAGTATTTCCTACATTTTCTGTTCTTCCTTGGATGCCTCCAAGAATCCTATTATAGGAGAAAGTAAAGAATATCTTAAACAATCATAGTATCTGTGCTATAATTTCATTGTATAACCACTTTGTTTCCTTGTTTATTTTCAGTATCTCTAGTCCTTTAAATCTTTATCAATGTTATATGTTTTTTTATAGAATTTTGTGAACAGTTCATAATTTTTTGTATATTTATTTTCTTTTCTAGTGTCTTCCCTTAATCTATCTGTGAGTCTCTCCATTTGTATAGTATCTATGGTTTTTAACAACCATTCTTCTTTACTTGGATTTTTGTCTGATTTCCAATACTTTGCACAGATCATCTTTGCAGCTGTCGTGGCCAGTATGAACATATTTTTTCCTCTTTGTCCAAGTTGGGGTCTACTATTCCTAGAAGGAAAGAATCCGGTTTCTTTATTAAATCTTTACCAATATTTTTTTCCAGCTCCCTATGCACCATAGACCAATATTTCTTTGCCTTTTTGCAAAGCCACCAGATATGGAAGTATGTTCCATTTTTTTCTTTACAATTCCAGCAGCTGGGGCTTGCATCTGGGAACATTTTGGCTATCTTCGCTGGTGTCAAATGCCATCTATAAACTAGTTTTACCCAATTTTCCCTATAGCTTTGACTATATGATATATTTACATTATTGTTCCAAATTGTTTTCCACATGTTTATGTTTATTTTGTAACCTAGGTTTCTTGACCATTTTGTCATATGATCCATAGGTTGATCTTTCCCCTTTTCTCGGCTTTGAAGAACTTTGTATATCTTTCCCACCAACTTTTGTTTTTTATTCATTAAAATTTCTTCTAATTCATCCAATTGATTTTTAAACCCTTTTTTGGTCCTCTTTATATATATTATTAATTTGTATATATGGGAACCAATCCATTTTTATGTCTTTTTCAGTTAGTTGTTGCTTAGTTTTCAGAATAAATTCTTTACCATTCCATTGGAGTAGATCTTTGTATGTTACCCATTTTGAGTCATCTATTCGTCTAATGTGGGTAGCTTCTACCGGGGATAGCCATAGTGGGCTTTTTTTATTTGGCTTCCAGTAGTGTTTATCCCAGACTTTTATAAGAGAACTTCTAATATAGTGATCTTTGAAATTTGAATCAATTTTAATTTTATCATAGCATAAGTATGCATGTAAACCGAATTTTAAGTTAAACCCCTCTATATTTAACAACTTGTTGCCCTCCAGATGGCACCATTCTTTTAACCATACTAAACAATTGGAATCATAGTACAATTTCAAGTTGGGAACTGCAAGACCTCCGTTTTCTTTGGTTTCCTGAATATATTTAAATCTAACTCTGGGTTTTTTTCCTGCCCAGATGAACCTTGAAATTAACCTATTCCAAACATCTAGTTGTTTATCTCTCTTAATTATTGGTAACGTGTTGAACAAAAAAAATATTTTTGGGAGGATGGACATTTTAATAGCGGAGATTCTTCCCAGGAAGGAAAGATGTATCTTTTCCCATTTTTCTAAGCTTTTATTTATTTCTATCCATTTAGCTTCATAATTATTTTTATATAATTGGGAATTTTGGGGGGTTATTTGTATGGCTAAATATTTTACTTTATTTGTAATTTTGATACCTGATATTGTTTGAGGCTCTTGTTTTTCTTTCTCGTTTATATTTTTGGTTATAATTTGTGTTTTTTCTTTATTAATTTTGAATCCTGAGCACTTTCCAAATTGTTCCACTTTTTCCAGCCACTGTAGTATTGAATTTTTGGGTTCTTCCAATATCTGTATTAAATCATCCGCGAATGCCTGAACTTTAAATTTGTCCTTTTTTTTTGTAATCCTCTTATCTCATTATCTATTCTGATGTCCTCTAGTAATAACTCTAATACTAATATAAATAATAACGGAGGCTTTTGTATACCTCATTGTTAAGAAAATGCCAAGTAATATTTATTTATTTGTTGAACTATTTCCTCAGAAATTTCCGCAAGTTTACTTGTCATGAACAATTGCACCTAATCCTTTCTGAATGTACAATTTCCAAGCTTTCCCCAGTCTTCCAACTATTTGGTCACAGATTTCCAACTTCTGAAGAAAAAGAAGGTCAAACCTATCATTATGGTGGTGAAAACCAATCATAGTGACAAAAATAAGTTTTATTTATTACCATTAATACAGGAAACCTTTACTGTGGAATATGATTGTACTGTCACTACACACCAGAGATTTTTAATCCCCAATCATTTCAACTTATTTTACAGTTCATTACCTTTTCAGTTAGATATTGCAGCAAAGACTCTCCTGAGATCATATAAGAGCTTTTAAAATCTGCTATTTTGTATTCTTTTTTTCTCGAAATAAAACAACAGAAAGGACAGAATCTATAGATTTTTGGTATGGTTATTGTGTATAAAAATGAGGATCAAAGGAATCTGAAAGAATAATTGGCCTAAAAAATAAAGAGCTTTAAGCAGTTGTAACATTTGACTAGCAACCAAACCTCACAGTTTTAATCACATGTTCAGACTCTGTGAAAAATTAAAGATTACTGTATAATATAATGGGATCTCAAGTTAAATAAAGATGGAGTATATAAATATATATTCCAAACAAAATAGACCTAACAAACAAACAAATACAAAGATCAGTTGTTATGATTCTCTTTCATTCTAATAAGTGTCATTGTGAAAAGGCAAGCAATACTATTACAATGAATTCTGTTCTGTAAAAATCCATCTTATATGGGCATATTTCATGCACTAGTGCTCCCAGGTCTCCTTTGTATTGACAGGATGCAGAGTTCATAAGCAAAATAAAAATGATACTCTTGACACAGACTGCACCAGAGTTAATAGAATCAGGACGTGAAAATATAACTACAAATACCTATCCTGTGCCTCTTGTTTTAAGGTAGTTCTTTCTGTACTATGAGGATCTGCCATTTGTTGCCATCACAGGGTAGGTATGGAAGGGGTTACCTGAGCAGAATAAACAAGAGCATCAAAATGCAACTCTTTGTCCCATCAAGAGTAAACCTAATCCCTTCCCGTCCAGCTTCCGCTTTGGGCACGGGTCAGAGACTGTGCTGGTCTCTATCACAGACCAGCTGCACTGCCAGCTGGACCAAGGTGGGTCAGCGCTGCTCGTGTTATTGAACCTCATGGCAGCATTTGACACAGTTGACCATTCTTTATTGATCCACCGTTTAGCCATGACGGGAGTGAGGGGGTCCGCTCTTAAATGGGTGGCCTCCTTTCTCCAAGATCGGGGACAACGGGTGGAGAGGGGAGGGATGGTCTCGGAAAGGGTCCCCCTTAATTGTGGGGTCCCCCAAGGGGCTATCCTCTCTCCTCTATTATTTAACATCTATATGCGTCCACTTGCCCAGCTGGTGCGTAGTTTCGGTCTGGAGTGTCATCAGTACGCTGATGACACCCAGCTGGTGCTAAGGATGGAAGGCCAGCCGTACTCTGTACCCGATTATTTCCATCAGTGCCTGGAAGCCGTGACTGGGTGGCTATGGGCCAGCAGGTTGAAGGTGAACCCGTCAAAGATGGAGGTCCTGTGGTTGGGTTGTCCGGGGGGGGGGAGAGCTCCGGCTGCCAATAATGGACGGTGAGGTGGTTAGTCCGTCACCGCTGGTTAAAAGCCTGGGGGTCCAACTGGACCCTCTGCTGACGAGGGAGGCTCAGGTCTCCACCGTGAGCAAAGCAGCGTTTTTCCATCTGCGCCAAGCGAGGCGGCTGGCGCCCTACCTTTCCGGTGATGACCTAGACATGGTAATCCAGGCCATGGTCATCTCGAGAATGGACTACTGTAATGCCCTTTACATTGGCCTTCCTTTGTCGGTAATACGGAAACTGAAGATGGTGCAAAACGCTGTGGCTCGACTGCTGGCTGGAGTGACACTAACATGCCACATCACACCAGTCCTCCAGTGTTTGCACTGGCTTCCCATCGAGTACTGGATTGCCTTCAAAGTGCTGGTGTTAACCTTTAAGGCCTTGCATAGTCTGGGGCCAGTGTATCTGAAGGACCGCCTCTCCCTGCACATTCTCCAGAGACCACTACGGTCCATGGACCAAAACCTATTGGAGGTTCCATCACTCAAGATTTGCCGATTGTCATCGACTCGGCAGCACACATTTTCTGTAGTAGCACCTACCCTGTGGAACGCCCTCCCAGCAAAGGCACGAGCAATAACAGAGTTATAGGCCTTCAGGAGGGCCTGTAAGACCACCCTGTTCCGCCAGGCATTTAATCTCTAAGGTTGTGCTTTCCATTCTGGTCCTAATCTGTTTTTATTCTCTTTTTAACTATGTTGTGTTGTGTATTCATTGTTGTGAACCACCCTGAGCCTTTTTGGGAAGGGTGGTATATAAATCAAAATAATAAATAAATAAATAAATAATCAAAGGGAATTTGTCAAATCAACACTGAATCAGGTCCATTGATACATAAGTGCTGAATTCAAGTGTTAAATACTAAATTCCCTTAGTTTCGTTGTGTTTTTTCCCAGTTGGGGCTAACAATAGGATGAGCTCTGAAGCATTGTTCATAAACATTTGAGCAAAAATCAGGTTGGATCCAAGCTTAAACATGTCATATACTGTATGCAAGTCCCTAAAACCTTAAGTGATTTACACATCGGCCAATGCTTGCAGTTGGAACACAACATGGAGACATTAAGAAGAAACATAAGCAGAAAGTTCCCACACTTTTATCTCTCTCTTGCCCTCACCTTTTTCAATCTGAATGGAGTTGAAGAGCAATAAGGGGGAACAATTTTAAGGTGTCTGAGATGGAAAGAGCAGCAGTCACTTTTAATAAGGGATCCTTATACAAACTTCTCTACAGAGAAATTGAGGAGGCAGTTTTTAATAGTAGTTCTTCCTCAGCCATGAAACACACTGAGTGACTGAACCAGTCGCTCTATCCATCACTTCTCAGGGGTGTTGTACAGATAACTTTTGTTGAGGGATTTAAAAAACCACAATAATCCCTCTTATCTCCAGCTGAAATAACTTAAACAAATTAAAATGTAACGAAACTATTAGTAAAATTCAAAGCAGTTAAAATCAAACCATTAGAAGAAAGAACAACAAATTCAAAAACACAGCCAGCCCTATGAAGGGTCAAGCCCTCAAAGGCATCACAAAATGAAAAGATCTTTTCCGACTCACTTACTACTTCATAACAGAAATGGCGTAAAAAGCTTCGGACTCCGGAGTGATGGAAGGGCAAAGGACTCATCAGTTCCTTCAGCTTTCAGGCAGAATAGGAAGGGAAAGGAAGGAGGGAAATTAAAAGCTTCAAAATTGCTTCAAAAAGCAAATCTTTCAGAATTTATTCCGAATTATGAAGATTCCAATCAAACCTAACCATGCCTCGTAACCTCACTGCTCTGAGGCAGAAGCTTCCAAAAATTTCCCTCTACATCAAAGTCATAGCCAGAGATATATAGACACTGGAAACTTCAGTTTTTTGTTGTAGCAGTAATTGATGCCAAACCACAAGCCAATTTCTAACTTCCTGTAGTTGCTGCTTGTGGCGAAGATAAGTGGGGGGATGGATACTGTGGGAATACTATGGTTCTCAGGAGAGCTGCTGAATATTTACATACTGTAAATGGGATATAATAAAAGCTATTAGTGGCATCAACTAGTGCCAACAGTTTAAGACAGACTTGAGTGCCTTTAAATGAATTAAAATCAAATGTCTTAGATATATTTAACTCTGTAGTTCATTTTGTTGCATGATTTTAATATTTTTAAAGTATTATGTTATGTGTTTATTTATAAGTCCCACCATCCTGTGGCACCATTGTGGCACCATTGCTATGTATTCAGAAGTCTCTGATACTGTTGTAGAAAGCAAGTATAGCAGGCATAATTAATCAATCTAAAGGAGAATTTTGCACAATCACAAAATTTGTATTTTATTGTGTCAGAATATAGCTATTTCATCAAATTTGGGGGGGGGGGATCTTATCATGGGTAATGATATGTTTTTAATAACCTTAAGATTCTTATTTGGCATCTATTTCCTTACACAGATTATATCAGAAATAATCCTAGGGACTCAAAATGGATTATAGGGAGCTATTGTCCAAATAATTATGCCAATTGTCCTAAATATCTTATGCAAAATAAAAGTGCTGTGATCATTCAAGGAATTGAAAGGCCTATAAAATAAGAAGCTTTCTTATACTTAGACCATTGATCCATCTAGCTTTGTCGCCATCCAGTTTGCTACACAGCCTGGATGCACTGATAAAATATGCATGGATAACTCATGAAGTGGGGAAGTTATAGGATTTTACAGGACATTTGGACATAATTCAGAGTTTCTAAAACTCTGACTTACAATGAAAACAACGGCAATTATAGAACTTATTTATTTCTTGTCAAAACATTGCATAAATAAGTATAAAACTGTTAAAAATAGGACAAGCGGCTAAATATTGTTTTGACCAAAAACGGTCAACAGCGAACACCTTGTCTGTAGCCTTAAACCAGGGCTGTCCAACTTCTACCGGATCTTGGGCCGGAATTCCGGTCACTGATCACCTGGGGGGCCAAGCCCCCGGCTCCACCCCCTCCCTGCCACACCCCCTCCCCGCCCCCGGCTCCACTCCACCCCACCCCTCCCCACCCCTCCCCCAGCTCCGCCCCCCGCCCTATTATAATTATTATAATATCTTATTATGTGAGATTAATAATAATAATAATAATGGGTGGCTGTGAGTTTCCTAGGCTGCCTGGCCATGTCCCAGAAGCATTATTCTCTCCTGGTGTTTCTAGGGCAGCATGGGTATTTCTGTAAAATGTTCAGCCAGGCTTTGAAGCTGCAAGGCCATCCAGTGCTGATCAAGGTGTCCAAGGGCAACCTTCAAACCCAACTCAAGCAGACAAGAATTCCTTCTTTCTTTCTTTCTTTCTCCCACCCACACTGGCCAAACCCCAACAGACCTCTGAGGATGCCTTTTTAGCCATAGATGTGGGTGAAACGTCAGGAGAGAATGCTTCTTGGACAGGGCCAGGCAGCCATATGGAAAACTCACAGCAACCCATTATTATTATTAATAATATTATTTTTCCAAGCCTGGCCTTAATATGCCCAAATATGAACACAGATGGAGTTTGGGGGAAATAGGCCTTGACATTTGGGACTTACAGTTTCTGAACTCCACCAATGATGGAACTGTCTAGAAGGAGCCTTTCATTCCACCTTTGGTGTCTGAGGCCTCTTCTGTGCTGCATCTAAAATCCAGATTCCCTGCTTTGAACTGGATTATATGAGTCCCCACTGCCAGGTAATCTGGGATAAAAGCAAACCTTGGATCAAACCCTGGGATATAGGGCCTGTCTGGAAGGAGCCTTTTATTCCAGAAGGGAAGAAAGATGGAAAGTATGAAAGATGGAAGGAAGAAAGGGATGAAGTAAAGAGAGTGAGGAAGATGGATGGGAGGGAGAAAACCCCTTTACCTGCTTGCCAAGAGCTCCGTGTCCATGCTGCTGCTAAAGCAGCCCCGGTTGGAGCCGCCTCTGGTGACGCCCCTCCCCCGCTCTTGCTGCAGCCCTGCTCCTTGCTTCTCTTGGTCTCGCAAGGCCGCAAGGAAACTCGGGGGAGGCTTTTTGCGCCTCCAGGAGCGCTCATTCAATCACGAGCGGGGCCCGAGAGACATCACTCCCTCCCTCCCTCAGGAGGAGGGGGCCAATGGAAAGCCAAGGGGCGGGACCAAAAAAATTAATTAAAAAAATAAAAAATAATAATAAAAAATAATTAGAAATATTTTTAATTGAATTTTTTTTTAAAAAACCATCTTATTTCTTGCTGGAGGGTAGGGGGGCGTATCCAAGGGGCTGGGGAGCCCTGCCTTAAACAATTCTTCTGTGCATGAGGCAGGGTATTGTGGGCAAGCATACAGAAGCAGAATTGTTTGTTCTGCTCCACAGTTGCACAAGGTGGAGGATTCTTCTAAGTAGTGCCATTTTCCCAGGATGTCTTTTGATTTACCCACTCAACTTCTGAGTCTGTTCAGGGACTTCCAGGTTCATGGTTTGCCCCTGGAGGCAGACCCTTGTGGGGGGCCATCAGTAGGAATTGCCTGGTTTAGCTGCTCAGAGAAATACTCTTGCTGTTGCTTGAGGAACATTAAGAGGTATGGTGGTTCTCATGAAGCTTTTCCTTGATTTGGGTCTACTGGGAGGAGGCTGATAGCCTTGCAGTGGATGGTTTCCACAGTGTTCAACCTTATTTCTCTCACAGTTAACAGCAACTTCCTGTTGCACATCAGGGGGTGGGGGGTGGGGGATGCCAGCTAGAATGAAAGAAGTTGGTTATGCTACTCTATTAACTTTGGGGGTAATCAAATCTAGACATGCGTTGAAAAACACACTTTTCTATGTATGCCCTCATTTCCTTTTCTTAGTTTCTATTTCCACCTGTTAAAGACACTGAACATCTTGCACCCCAATTTAGGAAGGACATAAAAGGCATAGATTCATTGGTACTTTACACTTGAAATACATCAGTCACTTCTACAGGATCAGCTTGAAAATCCTTTTTTTGGAAAAGTGTGTTATATGAGTACAAAATTAGTTTTGAGAAATTCTAGACTCTCTTTCCAGACTTGTTGATAACATTAAAATGAGCGGTTGATCTTTTAACAAAATGACAATTATTTTGGTACCACATCAATATGCATGTGTACAATCTTGTTTAAGAAAACTATTTACCATACAAAGTTTTCAAATGCACAGAATCAAAGAATAAATTTTGACATTTGATTCATACATGCTTATAAAGCTCCAAGACAACAAGGTTTAATTATAAAACATATTTCTACTGCCTTAGTCATGCCAATTAAATTTGATTGGATACTTTCCTTATTCAACAAGCCCCTTTCATGTCATTTTAATTTACTGTCAAAGCAGCCTGAATATTGGAAACTAAATTATTTACTACAGTCCATAAGCCAATAATGTTCCATTTGTCTCGTACAGAGGGAGACTAGACTAACAAGATTATTAAGGACATTACTTGTAATAGCGAATGTCCTTCACTTTATTTAAGCTTCATGCTGTGCTTTCAGAGATCATACTTCAAAAGAGCTCCATTTCATTCCGTCACAGAACCTCTGATACAAATTATTCTTTGCTAGCTTTGTAATGTACTGATCACAGAGAAAGCAAACTTGATATTGTTGGGCAAAAAAGCAGTGCCTCTTCTCTTCTCAGATAACTACATTAGTTTATTTTTGCTGAACACCTTTGATGCACTCTCTTATGGCAAATAAAGTAGGAAAAAAGGAAATCCACTGAATTTATCAGGCAACTGCAACTCGCATCCTGAATTCACAAGGTTTTCATTTCCTTGTGTAATGATTTTAACTCAATGCTGAATCCTGAATGCAAACAATTCAGTCAATCCTGTATTTTCCTTATAGCCAGTAGAAAGGAAATTCATAGATCACCTAGAACAGATTGTGTCAATTTAAGATCCACAAGAAAGAACCAGTTAGGGTATATAGAATGAAACAGGGATATATTGTGATATGTTATGTCAAATTCAAAATATTCCATAGCAGTACCATTTTTAAAAATTAGACTAACAGTATTGTAATTCTTGAAATTTAGTTTTGGGGGATGTGGGTAGTACGGTATTTAGAAATTTAACTATTTTATACGTAAATCTAGCATTGGGAGCAAAACAGTCATTAGTATATTATTAATCTGTTGCCAAAAATATGAAAGTAAAATATTGTGATAAATATTGCATTATACAAAGCTAATCAGCATATTGTTGTCGAAGGCTTTCATGGCCACAATCACTGGGTTGCTGAGAGTTTTTCAGGCTTCATGGCTATGTTCAAGGAGCATTTTCTCCTGACATTTTGCTTGCATCTGTTGCTGGTATCTTCAGAGGACCTCTGGAGATGCCAGCCACAGATGCAAGTGAAAAATCAGGAGAGAATGCTACTGGAACATGGCCATACAGTGCAAAAAACTCACAGCAATCCAATTAGCACATGGTTAGAACTCAAACTGCTACATGTTGAAATAACTAACAAGTGCATATGGCTGAGAAGTTGCATGGACAGAAAAAGTTCAGCATACTACCTGCACAGTAAACCTTGTTCATTCTGGGTCATCATGAGTAATCTGGGGAATGATTAAGAATTTCTTAAACACCAGTTGTATTACATGATAATTGCTACTATGAATATTGATTGGCCTAGTGTGAAGGGGATCCAATGGTAGCAGCAGTACTTATTGTTTGGGTTCAGAGGAGAGAGAGAGAGAGAGAGAGAGAGAGAGAGAGAGAGAGAGAGAGCTGAAATGGGAGAGGAACTGCAGTTTCCATTATTATTACTATTATTATTATTATTTCTTAGCTGCCTCTCCCTGTGGCTCAAGGCAGATCACAGCACGGTTTATTTACGTTGGTTTATAATTTATGGAGTTGTCTTTAATTTTTGTATATATCTGTTTATATATTATTGTGGATCTTGAATGTTTGCCATGGTATATTTTGCCGTAAGCCACCCCGAGTCCCTTCGGGGAGATTCATTTCATTTCAAAACACACAAACACTGCAAAAATTCTATAAACATACATATTTAAATGTAGTACTATAAAAGATACAAATTAAAAGGCATTTCTATAAAATACATATTAAATACATAAGACAGAGATTAAAACATATGACTCGAGTTTAAAATTCATGCTTAAAATTCCAAGGCTCAGGAGTAGGCCCGATTAGTTTGGAATAAGGTAGTGGAATTTTCAGTTGTGTATTTATGAATGAACAAAAGAGTAAATTGTTATAGTGTGATTTCTATGTTGCATTTGCTACTATTTTGTATTTGTTTTTATTTCGGGCTTGAAGATTGCACTGAATATTGAGTTATACTGAGCACCACAAGAAAAAAGAATCCTGCATAGAGTCCTGCACTGGCACTTCATCCAGTGCCTGGAACTTCTAAGACAAAGAAAATGTGCAAAATTGAATACATGCAATCAACCCATCACAATTGCTGGGGTTAGGGGTGCAGGACCCACCCACAAAAGTAGAAAAATGTGAATAACACATCTCTAGGAATCTCTAGGTCCTCTGATGCACAAATTGACTACATAATCACATTGGGGGACCTACAGATCCCCAGGGAAGAATTATTTCTAGGAATCTCTTAGATCCTTTTGCACAAATATATGGTCAGCTTCCAGAAGAAGTTGAAATTAGAGTTGCAGTGCGCCATCTACAGATTTCTAGGGAGAACATATTCAAACCTCAGAATAATCAAATCCGCAAGCGACAAACCTTCACATTTGGAGGACCATCTGCAATTTGCTGTTAAAATGTGTATACATTGAGATTTACAGTGGAAATACATTTGCAACTGTCACCAACACTTGTTCCTCTTGAGCCCAGAAAGTGATACATTGTTATTCCTGATCTGGAAAGCTGCTGGCTCTTAATTCTTTTGAGCTTGAAAATTGTAAAAAAAATTATAAGAAAGCAGACTTTTGATATTCTCAGGCTACTCTAGAATTGGCATTGATTTCATATGTTTTTTTTCAGATATGACATCATTCCCCTGGAACTCTTTCCCCAGGAGATGACTTCATCACTGTCATCACCACCATTACTAAGCATCATCATGTATGCCTTTCTTCTAAAAGCTTACAACTTCAAAACAAGTATGGCATAAACAAAAACATATATCAAAATACAATTAAACAGTGGGGGAAATGAAAAAGCAGTTTAAAACAGTGCAGTGCATTGTTTCAAGTCACCTTTTCAAAGTCACTTTTAATTCATTTTTTTAAAAAATCACTATGAGTGCCACAATCCATTACAATTTTTGGGAACAGAAATCCAAAAACATGTGGGGATCCATGTTTGAGGAGCACTGCTTTAATTACACACAGTTGTAAAGTGTGAAGCAAGAAGCCTTAAACGTAACCTTCCACCTTTGACTCATGCTCCACAGAGGTCCTACACAAGGATGTAAGAACTTAACACTATTGGCAATTCTGATAATGCAGGGTTTTTAATTGCACAAAAATCCCTATGTGTGTACTGCTATGTGTAAGAGTTCTATTCTAACTGTACTTTCTGCTGGCCACACACAGTTCTGCTTCATACTCCATGAATACTTTATACATACAATTTAGAATCAGGTGAGAAAGTGCAGCAACTGAAATCAGTCCATGCATAAGCTTTGGCTTCCCTGATGTCAGGTGGGAGATACTGCTCTACCTATTTCAGCACAAAGTTGTGTTGGTTTATTTAACACAGATTTATGCAAACAGCCCAAATATTTGCTATGTTAGAAGACTAATATTGCCCCGGATATTTCAATCGATGTTCTACCACAACACTACAAGCATTAGTGACACTAACTTCTAATGTGGAAAACAGGGACACCTATATTATTGTTAGGACCAGAGTGCCAGTTTAATTGCAGAGACAAAACTTATAGTTTTAACCTTTATTTATGAAATTATGCAGACATACAACAAATAATTTTTCATACAGAATGAGACTGGATTTCCCTTCTTTTCCTAATGTCCCTAGACAATTTACATATAATCTCAAGACTAAACTTATATTTATCCTCTGATTTTTCCAAAAATGTTAATTTCTTGCATTCCATTAAGGAAATTGTATTTTAAAATCTGTGAAATTAATCTGAAGCAGTTAAAAATGCTTCTATGAAAAGTGGGGCCATTTTTCCAGTGATTTTAGGGCATCAATAACTTTTCAATGCCCTCTGTTCTGGATGATCAGTGCCCTATGGCTCTATTGTGAGATGCTGTTCATGCTCTCTTTGCCTTGTCATTGAACAAAGGCAGCGTGCACCACAAAGTTGCATACTGATGCCAATCAGGACTGTTGCAAAACAATCAGACTGCTCATTTCCCTTGTGGAACTGCTATCATGGGACAGCTATGGCAATGCGCCCCTCCTGGAAATAAGACAGTTCTAATCCCAGTCACAAGTTAGCTTTGTTGTTGTGTACTTTCTGACTTAGGGTGATCCCAAGAGAACCTATCAAAAGATTTTCCAAGTCTAAGAGTGTGTAAAGTGGGTTTCCATGGCCAAGTGGGGGTTTGAACCCTGTTTGCCAGAGTTGTAGTCCAAAGCTCAAACCGCCATGCCATGCTTACAATATTGTCAGTTACTTACAGGATACTGGTCATAATTATCTAAAAATTTACACCAAGATACGAAGCCGGGTCAATAAGTCTGTGACTTTTTGAATTTCCCGCCTCTTAGCTGAAAGGGCAACACTGCTCCTGTCAACAGGCATCTGTCAGTTGACTCCTGTCAAAATTTGAACGAGCTGTGTCATTTATTTTGCGTTTGACAGCCATTGATAGCAGACTACTGTGTGATTTGAGGAGAAAATGGAAAAAAGTAAATTTTGTGTGCTCATTGAGCTTTTTTCCCCCAGAAAAAAACCCATCACTCAAACCAAAGTTAAGCTTGATAAATTCTATGGGGACTCTGCACCATAAATTTCAATGGTAAAAAGGTGGTTTACTGAATTTTGTTGCGGCTGTACAAGCACGGAAGATGCCGAATGTTCTGGATGCTCAGTTGAGGTCTCTACACCCGAAACAATTGAAAAAATTCACGATATGGTGTTGGCTGATCAGAGATTGAAAGTGTGAGAGATGTGGAAGCCATAGGCATCTCACAAGACTCAGTGAATTCAATTTTAAATGATCACTTGGGTATGAGAAAGCTTTCCGCAAGATGGGTGCTGCGTTTGCTCACAATCGACCACTAACGCAATCGTGTGACAATTTCGCAGGAGTGTTTGGCATTGTTCAACCGCAATATGGACAAGTTTTTACACCGTTTTGTAACTGTGGACAAAACGTGGATCCACCACAACACACCAGAGACCAAACAGCAGTCAAAACAGTGGGTTTTTCGGGGTGAATCGGCGCTAAAGAAGGCCAAGGTGGGTTTGTCAGCCAATAAAGTCATGGTGACCATTTTTTTGGGATGCACGCGGTATAATCCACGTTGACTACCTTCAAAAGGGTAAAACAATCAATGCCAACTTTTTGGGTCGATTTAATGAGGATTTGAAAAAAAACATATAATTGTTTTAAATTATTTGGCCAAGAATTTTTTTTTGCACCAGGACAATGTAAGGGTGCACACATGTGCAGTTGCCATGGCAGCAATCCATGAATTGGGATACAAATTGCTCTCTCATCCACCCTATTCTCCGGATTTAGCCCCAAGTGACTATTTCTTGTTTCCAAACCTGAAGAAGTGGCTTGGCGGAAAGAGATTTGACTCCAACAATGAAATCATCTCACAAACAAATACCTATTTTGATGACCTCGACAAATCTTATTTTTTGGAAGGGATAAAAAAATTGGAGACACGTTGGACAAAGTGTATAGAACTCAAAGGAGACTACGTTGAAAAATAAAATGATTTTTTATCCAAAAACCTGTGCTTCATTAAAAAGTCACTGACTTATTGACCCACCCTCGTAGTTGTGGATATTTGCCTAATACAACAGTGGGGAAAATAATATATCATTGTGAAAAAAACATTTAAAAATGTAACATATTCTTCTTACTTAAAACAATTATGTTTCAAAAAATGAAAAAAACCACAACTTTCTGACATTTTAATATAAAAAATAACATACACACAAAATAATCTCCCTGCCTGCCCCCAGTTGAGGTTTCTACATGATGCTCCAGTTCGACTGAAAAAAATTTGGGGGGAAACTAGCATGTTGCCTTCTCTAAAGCCGAAAGCAATTTCCTTTTCTAATTTTAGTTATGCAAAGCCTATGGGCATCATCAGCATTTAGTAATTAGTTTTATAATTACTGCTGTTTTGCTCACTGTCATTCAATTTTTCTTACAACATGGTCTGGGATTGAAACATCCCACATCCACAGCTGTGTAAATTGCCATCCATTTATAAGACAAAAAAGGGGGGGGGGGCATTCAAAAGTAATAATTATTCAGACAAAAATATGTTACTTCTAGTTAGGTGATGCTTTGAGTACATAAGCTGTTTTCTAAAATAGCAAATAATATATTTTAAATCAATAGACTTTCCCTAAAATGATAAAAAGATATGTTTTAAGGAAAATACTCTTCTTGATTAATTCATAATTCTTAATGATATTTACTATACTAGGGATACACTCAACCCCACCATGGATCTGAAAAATGATTCCGAATACTTATGATACAATCATAACTATTACATTGCTAATTTGCTAATATTGTATTTATGTCTTTTATTGTATTATTAGTATGGGGTGATGTGGGGGGAAAGTAGAGCTAGTAAATGTATACCCATTTATCTTTCTTACTGCTCAGATTTTATCTATATCTATTGGGGTCTAATAGATATTGAGAACATGCCCTCCAAATTAGGGAAAGGACCTGAAGAAATGGTTGATTTGGTTCATAAACACCATTGTTTCCATTTGTTTTAAGCCTTGACCAAAGCATTCTGGAATCATAGAAAACAGAAAGTTACTTCAGGGCAAATCTAGCCCATACACTAACCACTTAGGTTGTCATGACCTTAGATCAGCCCTGTGGTGGCTAAATGCACACGGGGCTCATCTAGATTAATTTGGGGAAGGTCGCTTTAACACGTCTTGGCTCAGATTAAGCTAACTTGGGGAAAAACTTGAATTCTGTGGACAGAATCCACAAAAGCTATCCAATCCAATGCCCTGTAGTGCAGGAATACACACTCAAAGTATTGCCCAGCCTCTGTTTTAAAACCTAAAGAGAAAGAAACTTTACCATACTCACTGGCAGTATTTTTTTTCCTTTGGGAGAAGGTTTAGTTTTTCTTCACTATACTTTCAGCCTGCATGTACATTTTCCTCCTTTGGTTTATGCCACAGTGACGTTTTTCTCTCTGTTAGGAGCCATACATGGAAGGAAATTTGTATTTATGTCCAGTTCTTCCATGGTTTTGAACTTTCCTTGTGACTTTCAAACAGAGCGATTGTTTGGCGGATACCATTAGTTCTCCTTCTGTTCACTTTGTTTTCTTTAAAAAGGATTCCTCTTTATGACACTTTGTTAATATTTTATATTTTTATTATTTTATGTTTTTCTCTACTTTTACTATAGAGTTTTATTTGGCTTTTTTATCAGGTTGTCTTCCACAAACTGTTTTTTCTTCTTTTTGTATGGTTTTTTACCACTTTCTTTATAAAATATAACGTTTTCTAATATTATAACTCATTAATTATAACTGCTTATATTAACCAGATATAACCATTTATGCATAGTTGAAACTGTTAAGTGTGGATGCAAAATATAATTTTCACACCACCTCTTTTCCCTGCAATTCTGCCTCTACTGGAGGAAGAACAGACCGTTTTGAAGAGGGTAGGCTGTTGCTTGGTAGATTTGACAGAAATCACTTCAGTGTTGGCTGATATTTAATTCCACTGCAAAAACATAAGAACAGTTGATACAAAAATGATTTTATACAACAGCTGTTGTTATGAGGCACAGCACGTAATGACATAGCCACTTATGGGTAATGTCAAGACATATTTTTCTTTCCAAAAGAGTAGACACTTTGTCATTCAGAAGTAAACTACCCACTCCAATTTTTAAAAATAGAACAATTTTTAGACTTAAGATTTCCTCGTAAATGGACAGTCTACCAATTCACTATTCTCTGGAGAAATCTCCTGGTCTTCAAGAGATGATGGGCATTGTATTCCGTATTATACGTATCGCAGATCATTTATTTATTTATTTCAAACTTTTATATCCCAATCTTCTCACCTTCAAGGAGGAACTCAGACTGGCCTCACAGCAAGAATTCAATGCAGTCAATAAAAATTAAAACATCATATCACCATACAAAGTTAAAATACATATAAATAAAATAACTATAAATTACATTCAAGCCAAATTGCCAGATAAAATCTAATTCACCTCAGTCCAGTATATATGGTTATTCCATTTCTCCAAAAACAATCCCGACCCTTATTCTGGGAATGCTTCTTTCCAAAGCAAATCAAATCTCACTCAGGAGAGAGTTCCATAGCCGAGGGGCCACCACAGAGAAGGCCCTGTCTCTCGTCCCCATCAACCATGCTTACAAAGGTGGCGGGACCGAGAGCAGGGCCTCTCCAGAAGTTCTTAATGCCCTTGATGGTTCGTAGGGGAGAATACGTTCGGACAGGTAAACTGGGCCAGAACCATATAGGGATTTATAGGTTAAAACCAGCACTTTGAATTGTGCTCGGAAGCTAATCAGCAGCCAGTAGAGCTGGTGTAACAACAGCGTTGTGCGCTCCCTGTACCCCACTCCCGTTAGTAGCCTGGCTGCCAAGCGTTGGACTAATTGCAGCTTCCGGGCAGTCTTCAGAGGCAATCCCAAATAGAGAGCATTGCAGTAGTCTATTCGGGATATAACCAGAGCGTAGACTACCGTGGCCAAGTCAGACTTCCCAAGATACGGGCTCAGCTGGCGCATGAGCCTAAGCTGTGCAAAAGCTCCCCTATCAACCGCTGAGACCTGGGGTTCCAGGCTCAGCGATGAGTCCAGGATCACCCCCAGGCTGCGAACCTGCACCTTCAGGGGGATTTTAAATCCGTCAAACACGGGCTGTAACCCTATGCCCTGTTCGGCCTTATGACTAACCAGGAGTACCTCTGTCTTGTCTGGATTTAGTTTCAATTTGTTCACTCTCATCAGTCCGTTACAGCGGCCAAGCACTGGTTGAGGACTTGAACAGCCTCCTTAGTAGCAGGTGGGAAGGAGAGACAGAGTTGGACATCATCTGCATACAGATGACACCATACCCCGGGAACTCTGGATGATCTCCCCCAACGGCTTCATGTATATGTGAAATAACATAGGGGGCAGTACTGAACCCCGAGGGACCCCACAGTACAATGGCTGAAAACAAAGATATCACTATCAAACATATCATTGCACCCAATTTTGAATTTAAGAATTCTGGATAAGATATGCTCAACCTTCTCCCCTTCAGAATTAGATTTTCTTCCTCTTTCTCAAGAGGTGCTCAATCTCTCACTTCATCTTCCTAACAGCAAAAAAGGGAAATTCCTGCAGGAAGGTCAGGGCTAGGAATAATGCTCATACCAGAAGAAAACACTAAAATTCATTTGTGAGCACGGTATGGGATAGGCAACAATAGCACCATCCTGCTGAAAGGTGTGTGTGTGTTTATAGAAATAAGGAGGAACATCCAGAAAGGTCCAGGTGAATGGCATGAAAATTGATGTGTTGCTGGCTGAGGCAAGAAATCTGCCTAGCCTTATACAAGGTGTGGATTTGCATGGTCTTCTCCTGATACTTTATCTCTAATTTCTATATCCTATCTGTATTCCTGCTATAAGATATGGGAAACCCATAATTAAAGCACATAACTGGGCAGTATTCTGGAGTGCCAACAGTGAACTACATGCATAGTGTTGTCTTTGAGGTTGGGAAAAGAGAAGAATGAAGGAAGCTGTCAAGTTGTGAAGAGCTCATTTCCAGTCATCAGAAGGTTAAAGCAAAATATTGATACCTGGGTGGGAACCATAGAAAGGGCTATCTCTTACCAAGATTTATATCCCACCTTTCTATAAAAACATTGAACGCAAATGTAAAAATAAATTAAAATATACTGCTTTTTAAAAACAATCAACTAAAATTATTATTCACAAGATAATCTAAAAACTAGAACTTTAATTGACACAGTGCTGACAATAACATCAAGATTTAGGATCTCTTCCCTTGGTTTTGCATACAAATTAGCTACAGAAAGAGGGTTTCTTAAAGAAAATTGACTGGCATTACAAGGGTTAAAAAGAGAAACCATTCACATCATTATATTCAGAAGAATATAATTAATCAAGTATATTTATTTGTCTACTTTTGCTTCTTGATTAAATGAATGACTGATGACAGGTTCCTTATTTTCTTCCTTTTTGTCAGTATAAACAATCTATATTAAACTCAATGGTAGCATTCAAAGAAATTATAATGAAATTAAAATACTGTACAATTGTGTTTAGACACTTTCAACTTAAGAATTTTTTCCCTTAAATGATATTAGCAAAAATAACTGACAGTCAAACCTTCCCCTCCACTCAATTTTCCACCACATTATACTAGTACTTGTAGCAGTTGCATAATGAAAAGTTATTTTGAAAATACCACAGACAAATTTCATTCTTAAGGTGCTTAATAAAGTTCTGCATGTGAGATATTTATGGGGGTACAAACACAGGAAATTGGTAAGATGTACATATACTCATTCGTTAGTCTAATTTCCTTTTTAAGGATCTATGACGCAGTAATAAAGGCCACAAAAAAACTATCTCTTGAGGCCAATATTGCATCCGCTAATTTGCATCCGCTAAGAACCGTCCAGCTGAGCTGTTTCCAGTTGTCAGAGGACTATTAAATCTGTCTCAGAGCGAGATCCCTGACAACATGGTAGATCGCTGTGAAACATTTGCTTGGTTCTTTGCAGACAAAGTTGCACTGATCCGTTCTGACTTCGATGCCACGTTTACAGCGGTCTCTGAGGATGTAACATGAGCATCTGCTTTTCCGGTTTTAATGGATTCTTTTCAATTGGTTTAGCTCAAGGATGTGGACAAGATCCTTGAAGAGATTAGGCCTACCACATGCATCCTAGACCCCTGCCCATCCTGGCTGATAAAAGAAGCCAGAGGGGGTTTGGCAGCGTGGGTCAAGGTGGTGGTTAATGCCTCCTTATAGGAGGGCAACATTCCAGCCAGCCTAAAACAGGCTGTTATAAAACCGCTGTTGAAAAAGCCATCACTGGACCCCACTCAATTAGTGAACTATCAGCCAGTTTCCAATCTTCCCTATTTGGGCAAAGTCATGGAACGTGTGGTGGCCTCATAACTTCAGGGGTTCTTGGTAGACCCTAATTATCTAGATCCGGCACAGTCTGGCTTTAGGCCGGGACATGGTACCGAAACAGCCTTGGTCGCCTTAGTAGATGATCTACACTGGGAGCTAGGCAGGGGGAGTGTGTCCCTGTTGGTTCTGCTGGACCTCTCAGCAGCCTTCGATACCATTAACCACGGTATCCTTCTGGGACGCCTCGCAGAAATGGGACTTGGAGGTACTGCTCTCCAGTGGCTCCGGTCCTTCCTCGAGGGTCAGTCTCAGAAGGTGTTACTGGATGACACCTGTTCACCTCCACAACCGTTGTCTTGTGGAGTTCCTTAGGGTTCAGTATTATCCCTGATGTTATTTAACATCTACATGAAGCCATTGGGGGAGATCATCCGGAGTCAGTCGAAAGGCCGAACAGGGCATAGGGTTACAGCCTGTGTTGGATGGGGTTACACTCCCCCTGAAGATGGAGGTTCGCAGTCTGGGAGTGATCCTGGATTCATCGCTGAGCCTGGAACCCCAGGTCTCAGCAGTGGCCAAGGGAGCTTTTGCACAGCTTAGGCTCGTGCACCAGCTGCGCCTGTATCTTGGGAAGTCAGTTTGGCCACGGTAGTCCACGTTCTGGTTATATCCCGAATAGACTACTGCAACGCTCTCTATATGGGGTTGCCCCAGGTTTCGGCAGTGGCCAGAGGAGCTTTTCCACAACTAAGACTCGTGTGCTAGCTGCGTCCATACCTTGGGAAGTTACTGGACCTCTCTGGTTACACCTCGTATAGATTACTGCAACGCGCTCTATGTGGGGCTGCTTTTGAAGACAGTTCAGAAACTTCAGCTAGTATAACGGTCGGCAGCCAGATTACTAACTGGGGCGACATACAAGGAAGCATACCACCCCCCTGTTGTGTCAGGTCCACTGGCTGCCGGTCCATCTCCGAGCCCAATTCAAATGGCTGGTTTTGACCTATAAAGCTCCATACGGTTCTGGTCCAGCTTACATGTCTGAATGCAGGTGCCCCTACGTCCCGCCTCGAAATCTAAGAACATCCAGGGAGGCCCTGCTCTCACTTCCATCAACAGCCCAAATGTGCTTGGCGGGGAAGAGGGATAGGACCTTCTCGGCGGTGGCTCCCTGCCTATGGAACGCATTTCCAATGGAATTAAGATCAGTCCCCTCCCTCATGGTTTTCCGAAAGAAATTAAAAGCATGGTTTTGGGACCAGGTTTTTGGGCAATAGATGCAGCAGCACTTTAAAGGGACAAATGGCAATGGTGATACGACGATCGAGACTGTTTTTTTGGCTTAATTTTTGTATGGTTTTAACTTTGTATTGTTCTTATTATGGGATGTTTTTAATATATGATTTTATTATTGTAATTTTCGTGATAGCCTCCAATTGGGATTAATTGTAATGCCGCCCTGAGTCCCCCTTCGGGGGTTGAGAAGTGACAGGGTATAAATGCGGTAAATAAATAAATAAGGAAATAGAAGAGGTGGATAACCGAGACTTGGAGGCAGACCTGGGACAATGGGGAAGACAATGAAGCCCAGATAATACTATAGGTTGCCAAAAGAGATGTAAGAACATTATGTATATCAAAGAAATAAAAAATGGCACAAAATCCATTTCAGTTCCAGATTCTAACACAAAAAATGCATACAAGTCAAATATTTCTGTGAAGTCAGTGGTGATCACTCATATCTGACTATGTTTGCTATCCAAGTGTAAGGTCTTGACAGTGGGTCCGTAGGTGACTGTAGAGACATATTCTTGATCTGCATGTTATTTTGCAGTGAGGATATTGATTTTCAGGTGGAAGGCAGTCCTGGTCAGGGTTGGTTTGATGTGCTGATGAAATCATTTCAGGAGTTGAGTGTGATGTCTGTACATGGTCCAGGTTTTGCAGGCTATATCAGGGTTGGGAGGATAATAGCTTTATAAACAAGCATTTTGATATCCCTACACATGTCCTGATCATCAAACACTCTCTGCTTCATTTGGAAAAATGCTGTGCTCACAGAGCTCAGACGGTGTTATATTTCAGTGTCAATGTTGATTTCTGTGGAGAGGAGGCTGTTAGGGTAGTGGAAATGGTCAACATTTCTAACATTACACCATTAAGCTGTATTTCTGGCATTGCAGAGGGATTGGCTGATGCCTGCTGAAAGAGCACTTTGGTTTTCTCGATGTTCAGTGAGAGGCCAAGTTTTCCATATGCTTCTGCAGAGGTGTTTAGAGTGGCTTGTAAGTCTTCTTCTGAATGAGTACAGACAATAGTACCATCAGCATATTGGAGTTCTATAACAGAAGTTGTTGTGACCTTGGTTTTGGCTTTCAGCCTGCTGAGATTAAACATCTTGTCAGCTGTCCAATCAATTATTTCTACACCTGTAAGAAGCTTCCCATCAACAAGGTGCAGTATCATTGCAATGAAGATGAAAAATAAGGTTGGGGCAATAACACATCCCTGTTTGACAATTGATTCCACCTTAAATGGGTCACTTTGAGAGCAATTGCTGTCCAAGACATGTCATCATGGAGGAGCCATGGGATGCTCACAAATTTGTCAGAGCATCTGATTTTTTGGAGGATGGTCTATGGAGCATTGCAATTCATGTAACAAATGTCTTTGCAAGGTCAATGAATACCATGTACAGAGGTTGATTTTGTTCCCTGCATTTTTCTTGGAGCTGTCATGCAGTGAAGATCATAAGACCACTTCACAAATGGAAAAACTGAAAAATTTAAAATACTCATTTTTTTATTTGAGAAAACACCTCTCTAGGAATTTCTCTAGGAATTCCAAAATGACTCTATGGTCAGTTTCTTAACAAGCTGATCCCAGCATTGCCCTAGAGGAGCTTAAAATTTGATAATATGTCAATCAAATCCTCAAATAATCAAAAATTAAATGTGGGGCTGATTGTATTCTTGTCCAGTTTGTTCCCAAATTGTTGAAGGAATTATTCTGTCCAGAAAATAACTTTTTGTGCATAAAGCCCACACTTTTTTGGAATATTTGAATAGTGGGGAAAATGCATTACATTCTCACTGGTCTAATATTTTGAATTTGCTGATCATCGGAAACCCAATTTTTTGACCTGAAAACAATTAGTTTTGGATATTCTTTCCATTCCTATTATATATATATTGCACATTGTTAACTTCTGGTTCCTCATCCATAAAAAAGGCAAAGGCAGAAAAATGCATGTAAAGAACAGAAATTACTGGGACATAATTCTAAATACGAAATCATTAACTGAACAATTATAATGGTTATTTTAAAAGAATAAGCTTTATTAAGAATAATGCCCCAAATAATTTCTATTACCTGCTCTGCATGTCTTTTTGAATAATTATTTCAAACTAGGGAAATTACCAAAAATTGTAGAACAATTATACCAAGCAATTGCTTTTAAAAGGACAACAAGTTGTTTTACTAAAAAGCTGGGGATCAAATTGCATTGCCAACTGTCTGTGAAATAGTGAGTCCTAGTTTTCATATGTGTTAGCATTCATATGGATATAGGTACCACCAGAAACTGGAAAATATTCTTTCTTGGACTCTTAGAAAAGCATTGTGTGATTCAATGGGTCTAATTCTAGTTAGGAATATCAATATAATTTAAAGTTAGTATCAACATTTTGATCTGATCAAAAGAAATTATAGCACAAAATTAAACATCCGAAAATATCCTGCTTGGAAGGGGGTTAGACTGGATGGTACTTTTGGTCTCTTCAAACTTGGTGTTTCTATAATTCTGCCCAAATTCTAAGGAACATAGTTCCACCAATACATATTTGGTACATCAGCATCTCATTTCACATTCATCCAACATTCATCTAGGCCAACAGACACATAACCAGATTTGCTAGATAAATTCCTTTTATGAAAGGAAAAGAGAAGGTTAATAAGCCTATAATTTTATCATAGCTGTTTCCACTAATGCAGTGAGGAAAGCAAGGGGATAAAATTCATTTTAAATAAAATGAAAGATTCCTAGTGGATTAAGGGAGCTCTTAATCAAGTCTTGACTAAAGTATATAAAATCATAAATGGATGATTTAAAAGTGAAATAGTGAGCAGGTATAATACCAGTTTAATATCTGTCACATACTATAGTATCCAAGAGAGGTCAAGTGATAGTGCTCCTTTTCGTCATGTTGGCCGCAGTTAGAACTAGCAAGAAACCAGTAATGGTGTGGGATGGGGGATGCCAAAATGAAACACAATACTCAGCAGAGAAGGGAAATGAATAGACGGGGTGTTCCTTTGAGTTTCTCCATCTCTTATTAAAGTTCTCAGTGTTGTTCTTTTAAGAAAAAAATCCATATGGTGAGTCTCTTTTCATGGAATTCCCATAGGCAATTTCCAGCATGAACAAAACATTGTATTCCAATGTACAGGATTTCTATTTAGCTAGATAAATTAGTTATTCCAGGATACACATTTTTGGAATACTGTGCTTTCCAAAAAGGAAGGTATGCGCTTCCAGGCCCCCAAAATCAATAGTGAGCAAAGACACAGAGAAGATCTAAGACTGGCTAATTGTCTATAGCATTCTGCAATTTGAATTAGGAAATGTCTGTTTAGTTTTCTTCATCCTCCCTCCTCTTCCTGCTGAAGTGGATTAAAAATGCTATTCCAGAAAGTCCTAGAAGGTAAGAAATGAAACTGGCAAATCTAAGTTTTTCTTTTTACAATACTATGGGCTTGTCCAGAAAACGAGTCAGGGATGAAAAATGTAATCTAAGCAACAGTTGCTTTTGGATGGAAAGAGTAAAGGATATGTGAAATTTAAAATAGTATGAATATTTATCAGATTATATGATACAAGATTATATCACTAAAAGAAAAATAAAATATACTAACAGTAGTTCTCAACCTGTGGGTCCCCGGGTGTTTTGGCCTACATCTCCCAGAAATCCCAGCCAGTTTGCCAGCTGTTAGGATTTCTGGGAGTTGAAGGCCAAAACATCTGGGGACCCACAGGTTGAGAACCCACTGTACTAATGGATATATTAAGGAGAATTGGGAGTTAAAGGGAAAGAAAAATATAATGAACTAAATCAGACAATATGAATGATTTAAGAAATAAAATAATATATAGAACAGAGGTATAACTGGTGGAGGCAGGAAGAGGGAAAGGGAAAAATTGATATGTATATAGTTGATAAGTATAAAAATGTAATTGTTATAGTTTATCTCCATTACCAAATAAAATGATAAAGAAATGAATAAATGAAAAATGCCATTTACCATTCCCTTTGTATTTATAGCACCCAAACAACAGGTAGGATATTTTATTTGCATTACTGTCCTGTTCAGTTTCAAGTTCTATTTCGCTGGATTGTGAAACTTTCAGCACTTTTTAAAACCCCAATTCCCAAAAGTCCCAGTCAGCATACCCAGTGAAAAAGGAATGTAGCAGCTACAAGTAAAACATCCCAGCTGTTAGTCTTTTGAATTTCTTTTCACCTGGAAATGTAGTCTATGTATTTATTCAGTGTGTGTGTGTGTGTGTGTGTGTGTGTATATATATATATATACACACACGCGCACACACACACACACACACACACACACACTAATGTTGACATTTTTCTTATGACTGCTACATTTTATGCATTTTCCACATTAGATAAAGCAAGTTTGTGCATGCTGTTGAAATATATGCACTTTCATTTGTGAACACTTGCATTCATATAATTTTTAAGAAACTGGATGACTGTGATTGCTTGAAACATTATTTTTATTAACGGTTTTGCACATCGTAAATTATATGAATTCATAAAGTATTCTGGTTAATGTATATTTCTTTACCATCTCTTTCCCATATCCAGACTTAGCTTTCTCAGCATTATCAAAGTTGTATCATCGGAACAACCTCACTTCTATTACAGTAGAGGGGGTCCCCCTTTCCTCAAAACCTTTTACTGCAAGGTTTGCTTGAGCCAATGGGGCCGTTTGACCAGACATATTGGTTATACCACATTCTTTATTTCGATGAATGACTAGAACCCGGGGGTCATTTCCAAGCCAGTAATGTCATTAAATCACAAGCCAGAGACACCATTAATTCATAACTGCCAAACTGGAAAATCACTAGCTGTTAGGCAGAATACTGAACTATTTATTCCTAACATTTACTTTGACAACCAGAGACTGGGTGAATATTGGAGAGTGTTAACCTCTTGCTACCTAAGCTATAAAAATCAAGCAACAACTTTATTCAACCATGAGGTTGGAATAATTAGATCATTCTATCTGACAGTGCATGTTTCACCTTAATTTTGTTAGAAATTAATAAATTTCTCCCCAAAATTAATAAAGTTTTCCTCAAATATGTTTTAGCTCCTAACTGCACATGTTATTTGCAGGATTACCTTGGGAGTGGGCAATGTTGCATGCTAATGCTGCTAAGAATTAGCAAAAGAACTATGATTCTGGATAAATTTTATTACTATTTCATTGGGGAGAAGATTAATTTATTCCTCCATATACTGTGGAGCATGGAAATTTTTCTACACCAGATATGAGCAAACTAAGGCCCAGGGGCTGGAAGCAGCCCCCTGGCTGCTTACCCTCAGGCCCTCATTTTCCCTGTCCTCTTGCTTAAAGACACGGTGGCTCACTGCGTCCTTAGGCCAAAAAGATGGGTAAGGCTGTGGAGGGCTCTCAGCCACTGCGTGTCTCGCCCTCCTTCTGGCATAAGGGCAGTGCAAGCAGCTCCATCCTTATGCCAGGAAGACAGCTCAAGGAAGATATACGGTGACTGAGAGCCCTGTGGAACAGTCTCAACAGCTGCCTGCCTCGCCCTTCTCCTGGCATATTGCCAAGAGAACAGCCCAAGGATCAGGGAAGAATTAGGGCAGTTGCTGTGTATCCCACCCTCCTCCTGGCATAGGATGGGCCAAGCAGCTCTGTCCTTATGCTGGGAAAACAACCTGTGGATGACCCAGACCCTGCGCTGCCCTCTCCTGGCCCCTCCCTTTCCCAGGCCTAACTGCTCACAGGCCACCCCCTCCTGACCCAGCCCTCTTGGCTAGGCCCACAGTGCAGCCTCAAGGCAAAAAAATTTCCCATGCCTGGTCTACCCCCTATTTAGAAGTAAAAGGAGGAAATTTATATTATTTATTTATTAACTTCATTTATACCCCGCAACCATCTCCCCAAGGGGACTCGGTGCAGCTTACATGAGGCCTAGTCCAACAACACAACAGCAATTATAAAACAATACCATTAATAAAATTCAAACATAAGCAATAACATAAAGTTTAAAACCATTTCGGGCGGGCCAGATGTGAATATTAAGATTTTAAAAGAAATAAACAAGGGATGCAGACAGAGGTAGATTGTATATAACAGGAAGGTTTCAAGGGCAATGTGGGGCAGACACCCAACCTGAAATTAAAGTGCTTCTGAGGGAAATTTGCCAGGGTTGAACACAGCAGGGCATTATTTACTTTATTCGGGGAAGGCACATTGGAACAGCCATGTCTTCAGGCTCCTCCCAAAAACTGCCAAAGTGGGGGCTTGTCTAATCTCCTTGGCGAGCGCATTCGAGTGTTGGGGGGCCATTACAGAGAAAGCCCTCTCCCTCGTCCCCACCAGACGTGCCTGTGAAGGTGGTGGGTGTGAGAGTAGGGCCTCTCCAGATGATCGGAGAGATCGCCTAGGATCGTAGACAGAAGTCACTTAGATAGGTGGATCCCAAACCATTCAGGGCTTTGTAGGTAAGAAACTGCACCTTGAATTGGAACCGGATGATGAAATTTCTAGTGTTTCTAAAAGTGACAGTAAAATAACATGCTTCTAGGGCAGACCTGGGCAATTGCCGGCCCTCCAGGGGTTTTAGACTTCAACTCCCAGAAATCCTAGCCAGTTTATCAGCTTTTAGGATTTCTGGGATTTGAAGTCCAAAACACCTGGAGGGCCAGCAATTGCCCAGGTCTGTTCTAGGGTATTAAATGTGAAATTAGGTCTAAGAAATAGTATTAGTATCACATCCGCCATACAGATATTCAAATGGAGTCCCTATACAGAAATGATTTACACTATATGCTTCAGCCAGGAAAGTATTGCTACCTAGTAGTACACTGCTTGTAAATATCTTGCTCGAAAGTCATTTTTCTCTTTTTGTTCAAAATGTAAACTAATTTTAAACAGCTGCGGAATTCTTAACTTGCACACAATTCTCAACAGAATACTCTTTTGTCTTTGCATCATACTTGTCATCAGAGAAATTTCAGAGCAATCACTATGATGGAGGAAATTATGGCCATTGTCAATAGCAAGCATTTTTAGCTGCTTAATTTAGAAAAAAAATCCTATTATATGCCAGCCATCTGACAAATATATAGATTTTGAGTGAATAAAATATAATACACAATATCATCTGGTCCACACATTACTCTATTAGTCTGAACACCATTACTATACATTATTCATCAATCAGAAGTAAAGTGAAAATTGGAATAATGTTATATGGCTGTTCTCCATTTTGTTCCCTTTTTGTTACATACTAACAGACAGAAGTTGGAAGGATAAAGCATAAACTATATGGCAAAAGCAAAAATGTTCTCTTATCTATTTATGTCTACTACAGTGAGGAATTAGCATGTTGATTAACTCATTATTAATTTACTATTTTTCCTCATGATTTCACCTTACTTTTAGATTCTCCAGTTAATGCTGAAATTTTAAAATATGATTTAGTGAATTAGCTCATTATAATTCATTAGGGTGGGTGCCTCTCTCTCCCCGCCACATTCAGTAAAACAGGAATGCCTCAGGAGAAGAAATATGTCGCATTGTTCAGGCAGACTTTTTCAAGAAGATAATGGCGAAGATTTTACTAGCAACCCAAACGTTTGCTAGTACAACTGAGATACTGTTCCATTATTGGGGCAAAGGCCACTAGGGGTACTAGTGAGCGAAGGATAGTTTATTGGGGGGGGGGTGGAAGAGGAAAGCAATTTCCCCTGATTTTTGCTGGTTATTCCCCCCTCCCCACTTTCCATATCATAAACAAAGGTTGTTTCCACGACAGGGACATGGGATGTGTGTGGGGGGATAGGAAAATGGAGGGAATGGTTTTCCTTCTTCAACCCACCCCACCCCCATAAAATGGACTATCCTTGTCTCTCTACCACCCCTAATGGCCTCTGCCCAAATAATAAAGCAAAATCAAAACCAAATTATGGGGTTGCAAAATGATGCAAAAAAAGGTATCATCAGAAAATCATAGAATAGAGTTGGGGAAAAAACCCTGTGGGCCATCTAGTCCAACCCCCCACCACACAGGAAAAGCACAATCAAAGTACCTCTGACAGATGGCCACCCAGCCTCTGTTTAAAATCCTCTAAGGAAGGAGCTTCCACCACACTCTGAGGCAGAAAGTTATACTGCTGTACAGTTCTCACAGTCAGGAAGTTCTTCCTAATGTTCAGGTGGAATCTCCTTTCCTGTAATTTGAACACATTGCTCCGAGTCCTAGTTTCCAGAGCAGCAGAAAACAAGCCTGTTCCTTCTTCCTTATGACAGCCTTCCACATATTTATACATGGCTATCATGTTTCCTCTCAACCTTCTCTTCTGTTGGCTAAACAGATCCATGAAGCGTTGGGAAAATTCTGGTCTATTTCATTGGTCACTGCACAAAGAATACATGCATTTCATGTTTTTGTAAGTGTAAACATTTTACACACAGTTGTACACTCTGGGATGGTGTGTGACTATTTTTCCATGCCTTGAATGTAGAAATTGAGTTTTTGTAAGTGTAAACATTTTACACACCGTTGTACACTCTGGGATGGTGTGTGACTATTTTTCCATGCCTTGAATGTAGAAATTGAGTTAGTGGTATTGTTGAAACAGCCCCCTGCATTCCCTAGTAAACAACAGAACAATAAGTAAGCACACTGTCAGATACACAATCAGTTGTACAAAACTGTTACCCAGCAGAAGTAATATATCTCTTCCCCTCATAATTAGCTGAATGTAGATTTACAATACGTAGTTTAAGATGTCAAAAAGATATTTCAGCCTGTTTATTTTTAGTGGCTAAAATAGAAATGCCAAATTTATTGAACTCCCATGTTTCTGTGAGTTAATTAATATACAAACAAAACATTCACTGGTTAATAGTTCTATCTAAATCTGAAAACTAAAATGCCTGTAATATTCTATTAGAAGTGGAACAAGTACAGTATTGCTTATCTATGTAATATGGATGATGAATGAGGTGTGGCAGTCACTTCTACACATCCATGTGGCAGTGACCCATAAGAAAGAAAAGGCACTGTTTTCATTTGAAACAAGCGCAAGCAGAAATGACAACTTAAACATAGCCAATAAACAATCAACTAACCCAAAGAGTGAATAATATAGGCAGTCATGCTTACACAAAAGTACAATATTTTCAGAAAATACCATGAAAACAAGAGAATGTTAGGATCCTCACCAATCCTTGCTTATTACCATTCTTGTTTAAAAAGATCAACTAAGGCAAAATAAAATATGCAAAAATCACCTTAATAGGGTTAAGTATCTGTACTGGACTGTAGAACTGGTTATAATCTAAAATCCTATTTCTGTTGCATTGTGATTACTGATTATTTTCCATTACAAGAAAAAGTCAACAAGGGAGCCGAGCCACAAGACAAAGGTTCAAATTTGAGAAAATATAATTATCTGTACATTTCATTCCCTATACTGCAAATATTTATTTATCAGGTTGTAAAATGTTATTTTCCACATATAAATTGACTTTAGTTTTTCTCAGCTGTTTTGTATGGGTTGTTAACCCATATGATATATCTGGAAGACATCAGTAGATGAGGGGAGAGGATATCACCCTTTTGCTCTCTTCTCTTTGCATAATTGAAAAACCTCCTCCAAAGGATTGGAAGATTGTAGGAGAGAATGAAAGGTGGTAGATAAGGAACTACAGCAAGGGGATTGAGGGTCAAACATCTTCTCTAAGGTCTTCTTTAGATCAAAAACTACTCTGCACCTAGAAGGACTCCTTTCAAAGCAAGCACTGGGTACAAACCTATTTTAAAATAAATATTTTAAAACTATCAAGCAAAAACAACATCAGCTCATTGAACTCTTCTCAGGAAATTAATTCCCTCGTTAGGATGAATTCACTTGTGAATAATTTTATTACCTTGTAAATCAGGATGGTACTTTTGTGGTTCCTTAACTGAAACGTACAGCACGAACCCACCAAAATATGAAACACATTATGCGCCTATGTACTACATATAATTACTTCTAAAAGTTATTTGGAACAAAGCCATAAAGGAAATAACATTGTTATTGATTTAAGTGTTTGCAAACAAATTGGAACAAAGTCGTGAAGGTCTTGTTTGTATAATCATCCAATTCAATTAGTAAGCTTTTGCTGCGATTCTCCTAGGCAGTCCCACTTCTGGATGAGCTTGGGCTCGAAAATCCTTTATCCCATCCCTTCCCAATAAAGATGGTCTCAAAATAATTTCAATTACATAGACAAATAGTGACAAGTGGATTGTTGTTTTTATGTGCTGTTTTATATTGTTTATTATTAAATTGAAATGTTGCTGTTTTTAGTAATTGATTTTATGTAAACCACCCCGAACAATAAATAAATAAATAAAGTAAGGCCAAACAGGGTACAGGGTTACAGCCTGTGTTGGATGGGATTACACTCCCCCTGAAGACACAGATTCGCAGCTTGGGCGTGAGCCTGAGCCTGGCGAGGGGAATATTCACACAATTAAAACTTGTGCACCAGTTGCACCCATACCTTGGGAAGTCAAACTTGGCCACAGTGGTCTATGTTCTTGTTACATCCTAAATAGACTACTGCGATGTGCTCTACGTGGGGTTGCCTTTGAAGACTGCTTGGAAGCTTCAAGTGGCAGCCAGATTGCTCACCGGAGCGGCATACAGGGAGTACACAACCCACCCCCCCACCCCGTTGCGTCAGCTCCACTGGCTGCCAGCCTGCTACCAAGCACTATCCAAAGTGCTGACTTGAGCCTATAAATCCCTAAATAGTTCCAGTCCAACTTACCTATCCAAACGCATCTCCCTTTATTTATTTATTTATTTATTTATTCGGTCTTGTATACCACTCCTTCCGGCAGGCTCGGGGCGGTTCACATACAGTGAAAGCAAACACACAGTGTACAGCAATAACAATAAAACAAAGAGCAGTGGATAAAATTACATAAAATGCCATAAGCAATAAACAATGGACAGGTTACAATATCCGGAAATTCAGTTGAAGGCAAGCCTAAATAAGGTGGTTTTGCATGCCCTCCGGAATGGAATGAGCTCAGCGATGGTGCGGACATCATCCGACAATGTATTCCATAATGTCGGGGCAGCAACTGAAAAGGCTCGTTGCCTGGTGGTAGACAGATGGCAGGAGCGGATTGATGGTACAGTTAATAAATTTCGCTCTTCCGAGTGCAGTGATCTTGGGGGAATGTACGGAGTAAGGCGGTCCTTCAGGTACACTGGCCCTAGACCATGCAAGGCCAGTTAGAGCATTAAGATCAGTTGGGCAGACCCTGCTCTCAGTCCCACCGCTGCTGCAGATGTGATTGGTGTGGACGAGAGATAGGGCCTTCTCTGTGGTGGCCTCTCAGCTGTGGAACTCCCTCCTCAGCAAGATTAGATCAGCCCCCTCCCTCCTGGTGTTTAGAAAATAGCTAGAAACTTGGTTATGGAAACAAGCATTCAGCGAGTGACAACAATAATGTAGCAGATGGATGACAACCTCAGGATCAGTGCAATGTTAAAATGTTTTATGTTTATGTTTGATAGTTTATAGTTTTTAATGGTTTAATTTATAATTATATGTTATCGTTTTAGATGTGTGATATTTTATTTTTATTGTATGTGAGGCATTGAATTTCTGCCATTTCTTTGATGTGAACTGCTTTGAGACAGCGCCCCCCCCCTCCGAGTGAGAAAAGCAGTATAAATTCAATTCAATAAGTAATAAATAATAAATAAAGTATGTGATCTTTGATCTGATTCATTCTATGCTGTAGAATGAATCCACTTTAACTACCCTGGCTCAATGCTCTCTGGAGTCAGGGAGGTGTAGTTCTACAAGGTCTTGAGCCATCTCTAACAAGGACTGATGATGCCTCACCAAACAACAAATCTCAGGAGCACACAGCATTGAACCATGGACATTAAATTAGAGATGACATACCTCAAATAGGAACTCTGGTTGCTCCTGAAATAGCTTCCCTTTTGCTTTGGCTCAGCATTAAGATTCCCATATTACGTATAACCTAATGCTCACACTAATTTTGGTGAGGTCATTTCGCCCAAAAAGATGAGCATTAGATTTGAGCAAATATGGTATTTCAAAGAACATTTCGCTCTAAGAGAAGCTGCACTAGCTATTGAATGGAACTGACCACTCTATAATGAACAATCTTGTGCCTGGATTTGAACTTTCTATCTTTTCTACAATTTTTGGATGGTGTGATTTTAGTATTGAATGCAATGTTTTTAAATGCTTACTATGTATACATTTAAATTTAATTTATTTTAAATATAATGTTTTGTATGTGTTTTAAGGCATTGAATAATTGCCATATTTAAGCCTTGAGCCTCCTCCGGGGTATAAATAGGTTAAATAAATAAATAAATAAATAAATAATTTTGTGGCATGCCTCTTAGGCTTTCTGGCCTCAGTTATCCCAATTCTGCTCTTGTTAGCCATCCTGGAACTTTTTTTAAATGAAGAGTGCGGGAAATGGTATTCAATAAAAAAATAGCAATCAAGTGGGCTGCATTTGCATATCCACATTTCAACTCTGGATTGTATCCAGTATTTCAAACTGTACAATATCAAAGTCAAGTGTACTTATGTAGCAGTTACATCCTTATTTGGATAAATAATACTTATCTCACTGACAGATAAAACTGAATGGGACTCACTTCTACTTTTGAATGCAAATTATTCATTCACCTTGATGGAAGGAAATTTTCACCAATGTTTTTTATTGTAATTGAAAAAATGCCTTACTGATACATAATCCTTTTTAGTTTATACAGAAATGAGCAAAGCTCCCAAAATTTATCTGTGTATTTACTTACTGAACCTTGTTTTAATTTACAGTAAAACACTTATCCTATCATAGTTCATCCAAAATTGGCTATGCAGAAAAAAAAGTGATGGTGAGAGAATTAAGGTCAAGAACAGTGCAGATTAATTTCAAATAGTGTAATAGGCTATTTTAATATTTATTGTGTTGATTTATAGTAGATTAAATCGTGGCAGGGGGTTGGACTGGATGGCCCATGAGGTCTCTTCCAACTCTATGATTCTATGATTCAAAATTATTTTGCAATAATATGCTGTAAAGGGAAATTTATAAGCACAGTTATATAAAAATAAGTACAGTGTGCGAATACATTATTTGAAATACTTGGGAACAGAAGTGTTTTGGATTCAGAATTTATTTGGATTTTGGAATATTGGCATACATATAACCCCAGTCAAAGCACAAACTTCATTTATGTTTCATGTATACTGTATGCACATAGCCTGAAGATAATTTCATATAAAGTTTTAAATAATGTAGTACAAGAAGCAAAGTTTATGTACAATGAACCATCAGAAAGAAAAGAGGTCATTATCTCAGGCATCCATGTGGACTAATTCCAGGTAAGGGATGTTCAATCCATATTTGTCAAAATAGCATTAAAAAAGTAACAACCTTTTTAAAAAAACCTGGGAGTCCTCAGACATCTAATTAGCCATTAATTAATGTGAATGAAAACTAAAAAAAATACCTCTGGATGACTACAATGGATACCATGGACAAGACGGAGCGTTTAGATGCATGCAACCAAAGCAATCTACTACATTATCCAGCTGCAGAACCATCACCTGTATCAGTCTCATCTCTCTACATCTAGAACAAAAGACAGACTTTGCTCTAATTCCCAAACTATTTTGCCCACATGAGGAGATGACTTGTTTGAACATTATCTCATTTCTTCCATTTCCTGAGTTGACAAACTGTGACCTTGCAGAACCTGGCTGCTTGCTCATGCAAGCAATTGAACTCTGCATTATCTAAACCAATTCAGTCAAAGGACAACCAAAACTAAGATCTGTCTACCCAGTTCGGTTTCCGCAACAACTGTACAATACCACTCTGTTGAAAGTTGCAGCACTGCTTTAAAAATACATTCCCTCTTGAATTCTCCAGTGTCATTTGTGCTATGAGAAATAGGGGGACAATTTTGGAGGGCTTTTTGACCAACAGAATCAGGTAACTATACTATTAAATTAGACATAACATAAAATATACTATATATTATCATAATAAAAATGAGATGTTTCATCCTCCCTTAATGGGAAAGTGATCCAATGCTGTAGTCACAGAAGCCTGGTACCATATTCATTTTCCACAGAATGAGCAATGTGATAGCATTATCTCTTCCACACCAACAACATATACCAACTATGGATTTCCTTGTTTTTCCCATTAAGTCTAAGGGTGACTTGAAAGCATATATGGTACCATGCATTGCATACACCTGATGAAGCATTCCACCCCACCCCCTTGAATTTCAACATCTGTGCCCAGCCACACACGTTACAGAATTTTTAGCTTCAATATGTCCATATGACTTCATGAACATTGCATTTGAGCACTATGAGGTTATTTAAGACAGAATTATTAAATTCCAAATTTTCAATAAGGAGTGGGCAAAGTGCAACCCACAGACTAAATGTGGCCTCCTAGAGCCACTTTTGCAGTCTTCCGGTTCCTCTAGGGTTCTTTAAAAATGTAGACTTCAAAATGCCTTCAATTAGACATAGAAAGCATTTTTATCACCACTACTACCCCTTCACCCCTTGGCAATTTAAGCACAGAAGAAGCTCTCTCTCTCTCTCTCTCTCTCTCTCTCTCAAAAAAAGTCATTTTCATCTGTTTGCATGATTTTCGTCTTGGCAATTGAATGTTTTGCCTGATATTTTTGGAAACTGCCCTGAGTTCCTTTGGGGAGATAGGGAGGTACACAAATAAAGTTTAAAAAATATTATTATTATTATGTGACTTCATAGTGTGACAGCTAGACAACACATGCCATGAAAGTGCACCGCAATGCACTTTAAGCCCTTTTAATCAAAAGAAGTAAAGTCAGGGAATATTCTAAAATAGAGCCCACAATGTGCTTCAGCACATTCTAGTATAAACCATAAAAGTGACTCCGCAGAATGTGGACTCCACATGCATTTAAATGGACATCTGAAACGCTATGCTGGAATACATGTGGAACTCATGGAATTAATGTGGAACTCTGTTGTAACACATGAACATCCCAAAATACCACAAATTCTTTGTTTTCTGCAGCTGACATCAACAGTGCCAACTTGAGTTTCATTCTGTCGTTTCTTGCCAGGATCTGTATGAATCATACTGGGATCTTTCCACTCTCTGTCTCATTATTCTGAGAAAATGGAGAGAATCTCCATGTAAACAAGCGATAACCTGTAGCTTCTGAAACTTAATATGTTCCATTATAGTGATGTGAGCCTGAACCCATGAATTCCTGGGGGGATCTTGCTAGGAAAAAAAGTGTATGTTTACAATTCCATGTTCGCAGCAGAATTGTTACATCTCGCAAACATAAAACACACATGGAAACATAAACACACATATTTCATTTTGACATATGATTGTTCTATCAACTTAAGTTTCAGAATGTACGACTGAGACAGAAACAAAATTGTTAGAAAGATAATGACAGATCTTATAGAAGCATTGATAGTAAAACTTTTTCCTGGGTATGGATTAAGCACAATGTTCTCTTTAAATTAGATCTCAATTTCCTGTGTACTCAATGAATATCCTTTTATTGCACATTTCTTTAGAATTATCTTTCACATGAAATCTCTTTTGTGGGATAATTTTATCCTGATCTTGAAAATGCAATATTTGAAGTTAACTGTGGCAAAATGTGTGCTTTATTGCATTCAGAGGCTTCTATTTTCCAAGTAACAATGGCATAAGGGAAAACCGAATTCTGCACTAGTAGAAAAATTATCTAGTTTTACCAGATGTCATATCAGTGGCTATTTCTTTTCGGATTTTTTAAAAAATATAATGGTTTCTAGATATTCTCCAAGCAAAGATTACTATGAATAGAGAAGTCCTTAAACCAATAGTTGTGACAATGAGATTTCTTTAAAGGTTACAATAATCAGTTATTTAGCAGAACCATTGCTGAGAATGCATGGTCATTTGCTGAATAATGTATATTTGATCTGTAACAATACCAATATTTCTAAAATAATGGTTAAAACTATCTCTTGCTTTGCATTTGTTTAACATATCATTTCCATGAAGTAATTGACTTGGGAAATATTATACAGTGTCACCTGAATGTTCTTTCTGCAAGCTCAACTTAGAATAATCCATACAAAACATGCATAACAAAACAAATTCATCAGCCTTTATAGACTGGACAGAGTAAAGGACCTTTTTGAAGCTCTAAATTAAAATGATTAAACTGTCATATGGTAGCCCAGGACAAATGTAAAACTAAGCTTCGATATAAAATTATTAACGTGAACAGGTCATCTCATTTTTACAAATAGCCATAGCTTATGCAGGGGAAGAATTTTTCATGCATTTACCAAATGCCTTCAGGAGACTGATTGGTGAGGCACAATTTACAGTATCTAGTGCTTTTATTGCTGGATTAAATGCCATGTTTATTATACTGCTGACAGCTATTTACCTGAGATTAGTTATCCATACAAAGTACAAAAAATCCATACTAAATTAGAATGAATGGCTTTAAATGTGATTTTAACAATATTTGACAACATAAATATATGTCAGTTTTATACACAAAGGAAACTGTTAATTGAGCGAAAGATGAGTTAATCCCATATGTAACACATTCATACATTCAATGAAACATCATTTCACAGGATTATGTAGTGAGGTGGGTTTATATTTGTTCAAGTAACTTTTTATAAACTGACTTGATAACTCTTTTCACTACAAAAATTTGACTAGAGAATCAGTAAAAAGAAGAGGTCTCCTCTGCTCAAGCTCTGGGTTCTCAGTGGTTTTAAAGTTAACAGAATTATATCATCGGACAGATAATCATACACTAAAGTAATTTTTAAGAGGAAAGAAACACAAGATGGAACACATCCAGTCTTCTGTAGTATTATGAAAGAAGGACTTAACTTTTCTGGCAAAATGTCTAATTTTTGTATCCCTTTTGTATCCATTCCTCACTTGCCTTCTAACTAAATAGTCCCAAATGCTTTAACCTTTCCATGAAAAGTGATGTTCATTTTGCTCATTTGATGTCATTTGGAAACTTGTCCACCTCACTGTTCAGACTCCACAATCTTTTAAAATAAGTTACAAATATGGGTAACAATACACCACTGTGAGAACCATTTACTTATTCCTACTCTCTTTCCTATTATTTAACAAGTTACCAGATACTATTTTACCCTGTTCCAATATCACCTGGAGCATTTTAGTTAAAGATAGAATATACTTCCTTATTACTAAATTGGTCTGGGGCTAGTATTACCAGGAAATTCCGTTATGTGAATTTCTAGACTGCTTAACATAATGAACAATATTAACTACAATACACATTTTTCTGCCCTTCCTATAGGGCTTGTGTCTGCAAATAACTATTTTCTACTAGTTTTGTGTTATGTTGATTCACTCTATTTATTAATGTTAAATGTCATCAACTCTTCAAGTCAATAAAATGACCCTATCTATCAACAGTATGGCTCAGAACTCATAGTTATAGTTTCCTGGACTGAATTAATTCAACTGAAATATGGCCTTCTTCTTTCTCTATGGCCTTCTACCTCGCCAAGTATTGTCTTTTGTAGTACGTCATGTCTTCTCATGATATGGCCAAAGGACAACAGTTTAAGTTTAGTTATCTTGGCTTCTAGGGAGAGTTCAAGTTAATTTGTCCACAGTATCAACAAAACCTTTTACCAGCACATTTCAAATGACTTTATTTTCTTTCTATCAGCTTACTCCACTGTCCAGCTTTCACAAACATACATAGAAATGGGAAATATGATAGAATGGACAATCCTACCTCTAATATTCATTGTATATACTGAAACATCTGAGTCTTGTCTAGTTCCTTCATAACTGTTCTCCCAAGTCCTAGTCTTCTTCTGATTTCTTGACTACAGCCTCCATTCTGATTAATGGATGAATCAGAGTATGTGAAATTTTGAACTATTTCAATGTCTTCATCGTCTACTTTTAAAGTTACATTAATAATTTGTGGCAGTTATTTTTGTTTTCTTAATATTCAACTGTAAATCTGCAATTGCCTTTTTTCCTTGACTTTCTCCAGTAATCATCACAAGTCTTTGCTATTTTCTGCTTGTAGTATGGTGTCATCTACATATCTTAAATGCATGTCTATGTAAAGTGCTTTCTTATTACCTAGAACATTTCTTCAGCATAAAATCAAAGCATTTTTGTTTCATTGAAATTTAATTGAATATTAAAGTATGGGTCATGATTGAGTGTTCCTTCCCTGGAGCTGCAAGACTATATTCATTTACTTTTCAATTAGCCATTGTTCATTCTTTTCTTATAACCAGAACAAGCTGATTAATATTAACTATGATTTTTCTGAAAACACAGATTTCAAAACATGGTTTACAAGAATGGTTTGTTATTCAATAATGGTTAAAACTGATTACAGTACTGTTTTTCATCCAGACATCATAATAAACTATGGCTAATTCTATAAGTGACACAAATGTTTCCAATCTCCTTAGGTGTGCCCCTGTGTGTGCTTTTTTAAGGAGAGGGAAAAAATTGGTTCATTTTGTATACTCAAACTTCTGTAAATATAAATTTATTTACATTTACAGTATTTCTACCCCACACCTTCTTACCCCCGAGAATGAGAATAAACAGTATTTTATGTGAAAAAACACTTATAAGGGGTGAAATTGTTCACTAATTTCATTATCAAAGGAAAAATTGAGCAATTTTAGCATTTTTACTTTGCAAGAAAGACTTCAAAATGTGCAATTTACTTTTAGAGTATTTACACTTCGCACAAAATTTGCAGTTCTTCACAGGAAACCACATTTTCTATACAGAAAATAACTGTATGTGCAGAAAACATATCCACATTTTAAAGCACTTGTTTGTTGCACAGAAAATGATGTTAATTAGGTTTTGTTCTGTTTATGCAGAGTTTTTGCACAAAAGGCAGTATTATCTACACAACAAAATACTTCTTCCTAAGCATAAAATGCTATGTTTTCCACAAAAAAGTCCAGATTATTTTCAGGATTTCATTTTGCATCAACATTTCTTAAGATCACAGAAATACAATTTTAACTTCTGTTTCAATAATTAAGAAAATTACACATTCATCAGTTGTGTAAATATATTCACATTTCTATCATTTATTAAAGTAAGAAAAATGGTGCCTGGAAAAATATGCCATAGGAACTTTCAATAGAGATTAATAGAGTTTTTAAAGGTAAGGTCATGCTTTTTCAACAAATCTAATGTAGTTTTTCAATTGATGAAGAGTTTCTAACAGTAGAGTGGCAATTCTGTCTGAACATTGCTGCCCATTCTGTATCCTGAAAATATGCTTATGAGGAACATAGCAGAACGACTGTGTGCAGTGGGAAGCAGAGAATGAGAAAGTTATGCTGCGCAAGTGGACTTCAGATGTTGTAAAATTAGTTTCTGTCATTTTCTTTTTATAAGTCATCACAGTCCCAAGATTTAACATCTATTTTCACTTCCCTCCCATACTATAAGAAACTAGTTAACTTTCCTGAGTTTAAAATGGCAGTTGACATGGGGCTGCAAGTCAGAAAGGCACTATAAGTACAAAAGGAAGCTGAGTTGGAATCAATGTGTTAAAGTAATAATAGAAAGTGTATGTGTGGCCTACATTGTTTGAGAATGTGAGTCTATAACACTTTGTAATGTAAGTTCCTTCAAGAATAATTCAAACGTGAACTTTTTAACCAGTGTTAAGGAGTTTAAAAGTACAATTACATGTGTAGATGCCGTTACAGTAGAATGAAAACTCAGAACTGTGACATTTCATTTCCAGCATCTAAACTTTAATGACATAATGTAAAAGCAGATGTGCTTCTGCTTTTTTTTCAATCCTTTGCAATATTTGGTTTGAATGAAATAAAATGTATGTCCAATTAAATTATCTACTTCAATTTTAAGCCAGCTGATTAAAAATAATTTTAGGTGAACTGCACATAAAAGGCCACAAAATGATAAAAATTGAGAGCAAATAGAAAAATTCTGATGTGATAGTCCTATGCATTCTTTTAAAATATTTAATCCAGTGGGGCTTACTTTTAAATAGTCGTGCATACAAAATGCATTCGATAGTTACAACCCAATGAAGACCTAAGCATACTTTAAAAAATCAGTACATTTAAAGACACAATTTTGTGCTGAATGGTGGTCCACAAGTCATGTAAATATGCATACTCAATCTCATTTGTTCAGCACAATAGTTGTGCAGATAAGCTTGTTTTAAAATATAAATATAAATATAATAAGAGGTTTGTTTCACCTTCACATGGTGTCTTTCTCATGCAGACCTCAGATTTCCACATTTGTATCCCTTTAAAGGATTTGATATGCAGGGAGAAAAGAAAGGACGGTAAACATTTCAATTTAGAGATCAGTATTGGATGCCACATTCCACACGCAATGACCATCCAACCCCATACCTTTTACTGACGTATTGGGTGGTGGTCCTTCCATTCGCAAGTTCCATGGAGGATCTCCCTGATTAGCAAAGTCCCTCATCTTCAAATAGCTAATTGTCAATCGGATGATGGATGCCTTGTCCAATTGGCTTGTAATAGCTGCAGGGAGTGGCAACAATTTGGCCAACTCATAGAATTCAAAGTTTTCCTTCCCTCGGCGAGAACGAGCAGCATCTCGGGATTTTTCCTTTCTCAAGGCTTGTAAACTGAAACAAGAACAGAGTGGAATGTTGATCAATATTAGATTCTGTCTGACTTATCCAGTTCTCTTTCTTATTCCTGGTTAATCAGCAGTCTGCAAATATTTTCCAAATGTAAACATGCAATTCATGGACATACATGCTTGATGGCAAAGGTGAATGGTATTTTATTTTTCAAATCCAACTGATAATGTATTAATTCCAAATACAATTAGGAAGTACAATAATAATAAGGTCTGAGATAATCCCACTGACATTCTTTTGCCCATATATGGATAATTAAAAGGAGAATACAGTACAATGTATTCTAGTGATCTTTTTGTTTGGAATGGAGTACAACATTATCTATCACTTATTAATTATTAGGGCTGTGTGATCAATGAAAATTATGTTTCAATACTCATTATAAAATAGGGGAGAGGTGAATAATTTTAAGGGTGTTTCAGAATTATGAACCTACATTTTTATTGTAATTTTTTGTTACTTTTTTGTTAAGTAACTGAGGAAACTTCAGAAGATCATTTCTCCAACATATTTAGAGCTAACATGATGAAACTTGCTATTGTGTGTACTACACAATTTCCACTGTTAGCCCACCAAATTTATGAATGTTACACTCATCCACTAAGTTTTGGGAAATTTCTAAATTACTTACAAACAATATATTTTTTAAAAAATTATAAGAGCTATCCACTTGAATTTTATATACAATACATAAGATAACCAGGGCATCAATCCCCAGAAGTTTCAGAAAAATTCACTCATCTACTGACTTTTGGCAACATTTAAAAGTTTAGACAAAAAGCCACAACAGCACCCCTTTTGAATGTCTTCCTAACAGTGTGTCCACATGACACACAATTAACCATAGAACTTCAACTTAGCACAGATTTATACTTTTACTTACTTTAGTCCTCTTTGATGATTAAATAATTTGATTCATAATTATCGGACTGACTGTAAACGGCTGGCTGCTGCAGCCCTCATTGGGCTTTCTGTTGCTGGGCACTGCGTTCTGGGAAATGTAGTTTAGCGAATTCTCTACCACAGGGGACTTTGCCTTCCCAAACTACATTTCCCAGAATGCTATGTTTTCAGTCTTCCATGCAGCCCAGCCAGCTGCCCTTCCTTATGGCGACAGCTAGCAATGGCCTATTTGGCTTTACTAAAGTTGCTTAATGCTTATACTGAAAATTAAACTGACTTTGGGAGGCTTCCAAATGTTATAGAATCTTAATGAAAATGGTGTTTCGATTCTTCATTTCTTTCTCTCTCCTTTTGTTGCATGTTTCTTAATAGTGATTTGTTTGCATGAATCTAATGAATTACTAACGATTTATGAGGCAATAATTGTTCACTATCCTTTGTTCTATAATTCTTGTAGCAAATGTGTAGTGTGAGTTGTCATGCACGGATTTATATTGTATATCAGGCTCTACTAGATGGTGAATTACTATTCTGAATGAGCTGATTGTCATCAGATTGCTCTACCCATCTACATAATATTCATAAAATATCCCTGTGAGTGAAGGAGGAAGAATAAACCAACAAGGCAAATGGCAACAATCACCTTTCCTTTCTGCTACTACTTCACAATCTGAGCTTGGTTCCTTTTCTTTGTACATCAGAAATAAATAAGAATTACTCTATGGTGTAAGAAGTTGCTCTGAATTTTAATAATTACAGTATCAAGCTACACAGCTCAGTGATAGAAAATGTCTATAGCACTGAAAAGGTGCCCACCTCAATCTAAACCTAGTCTAATCAGATATGTTCTGCACAGAATATGTATCCTGGACAGAAAATGCTATAGTTTGTGACTTATCCTGCACAAGATTACCATGTTTGGATTGTGTGAGGAAACCATGCTTTCCTGTAGAAAAGAAATTTACAAAAAAGTTTTAAAGAAACTTTTCAATGGGAAGAAATGTCACAAATGATTTGTGTCCTTTGAGAACAAAATCAGCAAATAATTAAACCCCTACTCCCAGACCTCTATAATCTTTAGAGATTGCCCTCTATCTGTACTGCTGACGAGAAATGTCTCTTTGGTAATGACAGAGAGACTGTGACACCCAACATGCAGTATATCAGGTCTCACACATTGATTCACTTTGTCCATTTTTATTGTATTGTTTTATCTTGCTTCCCCTTTATATGATATGTTTTCAATTCATAGGCTATATTGCTTATTTCTAATGAATTGAATTTATGAATAAATAAATACCATCAAAAGAAAGATCACAGCTCATTGTTACAGGATATACTCTACATACAAAACTTCTCGGATTGATTGCCAGATATGTCCAGGTTTAAATGAGAATGACTATAGTAAGATTATGTGCATAATCCTAATTAGAGCCACAAGTCAATCTTAGATTTGTGAACTGCTAAGTCAACAAACATACCATTGGATCAACTGGGACTATTTGGGACTAACAACAGAACTGATGACCTCTGTAGTGCCTGTGTTATGTTGCCATATACTATGTAGGAATGTATAGTATTCTATACATGTTTACTTAAGAGACTCACTGAATTCAATATGTGCAGGTAAATGTGTATAATATTGCAACTTTAATTTTTGTATTAAGTCTGACTTGAAACACACACACACACTGCAGACAGACCATGATAAACATTGTTTTTATTCCTATGTTACACAATAATTGTGTGAACTTTATGTGTTAAATAATCTATTTCACGTTTTTATTTGGTACTACTACTCCCATTTTAAGAAAATTCAACATTCCTTTAGTTATTTTTGAAATGTAAAGTGTGACCCTGCCATATTACACACATCTTACCCAAAGTCTTTTGAAGTGACAGCACTGTACTCGTAATAAATAGTGATTGGTTTGGAGGGCTATAACCATAAAATAAGGCCCTCGGGGCTGAAAGGTTGTTGAGACTATGATATAATGGCATAAGCCAGTGGGAATGACACAGCTTGTACATTAATCTAGTGCCCATTTGCATTAGCTAGCATTAAAGAGCAGAAAAGGCTACATGCAGTCTGACACCATGGCGGCCCCTTGTTTTCTAACTCTAAGGCAAGAGAACCAGAGAAGCAGTTACTATATTGAGGTGTTTTCATTTGAAGCAATAGTGGTGCCTTTCTGTCACAGTTTCTTCCCAATCTCTAGCTTTTGTAAGAAAAGATACACAGATGTAGATGAAAGCAAAGGGAAATGTAGGTGATGGCAGAGATCAGGAAGTAGTTAATAGTTGATGAATGATCCAACTGTTTGTTCTATTTCTATAATATCTGATTATTAACACTAACATATAGAGCGTCCCAAAAATCTATACCCTCTTAATAGGATCACAAAATTACAAGAGGACCTTTAAATGAAGTTTTGCAACAATATACATTTGGAGAGTATCAAATGTGACAAAAACATGAAAATGTTCATAATGAGTGAATGACAACTTGTGCAACTATTTCTTCATTAGCTACAAAAAGCAGTTTAAATATCAGTTAAATTCCTGCTCCCACTGTTGTTTTTTGCTATTGGTTCTTTTATGTTATTTTAAAGGTGACTTTGGCTTACAGTGACACTATGAACAAGAGGGCTGTAAAAGGTTTAATCCCCATGTGCTCTGCAGTGGAACTTGGGGACAAATATACCTCCCACCACTATGTCCGCATTTCCCAAGTTGCAATACATGACCCAAAGAAGGATAGGCATTTTGATGAGAACGAGAAACGGATTAAAAACACATCACTGGCTAGTGGACTCCATTAGCAAGCTTGTGCCAACTCCATGAATCTGTTTTCATTTTGGAATAGAAAAATACTTTGCAGAAAGTCAACTAAAGGTACTTGACAAAGGTCAATATTATAACAGCAAATAAAGAACAACACTCAAACACAGGGGAACTCCAGACAAGAAACAATCAGGAACAACTAATCACCTCTCAACAGAGAATTCCCCCAGGCACTAACAAGCCACCCCTAAAAACTGTCAGGCCATCAAATGCTTATCAAAGGTGGCCAATTGAAACATTCCCATCTAGCTCCAACAGACAAAAGTTCTTTCTCCCACCCTGGACCTTCCACAGATATATAAACCCAATATTCCTAGTTTCCAACAGACCCCACAACCTCTTGCCATAGATGCAGGCAAAATGTCAGGAGAGAATGCTTCTAGAACATAACCATGCTACCTGAAAAATCTACAACAACCCAAAGGACAATACCTGGCAGTTTCGAAGGCAATATTTAGTGGCTGTATGAAGATCAAACATTAGTATTCTATATTGTATTCAAAAAATTAGAAGCTGTTCCACCAGGTTGTGGTATCTTCAAACGTCAGAGACTTGATGGTAATATATCAGCTCCAAATTAGAAAGCACTTGTCATTTTTGTGACAACATATGAAGGGTGTTACTTTTTTAGATTTCCTTCAAAGAAAGAAAATTCACTATTCCCGTGAGGCCTTTTGTACAGGTGGTTTCTGAACTCTAGAGTTCAACAACTGTTAAAATAACATTTCTGTTTAATAAAAAAGTTTTTATAAAAAACACGAGATAAAGAACCTCTCCACTGAAAGGGAATAAAGTTAAAAGCCTTTCATAATTCTCCTTTAAAGAAGTTACAACTAAGATCTGAAGAGAAGCCAACCAGGCAGATTTTTTATAGATTTTCCGTACTTGTTTGCTTAGGAGAATCTAGCACTGCACAGTTCTACTATTTATCAATTAATCTGGAATGCAGACTCAAAGAAAGAAGGCTGACCTGTATTAAAAATTCAGCTATTAAAAAATCATCAAAGACTTCATCATTTTAACTCACAAACCTTTGAACACCTGCATACTTGTCAGATCTCTGGTCATAGTTAACAGTGGAATCTATAGTTGTTACAGAATCTACACCACTTCTGACATGAACTGCATAACAATATTTGTGGGCTAAACTTTAATGGAATAGAAAGTAACATAAATTCCAGTAAAGTTTCATTGCTTTTCCAAACTTTTCACAGTGAATTACTTATTGGACAAACTGCAGGCTTGGCCACGTGAGAGCCTTTGCATCAGGAAAGTCTAAACCTATTTCCCCAACCCATATGTATTTGCTTTTTTTCCAAGGCCAAATTTAGGCCAATTGGTAAACAAAAATATTATCTGATATTATTTAGAGTGGCATGGACCACAAAATGAAGTTCTTTAATCCTGGCTAAAGAAAAGGTTTCAGAAGCATTCCTTTAATGTATAAAGAAAACTGCCTAGTACATATATGCTAGAAGTTAAAGCTGGAACCTTCAAGTTCAAGGTAAGAACTTGGCTGCTTAACTAATGCACTGCTCATAGCTGTCATCATTAATTTATGTTAGCCTCTGTAAACATCAAGAGTATAATAGGCCAATTTCACAACTAAATATAGATGCACATTTTGCCCTTATATAAATGGCAGATTGCTGCTGTAGATCATCACTGCAGCAACACGTCAGTAAAGATGCACTGTTTGATGGTCTGATGCTCACACAATATATAAAACCAGTTGTAATGGTTGTTTGGAAGCAAAGTGTAACACAGCAGCAAAATTTCATTTGTTCCACAAACTCAGGATATATTAAGCCTGGCTGACAAAGACTGTTTGATGTGGTAAATCAGTTTGACCTTCATTTTTGCTTTATATTTCCCATTTAACACATTAAATGATGGGGGCTTTTTGCTCTCAGCAAGAAAATACAGAACTTGATGCTGTTTAAAGTGCCTGAGATATATAAATAAAAAACCCCAAAATCATGCAACAATGCATGTTTATAAATGCACACACTTAGCAATAAGATGTTGTGATGCTCTAATGATGATATTATTTATAAACAGAAATGACACTTCTATGCTAGACTAAATAAGATCTTTCTGGGTGAAAAGGGGCATAAGAGAGTTTTCTGAGAATATTCTGTGTTTATAAATATTTTATTTTGACCCAACTTGCCATAATCCAACCATCAATTAAATAAATTGCATATCATAATGTAATATAATTCTGTTTATCTAAGTTCCAAATGCTGCATAGATATTTTCTCTCTTTAAACTGCCTAACTGGCTGTATAAAAGAGTAACTACTAAAAACTGCTGGAATATATAACTTTTATCTCAAAGCAGCATGTACAGCTTATACGTTAAATTTCTATTTACAAAATCAGCTAATCACTTCACAATTCAACTTCTCAGAACAAAAAGTTATCAATTAAAGTGGTTGAAACTCCAGCAAATTATCATTTAAGAATGAAGTAATTGCTTTCATCAGGGCAGAAAAGCCCGCCAGAACAGAAATGTCACTTTAGATTAGTGTTCTCACTCCTGAAGCAATGGATGACACAGCTGATATAAGACTAAATGCCAAGACCAATCAATTGCTTTTGTGGCTCTGTTCTGAGCTGCTGTAAAAGGGGCCATTTTCTAGGATCTACTCTTCATTATAGTAAATGCTATCTCCTTGGTAACATAATTCCATTTCTCATAAATTCTGTCTGAGAGCATTGTCCTAACAATGGATGTTTGTGGAAAAGAATGCTGTTGGTTTAACGCAAAGAATTAAGTGTGAACGGCTGTCAAACTACTACAGTTTATTTGTTCTTAAACATAAATTGAAGTTTCTCTATTAAAAGGAAGACACATGTGGAAATGAACATCCTGAGAAAAACATTATATATTACTTTTGAAGGTGTTGTGTAACTGATTTAGAATTTAGCCTTCATTTTTATATATATTTGCTTTGTCTCTGTTTGGCACCCCGGTCTTTAACAGAGATTTGTCAGCACAAAAATAGAGTAGATAAACACTCCACTTACTTTCCCAGCAGTGTGGTTTACAAATGTGAAATTACTGAAGAAAAGTCTCATTATCATATGACATGCTATTTGTTAGCAACCTCATCTATGTATAAAAGCTTTCTTTGAACTGAGCTCTGGCTGAAAAAAAAATTGTATTGTTCGTCTTCCTAAAACACCAGAATCTGAGTTATGGGCTCCAATTAAAAAGATATCCAAGAAGCTAATTTGGTGGAACAGTAGCAATTTCCTATGCAACTATTTTCATGACTGAAGTTTACAAACAAATTCCCATTGCAGATTCCATATCACGGTCAGGATGAGAACTATTTCATCACTAAAGGAGCAAAAGTGCATTTCCCTCTCTCACTGAAAGGAGCATCCTCATATGATTCGGCAAAGATACTGCCAAAACAATATCCCTTGTGGTAGGGCTTCCATTCAGATGCCACAACACACTTTCTTATCTTTTTGGTCCATTAGGTACCAACCTTCCATGTCCATGGTCCTAAGAGGTTCTGTTAAGAGACTCACCATGTGAACAGGTAAATACATGGGACAACAGCTACACATTGCAGTTTTTGGATACAGCCTCTTCCCATAGATACTATTTTCAACATAAAATGCACAGCCGGTGTAAAGTAGGATGCTAGCTTTGTCTCTACTGCACTACTCTTTTTCTAAATTTCTGTCTCCTGATTTTTTTTTCATGGTGAGGTAATACACTTAAAATTAACCGGTAATCAGAATGTAATGTAAAATTTATGGCTATTCAATTTGATTACTAAACTTACTATGAGCAACATATAGTAAGACTTTCACTTTATTTCTTCTTAACCTATCCTTCTACATCAGAAGAAATGTATTTCACATCCTGGGTATGAACTACTGAGACCGGACCTGCACAATTTGTGGCCCTCCAGGTGTTTGAGCCTCTAACTCCCAGAAGCCCTAGCCATCTTGTCCAACAGTCAGGAATTCTGGGAGCTGAGATCCAAAATGTTTGGAGGACCACAAGTTGTGCAGGACTGACCTAGATCCATCCACACCTGTATGTTTCTGAACCACAATTTACTAGGGAATACGTAGTGCCAGGAAACAAGCAGAGATCCGTAAGTTCTCAAACTTACCAAATTTCCAGTTAACCTATTGCTACAAAAACAACAAAAAATATGCTAAATCTTTGCTTCGAAGTGAAAGTTGTTCCTTCATACATGAAGAATACTCCTCCCTAAACTGTAAATCCCAAGTTTCCTTAGGATACTGCCATACTAATGAAAGTGCAATTGTAGTGCTAAAATTACAAAGCATGAAAAGGCTCTTGCAAATTAATATTACCATGTGGAGAGAAGATGGGTCATTAACAAATGACCAACAAAAGTAATATATGGAAAGTTCTCATTGACCATAGTATCTAAGTTTCTGTATTTAAAACATACAGACAGTCAAATGTAGGGCATTATGCTAAAGTTAATGGTTTGTGTTTCTGATACAAGTATTTTAATACCAGTAGTTCACTCTGCACAAATAAGAATAAGAATGCTTATGCTTCATCAAGACAAGTTATTACTTTTAAGGACAATGGTGTGACTATATATTTTTGTTTGTTGGCGGTATTAAGTGAAGTGTATATTGATGCAAAACAGTAACAAAGACATTGACAAAGTGAGCAAATTCCATGTGATTTAATGGCTGACTCAAAAATATAATCCGTATTGTCGTCAGAAATCACCAGATCACCACCAGTTTGGGTACATAATTACCCTGACTCAAAAGCCAGTAACATTTAAACCCTTGGAAACAATATGATTTCAGCACAGTAGGCTTCCTAGGAGATACTCAACCTGGCTGAACCCTGACATTCTGTAAAATCTCAAAAGCAATCAGATTCCAGAGAGACGTTTTGCTGCGATAAGATGAGAAACAAATAACAACTTTCAGGATATAAATCCCCTTCATTTAGTCATTTATTGTACGAGGGTTGAATGAAAAGTAATGCCTCCACCTTCATAGCTCCTCAACAGATGGCAGTACTGGTATGCAGCAGGTACTGGCTTGTTCAGTAGATTCTCTACAGTTCCATTTTGGCAGGAAGACTTAGCATTGAATGGTTGTGTTGCTAAGTGCGAAGTATGGAACCCTGCACAGACAGTCGGTCAATGCGACTTAAGCAACGTGCAGTCATTGAATTCTTGAAAGCAAAAGGTGTCACCCCAAAGGAGATTCCTCAGAGAATGCAAACTATTTATGGTGACTGTGTTGATTTGAGTTTTGTGCATCGGTGGGCAAGAAAGTTTAAAGATGTTGAGGTGGGAACATCCGACTTGTGTGACAAACAAAGGGTTGGACATCCTGTGACAGCAAGCAATGAGTTTCACAAGCAAAAGGTTGACAGATTGATTCAGGATGATTGTCGTATCACTCAGAGAGAAATTTCAAGCATAATCAGCATTTCACAAGAACATGTGGGTCACATTATTGCTTTGCTTGGCTATTGGAAGATCTGTGCACAATGGGAACACAATAGAACTTCAGAGACTGAATCTCACCACCGTATGGCATCCTCCATTCAGTCCAGATTTAGCACTGTCTGACTTCCTTCTGTTCCTGATAATGAAAGATTTGTGGAGACATCATTTTGCTTCTGATGAAGACGTTGAGAGAACTGTGAGACGCTGGTTGCGGAAACAGAGTGTCGACAGCTTCAGAAAACTTGTTCATCATTGGCAGAAATGCATCCAATTGTCTGGTGATTATGTGGAAAAGTGAATAGTGGTAGTTAAAGAGTACATTCTAAGGATTATTTCTGTGTTTATTAAATTATTCCCATCCAAACTCAAGTAACAAAGGTGGAGGCATTACTTTTCATTCAACCCTCATAGAATAAGTACAAAAACCCCCACTTGAATGGGGACCCTTCCAACATTCCCAAATCAGATTACATCCTAATCTAGAATAATACAGTAATTATTCACTTCTAAGACACCATCAACTGTAAGACACATTAATTTCATTACCAAGAAAAGCTATATATTACATAAGCACCAGAGATTCTAAGACACACTTCATTTATAGATATGTAAAAATGGGGGGAAATGTGTCAAAGGGCCATTCTAGACAGGCTCTATATCCTAGAATCTGATCCCAGGTTTTCTGCTTTAAATCGGATTATATGAGTCTGCACTGCCAGATAATCTGGGATAAACAGAAAACCCGGGATCAAAACCTGTTTGAAACGGCCCTAAGAATCAAAGAAATACAGTATTACCAAATGCTGGTTTGAAAGATGTGGTAGGAAGGCATGCAAATTTAAATCATAGTATGAGAAAAACCAATATTGTCTGGTTTTAATTATGGATGCAATTTCTGGCATCCTACTGTGTTTTAATATGTTATTGTGCATTGTGTTTTTATTGTGTTTTACTGTGTTTTAATTATCTGTAAGTCACCCCGAGCCAGTCGGGAGGGGCGACTAAGAAATCGAAACAATAGATAAATAAATAAATAAATATTCCTGCTAGGGTTTAAATAAGGATTTGGAGGTCTACACAAATGAAAGAGTAAGGATGAGTCAAAAACCTTGCTACTCACTCCCTCTTTGCTTTAACATGCCTTGAATCTCAACCTAAGTAGAATCCTAGAATCATAGAGTTGGAAGAGACCTCATGGGCCATCCTGTCCAACCCCCTGCCAAGAAACACCCCTGACAGATAGCCATCCTGCCTCTGTTTAAAAGCTTCCAAAGGAGGAGCGTCCACCACACTCCAAGGCAGAGAATTCCACTGCTGAATGGCTTTTACAGTCAGGAAGTTCTTCCTAATTTTCAGGAGGAATCTCCTTTCTTGTAGTTTGAAGCCATTGTTCCGCATCCTAGTCTCCAGGGCAGCAGAAAACAAGCTTGCTCCCTCCTCCCTATGACCTCCCCTCACATATTTATACATGGCTATCATGTCTCCTCTCAGCCTTCTCTTCTTCAGGCTAAACATGCGCAGCTCTTTAAGCCACTTCTCATAGGGCTTGTTCTCCAGACCCTTGATCATTTTAGTCACCCACCTCTGGACACATTCCAACTTTTCAACATCTCTCTTCAATTGTGGTGCTCAGAATTGGATACCATATTCCAGGTGTGGTCTAACCAAGGCAGAATAGAGGGCTAACATGACTTCCCTGGACCTAGGCACTATACTCCTATTGATGCAGGCCAAAATCCCATTGGCATTTTTTTTACCGTCGCATCACATTGTTGGCTCATGTTTAACTTGTTGTCCACAAGAACCACAAGATCTTTTTCACACGTACTGCTCTTAAACCACGCGTCCTCCATTCTGTATCTTTGCATTTCATTTTTTTCTGCCTAAGTGGAGTATCTTGCATTTGTCACTGTTGAACTTCATTTTGTTAGTTTTGGCCCATCTCTCTAATCTGTCAAGATCGTTTTATAGATGATTCTGGCTTCTTTTTCTTTCAACAACCACACACAAAGGAAAGCACAATTTCATTCCATCTCATTTCAATGACAGTTTGCAACAGTCTACAAAAAAGTACATACTGTTTGCAAAACATTCTCTATAAACAATTTAAAACAATAAACATATATTTTGCAAACTACTTATCTTTTATACATTTTCTGCCACTGCATATAATGTTGTATGTTGTATTGCTAGCAGTCAGTAACACTATTTCTTGTTTATTGTGAGTTGTGTGCCTACTCACCAAAGGCGCAGTGGAAGAGCATGGGTTTTAAGGTTCTTTTTAAAGGTTTCTAAAGTAGGGGCATTCCTCATCTCTCTGGATAGGGAGTTCCAGAGCCGGGGGGCCACAGAGGAAAAGGCTCTCTCCCTTGTGCCCACCAGACGAGCCTGTGAAACTGGCAGGGGCGAGAGGAGGGCCTCCCCCAAAGATCGAAGGGCGCGGGCTGATTCATGGAGGAAGATACAGTCACGAAGGTAGGCAGGTCCCAAACTGTTTAGGGCTTTATAGGTGACAATTTGCACCTTGAATTGGGACCTGAAGATGAAAGGCAGCCAATGAAGCTCCTTAAACAGGTGTAAATCACCCCAGTTATTAATCTGGCTGCTGAACATTAGACTAGTTGTAATTTCCGGTTCGTCTTCAAGGGTAGCCCCATGTAGAGTGCATTGCAGTAGTCCAATCTAGAGGTCACTAAGGCATGGACCACCATGGTCAAGACAGACTTCATGAGGTATGATCTCAGTTGGCGCACAAGTTTTAATTGTGCAAAGGCTCTCCCGGCCACCACTGACACCTGTGCATCGACAAGACTGGTCTACCATTTTAATGATGGCTTTTTATGGTTTTTAATTATGTATTGTTTTTAACTATGATATGTTTTTTTCTGTGATTTTATTATTGTATCATGTGTAATAGCTTCTTAATGGGGCTTATTGTAAGCCGTCCTGAGTCCCCCCTCAGGGGTTGAGAAGTTGACGGGGTATAAATGCGGTAAATAAATAACTAAAAATAATAAATAAATAAAATCAAGTGTCAGCGCTGAGTCCAGGAGGACCCCCAAACTGCGGACCTGTGACTTCAGGGGGAGTGCAACCTCATCCAGCACAGGTTGCCACCCAATACCCCAGTCAGATGGTGCTATCATGGTCCCGTCCCCACAAAGACTTGTTCAAAGGAGATTTGCCACTGCCTTCCTGTACAGCTGAGGGAAAGCAGCTTACCTAAAATCTACCACAGTGAAGCAAGCATTTGAACTCTGGTTCCCCAGAGTCCTCGTTCAAATAACTACACCATGCTGCTCTGGGCACTGCAATCCAGTTTAAGTACTATTTTGGGAGTTATTCAATGGTTTATATAAAATATCTTTTCCAGAAAAGCTTTTACCTCATCGCTTTTTTTCCCTTGTAACTACTTCATGAGGCTATTTTGTTATCTAAATTTCTAACCAAACATATACTGACTGTGTCTCTGTGTATTTTGGTAAACAAACTAATATCTGGATTAGCTCAACTGGACAGTCAGCCTTCTGCATTCCCAGAATTCTGTTAGTATATCCGTGCACACATTCATATTCAAAATACTTCATCTGGAGAAGGAGGCTTCAGATTTAGGCACAGAGGTATGTATCTTGAGCAACAGAGGCAACATTGGTAACTTTCCCAGTCATGCTATCATCTATTGAGCCTATTTCAAACATTTCTATCTGTTTATGTTCTGAATGGCCTTGAGTCGCCTGCAGGCTGAGAAAGGCGGGATAAAAATATCGTAAATAAATAAAAAAATATGAAATTATGGCTATCATTATATTATGAAATAAGAAACACAAAATCTCTTTGTGAGATTTTTGAAAGACAAAACCCGTGACTTCTCTAATAATCCGCTTTTTCTTCTGAAAGGCTTTTATGGGCATTTGAAGTAAATAAACAATTCTTCACCCTTTAGCATGCTAAAATGCATAATTTTACCTTAAAATATTGCACTTTCTTTCTAATGTGCTCACTGCAATGTCAAAAGATATTGCAAATCTGTGGTAGAGACTCTATTTTGCTGTAAATCAAAAAAAATTAAATGTTTACCCACCAATAGGATTGTACCTTCTCTTAGAAAACCAGTGAAGTGTAAATAGAAGTGTTGATTAAAATCCATGAAGAGTCATTGGTGATTTAAATCATCTTGATTTAAATCAATCCATTATGCCATATACCCTTTAGGGCTTACTTTGATTAGTAAGCATTCCTTCTTGGTAAAAATGTTAAATAGAAAAAAAAGAGATACAGCAAAATAAAACAAGATTACAACAAAAATAAGTGCCACAACACTGGATTTTTGTCACACAAGAACAAAAATGAAACAAGAACAAAGAAATTATATTAGACTTCCAGCCATGATAAAAACAGAAAGCTTTTGTTTTGTTTTGTTTTCTTCTTTTATCATTCAACTAGTATTGCCACAAGCCGCTAAGAAGTTACTATTTACTTCATCATTTGGAAATTCAAAGTTTATTTCTTCATATTAAAAGAGTGGACCCACTGAACCAATGGGAACTTTGTGAGTCAACACTTAAGTTGTTTCTACTGATGAACAATTTTTGAGTTATAAGTAGTGGCTGATGAGGGTAGTGAAATCTGAGCCTAAACTGACCATTCACATAACTAGCCAAGGTTTATAGCTGATTTCAAGATTAATATTCTTTCTGAAGACATTTTAAAATTAACGAGCATGATGTTATCAATATGCTAATGACACACAGCTCCATTTATCAATGTCATCTGAATCAGATCAGGCTGGTGATGAACCATCATCATGACGTCAGACCATGTCTGTGTAATTTATACATTGGAACAGAATCCTAAAGAGATGGAATTTATGTGTTTTAGAAAGCTGGGGCCCCAATTCTAGATGGAGTTGCTGCCTCTCCCTCCCCCAAGAACATATTGAGTCCAACACTGTCACCTAGAATAATTCAGTGGCTCACAATAACTCTGATCAGGTTCGGTTACTCCTACAGCTTGCCATTTAATGGACTGACTACAGTGATTCTAATGTCAATAACTTCCAGATTAATTTACTATATACTGTATTAACTATGGTGCTGCCAAGAAGACATTCTGAACACTCGAATAAATGTAGCCATATAACACTAATTCCGATATAGTTACATTAGCTGTCTATTTAATTCTCATCTTAATTCAAGGTATGAACAATTATCTTCAGGAGAGCAACCTGGAACCCAAATGCCTCAAGAAATATCTCCTGCCCTATTAACATGCTCACAAATTAAAGTAAATGTATGAGGTGCGACTCCAAGTGATAGAAATATATGAAAGAGAGGATTATTACTGGGTTAGAACTCCTAGTTTTCAGTATATTTGTAATGGGTTGTTGTTGTTCTCCTCCTCCTCCTGTCTTCAGTGAGTGCTATATTGTTTCAGATATTCAAACTTATGCTTGTCTGGCATTTTCATTGAACGCAAACTCATATCGACAGGGTCTTCTAATCCCTATGTTTTGGACTGGTATTTTTGGAATCCAGTATAATTTGTGATTTCCAGCATTGCAGATTTCAAAATAAATAATCCTGTTCTGCCCATATGGACACTTGGCAACTAAATATCAGAAAATAAGAACTCTTTACAAGATGGAAACAGAACCAAACTTATTCACAAGTAATTGGAAGGGGGGGATAACATATAAGGAAAAAAATTAAACCAAGAAAGTGTAATTCAAGGCCCTTTTATACAAATTCATGTTTTGACATTTTGTAGTACACATATCCTGCATATATGCCAGTATTTTAATTCCAATTCACATACAAAATGATATTTTGTGTGCCAAGATCATCTGTATTTTTTCCCTTTTCAATACCTTTAAGTAGGAAAAACAAATGCCGAAGAGTCAAAACATATATAGTCTAGGAATATTGCAGTCTTTACATACCAAAAGAGTTTTTCATTCTTGCACATAACATTTTATATGCAAAAATATCAATTTATATATTTGCAAATTTACAACACCCATGATGTAGTGAAATCACATGGAAAGGAACAATAATTACAATGTTTTCAACTAAGAGAAAAATCAGGAGTGTTGATGGCATGTCAGAACTGACAGAAATCATATTCAAAATATGCAAATGGAATTTCTGCAGAACATGGTTGCTCAGAATATGAGAAATGGAACTTAAAATGAAATCCACTACAGATACCCTACATTGAAGTGGTATCAGTGAACTCGTCATTAGCCTGAAATAGCCAAATATCAATAGTGGAAAGTGCTACTACACTGAAGACCCCAATATCTAATAGGTTTAAAATTCTGGTTCTGTGCCCTTCAGTCCCACTCACACAAACAGTCTTTCTGCCTGTGAATGTGTGCTTTCACTCAACCACACAAGTGTGTAGTAGTGGCAGTGGTTGGAGGCAGCTTCTTTTTCTGTGTGGCGGTGAACCTGGATTTTATTCTGGTTTGCAAAAAAGCTATCCAAGATGCCATTTGTTTTGGTTGCAGGTTCAATAGATTGAGTTTTCATAGAGTAGATTCATCAGTCCACTGATATGGAAGCCATAAGCTGCTCTTGGCTAATGATATCATGCCAATACAACATCAACAATAATGTCACAAGATAATCTGAAAAGAGTCTGATAGTAAAAATGCTACAATAAACCTATAAATCAAAGTCCAATTCAAGGTGTTTAAAGTGAAAATTCCATTAAAACATAAAATTTGTAAATGCCAAAACAATGTGATATTATATACTCCACTATTTCATCTATTCAGTAGTATTATTTTAAAATAAAAAATAGCAATCACATGAGAATGGTATTTTCAATGTATTGTAAGTAATAAGGAACCTATTTCCCTCCCTCTCCAGAGTAGAAAATCCACGATGCATCCCCTGTAAAGAGAGCTGAATGAGCATATAAGAGAAATGCTTAGCTTGGTCACTCTAGCAGATAAAGATACAGGATACTAATTTGATCTTAATGCTGGAATCCAACTTCTGTTTTTGTACAAAGCATTATTAATTTATTTTGTCAACATCTTTGGAGACATTAAAATTACCATTCTGTGGTAGTCCAGAAATCAGAAGACACTGAAGTCAGATACAAGGAAGCACCCTCTGAACATAGGAACTTTATTATAAAGTTTAAAGTGGGACTGACTACAATCAATAAAAAGATTTTGATTCCACACCTGGATTCATACTACAAGTTGCATACGGTCTACCAAATGAAGATTAAACTCCATTTAAAGGTCATTGTGCATCTAGTAATACTTACAAATACTAGCTGCATTTCTTTAGCTATGTTTCAGCATCGTGAATAGGGCAAAAAAGGAAAGGGCAAATGAAGAGACTATCAAAAAGAGCTATTATACCTGATGGGCTCCTCACAAGACAGATGAAATATTAGCTTTGGTATTCAAAATAGAAAGGATACAATCTTATGTCTGGTTAACTTACAGGAAATGGTTCCAGAGACAATTTTACACTAACTACAGTGATTTGGGCAATTTTTAAAAATAATACCAGTCAATTTCTCTCCATTATACTCTGCTGGCAGAAAATAAAACATTTTTCTTTGAAATGATTGCCTTTAGTTTTGTTAAATCATGCAGTCTGACAACATGTGGTCACCATTTTCACATGATCTTTCTGCTTCTCTGAAGAATGAATTTGTAGTCTGATCCCTGATATAAATATGTAATACAGTTCCAGTTAAGCTATTTCTATTACTTCAAAAAAGAAACTGCAGTAGTGCATTACGAAGAAGTCACATTCACAAAGATAACACTCAAATTCTCAATGCATACAGCACATATATTTACACTAGAACAGAACTAATGCTAGTAACTGCTCTTGGTAACAGCAAATAGGTGTTTCAAACACAAAACTTCATTCAACAGTTTTACTCATTCCACTGCTTTCAATAAACATTACAGGCATACTGAGAGACTCTCAGAAAATTAAATGTCTTGCAACAAAATGTGAAACATTCTATTTTTAGGTATCCAGCATGTTTTACAATCTCATTGCAGCTGAACAAATTAAGATTACCTACCTTAGTCTCTCAAGTAGAAGTTTATGTAATTCTATAAATGTGTGACTAAAATACAGTCACCCCAGTAACAAGGCTTGAAAAAGAATCACAAAATGGAATGCAGCTGTGAGGTAATAAAAGTTCAATAAACACAATTTTAAGCAATGCTTTCTAAACAGCATTGAAATTCTATTTTATAAGATAGAATGTTTTAGTAGGGCATGTCATGCTTGTTTCTTATTTCTGATCAGTTTTATTCTTTGAAGTGAAAAGTTGTATCAAACTTTTAGGAGGCTTGTACCATAGTCCTTCAAATCTCTGCCTGCTAAATGTGAATTAATTTGAAATGCATACTAATGCTTGACAGCAAAGATAGCTCTGAGTAAAATATGTTTAACTTGAGTTGATATTGTGCAAATTGTGTACACAATAAATTGGATGAAGTATGACACTTCATGATAGAAAAAATATTTTGATTGAGCAAGAATTGTGTTTGGCTAATTCATTTGGTTCATAAATACTTGGAATATGATGGGGTTTGGTCCAGAGCCACTTCCCCCACACACTCCATACCCCCAGAGATACCAAAATCTGTGGATGTGCAAGTCCCACCATATACAAATGTCATAGAAAAATGATGTCCTTTTTATAAAATGGTAAAATCAAGAATTATTCAAGAAATTTGGGGGTTACTTTCAAGCTGCAGACAGTTGCACCTGGATACTGGTCTGATTACATCATATTTCATAAATGAGTATTTATAGGGAATTCATATGGAACCAGAATAGGTGTTCTTACCACTTCATCTTTTCCTTGAAACTTTGATGTGTCTGTGTCTGTGCGCGCACATGCGTGCTAGGTGTACACTGAGGACAGCAAATAATACAAATAATTTAATGTGTCCCTGGTGTTGGTCTGTCTCCAAAAGTTTCCCAGGGAGATATATGTCTCCTCTCTACATTTACCTTTCTCCTGTCCACCCAGCCACATGGTGGCAAAAGAGAGGAGAGGAGGAAAACAAGCCTCTTGGAAGCTATGGCTTCCTGAGCAAGGAATCTCCTTTTCAGAGCCCGTGTTCTGATAACCATGATGGAGTGGCAGGGAATAGGTGGGTTTAGATTTGGGCTTGGAAATGAAGAAGAATGGAACTTGTCTTTTCAAGGAGTTAGGTGAAAAAGAAAAAAGTTTGGGGCTTATTCTCTTTGGCTTTTTAAGACATTTTATTGTGGTAGTAGTAGTGATTGTTTTCCCCCAAGGTTTCTGATATTTTCCCCATCCCTACTGTTTGCTACATGTAACCCTTATTGTGAAATAATTTATGTATTCTAAATTAAGAGTGTTTTAATATGATGTCTTGTTCAATTTTTACTTTTTTATCTTGTTTTAGACTTGTAAGCTACTGGGATATCATGTTGGAAGAAAGGTGGTGCATACAATAAATAAACAAATAATGTTGCTGAATAATTTAAAATCAATTGGGAATTATGGGACTCCATCTGAGAATATCTGTATGAATTTAAACCCCTTTTCTCCTCATCCCTTTCTTGTGACCTTTTAAAAACTTTCTTTAAACAATGCCTTTTCCTTTATGGAAGCAGTGAAGACTGCTTCCATAAAGGAAAAAAAACCCTCCTATCAATTATCTAATGCTGTTTTAAGTGCAAGTGCATGTATGAATAGGAATATGATAGCATTCTTGTGAATATGCTGCCTTGTTTTTACTTCTACTGTGCATCACTGAAAGCAGAATTCACTAACCACACATTATTCATACCTTCTTTAGGAAATAATGTAATCAAATTAAATACAAAATTTTGGTCTACAACTTCTGGACATAATCTCTCAAAAATGTGTGATAAAACCAAAGATTTGCTTTATTCATGTAGAGTTAGAGACACTTGTTATTTCTAATTACAAACAAAACCCTATTTTACAGCTATGCTGTATTCCTCTTCTGTGGATACTTTGGTATTATGTACAGGCAGTCCCCGAGTTACAAAAATCCGATTTAAAAAGGACTCAGAGGGCCCTTCCACACAGCCCTATATCCAAGAATATCAAGACAGAAAATCCTACAATATCTGCTTTGAACTGGGTTATCTGAGTCCATACTCAGATAACATGGGATTTTCTGCATTGATATTCTGGGATATAGGGCTGTGTGGAAGCGCCCCCAGTTATGGGGAGTGGGACAACAGGAAGTGAGAGAAATTTACCCCTAGGAAGGGAAACTGATTCCTGAAAGAGTTATTATGGGGGAAATGTGTCTCCACTGAAGCTTTCTCACCACTCCTTGTTTCCACAACAAGCCAAATTTTTCAAAATCTAAAGATCACAGGAACAAAACGATGAAATCCACTGAACAGGGGCACAGAAAGCAAAACAAACACCATAGGGGTGTTAACTCTTCTCTATGAATCGTAGAATCATCTATGCCATCCAAAGATAGTTAGATACATGAAATTGTCTGTAGTTATACTTTAAAATGTACCTGTTCTGACCAGACCTATAGACTTGGGGGGGGTGTGTTAAGGGTTATTTATTTTTATTATTTATTTGAAACATTTATATTCCACCCTTCTCACCCTGGCCAACATTCAATGCCAGGACATAAAACCATAAATATACACCAACATTAAAATCACTTATATCCACTTTAAAATCAGTTGCTTAAAAACCATCTGAGGACACCATTCTATTTTTGTCTCATTGCACTGCCCCAAAGGCTTGGTCCCACAGCAAGGTCTTCACCATCCTTCTGAAGGACAGGAGGGAGGGAGGTGATCTAATATCGCCAGGAAGGGCGTTCCATAGCCGGGGGGGGGGGCAATCACTGAGAAGACTCTGTCTCTCATCCCCGCCGAAAGCACACTATGACAGTGGCAGGACCAAGAGCAGGGCTTCCACAGAAGATCTTAGTCTTCGTGGCAGTTCGTACAGGGAGCCGGGGCCTTTTAGGGCTTTATAGGCCAAATCCAGCACATTAAATTGTGCCTGGTAGCAAACAGGCAGCCAGTGGAGCTGACATGGAAGTTGTGTGCTCCCTCTATGCTGCCCCAGTTATTAACCTGGCTGCCTCTCGTTGGACTATTTTAAGCTTCCGCACAGTCTTCAAAGGCAACCCCACATTGAGCATGTTGCAGCAGTGTATTCTGGATATAATGAGAGCATTGGCCACTGTGGCCAAGTCTGATTTCCCAAGGTACGGGTGAAGTTTTGATTGTGCGATGTGTCCAGGAGAACTCCCAAGCTGCGAACCTGTGCCTTCAAGGGGAGTGTAACCCCATCCAGCACAGGCTGTAACCCTATACCCTGTTTGCCCTCATCCAGACTGTCACAGCAGCCAGGCACCAGTTTATGACCTGGACAGCCTCCTTAGGATCTGGTGGAAAGGAGTAATATACAGTAATTGGACATCATCTGCATACAGATGGCATCAAAGTCCAAAACTTTGGATTATCACACCTAATGGCTTCATGTAGATGTTAAACATGGGGAACAATACTGAGCCCTGCAGGACCCCATAGAACAATGGCTGCAGAGCCGAGCAGATGTTCCCCAATGACACCTTCTGGGTACGATCCTCCAGAAAGGACTGGAGCCATTGCAGAACAGTACCCCCAAGGCCCATCCTTGAGAGGCAATCTAGAAGGATACTGTGGTCTACGGTATCAAAGGCCACTGAGAAGTCCAGGAGAGCAAACAGGGGCACACTTCTGTTGAACTCTCTGCGGAGATCATCCACTAAGGCGACCATTGCTGCTCAGTTCCATGACCTGGTCTGAAACCAGAGTGTGATGGATCCAGATAGTCAGTTTCGGCCAAGAACCTCTGGAGCTGTGAGGCAACCACATGTTCCAAGACTTTGCACAAAAAGCAAAAATTGGGGTCTAGCCAAAAGTTGTTCAAATCAGTGGGGTCCAGTGATGGATTTTTTCAACAGCAGTTTTATCACAGCTTCTTTTAAGCTCGCTGGAATTTTGCCTTAATTTTACACATTACCTAACAAGTATGGGGAAAGGGGCTTATTTGACACACCAAGATATTAATCAAACAAATTAACTTTATTTATATCCTGCCCCATCTCCCTATGAAGATTCAGGGTGGCTGACATACATTTATGGTACTGTTTATATGCTGTATCTGAATGATAATTTAGTCATTAAAAACATCTTGTGAACTCATTTGTTCTTTCTTTCTTTTACACATGTCAACTGTCTATTTTACCCCTATGTAATACAAAACAGAACTTTTTTTCTGGAGGAAAGATGTGAATTTGTGCCATATTCCAAACTAACCATGGCATGACATATAAATTAGACTTATATGCTTAACTAGAAATGAACAAAAGAAAATGCTTAACTGAGATATTTTCAAATACACTGGTTAGAGTACTTTATTGTTACATTCCTTAAGTGTTGTGTTTGTCACATGTCAGGGTTGTCATCTTGCTTTTAATAAACGATTAATCATCTGCATTTTAACTAAATAAATTGACTTAAGCATAAATACCTCTGCACATTGCTAAAATAACATCAGTCGCTTTTTTTAACCAAAGGAGAAAAAGAAAGCACACTTTATTAAAATGTTCAATAATTTTTTGTTAATAAAGAAATGTTATCTTTAATTTTACCTTTTTCATTCCCTATTACGACACAACACATGACAGCAGTCTCAAAGAAAAATAAACAGCTGCTTCCTTACTTCACAGTCCCATTGATTAAATTCGACCTCACTAATTGAACAAATTAAGGTATAGTTTATTAATCTACCTACTAAAGATGGCAGCCTGGTGAATAAAGTTAAACCACAATGCAACAAAGGGATATTAGCATGACACAAATATATAGATTTGATTCTCAAACCAACAAACATATAAAACAGTTGCTTTACAATAAGTAGTATTTCAACCTGGCATAACATGAGCAGATCTTGCCATCATAATATATATTCCTATACTTATGTAAAATTAAGTATGGAACATTGAAATAATTTCTTCATGGCTTGTCATGGGAGCGTCTCATTTAAAAAGTAAGCAAATGGAAATCATTGTCAAAATATTTACTCTAACGGAAGTTTATGTATTAGTTGGAGCTAAAGGTTAAGAATGTGCAACACACAATACCCTTCAGAGAAAAGAGGGTCAGCAATCAAAACGAAGCAGAAATGGGATTCAAGTAGGAGTGTATTCTCCACTGATTTTCAACCTTTTTTGAGCCACGGCACATTTTTTACATTTACAAAATCCTGGGGCACACCACCAACCAAAATGACACTCTAACACAGTAATACATATCGTCAATATGTTTTTAAATGTATTTATACACTCACTTAGTGTGAAACCTGGGCCTGTTACGATGAACACAAAATAGATATCCTGGCAGGAATGGTAGAAAGACACACACGGAGCTCTTGCTCAACAGCTGTCAGTCTCTCTCTGTTTTTAGTTTTTATCGCAGTCAAGCTTGAGAAGCTCATCTCACACAGATATGTGTGTAACGACTCTCCAACACTCGGTAAGGATCACGCGTAGATTGAAAGCACGGTCCAACACGATTTTATTGCAGGTACGACACATGTGAAGCAAAAGCACCTGCCCGCCACCAAAACACAACTTATATACCCCAACCCCCCCTCCCATCGCCCATGCAATGTCCAGGCAGGGTTGCACCATATCCGGTGATTCAGCATATCCCATAGTCCAAAGGGATGTGACCTCATGGCCCCATGAGTCAGCATTAGGAGTCCAATTGTCCAATGTCCAGGCTCAGAGGAGTTACATCACTTCCCTCTGCAGCCTTGCACACATGTGGAAGTTACCTCACTTCCACATGACTCAGCACAGTCTTATATAACTGGAGCCCAAGGTCACCCAAGAACTAGGGCAAAGGTCGATGCAATCTCATGCCAGGCTGGGAGCTTGAACTTCACCCAAGCTCAAGTCTCCCAATCCTGACAATGTGGTTGAAAACGGGAGCAATGTCAAAATACATTTGTTGGCCAGAATGGGGAACTCCCTGGCAACAGATAACCAAAAACTGTCCAAAGGAAGATCAGCAAATTTTAGCTTTAAACTACGACCTTATTTCAGCTCAATGAGTTCCTCAAGCTGGCAGTATTAATGTTTCTGCCACAGCGTGGGACTTTTTTAATTTAGCTACGAGATCAGTGACAAGGTAGCTAGCTTTGAGGGCTCTCTCATTTACCTTTGTGGTTTTTCTCAAAGAATTTGCCTGTTTCTCATTGTTTGTACGCAAGTGTACAAAATAGTCCGTTGGCTTGTTTTGAACGGAAGGATGTTTCACTTGGAGATGGTGTTTAAGCTTGCTTGGCACCATGGCGCTATTGGACAGCTTCTCACCACACACCAAGCACAGCGGAGTCAGTGCCATCGCATCCCTGGTGAAAGTGAATCCAAATGAAAGATAGCTTTCGCTGTATTGCCTCAAGATCACCGTCTTTTCTTTTTTCTTTTGTCCACCACTCATATTAGGGCCTTCATCTGTGTCATAATTTTGTCCAGGGCCCTGTTCGGCATTTGCATTTTCCCTTCTCAAAAACTTCTCCATCACTGTCACTCGCTTGTCTTGCTGTGATCCCAAATTGACACGCAAGCTGCAGCACTAACTCTAACTTTGTTTACTTAGCCACGTCTGAATGAATCCAAGATGGCACGACCATAGCACTCTCGCATCACCTTAGAAGATGGGTGCCATCTTGGATTCGCTCAGACGCGGCTAAGTAAACATAGTTTATATATGAATTAAGTTCGAAAATAATTTCCCACGGCACACCTGATGATCTCTCACGGCACACTAGTTGAAAATCATTGAGGTTCACTACTTCATTGAGGTTCACTACACACCATTTATTTCAGTGTATTGAGTGGGTGGGTGTTAAATTATATTTTTCCAGAGGTACTTAACAATAGTTTCATTAGGTGTTTTGATTTTTTGTGTCTTTCATACCTGGGCTTTTGGATCAGTTGCTTTATGTCTCCTTTTTTATTTGTTTGTTAATTTATATTCCACTTTTTTCAGAGTTCTAAGAGCACCATATATACTTTTCCTACTACCCAAGTTAACCTTACAAAAACCCTGTGCTGAGAGTTTTTGAATGCTTTAGGTCCCCTAAGAGTTTCATGGCTCATCTCCCAAGTCCCAGTACAACATAATACCTATCACTTTTTTGCCTCCTTAGTGTGATTATTTATTTTTTAAAGACATAACTTATTTTTAAAAAACACAAACATTTCACATTTCATTAAAAATGCACCAAAATAATTCAGGAAAAATTGAAACTACTTCCTATTAATCATTCTAACTTTGTTTTCAACAACATCATACACATAGAAGTGCAAAAAAAGGCATTTTCATACATTTATTTTCAATTGTACATGCATTATGAATGAAGTGGGCACAAAAAAGTTTTTTTGCAGTCCAGCTAAGAAAGGGCCTGCTGAGAATGAAGCTAAAAATACTAGGACAATCCACAAGCAATGTCCTACTCAGTGTTACAAGAATGGATTATGCCTATTACAGTGCCTATATAAGGTGGCATTTAGATAACATATTTTGTGATCACCTTTGACTTCTGTGGGATCGGAATAATTCCTTAGGTCATATAAGGTTCAATGGGAAGAAAAAACATTGGGGCAGGACAATGAAAGAAAATCTGCAGGGAAGTAAACCCATGGAAAGGATTTCAGTTGCTTGTACCTGCTGCAGGAGTTCCTGTGTTCAAGCTCTAGATGCCCATTCCTGATTTTAAAGAGACTTAAGTACATACTCTCCTGACTAGAGCAGTGGTCCTCAAAGTGTGCTCCATGGGAAGGGGGGGGGGGGGCTTTGATTGCACCCTTTTCCTGCATGGCAGAAGGGTGTTGGACTGGAAGGCTCCTGGGGTCTTCTACTGAAATATTGTTAAGTTTAAGTTTATGTTGGTTAAAATTGCTCTTCATTTTAAATATTGCATTGTACTTTCATTCCCTTCTTTTTCTTCTTTGCATTGTGTGAATTGGTTCACACAAACACTTTCCATCCATCTGTCACTGGCCTGGCCCATACCTGATAAATATATATTATATATTATATAATATATAAACATTTCTTGGGGCTCCAAGAGAAACTTTTGCTTCAAAAAGGGCTCCACAGCTGAAAATGTTTGAGACTTCCTGCACTAGATTGTTAGACATAAGAAGCACTCCACCACTTCTTCTGCCTAAGATCTCTCACCACACCAGTAGAAAGCCTACTGCCCCACCTGCTTTATACTAGCTTTGTTCAATGGTAGGAATCTTGGGTACTGACAGCATATGGTGAAAGGAAGACGATGTACATATCTACCACTGTATGTTAAGGTGGTTTGAGCAAGACCTATTGCTCAACCATAGGCCATGAGCAGTGTTGTGAGTATGGCTCCATCCCATCAAAGACCAACATTCACCAACATGGTGGAGCATCCAAGGGAAATACAGAAGCCCTAGGGCTGTCATAGTAAAATATTACCTCCAATTGCAATCAGAAAGGACTTAGCTGCTCTAACGTTTGCAACAAATAGCAGTGCTCAGGAAGTAGCAATTGTATCACCAGTGGAATTATTCCCCGCTATGATATAGAAGTGTTCTGCTAATTTGTCTACTCTGTATGGTTAAAAATAATTCCCAAACACAAATTCACTATGAGTGTCCATGCAAATCTCCTTCCCTTGCCCTCTCTTAAGCAGATAATTATTTTTGAGTTGACAACTGGCTGCCACCATCCTTTCCACACTACAGCTGCTTAACATTATGGAAGTATTGCTCTTCTGATGTCTGAAGAAAGCAGAATAATTAGTTTGGTGCCACATGACACTTTATTAAGTTGCTATCCCCATTATAATTCAGTAATGCATGCTCCCTCAAATAACTAGAGTGGGTGATGGATTTCAGATGAGGGATACTAACTTACAATGAGACCCCAAGTATGTAAGTTGTAACCTGTTTACAGGACCTGCTCTCCTCAAAGTGTACTTAGAAATCCAACCAACAATCACAAGTGATCCCTTGGTGATCTTACTGTTCCATACTGTTGAAATCAGCCCTTTAATTAAATATTTCCTGGTTAGCTTACCTATGCCTGCTGATCTTAATCCCCTTTTCCTTATATTTATTTAACAATAATAATTTGCCCACCTCCACCTTAATAAACAATAATAAAGCAATAGATATAGGACTAAAATACTGGTTTTACAAATAGTGGATTTGCTCAAAAATTACCTGCAAATTAGGGAAGTTGATCTCCACCATTTCTCTCCCCCACCCCTCCTTCCCTTCCCACTGAAAATGGCAGAATGAGAAACAGTACCAGGAGCTTAAAAAGTGCAGCAAGCAAATTGCCTTCTCTAGGATCCTTTAGTCCACAGTAGTTCTCTATCTGTGGGTCCCCAGATGTTTTGGCCTTCAACTCCCAGAAATTCTAACAGCTGGTAAACTGGCTGGGATTTCTGGGAGTTGTAGGACAAAACACCTGGGGACTCACAGGTTGAGAACCACTGCTCTACATAAAATCTGTGCTAAAATGTAAAATGATCATACTGATTCAATGACATGGATACTTCCAGCTACTATTGGAGCTTCCTCTAAATGAAGCTAACAGTCTTGGAAGGAGAATCTGGGGTCAATTAACAATATTGGAAATAACAGTTTTGGAAGGATAACCCAGGGTCAATTAACAATATTTAAATATCCTTTCTTATGGAATCAGTAGATCAAGGCCAATTCATTATCACAGAGAAGTATAATAATTTGTGAGTCTAGTACTGCCTATTATGTTGCCAACTCAGTAGCAATGGCAATAGAGTGGCATGTTTATGTGTGTGACAGCCAAGTCAGGATAAGATACTATAAACAGCATATTGAACAACTGAAAACCAACAGCGATCACAAAACACAACACACACACGCGCACACACACACACACACAGAGTATAAATACACACACACACACAAGAATCAGGCTTCTCTAATGCAACATAGACTAGGCAGTATGATACTTGAAACATCTAATAGTCATTAAGATGCATTATTACAGATTTCTGACAATTTAACATTAACAATTTTTAGTTTCTATTTAGTTTTTAGTTTTTAAAAAATTTGCATATATTGTAGGTATAACAGAAGCACAACAACAAATGCAGACTATGTATGTAATGCTTTTAAATATATGAACAGACAGGACATTCACAAAAGGCTGGCAGTCCCGTTAAGCAGCTGCAGAAAAGCCCATTTGTGCATACTCAAATAGCAGTTGTGTTCACAGCTGGCAGAAAGGCATGTAATTACCTGATCCTCAAGTGCAACTGCTAATGTTTAAATATTTGGTCTGACAGGGCCTTCCTCACAAATGTCGGAAATAATACCATGAACAATGACACAAGAAAACTGATCTTTTAACCACTGTTTTAGTTTTAATCTTATAAGTTAATCACAGGGTAGGCTAATGTCACAAGAAGCTTTTTAAGCTGAATTCCTTAAGATGAACTTTGCTAGGGAGGAAGCCTTACTGAAAACAATGGAGCTTGCTTCTAAGTAAACCTGCATATGACTGTGCTATTACTCAAGCTGAATGCTTATTATGAGCTATTAAAAGCCCAAATTGTGCAATACATAACAGATGTATTAGCCTACAGAAATTGCAATAAATTGAAAAGATATTGTGTATTTGGAAATATGTCTTCCCATCCTTCCCATTCTTCTTAGTGTGTTTAAGTGCAATGTCCTTGCTTTATCCCCCATGGAAAGGAGTGGAACGAGGACCACTGGTGGGCTCAGTGGGTAACAGTTCTTTAACCCTTATTTAATTAGTCCAACTTACATGTATTCAATGTATTTATTCAATTTATTTCTCACCTTTCTCCTAGGAATATGTTTCAAGACAGGATTACAAAAAAATGCCATAAATATATAATCATAATAAAAATACAGAACAATTAAAACAATTCTTGAAGCATATAAATTGAAGATTAAAACCCTATTTTGTACAGTGAAGCCAGGTGCTAATGACTTATCAGAATGAAAAGATCTTTGTCTATCAGTGGAAAAACAATGTGGGGAGGTAGGAAATGCCTTCTTAGGATAGGGCAATCTAGAACTGGGAACAGCCAACAGGCAAGCCCTGTGATCAACTAAATGCTCATTCTAGATAAGGCTGCCATATTAAACATGGGCTGCAAACAGTAATACTTAACAGATTTTCAAGCAGGATAAAGTCCTGTAAAGCTCCATCAGCAAATTCTCCTTCCAAAACAGTTTTCAGCCACAGATGTCTCCTCCCAATACAGCTATGGTGGCTGAAAGCTGGGATTTTATCCTGCTTGACAGTTTTATGGTATCACATCCTACTCCAAGATCAGTTAAGGACTACAGTTACAAGACCCTCACCTGGATCGCATCTGGCAACCCTAATTCCCCAAGATAAAATCTTTAATAAAAGGCTGAAGAATGGTTATGATAAGTACTAGAGAATATTAACATCAAAGAGGAGAGGCTCGTGTTTTCCCTCTTGTATAGAAATGATTTTCAGGGAAAAATTGCATTACTAATCTCCATGAAGTACATTTATGTTAAATACCAAAACAAAAACAAACAAACAAAAAAGATTTTCAGGATTCGGGAATCATTCTTCATTGAATAAGATATCCAGGAAAACTATTCAATCCTCCGCCATACATAACCTCAAGAAAACACTGGATCTGTCTAGCATAACTTGTCTCATAAAGCAGAACATCAGTATGACAGAAGTTTTTCCAACTCAATTATTCTACATTAACACTCAAATAAATGCAACAAGTAAAATTACAGCAGAGTTTCACTAATCCAACCTTCACTCATCTAACGTTCTGTATTATCCAACTCAGTCTGCCTCCTGCCCGATCCACAGCTGTTTCAATACATTGAGATGTTTTGGTACTAAAATTGTAAATACAGTAATTACTACACAACGTTACCATGTATTGAACTGCTTTTTTTGTCGACTGGCTGTCAAACATGATGTTTTGGTGCTTAATTTGTAAAATCATAACATAATTTGATGTTTAATAGGCTATTCTTTCATCCGTCCTTATTATCCAACATTTTTGCTTATCCAATGTTCTGCCGGCCCCGTTTATGTTGGATAAGCAAGACTCTATGACTTGTCTGACTTACTGGGCAAGGGCCATTGTGGTAGTAGGCACCCTCTTTCCCCCCAGAAGCCCCCTGTGTGACAGGAAAGTTTCCTGCCTTCTCATTGGCCTTCTTAAGGCTGCTCCTGACTGGCACAGACCTTGAGCCTGCTTTCCTGATCTATCTCACCCACCTGGCATGATTGTTGTGTTTTGATTTCTTGTTAATAATGGTTATGTTTTGGTTTCATGTTAATAACTGTTATGTTTTGCTTTTCCGCCACAACTGTCAGGTTGGCATGTGGCATGTGCCCCGGATCTGGCTTGCTTATGCCCCCCCCCCCGGGGGGACGGGACATCTGGTGGTTTCCAGGGTTGCAGTGTATCAGTTGCCTGGTATTGTTCTGGCAGCACCCTGGTGTGGTAAGTGGTACCGGTTAGTAGTGGGCTGCCCGATCCATAATCCAGGATTCATGCATGGCAACCACCCCTTGCTCCTGTAATCAATAAACAGGTTGTGGCCAGTTTACATCCTAACACCATGTATGTGTTATCTTGGGTTATGCTGGCAAGAGGTGTGTCGCCCATACACACGCAAACTGTAGTGTCTAATGCTTGCAAATAGAACCCATTTTTAAAAATTAAACTGTCTATAATTAAGATACAGTGGAGAATTTTATATGCATAGTCCATAAAATTTAGATTTAGTAAATAATAGAGCTGATTTTGCAGGTATGTTTGAAGCCATCCAAGAAGGTAGTTGTTAAATAAGTAGCTTTCTGCTACACAGAATCAGTTTGTTTAGTTGACTGATTCCCATATATACCCAAGGGAAATTCCAAAGTTAGGAGCTTGAAAAACCAGTTTTCTATAACAGGTGAGGAACTTTATTATAGAATCATAAAAACATAAGAGTTGCAAGAGACCTCTAGGGTCATCCAGTCTAGCCTTCTATCATGCAGCAAAACAATCAAAGCACTCATGACAGAGAGCCTTTTTGCGTCTGGTAATAAGCCTTGAGAGAAAGAGACTCTGCTGGATTACAAGGGGAGCATGTGTCTGGATGCAAAGAAGATAACCCCTTTCCAAGCTCCACTTACTATTGTTGGCATAAAATCCTTCATCCTTGGAATCAACCAAACTATCATATTCTTATGATGGACTACAACAAATGTTTTTGATCTGTTGACCCTAACCCTGAGGAACTAGCAAAAAACAAGTAATAGTTTCACAAAAATCCAAGAGATCTAAGCTTTCACCAGAGAACCAGCTGGGAAATATACAATGTGTTAGGTCTTTAACAATTTTTCATTAAATTAATTATTAACTTAATTCTCAAATTAAGTTTGTACTAAAATGCCAATGCAAGCCAATCAGTTTAATTAAAAAATAAATTTAATTAAGTTGCCTCTTTACATTAGAAATTTTCAAACTTAATTGATAACTTAATTGATTTTAACTAGTCAGTTCTTATCTCTGCATGCAGATAAGGACATCTTTACAAAATGTAAAATGTATCTACTCAGGGATATAGCAATTTAATTAATTCCTTTTTGCGTACCTAAAACTTAACAGAGGTTTCTTAACTAAGATGTTTATGTGTCTTAATCAGGAAAGTTTAAAGCACAAAAACAGCTAAACAGGCAATGAATTATTCTTTGCTTACCACAAACAAATCTCAAGTTTAAGAACTGATTCTTATACAAAACTGACAGTAATGAAATAATTGTTACATTTATACTCATGTCTAATGTCAACTGCTCCTTAAACATTTATTTTAAATATTTATATTCCATCTTCCCATCAATTGATCAATAAAGCAGCTCACGTCAAAATAAAATTAACTGCTTAAAAAAATAAACACCATAGTATCAGCAACAACATATAGAAATTTTCTAGATTCATCAATTGATGGCTTGAATTTTTTTAAAAAAATCTTACTTTTTGCAATTTTTCATGCGGACACTGTTTCATCATGCCATTGTACATAGTGGCATTCAAACATCCAGTGGTTTTGGTATCCAAGGAGAGGGGAGGTGTCCTGGAACCAAACTCCAGCAGATACCAAGGGCCAAGAAGACTATCTATCACCACACTTACTCACTGATGGTGGTATACAGACATACCTGTATTAACAAATCTCCTGACAAATCAATGTCTTTTTACATGTTTTTCAATGTCTTTTTATATGATGAGCCCCCACACTTTCCTTTGTTTAGCTGGAAATTTTCTGAGTACCATTGGAATTGGAAGAAGGATGAGGATGAAGAGGACTGAACAACATGCAAAAATGATGGAGTGGGAAAAATTGAATTCTAACCACACCGAAGCTGTGTGTGTGCCTGCCTTCAACATGCAAGGTAAACAGCAGCTGCTTTACTGTGCATTAATGAACAGCAAATTCTTAGAATGTATTTTATGTATTTTAATCTACTTGTATTTTAATCTTTTATTGTTTTTATGATGTTTTAAGTTGTAATTTGGCAGTGAATCCCTGCTGTTAACCGGCCTAAGTTCCTCTGCGGAGGTTGAGAAGATCAGTATATAAAAGTTTTAAATAATAAAAAATTAAATAATAATAATGCTATAACAAAACCTTCAAATTAATCCTTGAAATGCAGATTGTATTAAGATTTGGCTATATATTTACAATTGTTGTAAATCATTAAATTCTGAATATTTGGGGAATGGAGAGGAAGTTTTCATATATATTATGTGTCTGGAACATGTACTGGAGTTAGGAATTCCCTAACTGCTGGCAAGAAGATCCTTTCATTTAGCCATGTTGTTTATAACATCTTTGGGGGGGGGATAATAGGACTAAAATCCTGAAAGCATTTACAAATGGAAAACCAACCTTTCTGTTAAAAATGTAATTGAGCTTAGAATCCTGTACAATTCACACAGAGAGAGTTGCCCTATTGAAATCATTCCTACAGTAAGGATCAGGATGTGAACCTTGCTTGACAAGGTCAGAGTTGCACAGATTTGTGAAGCCATAAGAAATCTAACTTGGGTTGATGCAGTATTTCGAAGAAGGAACATTCTCCCTTAGGGAAACACTCCTGGCATCTATTTGAATGCCTATAAGGCATGGTAAGAACTTTTAATTTGTCATCTGTGTCTTAACTCTTCAGCTCTACTGATTCTGATGTTTCTTCTGCAACATTTTATTATTTTCTGTTTGCACTGAGAATTTCTTCCCTTTGAAACAGCCAACGGCCTGCAGAGCACTTGTGTATCAAAGGCATATGTTACATATTGATCAACTTAACTACTGGTACAGATCCAGAAAGGAATTGTTGTGTTCCTAATACATATATACATAAGCAGTAGTTGATCTGTAGTTGAAAAGTTTGCAGTTTCTAGCAGTGATTATAATAATAATAATATGACTGACATCTGAACACTCAAGCCACAAGGTTCAGTTTTACAGTTTATTTCTTACTTCTCTTAGTTCTTTGCATTCATTTGTCATCATATCCACCTTGTGTCCCCTGAGGAGAGGGGGAGAAAGACGGGGTATAAATGAAGTAAATAAATAAATCATATTGCCGCTCAAATAGGTGTCTGGAGTTCCTTCTGGCAGGGAATTGCTATGGCACAAAAGCCCATAATATACACAATCTCCTGCCAGGAAAGAGAAAAGAATCGATGCCAGTAAAACCAAAGTTAGGGCTTCTGAAAGCTACTATGCTGATAAGGTTAAAGTGAAACGAATAACCTGCTGTCCTTCGATATACAAAGGAATCTTGTAGCACATTTGTAACTGAGAAAGTATGCCGCTTAAGCTTTCATAGGGTCCATCTACACCAGAGGCTCTCCCCTTTCCTTATTCATATACACATAGCAGCCCCCCCCCCCCCAATGTATACCACAGTTAAAATAACCTATGGTGATTATTGGATTGTTGTTATTAAATTTATTATTTTACTCTATGTATTATTGCTATTATTACTTCTTCAGAACTCCCAAATGCCAAGGTCTATTTTCCCCAAGCCTCTCCAGTATTTTATGTTGATCATAGGAGTTCTGTCTGCCAAGTTTGGTTCAATTCTATTGTTGTGATAGTTCAGAATGCTCTTTGAACTATACATCCCAACCATTCCCAAATGTCAGGAAAATAAGCTCAAAACTCTCCAGTAATTTCTGTTGGTTATGGGAGTTCTGTATGCCAAGCTTATTCAATTCCATTTTTGTTGCAGTTCAGAATGCTCTTTGATGGCAAAGGAACTATAAATACAGCAACAGCAACTCCCAAATGTCAAGATCCATTTTCCCTAAACTCCACCATTATTCAATTTTGGGCATATTGAGTATTCATGCCAAGTTTGGTCCAGATTGATAGTCATTTGGGTTCACAGTGCTTTCCGGATGTAGGTGAACTACATCTCCCATAAATCACTGTCAATTCCTCCCAACCTCCTCCAGTATTTTCTGTTGGTCATGGGGGTTCTGTGTGCCAAGTTTGGCCCAGGTCTGTCATTCATGGGGTCTCGGCTGTGGAAGTCAGAGCTGAATTGATTAAAGGTACTACAAATCCCATCCTCCGTTGTCCATACTCCCCCAAACATATTGTTTTTGTGATTAATCCCTATGCTTTAATTATGTTCGATTTGTAATAATGAAAATACATCCTGCATATTAGATATTTGCATTAGAATTTGTAGAAGTAGCAAAATTATTTATGAAGTAGCAACAAAAATATGGTTGGGGGTCACCACAACATGAGGAACTTTATTTAGGGGTCACGGCATTAGAAAGGTTGAGAACCACTGATCTACACAATACATAAAACATGGGATTTCCCATGTTAAAAAGGGAGGTGGCTACATGGCGTTAGCTCTAAATGGGAGCTGATTTGCTGCAACAGCTGAAAAATGGGATTTTTAAAAAAAATCCCCTTTTATCCCAATTCTGGCCCAAAATTGCATATATTCACATCACTGTATCCCCGAACTCATGAAAAACATGTGATTTCCTTCCCTACCCCTTGTGGAGACTGCTCTAGTACATGTCCACTTTTTTAAAGCCCAAAACAGCTGATCAGATGATTGGGCTGTGAGATGGAAACACAGCTGACTCAAAGGAAGAATGAATAGAGAGCAATTAAGACTCTCTGAAACTCTTTATTTTAAACTGTATAATATTAAACAGGGCTTGAACAAACAATTAGGGGAAGAGAGAAATCCGGAGGAATTTTTAAAAATTCACTCTATTATGTGCTGAACCTCATATGTGCACATGCAAATATGCTTATATTTGTATTAAGATATTCACATGTGGGCATATACGGTTCAACACATAATGGAATAATTTTTTTAAAAAAAATCTCCTGCCAGATGTCCCCTGTCTATGCTCCATCTTGCTTCAGGACAGAGGAGACCTGTGAGGATGGCAGAAGATGATATCCCGGGGTCCATAGGTCTGTGTGGGGACCTGCTCTCATGTCCTGGGGTTTTTTTTGTCCTTCCTCTTAAACCTCCATTTCTGTGCTGTTGTTGCTGCCTAGTAAACCTCAGTAAACCACCACGAAGCAGCCGTGATTAAATGCTTTATTTAGAATAGGTAGAAAAAGGAAAGAGATAAAAAATATAGTCCACTGATGCTCCCAGCATCCAAGTATTGCAGCGCAATAGTTCTTAAAGAGTTCAAAGATCCAATAAATGAAGAAATAGTCTTGAAACCCCAATGGGCTTAAATCCGGGATAAGTCCTTGGCAAACGAGGGCTTGGCTGGATACTTGAGTACTGTGATATGGAGGCGCAGCGGCCTGGTCCTGAACTTGAGTTCCGTGGAGCTTGGCAATGGAAGCTTAACGTTGGCACAAGATCCTGAGCGCCAAGGGGAACCAGCTTAAATAGGTTCCCCCTTGTTTTGGCCTCGGAGGCGCTGACTTCGGCGCAATTCTTTCCCAAGAACAGTTTGGGGGCCTGACTTTCCCAAGCCGCCCGAAGAAGGCAAATATGTCAGCTCGTTAGTGGCTGCACCTGGAGAAAGGGGGGAAGACAAGGTTTCACCTTCCCAGTGTTCCTTATCAGCCTGAGAAGAAAGAAGGCTGCGCCTGGCCTTGACCGCTGGCTGACGTGGAGACCTCTGCAAAGGCCTTCTCCCAGCCCAAGTTGGTGTCTTGGATTTAACATGGCTTCTATCTGGCTTGGCTATGGAGTCAGGCTGGGGCATGACAGCTGTCTAGAAGCACCCCTAGACTCCATCTAATTAATCAAATATGTGGATTGATGTACCTGCAGGCAGACAATTATATCAAATTTGGGGGAGGGGGTAAAATTTCCTGGTATGATGAAGAGATACAAGTTCAGTTTTAATTATAGTTGTAAAGAGTAGATAAGGAACAAAAGTGGGAGGCAAGATGAATACATAAAGTAAGAGTAGTGAGGGAAATTCGTGGTTTGGTTCGTACATATGGGCTTGAGACTAGAAAAGATAGGCAATAAAGCAGGGCAGGAGAAATTGTAAATGTCCCGGGAAACCATAATAATAATAATAATAATAATAATAATACTTTATTTATAACCCACCACCATCTCCCAAAGGGGACTTGGGGCGGCTAACATGAGGCCAAGCCCAAAAGTAATACAGCATAATTAGACACAAAACAACAGATAAATACATCTTAACAAATATAAAAATAACATATAAAATAAACAGTATAAGATAGCATAGTAAAATCAAGCACAAAGGGCGGGCCAAATGTATGGGATAAAAGTTAAAACCCTGGGTGAGATAGGAATAAAAATATATTTATGAGAGAGAAGACCAAGAAGGAAGAGCAGTGGGGTTAGGCCTTTATAAAGGACAGGGGAAGGTGCTTTATTATGATGACAACTGTAGCAGGAAACAAACAAATGGCTTGAATGGTCACTCTCCGAAGGCACACCGGAAGAGCCAAGTTTTTAGATCTTTCTTAAAGGCTGCTAGGGTAGGCGCTTGCCTGATCTCCCCAGGTAGCGAGTTCCAAAGGCGGGGGGGGGGGGCACGGCAGAGAAGTCCCTCTCCCTCGTTCCCACAAGTTGGGCGAAAGAAGGGCCTCTACAGAAGATTTAAGAGATTGTGTGCAGGTTTATGGTAGGAGATGTGGTCAAAAAGGTAGGTGGGTCCCAAACTGTTCAGGGCTTTATGGGTTGAATTGAATTGGAACCGGAAGAAGAAAGGCAGCCAATGGAGCTCCTTAAACAGGGGGGTTGACCGCTCCCTGCAATTCTCCCCAGTTAGGAGTCTGGCTGCCGAACGTTGGACCAATTGAAGTCTTCAAGGGAAGCCCCATGTAGAGTGCATTGTAATAGTCCAATCTAGAGGTAACTAAGGCACATGGACCACCGTGGTCAAGTCAGACTTTGTGAGTTATGGTCGCACCTGGCGCACCTGTTTTAATTGTGTAAAGACCATCCCAGCCACTGCTGACACCTGCACATCAAGCGTCAGCGCTGTGTCCAGGAGGAAGAGACCACATGGGCCATCTAGTAAAACCCACTGCAATTCAGGAAAAACACAATCAAAATACCTGTGACAGATGGCCGTATATATTGTTTATATAGCATTTAAATGTAGGCTCAGAAATATCCTGCAACCCAAAATTCAGAAGACAAAGGCCCTTATTAAAGTTCTCCTGTCCAGTCCCCAATAAACACTAAAGAATAGCAACCCTACAAGATAGCCATGCATGGCACTATCACCCTTTCATGAAGAAATTTGGAAAGTTGTTTTCTTAATGTGAAAATGAAGTATGGTAATTAAAGATTTATCTTATTATTACCCACTACTTTCATTTTTCTCAGAATGCATGTGATCACCATTTCAGCCTGAGAGCCACTCGCTAACCATATCACTAAAAGGGAATGTTTATCTGCGGTGCTACTTATGGGAGACAATAGTATATTATGGCAGCATCAGAAGTGTATTGAGGGATAATCTTCCTAAATTCCTTTCATATCTGGTCCCAAACCTGAAGAAGAAATGTTGTTGCATAGCTTCCACTCATTTCAGTGAGACATTAAGAAAATAGCTTTGTATTGGATTACATGCATTGCCACTTTCTTGCCTGCAAATACAGTACATATACTTAAAATATTTTGTAAATGCTAATACAATATACTACAGAGTGCTCAACTTGCTTTCTTTCAAAATAAATCAGAAAGCAGAACTATTCATCTTTTTAAACAGCTGACATGTTGCATAAACAGGAACTCTAGATATCTTTTTCAAAAAAAATACAATATGTAGGGTGATTTATTATGCAATTTATCTCTTGCCATCTCTCTGCTGTTGATAATTTAGATCCACACTGGGCAGTTCCTAAACCATTAATATTAGCCAGATGTGCTTCACTTTAAAGCTATGATTATTTTAAATGTTTTAAAATGTATGTCATTTATCATTAGCTCCATGATGGTGACATTCATGTTATGGTTAAGGTGGTGTCAGCAGATTTTATAAATCCTTATTGTAGGAGTTCAGAAGTCAGGCGTGTCTACAGGCTGAAATGTAGCAAGTGGTAGATTGGCATAGAAAGCAACTCTATAAATGTTAAGTCTTTATTCGAATGATGGTGAAAAGAAGTACAGTTACTGGCAGGTGTAATGCTGTTCCGTTAAGTGTTCAGCATTACTCAGTACTAACAATGGAAAGATGGCTACAAATAGAATATGAAAATATTCAGAACTGTTATGGGGAGGTTTGGGCTGCATATTGACTTCTAAGATTTTTTTTCAGAGTTGTTTTTGCTCAAGTTATTGAACTGATGTATTTTTACTGTGTTTTGTGGAAGAGCCAGCTCTGTTTTAAAGTAAGATGAGATTGACTGCCTTCGGTATAAATTCAGTAATATTGTTCTCTATCTTCAATGCTCCCACATTTAAGGTCAGGATTTACAGGAAAAGGCATTTGGGGATGCTCTGAAAGGACAGAAATATTTGAATTTTTTGGGGGGCACGCAAGGAAGTAAGAAGGGATTCAGAAGGGACTGTAGTTTTCACTGGTGGTCATGTCAACCATTTTTTCCTTATTCTCTTGAGTTATACCCCAGCAAAGATCATACCCAGGGTAAACTAGACCCATATTTACATCTCTCTACATTCTCATTCTTTACCTGCCCAAACTGACTCGACTTATGATTAATACATATAGTATAAATCACCTAAAGGATGTGTGTCCAGGTTCCCTGATGGTCAACAGGACCAATCCATTTTCCAAGAATTGTCAAACTCACAGAAAAAGCATTTTGGTTCTTGAGATTTTGCTTAATACATGAATTTAAATGACATTAATTTCTTAAAATTGAGTTCCTTTTGGGGTGAGAAGGGTAGCATATAAATGTCGTAAATAATAAATAAATAAATTATAATTGACAGATCGATTAGATATATTGATAAACGTATCAGTGATATGCTTATTAGTTATTTATTTCAGTGTTTTAATATGTGATTGACTACATTATAAAAGATTTTACTTTTCTAAATGTAAATATAAGGAAAATCTATCATTTTAGTTTCTGTAACATTACAGGTGCACTACTGAAATTGTCTAGCTTAAATTATCTTGGGCCATCTCTAATTCAGCAGTAACAGCTACAATTGAAAAATCATTTCGCTGTTTTAAAATTTCCTTTCACATTCACACTCCCGTTATTGAGGGAAGAAAGCTTCTCGGTATCTATACTCCTGCTCCTACTGGTATATCACATGTCTTTTATGTAAAGGAATAAACGGACATGACAGGGATTTGCATTATTTTCAGCACAACATAGAGTGATTTAAATGTTAATTGCAGGAGGATATGAATACAAGGGGCATCATAAAATAAACCATAGAAGAGAGAAATCAAGGCAATGTTTTTTTCACAACTGCTAAGATTCAAATTTTTGGCATCTACCCTTATCATCTTTTTGAAATGTTTGGTGACTCTTTAATAAAAAATTCCATCATTTCATTCCCCTTCTCATAAGCACTCCTAAGTCTCCCAATGTCCCTTTGACAGTATAATCAGTCAATTCAATCACAGAAATTCTATACTACAATGGTAATTTTCCCTCACTTTCTTTCCTTTACACTGTCAGTTTCAGCCACCTGCTGAAAGCACTGATGTGGAACAGCTCAGTATTAGCTCTGAAATTAGTACCAGTCCCCAGCTAAATACTTGGCACTTGCAGTGTGGGGTAGACACTGCTAATGGCATATAAACCCATCAGTTCTTATCAGCACATTACTTAAGCAAGTCTGTTTCCAAGTTATCCAGGAAGCACCTTGCTGGATAAACCCCCACATATTAGTATAGAAGGAAGATGAATGAAGACGAAACTGTTTTCTACTTTCTATTGTAGCTAGAAAATGGCTTGATAAGCAGCTGAAAATCTGTATGGATCTTTAAATAAAGGACCTTTGAAGATTTTTTTTAGGGACACAGTATGGGATACAATTTGTAAACACACTGAAAGAATAGGGTCGAAATAGCATACTTCCATGTCTTTCTAACATTGGAATTTCTACTGTGTACACAGTCAGTTAAACTGCTTATATCCATAATATCTCACAAATCCAGCACTTGTCCTGGACTGCTTAGCTCAGCAGGCAGTCCATGTGAAAGAGTCAGGCAACAGCGATGAAAGGCATTTACTATAGACTCCTTGCAGGGTCATCAATGGACAACCTGTACAAGATTTGTGCTTTAAATAATAAATGAACTAAACACCTTCAGGTAATTGGCTGTGTGAAGCCGCACACCAGGCCAGATAGCTTGTCCATACAAAGTAAAATAAGATTAAATAATAAATGAACAGTGTAGAGGTTTTCTAACCAAAACTAATTCTACAAGCTTTCATAGAAGTGCGAGATGAGCCAAGATGTTTTCAAGAGTTTATGCCAGGGTCATGGGGCCTCCTCTGTCTCTGTCAACAGTAACTATTTCAATGGTCTGTGCCATCTCCTTTTGATACTGATTGTAATTCCACTACTATCTTGCTCCATGCAAACAATAACACCACACTGAATAAAGTAGCCAGAGTCCATCAAGAACAGAGAATCCAATTGAATAAGGTCACAAAACCCACATCAGGAAAAAATTAAAATACAACATAACTTTACACCTCCTGAATATTCATGCATAACGTCAACAAAAGTAATGGCACAACCGCTATGAAAATATAGGTGGGAGGTATGCAGATACTTATTCAAGTGTTTTGCAATCAGTCTGCAATTTGAAACATAGCCTTTCCTAGAGAATGACTTCATTTTAGCCAAAGATCAATGCATATAAACCAACAACAACAATAATAATAATTTATTTATACCCCGCTACCATCTCCCCAAGGGGACTCGGGGCAGCTTACATGAGACCAAGCCCAACAAAACTACATCAGTAAAAACAACAAGGCAAGCAAGCAAGTAAAACACAATATAAATGCTATAAATAACATATAAGCAGTAATACACAAGAGATTTAAAACACTGTGGACAGGGTCAGACATAGTAGATCAAAAATTGGGCGTGAACAGAAGTAGGGTGCGTCTAAACAGGGTTTTTTTTTAGAGATTAATGTAGGGAGATTGATCCAACGGGTAGATAAGTGCTTCAGAGGACATATTGCAGAAAATTGGTCAGATCAGGGCATTGTTTCCTGTATTCAGGGAAGGCACACTGGAACAGACACGTTTTCAAGATCCTCCTAAAGACTGCCAATGTGGGGGCTTGTCTGATATCCTTGAAGAGTGAGTTCCAGAGTCGGGGGGCACCATAGAGAAGGTCCTTTCCCTCGTCCCCACCAGTCGTGCCTGGGAAGGGGGCGGGAGTGGGAGCAGGGCCTCTATAGAGATCACGTGGGTTTGTAAACAGAAATTTGGTCATGCAGGTAGGTGAGTCCCAAACCATTCAGGGCTTTATAGGTAAGAACCTGCACTTTGAATTGGGACCGGAAAATGAACGGCAGCCAATAGAGCTCCTCAAAACTGGGGGGTTGACCGCTCCCTGTAAGTCACTCCAGTAAGTAATCTGGCTGCCGCCCGTTGGACCAGTTGAAATTTCCGAGCTGTCTTCAAGGGCAGCCCCACGTAGAGTGCATTGCAGTAATCCAATCTGGAGGTGACTAAGGCGTTGTTGCACCTCAGATCACGGACAGCCCCCCTAGATCACACACACCAGGCAGATGCTATAAATGTACTTTTATTTAGAATAAAGAATATTCCAAAGGTAGAAAGATGCAAGGCAATTCAAAGGCAGTTCAAATCAGGGGCAAGGTAATCCAAAATTGCTCCAAAACGGATATAACATACGCGGGCATAAATCCCATGAAGAGCAAGCTACAAAGGCAAACAGACCGCTCCTGCGGTCGGACATGAACATGAAACCCAGGACCCAAGTCCTTCCAAGCTGAACGTAGCTTCAGGTCTGACTAGAATCCCCTGGGCACAATCTAATAAAGAGAGCTAACTTCTATGTGCCCAACGCACCCCCTTCCTCAAACTCCAATCTCTCTGGGAGGATCTGATGCTAGCCCTCCTGTCAAATTCCTGTTCATTAGCAGCCCCAGGTGCAGCACTATCATGCTGGGAAACTCGATCCTCCCTATCCTCGGAATGCTCGTCTGACATGGGAGTGGAGAAGTTCTCATGGGAATCAAGGTCGCTGGGCCTCTCACTGTCTAATTCAGAACTAACTTCCATGGAGTCATCATTATCCTCGTCTTCAGGCCCATACCCATGTAACCATTCATCATCCCAGGCTAATTCTTCATCTGCAGACCCGTACCCATCTGGCCACCCATCATCCCTGATCTGACCCTGGTCAGCTGGAACCCCCGGTGTCTGTCTATGGCCACTAGGCTGGAACACCATAGGCGTGGACCACCATAGCCAGATCTGACTTCACAAGGGGCAACCCTCAACTTTGCTTGGTACTGCCTGCACATGATACAAAGATGCTGTCCATGTCAGAGGAGACGTGCTGACAGTCTGAAATATTCCTTTTACTGACAGCGGCAAGGGTGAGAAATATACGGTCTGTAAATCCAGATGAAGTTCACAGCATTCACTGATAGAAACTTTTTGTGTCACAACATTGTACAGCTATGAGATATCTCTGTGGAAACAACCGCAACTGAAAAACTATTTCAACAATATAAGATAATTTTAGAGCTATTTTTCAAATCTATGCAAGAAATAAAAGCAAATGCAAGTGTTGATAATCCGGTAGCTTCCATTCCATGGATGTCAATATTGGGAATTGGGGGGAGGGGGGCTAGTATCAGAAATAAAAAAGCAACAGCTATTCAACACTTAGGGCTGGAAGGAAATGGATACAAATTTTAAGCACAACTCATTTAATGCCAAAACGTCAGCTGGCATAAACTGACAATTGACATTGGCCTTATATTTTAAGGAAGCAACTTTAATTAAAAGAAAGCATGGCTCATTGCCAAGGGACCTTCTTTTCTTCATTCTTATTTTTGATAGTCAAAGAGCTTTCCAATGCCCTGATATTCACACTTTCATCAGCTTCCACCTCCCTCCTGTATCTATGGACTCTTCTGGTTCAATTCCTTAGGTAGCAGTTTCTTTTAGCAATTTGGAACTACTTGAATCAATGCCCTAGAAGTTTGGAGAACTTAAATGCTCTTTTCCTTCTGCTTTCCTTCTAGAGCCTTTTCCGTTTCTTGAAGATTAATACAATTTTTCACAGTTTCTGTGTTCTAGAGATCAAACACAGGCTGACTGCTTAAGCACTTGCTCTTTATGTTCTCTTCTCCATGCGCATACACCCTTATTGCTTACAACACAATCCAAAACGATTTTCTAGTCCACTTTGATGGTCCTGAAATCCTTTAATTCATAGTAATTTGGGTTATTGGATGGAATTTTCTCATATACAGTTTGTTACTGCATGCTATTTTGAATCTTTTGATTTTCCCTTAAAGATCAAACTATCTAATTCTTACATTGCATAGACTTTTGTTTTTCTCTATCCTTAAATTCAGTATACATATATATGAAATATAAAGCAATTCGAGAGAGGGGAATCACATAAGAATATATAAACATATACATATTAATTCTATCCTCGGCTTACATTTTCATTTTAGTTACAATACCAGACCTTTCCCCCCAACAAAGAACAGGGATGGGACAGAGCGTAGAAGGGAAAATAAAGCTAGTTTAATCAGATAATTTCTAGATTTCTCCATACTTTTTCAAAATACTGTATAAAACAATACCAATAATGAGGTAGGAAAATACAGAAATTATAATAAATATATTAAAATACATATACATACATACACATACCTAAATACTCTCAAATGATATGCATGGACAAGTAGAAGCTATCTCTTTAAAATACACAAGTAGAATTTATGCAGCAGATAATCCAAAGTCCCTGTGACCTTGGCAGCCTTGCAGAGGTAATCTTTGCATAGATGAATTATTCTTGAACAATTGCTCTAATGTATCAGCCACAAGCATACTGTCCTTCAATATTAGCCATGCTTGTCTTTCCACCTATTTCTTAACAAACATATTTATTAAGGTCACAGCATGGCAAGAAATCTTGCTCTTTCTGTGCAATGTTCTCTTATTTCAAACACCTGGAAAACCATACAGCAGAAGACAAGGTAGTGGTGGCGATGGTGACAATGACAATAACGATAACAACAACAAAAACTACTATGTGTACAACTTTTCCCCATAATATGATTATTTAAGACCAGACGACAACTATATATGGATGAGTATTTGGCTCTGAACTACATACAAATAGAACCAGAACCCAAACTAAATTGACACTATAATTTACTTCTTGCAACATTTAAAAACATTAGTGTTCACTCTTTACTGAAATCAAAAGCTATCTCTATAGGGATTAATGGAAATTCAAGTCATTTCTGACTTTTGCTAAGTATTGTCTTTTTGTTTTACTGCCTCATTTCATCAAGAACTGGAAAACACAAGAGGGTTGAAAAGTTTCTTTACGACCATAATTGCTAGATTATTTTAGTCATAATGGGCATTGAGTAGAGGACTTGAGGAATTCCACCAAATGCCAAGGAAGCCGTCCTGACCCTAAACCAGTGCCTGTCATCAGTAATAGACTGGACGAGGGCAAACAAATTGAAACTCAATCCAGAAAAATCAGAGGTACTCCTGGACAGACAGAATGTAGATCAAGGCATAGGGATTCAGCTTGTGCTGGATTGGGTTACACTCCCCGTGAGGGGAGTGTAACCTCAGTTCCAGGCAAAGTGATGGAAACCATTATTAAAGAAACTATTACTAGGCACATAGAAAAACAGGCATTGCTGAAAGAAAATCAACATGGTTTCTGCAAAGGCAAATCATGTCTTACTAACTTGTTAGAATTCTTTGAGGGTGTAAATAAACACATAGATAAAGGGGACCCAATTGATATTGTTTACCTTGACTTTCAAAAGGCTTTTGACAAAGTCCCTCACCAAAGGCTCCTAAATAAGCTCTTCAGCCATGGAATCAGAGGACAGGTCTTGTCCTGGATTGGAACCTGGCTAAACTGTAGGAAACAAAGGGTGGTAATAAACGGACATTTCTCTGGGTGGAAAGAGGTGAGAAGTGGCGTACCCCAAGGTTCAGTTTTGGGTCCATTACTTTTTAATTTATTCATTAATGATCTGGATGTAGGAGTGAATTCTGAGGTAGCAAAGTTTGCAGATGACACTAAATTGTTCGGGTAGTTAAAAATGAAACTGATTGTAAAGAGCTCCAGAAAGATCTCTCGAAATTGAGTGAATGGGCAACAAAATGGCAAATGCATTTTAACCTAAACAAGTGTAAAGTCATGCACATCGGGGCAAAGAACCCCAACTACACCTACCAATTGATGGGATCACAGCTTTCGAGACAAACCAGGAAAGGGATCTTGGGGTTTTGGTGGACAGCTCAATGAAGATGTCAACCCAGTGCGCAGCAGCAGTGAAAAATGCAAATTCTATGCTAGGCATGATCAGAAAGGGAATCAAAAATAGGTCAGCAAATGTTGTATTACCTCTCTACAAATCGATGGTAAGGCCACATTTGGAGTACTGTGTACAATTCTGGTCTCCGCACCTTAAGAAGGATATAACGGAACTGGAAAAGGTACAGAAAAGGGCAACAAGAATGATCCAAGGGATGGAGCGGCTCCCTTATGAAATCAGGTTGCAACGCCTTGGTCTTTTCAGCCTTGAAAGACGGCGTTTAAGAGGTGACTTGATCGAAGTGTATAAAATCATGCATGGGATAGAAAAGGTGAATAAAGAAAAATTATTTTCTTTGTCACAAAACCCTAGGACTAGAGGGCACTCCCTGAAGCTCCAAGGTAGGAAAATTAGGACTAATAAAGGGAAATATTTCTTCACCCAGAGGGTCATTGGGTTATGGAACTCACTTCCAGAAGAGGTTGTGACAGCTGTCAGCCTGAACAACTTCAAGGCAGGATTAGACAGATTCATGGATACCAAGTGTATCGGTAGTTACTGAAAAGGACATTCAAGTGCCACCTCGGAGTTGGTTGAGGTAGGCAGGATTTCCCTGGGTACTGGTTGTGGGGGGTCGGGAGCAGGTCAGGGTTTTGCCCTCCCTTCTGCTCGAGATCCCCGTGTACAACTGGTGGGCCACTGTGTGATACAGAATGCTGGACTAGATGGGCTGAGGTCCGATTCAGCATGGCTCTTCTTATGTTCTTATGTTCTACATAAGTCCACCTGAAGGCCTTGGTTTCAATGGTAGCAAAGAGGACCTTTGCACAATTGTGCGCCAACTGCACCCATTCATTGATAATCTAGATCTGGCCACGGTGATATTTAACTTAATTACATCCCGTCTCGATTACTGTAACGCATTTTATGCAGGACTGCCTCTGAAGAGTGCTCAGAAACTTCAGCTGGTCCAAAGAGCTGCAGCCAGGTTGCTAACTAGGGTTGGCTAAAGGGAGAGGACCCCCCTTCCCTCGTTGCAGCAGCTCCACTGGCTGCCAGTCTGTTTCTGGCACAATTCAAAATGCTGGCTATGACCTTTAAAGCCCTAGGCAGTTCAGGTCCAAGCTATTTGACCAACCACTTCCCCATGTATGAACCTGCCCAGGCCATGAGATCTTCAGGAGAGGCCTTTCTCCATCACAAGCTCGGTCGGTAGGAATGAGAGAGCAGGCCTTCTCAGTGGCTGCCCCATGATATTGGAACTCTTTGCCCAGGGAAGCTAAAATGGCCTCCTCCCTGCTATCCTTCCAGTTGCAGGCTAAAACATTTTCATTCAGGCAGGCTTTTAAAGAAGTTGGGTTTTAAGAACATGACAGGAGCTGCTGTGGTTGTATATGTTTTTATAGATATAATCTGAATTGTGTTTAGTGCTAATGATGTTTACTATTGTTTTAATATTTGTATATTTTAAATTTTATTGTAATGCTTTCAATTTTAGCCACTTTGAGTCTCCTTATTAAGATAAAAAGTGGGATATAAATAAACATAATGATGATGATGATGATAAATTTTATTTTTATACCCCGCCACCATCTCCCCAAAGGGACTCGGGGCAGCTTACATGGAGCCAGGTCCAATCTCACAGAGTTAAAACATAGTATGTAAAAATATAACAACAATGTAAACAACATAAAACAGCATTATAACAATAAGCAAGAGTTATAAGCAACAACCAAAGATATACTTCAAGTCTCATTGTGGGAGGGTGGCTGGTGTGCAAAGAAGTTAGGAAATAGGCTAGTCAATAAGGTGCATAGATCATATAGCAATGTAAGGATAGGATGGTGATTTTTGTACCAAAAAGTCACACACATTGTTTTTAATATAAAACCATTTATATTCCAAGAGCCTACTGGAATAAAAAGAATTTTACCTGCTAAAGAAAGGGAGAACAAAAAGTCAGCCCAGCTTGCCTAGAACAAGAGTCCAGGCTTGAAAGAGCCATGGAGAAGGTGCACTTTCACATTTCCACTGAATGTTCTTGTGAGTGTGGTAGTACCTCACCTGAAAATCTTAAAAGTGTGAGCTCATAAAGGAAGACCTGGTATTTCAGATTACCTGGGCCATTTAAGACTTTATATATGGCCCCGATGGTCCATGCTCTTACTACATCTCAAATAGATTATTGCAATGCACTCTATGTGGGACTGCCTTTGAAGGCTGCCCAGAAACTTCAAATAGTCCAACAGACGGCAGCCAGATTTCTAACTGGAGTGGTATAGAGGGAGTGTACAACCCCCCTTTTGCATTGGCTCCAAGGACTGCCAATTTGCTACCAGGCTCAATTCAAACTGCTGGTTTTGGCCTATAAAGTCCTAAACAGCTCCAGTCCAACTTACCTGTGAGAACGCATCTCCCTTTGTTAAGAGCTGTAAGATCAGCTGGGGAGGATCTGCTCTAGGTTCTACCATCTTTGCAAGTACAATTGGTGTAGATGAGAGACAGGGCCTTCTCAGTGGTGGCCCCTTGGCTGTGGAACTCCCTCCCTAGTTACATTAGACAGGCTCCAGCCCTCCTGGTCTTTTAAAAAAAGCTTAAGACCTGGTTTTGTACACAGGCTTTTGGTGAATATGGTATTACAGAATTAGACTTTAACAGCATGAATAACTGGCTATGGATTTTGGAAAATGTTTATGGATAAGTATGAGATCATGATTTAGCACTTTATATGATTTTTAATCTGTTTTATAGTTTTGCCAATGCCTTCTCCTCTTCTTAGTGCAACTCATCTCTAAATTTGATACAAGAAAATTTGAATTTTATGGAGTGAGTTAACTGGAGTTTGGTATGTGGATTGTCTTGTTTTGTTAACAAGGAAATGGAATAAAGTAAGTTTGATGTTCTACCATTTTTTGGTTTACTAGAGATTTGCACTTAAGGCATACTTATATGCATTTCAAAGGAAACATATGACAACAGACATTGCTATTCTACATCAGTTTTCCAAACTAATTTAATATGCCTTTGTCAAATACTCATTTTAGTGCTTGTACATTTTTCATAATAAAATATATTGCACCTATCAGATAGGTGTCAGAGGTCTGCACAAATGGATGGTAAGACTTTCATGTCATTAATGAACAGTCCAGGACCAGTAGGTGGTTTGTTATGTATACATTATGCACAGAGGATAGTTTCTGAAGTACAGCTTGGACAGTGTTTTCCATCAGATACATGGATCACATAAGCAAGAGACAGATTTTGAAAATTATTCTCATGAAAAATAGATAAATGAATTTCATATTTATGCTACTGAAGGGAAAATTGCAATCATGATAGAGCAATGGTGGAGAAATAGGGTATATATGTGTGATATATTGGATAGCCTTGTCTGTGACTGTTGATGCAGTATAAGAATTTCTTTATCCAAGGACGAGTTCTTTCACCTTCCCATCTGTCCTGTGATTTTTTTAATGTCTAAGACAGGTGGTCTGTTGGAAACCTAAAACCCTATGGATACAAAAATGATTAAAATCTGGTGTTGATATCTACAATAAAGAAAAGTTTCATGTTTAGTCAAGAGTTTGTAACTAACCTGCATAAACATGACAAAGGTAATTTAAATGCTACTTAACCAAAACAAATATTTAATTCAAGTTCTGTATATGCATACTCAAAGTACTGCATACAATGATCCATATATAATATGTACACACAAATACACACATGCTGTTTGCATTCTTTCTGACCGAGCTTCGTTAATTATAATTTAAATCAAATTTAATTCATCACCAGAAAAAAATTGATATATTAAACCATGTATTTTGGGAAGGGGGAATCTCATGGTAAATATTATTTAAGTAATAAATGTTAATGATTTTCAAGATTTCTCATCCTAATGCCACATCTTATGTGTGGTGAATTTCACATGGAAATTGATAGTTTGGAAAAACTGTACTAACGTTGGCCCACAACAGAAACAATTAAATTGATTACAAAGATGAGAATCTTCACAGTTTGGGATTTATTCCACAGGGGAGAAATGCACAGAGCTTTCTTTTCAGAGAATCCAAGTTTCCTGCACAAAGAAAAGCAATCTCTGTGCAAAAAGCAATACTTCGAGCAGAAACAGGTCTCATGTGCAAAAGAAAGCATTTTCTGCACAAAAAACCTTTCTGCTTAGACCATAAGAACATGTTATTGTTATGGATAAAACACCATGTGCAAAAATTTCACATAATTTTTACTTTATATTGTAGAAAAAAATCATAGAAGTATTCATCCAGAACAAAATTTGTGGAAAATGTCCAGCCCTAAACATGACAACATTAATTAAGATGAATGCTATAGTGAAGTTTCACTAAAGACATGTCCTGAACTCAACAAAATGTTATTTCAAATAAAGGTTAGGAGCAAAGGGGGTGAGGGACCAAATGCACATACATGTAGAGCAGAATATTTTTTTAAGTTATATTGGATATTAAAATCCTGTGTAGCATTATAAATTAAGTTTTCATGGACTTTTGCTGAAGCATATGCCAACCAAAACTGACTTGTCCTTAACATGACACAAACCTTTGTTTTTTTCTGCAGCAAGCTAACTACCATCATAAGAAGTGACCATCATTAAGTGTTGCAAATGACACCCTGCAATTTAGCAAAGATGGAACCTGTGGTTACTGTTGTGAACTGCTCTTCTGATTTTGAGAGAGTAGGAGGACAGGTGGATGAAGCAACACTTGGGGATTTGGGGCTAAATGATGAGGAAGAAGAGGAAGAGTTGGCAGATATATCACAAATCATGTTTCAGGAATGAAGAAGGGAGAAAGAAGTCAGAGGAGATCAGCTAGGCTAGCAGGGAAAATGTGAGCAATCAGACCGCACCCTAGAGACAGCTGTTCTGGGAGCTCAGTGCTATAAATCAGCAGCCAGACCCAGTGCTGATGGCAACTGACCTATTTCGGGAGAGTTCTGGTTCCAAGCACTGTGTCTCCATTCCAGCATTGGTCCTTGTTGAAGGTTCTTGACTATTGACATTGGTTTCCGTAACCTGTAAGCTTGTTTATCAGAGACTCTAGTTCAGTGGTTGTCAACTTGGGGGTTGCAACCCCCGGGGGGTTGCAAGGCCATTTTGGAGGGGTCGCAAGGCCACCTCCTTTGGCTCCACCTCCTCATCAAAATGACTTCCCAGAGAACCCACCTCCTGTCTAGGAGCCGGGTTTGGCTGGCTCGCATCTCCTGCTGGGCTCAGTGGAGCCGTGAGCCAGGAGAAACACTCTCTGCAGGGCCCAGGCCCTCCCTGGGAGCCGGATTTGGCCGGTTCGCATCTCCTGCCGGGCTCAGTGGAGTCACGAACTGGGTGAAAGGCTCCTTGGAGGGCCCAGGCATTCCCTGGGAGCTTGGTTTGGCTGGATCGTGTCTCCTGCCATGCTCGGTGGAGGCACGAGCTGGGTAAATGGCTTCCCATAGGGCCCAGGCCCTGCCTTGGTGCCTGGGTTGCCCGGCTCGTGCTACGAGTCTGGGCCAATTTTCCCCAAAGCTCTCCAGTATTTTCTCTTGGTCATGGGAGTTCTCTATGCCAAGTTTGGTATTTTCTTTAGGTCTTTTTATTGCAGGTGCAACTGTAACTCCCAAAAGTCTGTGCCAGTTTTCCCCAAAGCTCTCCAGTATTTTCTCTTGGTCATGGGAGTTCTCTATGCCAAGTTTGGTTCATTTCCCTTGTTGGTGGAGTTCAGAATGCTCTTTTATTGCAGGTGCAACTGTAACTCCAAGCAACTGCAACTCTCAAATGTCAGGGTCTATTTTTCCCACCAGTGTTCAAATTTGGGCATATTGAATATCCATGCTAAGTTTGGTCCAGATCCAAAGTTGTTTGGGTTCACAATGCTCTCAGGATGTAGGATAACTACATCTTCCTTAAATCACTCTCAATTCCTCCCAAACCCCTCCAGTATTTTCTGTTGGTCATGGGGGTTCACTGTGGCAAGTTTTATTCAGGTGTGTAATTTGTGAGGATCTCAGTGGTCTGTGGAAATCAGAGCTGAATCATTTGAAGGTACTGCAGATCCCATCATCCATTGTCCATACTCTCCAAAACATTGTTTTTGTGATTGATCACTATGCTTTAATTATGTTCAATTTGTAACAATGAAAATACATTTTTTATATCGGATATTTACATTAAGATTCATAACAGTACCAAAATTACAGTTATAAAGTAGCAATGAAAATAATTTTATTGTTGGGAGTCACCACAACATGAGGAACTGTATTTAGGGGTCACAGCCTTAGAAAGGTTGACAACCACTGGTCTAGTTTATGTCTGATGTGAAGATTTCTGTTTTATGTTTGCTTGAAGACCATGCATTACCATCGTGACTGTACTTTCTGTTTCACTTATTGCATTATCTCTATTTTGGCTGAAGTAAAGCCTTTTTGTTTACTTTCACTTGTGTCTAAGGCTGTTTCAGGCAAAACAAAACTGGACAGTTACGAACTACCTTGCTTTGCTCACCTCTTAGTGCTAGAGATAAAGAAGGAAGAGACTGAAGCTCATAATGGTCTAACAGCCCCCACCCCAAAGTCTATTCCAACATGGCTGTATATGGGATTGCAAGGGTGTCTTCCATCTCACATCAAAATTCATGAGTTTCTGTACACATTTGTTTAAATGTGTTTAGATTTGAAAATGCTTTGTGTAAAACATTTTATTCCATTCACAATATTATTTTGATTATGCTGAAATTTACCTTCCCCTCCCCAGATGTTTCAAATATATCCATTTACTGGAAATAAGTTCTTGAGGTACATAAATCGATTGCAAGAAAATGTATGGATGTCAGACTGTAGCTTGTGTTTGGTCTGTGTTCAGATGCAAGAAATGTACATTAGATAAAGTGAAAATGTAGTGAAATGAAACACATTGATCTCACATAGTTTGCAAATGTATCTCATATCTGCAGATTCTATAAAATGAACTAGAGAAAGGTGCCAATGTTCAGGGAATAGAAGATTGCTGTTCTGAACTATCTGGCCTTTTTCCTTGCCCTCAAGTTGCTGCAGATCATAAATTACCTTACTTGCATAATTTATATTAAGCACACACTTTGGGGTTTGATGCATAGACAAGTAAGCCTATTATCAGAATAGCGAATATATCTTCTGAAAAAGTCAAAACAGACAATAAGGGATACAGAGCAGATGACATGGGAATGGAACAATAAGTTTATAGATTAAACTGTCATAGATACTTTCACATATTTGCAAGGGAAAAAAAGAAAGTGAATTGAAATCTATTGAGTTCAAAGTTTTGCATTGAATACTAAGTGATTATTGCTGCAGATAATTAAAATTTAAAATATTAAATTATTTAACATGTTCTAAATAATTGAAAGAATTTTAAAATCCTACGCAGGCTAAGACTGGAAATAGCTATACAATATATGGCCACCTCCCATATAACAGAAGATACGCGTTGCCATATACCTACATTATATTTATTGATGGGAAAAATGAATTCCACCAGTCTCATAAATGAAATTAAACTATATTGATCTGCATTTTGTGAAAGAGAAAATTGAGAGCTATCCTTTGAAGAACATTCAGTAGATATATTTCCAATATACTGTAAGTTCAATTGGTAGTATTTAGAAATGCTTCCTGCTCAGCACATGCCACACCCTGTGAGAAAAGTGTTCATTATAAGCCTGAATTCAGTTTTATTTTCCAATAAAAAAACTGCTGAGATAATTGATTTGTTCTGGTGATCAACTGTGTATGGAAGAACATATTTACAACCAACGATGACAGGAATTCTCTGATCACCAGTTAAATTGCGGACAAGAGGCCTGTGGAAACAGCTTGTTACCTGATTGAGATTCAATTTGCTTTCATTTTGTTTAAATCAACACATTCCTGAGAAACATCTTACATTTATTTGTATCCTGCATTTTCATCACACATAGCCCAAAGCAGGGTCTAACAATAATATAAAAATATTAAATAGAGAAAAACACAGAAAATGCTACAATATTAAAAAGAGTTGGAGGCCAATTGTGTTCTTCCATTTGTATGATGGCTTTTATACTCTGTACCTTTCAGTTTTTTTTGTTCTCTGAATGCAAGGAAGGGGGAAATCCACTAATTATATCCCATAGTCCCCTGCATTCCCCAGAGGTTTAGAGGACCCTCCAAAACAGTTTGGAAGGTGGTACAGAAGACTATAAATGAAAACTGCCTCCTTTATTTATGAATCAAATAATTTTCCAAACTCGGATTCATTTCATTTCTGGAAGAGGACCTGTAGATACCACCCAAAAAACACAGGGGATAAAACATCAGAAAAACAATTTTTAAAAAACAACCAAAACTACTTACACCTTTAAAAGTCAGTTTACAGGACAAAGGCCTGTTTGAATTAAAACATTTTTGCCTGTTGGGAAAAAGTAAACAGATTTGTTGACCAGAAACAAGGCCAGCCAGAATGATAAGCCAAGGTTTTGTTCCTGGCTTAGTATTCAGGCTTATTAGAAAAAAGAACATAACAGAGATCAGAATTGGGATAGATGGGTACTCAGACATGGATAGGGGTTCCCTGGTTTGCTGGGCTGCTCCTACTAGCAACATCATCTGTTGAATCAACACAATTGGCAATCTAGAATTTTCAGCTATTCTGGCTTATTCCAATATCTGAAGTGTATACATTTTATGTGATTATGTGTACACAATTTACCTGCATTTTCCAATGCTACTAAAATGTATGTATAAAAGCTGGTTTTTTAAAAAAAAATTGATGCTATAATATTAATGGTTTACTGTAGAATGCTGGGGTTTTGATATAAACATGTTTAAGGGAAAAAACAAGACATCTGATTTCTCGAACTTTTGAGCATATACATAACACTACTTCAAAAAATATAGCCATACAAAATCAAAAAATGGGCCAGAAAGTAGGTACTCTCTCTGAAAGACATCACAGAAAAACACAGTCTTGATGGTGCTCAGTAGAATTTCACAAAAGCAGTTCAACAAGAAGTAACTTCTTCATGCTAACAGAGATATGCATTTTCATATAATGACTCAATTCATTATGCATTAAATTACACAATTATTTCATTACATAAATATTTAATTTATTATATACTTATTTCAATGGATTATATAATCCATTAGATAAAGACAATTATGTCATTAATTATACAATCGATGGAAATAACTAATTCTAAATTAATTGTATACCTATTTATAGTTAGAATGCAGAGTCTCTTCTATATTTATTTGGTGGGGGGGGGGTTGGTTTGTGTTTTTTAACAGGTTCCTTCAGCCAAATAAATGTCTATATGGGAGCATCTTCTCAGTCTTCAATAAAACATACAATTTCCCAAGTAGTAGGTTGTAAAGGAGGGATCACTGAAGTATCTGTTTGGTTACTGCCATGCACTCTATGAGGGGCTACTTTTAAATTGTTGAAAATCTTCAGTCTAAAGAACTGCAGCCAGATTGTTAACTGGGGCTAACCAAAGGAAGTGAACAGCACCAAGGACTGCCAATTTCTTTCTGGGTACAATTTGAAGTGCTGCTGACAACCTACAAAGCCATAATCAAATTACTTCTGAATTAGCTATCTTCCCATATGAGATCTTCTAAACTGGGGGGGGAAGGTCTCTGTTCCATCACCCTCACATCTGGTGTTCACAGACATGCAGGCCTTCTTGGTGGTCTACATGTTCTTGATGTCCTTGGGAACTTCCTTCCTACGGAACTGCATTCCTTCTGAAGGAATGTGAAGACAAATTGCTCATGGGAAATGTGTGGTATTAGCTATTTGTTGTTGTTTTTTTTTAAAAAAAACTACTTTTAATTTTATTGATAGATTTAAACTCTTGTATCAGGTGGATAATAGCAGTAACAACAACTTTAACACAAATTCATTCTAGATTGAAGCTTACTGGAGTCAAGAAGAATCTTAACACAGGTGCTGGTTCACTTACTGTTCTACAACAGAGATTCAAGGTCTGGGGAATACCTGCCATTATCTTTTTTTAAGGTTGTACTGTCCCCCGTTTTCCAGAAGCCTTAATCTGGACTAAAGGAAGTTTCTCAACATGGATACATTTGAAATTAAAGTTGATGGAGGCATGGGGGATCATGTCTTTCTGAACAGTCGAACTCAACATTGATACACATACCCTTTATAGGCTTCTAATTTCTCTGTTCAAATAGAAATCATAGAATAATAGAGTTGAAAGAGACCACATAGGTCATCTAGTGCAGGAAAAGCAAAATCAAAGCACCCCCAACAGATGGCCACCTAGCCTCTGTTTAAAAGCTTCCATGGAAGGAGCTTCAACCACACTCCAAGGAAGAGAGTTCCACTGCTGAAGTCAGGGTTGAGGAGCATTTTGTATGCTCATTGATAGCAGCTACATGGAAACTACCCACCCTAATCTGTAGCTTTCTTTGGAAGTCTTCTTATATGAATGGTATTATTCCTGATTATTGGCCAAGCTATCTGAGACTGAGGGCTTTATAGAGGCATCTCTCTCAGCACTGTTGGAAACAGATTGCTGGGGTAGATGGATCTTGGACTGACCAAGCAAAGCAATTCTTCTGACCCTGTGATACATTACACCTTCAATCTTTTTCCCTATTAGAGAAATACTTGCAAACATTGGGGGATTTTTTTTATTGCTACTTAAAGAGCCAGAACCCTGCTGCTTACATTGCTGTTTCTGTCAAACACCTCAGCTGAAGCAGAAATCAAAGCACAGTAAGCCTAGCATGGTTGAGCTTGGCCCCAACAAACTGAAAGGCATTTTACCTTCTTACCTAGTGTAATTACAACTTTATACTAATAAGGCTGTAAAACACCCACATTATTTAATGGCTTGTTAACTACCTACTGTGAAAAACATTATATTTTATAATAATATTAAAATACACAGCCATATTAACAGTTAATAATATTTTAAAACAATTTAAAATTATAATAATGTTCAGAACCAACTGCAATATGCTACAAAACTGCATTTAAAATATTATTTCTACTATTTTATGTTTAAAATCTGTTTTTCATTTGCTCAAATATCCTTATTACAAGATGAAAGAATATAAAAAAGTGGTGAAATGTACAATAACAGGACAGTAATTCCAGAAACACAAAGGGCCCTAGAGTGAAATCAGAAATTAGGAGTAATAAACACACATACAAACATGGTTATAACTTAAACTCGGGATCATTCTTAGAACCCTGTGCACCATAGCAGTAGTTGTAACAACCACGATAACAATTATTTTATTTCTTACCCGCCTCTTCTCATGGCGGGCTGCAACATAGCTGAAAACACATTATCATTATATAAAATAACACATATTAAAATGTATTTCTACAAAATACACAGAACAATGATTAAAATATAGAGGACACAAGACACAAGTTTAAAATTCATGATTTTCACAAATCCAGACACCAGCTGTTCCATGTGCTGTCTAATGAAGCCCACCCTGTCTCCTGGGAAAATCATGGGATGCTGCACACAAGGGTTCAATGGGTGTGAGCCAGTCAAGGAGTTTTGCTCTTCAACTCTCACAATTCCTAAAAATTCGTAAACAGGCTGGAGTTTCTTGGAGTTGAAGTCCAAAACAACTGGAAAGTCTAAGTTTGCCCATGCCTGGTATAAGCCATTGCTCCTGATTTTGTTTTGGATTCATCATAAATTTAATCTAAAGGGGATTTCAAAAACAGAGGAGAATGGAGTGATAGTCATACAGACTCCATCCCCTTCCTTCTGAAGGATTTCACTCAGCAAAAAAACAAAACAAAAAAACCACTTCTAATGCTGTGACAAAAAATATCAGCGTAAAACAGCAAAATAAATACATGAGGTATTGGAGTATTAAGAACTTGAAAAACTAACCTAAGGAAGGGAGAAATGATGACTTGAGTGCTACCTAGGAGAATACTGAAATTCTTTGGGATGATCTCCCTGAAGAATGCACCTTATGATCCATCTAGACGAGCCCTGCCCCTTTTTTCTCCCACAAGCAACCAAGTCAAGTTCAGACTGGCTAAGCAAATGGAGATCCTAGGAAGACTCACTTATGAGTCAGAGAAAAGATTATGACACTCCATCACCTCTATATCCCCATGGCATGGATGCTGGGACACAAGTTTTTCTCTCTTCCACCACCACCCAGGACTAGTTCTCACAAAAAAATAGACTTTTGCACTAAAACACCCTCTATCAGACAATGTTATATAGTAAAGGGGTATTCTAAAAAATCTTTAAAATAAAATGTTGACCATCTGGGGTGCTCCAATCATGTGGAGATGGCCTCTACATCCCCATTTTTAAAGGCACTTTATAGCACTTTAAAGGCACTTTATAGCCCTGGAGGACCACATGTTTTTCAAAGGGTATACTTTGCCCACCACGCTTTACCTCATTTACATTTAGCCATCCCATTTACCTAACAGGCAGGCTGATGTCTTCTGAGAGAGATAACCTACCCAACTTCTTAGTGCCTGGTTCTCACTGTCAGTTCACAGAAATTTAATAATTTTTGTTGATAATGTTTTAAATGGATTTTATTGTTTTAACTGTATTTATTGGTATATGTGGACTGCATCATTGGATGCTTATGTGAGGTCAACCTGAGTCCCCTTGTGGGGAGAAGGACGGGATAGAATATATATATATAATAAATAAATGAATAATTTAATTTAATTTTTTAAAGATATTAATAAAATAATAAATAAAAATAATTTAATAAAAATCCTCTCAAGCTTGGCTGCAAGGGAAAAGGGCCCTTTTGGTGGTTGTTCCCAGACTCTGGAACTCCCTTCCTAAGAAGACCACGATGGCCCCATCCCTGCTTGTCTTTCACAGACAGGTAAAACATTCCTTGGCCATTGGACATTTATGGAATGATAACAGACAGGCTGCTGAGGATGGCTTTAAGTAGGATTCTGGGGTGGGTGCATTTTAGTTTTTGCAGCACAAAAAATTGGTTTTTATTTTCATTTGTTCTTTTAATATTTTATGAGTTTAATTAAAAATGAAATAAAAATGAATAAAAAATAAATTTGCAGACAGTTGTTGCCCCAATTCTCTGTGATTCTCTTCCTCCCATTATCTATCTACATTCCTTGTGCAGGTATTTCATAGTCAGAACAAACACACTTCTGAAGCCCCTTCCACACAGATGTATAAAAACCACATTGAACAGGATTGAATAGCAGTGTAGACTCAGATAATCCAGCTCAAAGCAGATATTATGGATTAACTGCCTTGATATTCCGGGTTATATGGCTGTGTGGAAGGGCCTTCAGAAGCAAACAGATACAGTGTCTGAGAAGATATTCGTTCCAAGAATTCATTCCCTTTACAAAAAAAACAAATACACAATGGATGTGTAATTACTACAGTACCTACCACTGTTCTTTAATTCCCTATGCCTCCGTGCTTGTAAATGTATTTATTCTAGCTTTAGATCCCCCCCAAAAAAGTCACAATAAAATGCATAATAAATTGGTAACTGCCATCATCTGACACACTTTTCATTTACCTGGCCTGAGATCAACAGGGTTCAGATCACAAAGTAGTAGTAATTACTACATATTAGAGAACTTTATCTTGATTACTGAGTTTTTGCCCTCTTGGCTTTTTAATCCCAATCCACACTACTTCCAAACCATTATACTCACTATAATCACAGCACTATAATACTGTTATAGAGATAAAGGCTTTGCAGAATTTCTCCTGATCTGAACACAATTTTTGCATTGACCGAGTTGCAGTCTAATAACAGAATTATTTCTAGTTAGTGATTTGTCCAAAGTAATACTGGCAGGCAACTATATGCATAACTGCAATAGTATGTGCATGACTGTAGTTTATTCATAACTACACTTTTTGGAAAGCTTGAACATGCATTCTCAAACTGAAACCAACTGACAACCCATGTACACTCATCCAGAACAGATCCTAAAACAGAAGACTTCTTGTAGCAGCAGCAGCAGCAGCAAGAGCTCCTCTGCTTTTATAGGCAACTGATCTGGAAAATAAGCTCTTTTGTTCAGGAGATGGAACAATAAGCAAAGAGAACTTAGTTATTTATCTTTGGGAAACTGTTTCTTTAGTTTAATATGTCAACGGATGGGAAGTAATCGCTCTCTGAAGTAGCATTAGAGCAACCTACCTGGGTGGGGTAACCCAAGAGTGGTGTCTTGTCATGGGCATGTCCAGACTTGTTCTAATGGGAAAAAATAATTTAGGGTTAACTCACGGGAGAATGGAGATAGCAGGAAGTTAATTGGATTACTTTTTAATGTTGCCATGTCAAGAAACAGCAATTAGCAAGAAGAGATGGCTACATAATATTTTGGATACCTGCCAAATGACTGTGGTTCACGGAGGCCTAAAAGTCATAGCAATTGTTCTCTAATCCCAAATCCCTACTTCACTACTTTTTGTGACATAGCCACATATGTCACAAGGAAATATCCCAGGGATGGGAAAGAAGGGATGAACACAGATTACCATGCCATTGGTAGAACGGGAAGACATTTAGCTGCAAATTTAGCCACACACAATTTGCATGAGAAAACAGACTCAAAAATCATGGAGTTATAGAATTATATAGCTGGAAGGGGCACAATTATTCTGCAGATTCAATGGGAGATAAATGGGCTTCAAACGGTATGAGAGAAAACAAATGCACCCAGGAGAACTGAAAGAGGTAAACCAACAAAATCAATTGTCAAAAAGCTTTATATTTTAGTTTTGGGCATATAATACTTCACACTCTATTCCTCTAAGTAAGAAACTCTGTTTCCCAAAATTGTTACATGGCTGCCACTTTTTTCAAGGTTGGATTAAGAAGTATTGAGTCCCACAGTAATAATGAGACATCATTGCTGTCTATAATGATAAAAAGCTAAAATGAGCCATATGCTTTATAACAGAAACATTCTCAACACTGTCAAGGAGAAAACAGTTAGGAGCTCTGCTATTCATAAACTGAGATAATTGCCATTTCCTTACATTAAGGTATTAGTAAGACACCTTAACAATTGTTTATTTTTCAGATTTAAAATATCCACAAAAAGGCTTTGGGTTGATTTTTAAAGTTTATTGATGGGATCCAGATTGAATTGTGCTTCCATCCAAAGAAGGGCTCCTATTATCCACAGAAGGAACTGAAATCCAATGGGTACTCCAGTCCAAGGAAGACTGAATTGTGATTGCTACTTCCCCCATCCAGCTGAATCTACCCATTACCATCTCCCATAGTGTTGCCTATCCCTCAAGAATTTCAAAGAGATATAGAGATTGGTAAAATTGTATTTATTTATTTTGCAGTATTTGTATACCGTCTTTCTCCACCCCGAAGGGCACTCAGGGCGGTTCAGTGTTGGCAACAATTCAATGCCATTGATTAAAAAACAGTATAAAACATTAAAATCGACCCCTCGTGGGAGTGGTTCATGAGCACAATTCTCTCAGAAAAACTCTGAGTCCAACCTATTCAACCACTTTGAGTCCCCCCAGGGGTGGGAAAGGCAGTATATAAATACTGTAAATAAATAAAATCTATATTTTGCAGATTGTAATCAGTGACAGACCCCAAACAGACCACTTTAGGTCTTTTACACAACCATATTTATAACCAATAGATTAAAAAGGTAGTTTTATGGAACTCTTGATACAATTATAATAAGAACACCAGATGGAAACAGGCATGTTGACACAAAGTGCACAGTCCCTTTCTCAAACTGAGCAAAGTGCAATAATTAGACTGCAGAATTTTGAGTAAATTACATGTCCTTGCTTCACTCTGAATATTTGATATAACACATTACCAATACTCTCCAGCAGTTGAAAATCTATCAAAATGGTTTCCTCCAGAAATTAATGGATGCAGGAGAATTCCTGGAGTCTCTGGAGGATTTTTTTTCAGCTGCTACTTTGCGAACCTGTCAAAGTTCTAGTTCATCTGTGGGAGAGGGAGCTGACCTGGTAATTGACATGATCACTCCTAAGGGACAGGCTTGTACAGAGCTCCTCCGATTGTACAGAGCTCAATCTACTTGTTTTCTGCAAAGCCTAGAGCAACAAAATGCTTTGAAATACAGATAATGTGCTGTTTAGAGAGTAAAATCTGGTGAAAATCCAATAAAATGTGTGCTAGAGCGGATTTTAAGGCCTATACTGTGGTGATGGTGTCATTGGAGACATTGTTCTTCTCTACCACTACAGTAACACCACAATATGATCTAGGAAAGCTGTGCTGAGTAAAAACAAAGACTCTTTCATTCTGGATCCCAAAGCACTGAGAAGAAATTATCAGGATGTAAGATACTTTGATAATGTAATTGTTCACTTGCATTCAAACATGGAGTATAGACCAAGAATAAACTCTGATTTGTGATTTCAGAAGGGGCTTGTTCTTGATGCACTGAATATATTTATCTATTAGAATATGTGATCTTTATATCTGTGATAAGGGGTTACCAGAAAATTAACATGGAGCCTGCTTTAAAAATAAAGTTAATTAGCCACATAACATGCAGCATGAGTTGGGTGAATCAAAAGTTACCTGTATGGTATTAGCTATAAATTCAACATGCGTATATAGAATCATAGAGTTTGAAGAGACCTCATGGGCCATCCAGTCCAATCCCCTGCCAAGTAGCAGGAAAATTGCATTCAAAGCGCCCCTGACTGATGGCCATCCAGCCTCTGTTTAAAAGCTTCCAAAGAAGGAGTCTCCAACACACTCCAGGGCAGAGAGTTCCACTGATGAATGGTTCTCACAGTCAGGAAGTTCCTCCTAATGTTCAGATGGAATCTCCTTTCTTGTAGTTTGAAGCCATTGTTCCACGTCCTAGTCTCCAGGGCTTGCTCCCTCCTCCCTATGACTTCCCCTCACATATTTATACATGGCTATCATGTCTCCTCTCAGCCTTCTCTTCTTCAGGCTAAACATGCCTAGCTCTTTAAGCCGCTCCTTGTTCTCCAGACCCTTGATCATTTTAGCCGCCCTCCTCTGGACACATTCCAGCTTGCCAATATCTCTCTTCAATTGTGGTGCCCAGAATTCGACACAATATTCCAGGTGTGATCTAACCAAGGCAGAATAGAGGGGTAGCATGACTTCCCTGGACCTAGACACTATACCCCTATAGATGCAGGCCAAAATCCCATTGGCTTTTTTGCCGCCACATCACATTGTTGGCTCATGTTTAACTTGTTGTCCACAAGGACCACAAGATCTTTTTCACAAGCCATTCTGTATCTTTGCATTTCATTTTTTCTGCCTAAGTGAAGTAGCTTGCATTTGTCACTGTTGAACTTTATTTTGTTAGTTTTGACCCATCTCTCTACTCTGTCAAGATCGTTTTGAATTCTGCTCCTGTCCTCTGGAATATTGGCTATCCCTCCTGTGGTGACGTGATAATTTTGTTACTGGTTAAATGTAGTTTTATATGTATGTTGTTTTATTGTTAGAATATGGGGTTTAAGTGTTAGACAGACCCTGAAGGGTTAACTGTGATAATGGAGGCAGTTCCCTCCTGGGGGAATGTGTTGCCATGGTGACGGTGGGTGGAGCCAGCCAGGAGGCTAGCTTAGAAAGCTGAAGAGAATGTCAGTTGGTGCCTGGCTGTCAAGCCAGAAGGATCTGTTAGATTCTACTCTGAGGAGAGGAGTACGAATCACGTTGTTGAAACTGCAGGGAAGCAGTTAGTCTTAGGAAACGACAAAGTTCCGGTGTGGGTTAGGCCTGAGAGGCTGACCTGTAGTTAAGCCTTGGTGCTGCAGAGTTAGAGCTTTCCTGTCAGCGAGCGAGAGTGTAGCTTCAGCTGGGGAATCTGTTTAAGGCTGTGAGAATACAGTCCTGGTGAGCTGAGCTTGCGAGCCAGCTAGTTTTATTGTAAAACCTGAGGGCTAAATAAGGACAAGTGTCCACAAGGCCAGAGTGCCTATGTATTGGAAGAGTTAGATGCTGATATAGCTGAGGGATAGCAGTAATTAAGTACTGCAATCTAGTAGATGTCATAACTAGAACATTTGTAACCTTTTAAGTCGTGCCTCCTCGGAAGAGTTATACAAAATATTTAAATCAAGCTTTTGTGCCAGAATAAACTGTTGATTGTTATTTCATCTAAAAAAACCTCTCTGTGCCATTGATTTCAAAGTCAAGCCTCGGTTTAAAAGTTTATTCCTGTCTCACAAGAACCCTCATTACCCTCACAAAGAGCTTTCCTCACAAATGTGTTCCAGATTAGTTTCTCTCTCATCAAATGGTGGCAGCAATTTGAAGGCAAATATTCGCATAGTAAAGTAGTAGTGGGAGAAGTGGGATAACCTACCCTGTCACGGGTTAAAAGTTGGTGTGCGGATAATGGAGCCTGCCACGGTTTTAATAAAGGTGAACAGTAAATAACGATTCTTTTCACCTCCCAATTTGGTGTAGTCTGAAAACTTGATGATCATGCCTTCTAACCGTTCATCTAAGTCAGGGGTGCCCACACTTTTTCAGCATGCAAGCTACTTTTAAAACCACCAAGTCAAAAAGATCTACCTGCTGCCCCTCGTGCTCCTGCCGCTCACGCGGCACACCTTCCGCCTGCGGGGCATTGTGGGAACGATGGAGCACCTTGCGCTCCCTCGTTCCCACAATGCCCCACGGGCAGAAGGTGCACTACGTAGGCGGAAGGTGCGCGCACGCAGGGCAGAAGTGCCCCATCTGCCTGTGATCGACCTCATTTGGGCTCACGATCTGTTTAGGGCTTTATAGGTGATAACCTGCACCTTGAATTGGGACCGGAAAATAAACAGTTTAGGGCTTTATAGCAAACTGTTTAGGGCTTTATAGGTGATAACCTGCACCTTGCATTGGGACTGGAAAATAAACAGCAGCCAATGGAGCTTTTTAAACAGGGGGGTTGACCACTCTTTGTAATTCGCCCCACTTATTAATCTGGCCGCCAAGCGTTGGACAAGTTGTAGCTACCGGGCCATCTTCAAGGGTAGCCCCACATAGAGTGCATTGCAGTAATCCAATCTAGAGGTAACGAAGGTGTGGACCAATGTGGTCAAATCCGACTTTACGAGTTATGGTTGTAGTTGGCGCACAAGTTTTAATTGTGCGGAGGCACTTCTGGCCACTGCAGACACCTGCGCATCAAGCGTCAGCACTGAGTCCAGGAGAACCTCCAAACTGCAGACCTGTTGATATTATGACACAGACAACAAAGAACTACGTTCTTTGCATAATGTTTTTTTATTAATCTTGATATGTAGTCAAACAAAGGTAGTAAACTATCCTTAACAAGTAAAGATATCAGTTACTATCCTTGACCACTTATGACTTACAAATTTAAGTTGCATATCAAAATTTTGGTGGAAAGACATCTGAGTGTTTTATATCCACATTATGGTTTCAGATTCATTTCAAACATTGGTTAGGTCAGTGTTTCCCAACCTTTTTTGAGCTGCGGCACACTTTTTACATTAAAAAAATCCGGGGGCACACCACCAACCAAAATGACACAAAATGACACTCTAACACAGTAAAGAACGGCTGGGGGATGGTGGCCTGCTGGGAGCAGCTGCTGGGATTGCCGAAGCCAGGGAGGGGAGGAGCCAGGCCATGCCGTGCCCGCCCCTCCCCCGGCTTCAGTTCTCCCACAGCCGCCAGCCAGCAGTGCCAAGCCAGCATTGGCTGGCTCTGCCAAGCCAGTGCTGGCAAAGCTGTGTGAGCCCCCTTCCCCGGCTTCAGCTCTCCCACAGAGGAGGAGCATGAGCGGTGGATGGGCTTCAGTGGGCAGGGCTCCTCCTCTGCGCAGCTTCAGCGAGCGAGGGGCAAGAGTCATGGTGGGAGTCATGGCGGATTGGAGGCTGGCTGGGGAAACGGCTGAAGGAGGCAGCGCCCCGGCCCCTTCTTTTTCTTCACCGCCGCCGGCCCTTCCTCCTCCTCCCCCAAGCAGCAGGAGTTCGGCAGGAGGGGGGAGGAAGGGGGGCAGAGAGCTTTTCTCGCGGCACACCTGATGATCGCTCACAGCACACTAGTGTGCCACGGCACACTGGTTGAGAAACACTGGGTTAGGTACACAGTTTAAACATTTCAGAATGCTTCTTCATATTAACAGAATAATGCACAATACGTGCAAGGCCTTAAAACAATGTACCTTTACAATCAAACATCTAGATTCTATATCAAAGGTGACATAACACATTGGATCAAATGAACAGTCTACCTAATAGGGACAATCCCAAACTACAAACAATTGCAGGTTTGTTCTTGTTGAATTTGTGCAAAAGTCGTAACAGGTACATTTCTTAAATCTCTAGCCATCCCTCCCTCCCTCTCTCTCCCTCCCCCCCCTCCTCCTCCTCCCTCTCTCTCTCTCTCTCTCTATATATATATATATATATATATAAGCATTGGATAATATAGGGAAGGGTTAACACCCTGTGGTATTTGTTTTGCCATCTGGGCCCCTTCAGAAGATTTCACCTCTGTCCCTGTGATCTCAAGCATTGGCAAATTTAACCTGCTGTAATTACACTTTATCAACTGTGTGTGATAAAATTCTTACTGTGGGGAGAGAAACTAATTGTTTAGTATATCTAGAAATTGTACATTTTTATGGCCAGCATATGATATCACAATTGATAAATTATCCAGTGTATATGAGCAACCAGTGTCAACTATGCATTATGTTTTTCTTTAGTTCAAGCACACACTTTTAATGTGTAATTACTTACCAGGAAATTTCTTATAAAGAGGTTTATCTTTTAAATGATTTTAACCTATCATTTCAATGGTATTATCTCAGTTAAATTTTAACATTTTATGATTTTTAGAATACTTTTAGTATTTTTAGAATATTTTTAGAATACTGAAGCAAAGCTGACACTTGGCTTCACTGTACTAAAAAAAAAGTCATTTCCCAGCCCATCACCTTTTAACTACTTTACTCTATGGTTTTAAAATATTATTAATTAATGGCTTTACTCCATTTTTAAAAATTTTTTATTGTTGTATTTATTATTTTAGATATTTTAATTCATTATAAATGACCTTGGTAACCCCATTATGACCTTGGTAACCCCATAAATACTTCATATAAATAAATAAATTTTATACATTTATTTTTCAAAGGCACAAATTACTTTTTGGCACATAGAAATATTTTTACCATCTTTGAGGTGAGCTGAAAATGAATCTCTAGTAATAATAATTAAAATTAATAATAATTTTATTTCTTGCTCGACTCCCTATTGTTAAAGGCAGGTTACAACATGACTAAGACACACCCAATCATAAACATTATATCAAACACACATATTCAAACATTTTTATGAAATTCATATATTAAACTAGACAGAACATCAATTAAATTATAATCAACACAAATTATGACTTTATAATTTACAACAGGGAATTGACAATGTTACGACAGAGATCACCCACTAAGGCGATCATAGCAGTCTCAACTGAATCCTACTCTGGAGCCAGATTGAAATAGTTCAAGGAAGTATGTGTCATCCAAGACTCTCTAGAATTGGAGGGTAACTGCCTTCTCATTCACCTTGCCCAAAAAAGAAAGGTTAGAGACCAGACTGTAATTATTAAAGTCCAGAGGATCCAGGGAAGACTATTTCAGCAGTGGTCTAACTACTAATTCTTTTAAGCAAGTTGGAAAGTCCCCCTCTCTGAGAGATTTTATTTGAGATCAAATTGCATCTTCTCCTTCAATGACCAACCAAGAGGGGCAGGAATTTTTTTAAAAGCCGGTTGTCCTCTTTACTGGACCCAGCAACTTGTCCACATCAACAGTACTTCTTCTCTAGAAAACTACCATATTTTCTGGCATACAAGACTACTTTTTAACCCAAGAAAATCTTCTCAAAAGTCAGAAGTCGTCTTACACGGGAGTCAACGTATACACCGGTAGTTGTCTTATACGGCAGGAGTTGTCTTATAGAGCCGATGCTGAAACTTCCAATCTGGATTGGAGAATCTGTGGTTGCCGCATATGATGAAGAGAGCTAAAAAATGGCACTGGCCACGTTCCTGCCGTATGCAGCGACTGTATGAAAGCATTAAGGGCAACACTGTACAAGTACGGTAGAAGAAAATCCATTCATCAAGATTCGTGGACTTAATGCAGTCCCGATGGTGAGGTGAAGAGGCACCTCACCGGGAAGGTGTAAGTGAAGGGTGGAGCAAGCTGCAGGGCATCCAGGGCACCCAGGGTATGGAAAAATGGCCCCAGAAAAACACACCTCTTTTACCTGTCTGGCCCACCCTTGTATCCTATTACTGTACCTCCTCCACAGCCTCTCAGATCTCACTCCTGAAGACTACAGTGAAGTGGTGCAAGTGTGCATGTGAGAGATCTGAGAGACAGACAAAAAGGAACAGTAATAGGAAAATTACCATATTGAAATCAAATCTGATGCTTTTCAAATTTTTATTTGGTGTATGTTGGAAGAGGGGTAGTCTTATACAGCGTGTATATCCCAAACTCTATATTTTAACTGGAAAAGATGGGGGTTGTCTTATACGGCCAGTCGTCTTATACACCAGAAAATACAATAATTCAATTAAATGTTCTTTTTCTTTCCTACGATGAAAACTATTGCAATAATCTGTAGCAAACATCTGATAAAAATGCAAAAGGAATTTAGAATGAAAAAATATTTTTTCCACTTAGTATACAAGGTCAAATAAATCTTTCTTTTCAAAATGAAAGACAAAGATGAACAAAAACATTGGGGGGTTAAAAAAAAGAAAAGTAAAGACTAAGCATCACATTGAGAGCAAAACAAAAACAAAACCCAAAAACACCCAAGGCACAAATCCTAGTTCACTTCAAATCTTTTAAACTAAGGGATATTTTCAACAGTCTCATCAAGAAACCAGGTTTAGCAATGGTACTCACTGGAAGCAAAAGCTTGTAAACAGGTAAGCTTCCCTGGTTTTTCTTCAAAACTTAATGTGAGTCAGAACACATCCCCAAAATATGAACAAAATAATCTCTCTCTCTCTCTCTCTCTCTCTCTCTCTCACACACACACACACAAGTTAACTAGTTGCAAAAATAAAGACAGACAGCAAAAAAGCACAATAAAAACTCTACAACATTTAATTTTATTTCTATGCAGTTATGTGTTACTTGACTACAATATTTCACAACTTTGTATCAGCATCAAGCACGTATATTATTCTGACCATTGTTTTAATGTACAAAATATTTTGGTTCTAACTATTAGAAAACTAAAAATAAGGGAAGTGTATATAAAGGCATATGCTTTAATCTGAGTTGCAGTCTATAGTAACTTCAGTTACAAGATATCTGCTAACAACGCAAGAAAATACCTATAATATAAAGAAAGCCAGTGATTGTAAGAAAATATTGGCGTAACTGTGCTAATTTGAGTATGATCCAGCTTTATATGTTCAGAGAGAAAGCAAAAAAACTGTGATTATAGTTTACTTGATAGCAATAACCTAGCTAATAATTACCATATACAACAGACATAGTACCTTTAGAAGTCATTAAGCATTTCAAGGAGCTCTTGAACTATATCAGATTTATCTGACCACACTCCATGACATGCTGTCATAATGAGTAAGTATGAGCTTCATTTCTAAAGATGATGAAAAATAATGTCCACTCATATGAGCAGCCCAGAATATCCTCCTAAATTGTTCCCAAAACTCATTAACTCATATACCTCTCCCTGACATCCCACCCCACCAATTGACTTAAGGTCCCACAACTTAACATTGCAGAGGTGCCAGTAGTGTAAACCCACCAACCATTCTGTTCCTACTTACCACCTGTTTTCAGTAGGTAGGCTTAATTTAGGAGACTATCATAACATGGACAACATGGATTGCCTACCTATACTGGGAGACTGAGGCTGGCAGCAGGCCCATGTTGGAAGGGTCCATCAGGCATGGGTTTCTGGGAGAGGCAATTACCACTGTCAAGCAGGCATAGGCTGATGAATCAGTAGCAGTCCCTAGGAGAGGGCAAAAAGCAGACAAGGGAAGATGGGAGTCAAGGGCAGGGGAAACAGGGTCAAGCAGGTATAGGATGAAGAGAACAGATCTCTAGTAGAAGGTCTAAGAGTAGGAAATGACTTGACACAGGAAGGTTTATAGAAGACTTTAATTCCATGGAATTAGTGTTGAGTGTCAAGAAAAGTGTTATCATTCACTGTAGAAACGTGGGTGGGTGTGGGGTCTGTTCTGTAGGTCTTCTGTTTTGACTAAATTTGTTATATTACAAACTTCAAAATAAGAGTACTCCTTTGAACTTTTGAGAACCAGCATCCTCTAAATCAGTGGTTCTCAACCTGTGGGTCCCCAGGTGTTTTGGGCTACAACTCCCAGAAATCCCAGTCAGTTTACCAGCTGTTAGGATTTCTGGGAGTTGAAGGCCAAAACATCTGGGGACCCACAAGTTGAAAACCACTACTCTAAATATTGTGGTAAGGTTATTTTTAGGATTTGGTCTCTTCACAATTATTCCAGTCCCAAAATAGTTGGCTATGCTTGAAAGGCTTAGTTGTAATAGTTTGAGTGATATTGATTTCAGTGAGATTTAAATGTAACTTCCTTTTCTTAGTATTGACAATGCAGTTTAGAGACACATCACTTCTACCGAGCAGATCACGCTGATATTAAGGCTGCCAACTAACCCATGTTAAAAGGAATGCAAATCACAACAATCTTTGTGGCTCTAATTTTAAATGACAATTTGATATAATATCAGGACTATAAAAACGAACAATTAAATCAACATGATTGAATATCTTATGACTTCATCACATGCATATCTTCTCAATAATGGAGTGCCACTAAGATCACGTAGAAATTTCAGTGCGCAACAAATTGCAGTCCAAAGGTGTTATTCAAAGTAAACTTGCTACAATATGGTGGAAGTTTTATTTTATTCTGCTTTTTATTTAGTTTATTTAGTTTTGACAATTTTAAGACAAAAAGAAAAGTATTTCAGAAGACACAAACTCACTTCTGGATATTAATTTTCTCAGATTGACTTTATTCACTGAGAGTGAGCAAACAAAATAATCTGTCAGTAAACTTACTAAGAACCTGATCTGTCAGACCAAGAGACTTTCAGATCATCATTCTGAAGTCTTCTGGAGTAACTTCCAATTTTCGACTTTAACTGGAATCTAATCCCCTAATTCAAACTTCAGACATTAAACTATATACTCCCATGTGAACCTTCCAGGCTTGGCAGGAATGTAAGAGTGAACTTTCTTGGAGACTTCTCCAAGGTGGGGAACTCCCTATCAAAAAAGGTTAAAATGCCTTCTCCCTATTATCCTCCTGGCAGCAAGATCTCTATTTAGACAACAATTTATCCGGAAACTACATTTTAGTTGAGTTTTGCTGTTTTCTTTCATTGATTGATCTATTTTCCATGTGTTCCATGTTTTAATTGTAATTGCAATAATTTTATCAGATGATGGCTCTTAGTTATTTCAATCAAATAGTACATAAGAACCAATGATAAATCTCATTAACACAGAATGTAGAATGTCAAATCATTTCAGAAAAAGGCAAATTACTGCATTCTAAGCTACAAATTTATCTCGATACAGAAGTTCTTGTGGGCAAGGAGATCTAGTATATTTGGGTTGAACAATTTACTACAGGCAGTCCCCAGATTATGAACAAGATAGATTCTGTATGTTTGTTCTTAAGTTGAATTTGAATGTAAGTCAGAACAGATACATTTTTAAGGGGAACTCCAGCCTGTGTGTCTGTCTGTCTGTCTAATCTAATCTAACCTGTGGTGTTTGTTCTGCTGCCTGTGTCTGTGTTCAGAAGAGTTCAACTCATTTTCTGTCCCTGTGATCATGGATTTTGGAAAATTTGGCTTGTTGTGGAAACAAGGATTAGTGATAAAGTTTCAGTGGAGACACCTTTCCCCCATGATAACTCTTTCAGAGCTATGTTCAATAATAGGTCTCAAATTAATAAAATGGTAAAATACTGTAGTAAAAAAGTTGAAAAAATAGCCCCCAAAATAAAATAATAATAAATGCTCGTTTAATGAAATAAAGTAAACCAAAAAAATAAAATAATAAAAAACTGTAAAATAGGAAACAGTAAAACTTATAAAATTACCTAAATGCTAAAAATTCTCTATGGGTTTGCATTGTAGCATACAAAAATCTTGTAAACATCAGAGTTAGAGAAAATCCCAGAGTCAAGGTATATTCCACACAAAGATTTATAGAGCAATGTCCAGTCTTCGAAGGAATAATTTCACTAACTGGCAGCCTTTTGTGTCAATCGTCTTCAGAGACAGGTCAGATGTAAGTACCCCCTAACTTCAGGCTCTGTCTTTTTATTATTTCTTGTTCCTTGCAAATTCTCATTCTTACTCCTTACTTTTACTGTTAGTTCCACAGAGTAATTCTCACAACAAATGAATTAAAGCATTTGAGTCTGCAGCCACCACGAAGCTGAGAACGCCAAAAGGGAAAAGAACTTATATGAAATGTGACCTTATAGTAAAATAATATTTTGATTAAACCACTACAATGATTTTAGAATAAAACCAAATCTTTAGAATGGTGAAACAGGTCCAAATTATGAAGCACAAATGAAAAGCAATTCCACTGTTAACAAGATAAGTGGAACTCTATCAGATCCCTACAATTTAATAATATCTCTACATTGGCTGCTCCTAATTACTGTTCCAATTCATCACATACATTCCCATACTAGCCAATACTCCTCTCCCCTCAAAATGGATGCAATTGGCACAGTAATGCAAGAGTAGTAAACATGTTCCTGGTCACAGTTACCACTTCTACTTAACAACTCCAGGTCTAGGAGCAAGTCCAATTTAGCAAAATAGGAAAGCAAACTTTACCATCATTATCATCCATCAGAATGATTTTACATTTTAACACCTTTTTGGACTATCTACAAGAATGTTAAAAAATGGTAATCTATACACTTTACGTATTAGCCCTATCCCCTGAATTGTATGCACCAGCCCGCCCATCCATATTTACTTGAATAAATTGTTGTTGGTTTTGATGCTTGCGTTATTTTGTTATAACAATTTGTTATAATTGCTGTTTTATGATATTTTCATTGATGTTATGCATTTTAATGTGTCAAGCTTTTAACTCTGTTGATTGGGCTTGGCCCCATGTAAACTGCCAAGTCCCTTCAAGGTGAGAGAGGCAGGGTATAAAAATAAAGTTATTATTATTATTAATAATAATTTTATGTATACCATGCTCATATGCAAGAGACCAGTGTGGTTTAATCCCACTTATCAACTTGTGAAATTAGCTCTACACTTCCTAGAGAGCAAAAGAGGCATTTTGAGAAAATGAAAGAAAAATCCCAAATACTGTCTTCACATGTTGAGCAAGGGGGAGGGGCACTATACTCACTGTATTAAGGTCAGAAAGACTTTCTTCAAAAAAAAGAGGGGGGTTTCTCCTCTGAAACTATACTGCTCCTTTAAGCTAGCCATTATTACTGATAAACTTTCTTCTACTATAGGTATGAAGAGCAGATCCCCTCCCACCCAAAACATGAGAGTAGGGGTCATAATATATTAAAAGAAAACATGTACAAAAAGTGAAAAGTATATATAAAAAGTAACAGAGCTAAATGCTAAATACCTGCATGAATAAAATATTTTACATTTTTGTGTAAAAAACCACAGAACATTGAAAAACACAGCAGACACTTTGGCATGCAATAAAAACATCCTCTTGGCTCAGATACAGGGCCAATTGTGGATATTTCTGAATGGTGAAATAAGCCAAAAATAGTACACACTGTGGTTTAGACTGCCTAATGACACTATTATTTTTGGCCTCTCCTAAGATATGAAATATGTGCCATAGTTCATCTGCTTTATTCATGTTTCTTGGAAGTTCAGGCTTGTACAACATGCACCTCGTTTTCAGGATGTGTCTTCTGGGAAACTAATTTCAGTTACTGGAAGCAGCACATGAAAAAAACTCGACATAGCTAGGATCACACCATGGAGGAAGGAATATGGGGTTTAATGAAAAATCTAGGAGGTTCAATAAACTCCTGAGGTTCTAAGATTTTACTGATGGTTGTGTGTCTTGAAAACATGTTTGCGGCTTTTAAAAACACACAACATAAGCAATAGAGAAAAAGTGTCAGACAGGCAAACTGGCCTAAAGCTGAAAGACCATAAAGCAATCTCATCATTAGCAGACACAACAGCCCAATTGCCTCTGAAAGCTTTATTTTGCACTTTAAAACACTAAAACCATCAAAGGAAGGCAAAGGTATCACTTTTCCCTTCTAGGTCTCTGTTGATAAAGAGCATTCAAAGGAGCATTCAGCTTTTATTATAAGACTCCAGCCCTATTTCTGTGAAATGAAACCTGCTCCATCCCAAACTAAAGAGAAACACAGCCTGGGTCACTCCCCTTCTTAGAAATCTGAGATAAACTGGGATGGACAGGTTGCTTACCTGTAACTTTGTTTCTATGACTGGTCATCCATAAATTCACATAATTAGGCTATACTGCACTTGCACGGTGCCCTAACAGATTTTACAAAAGCTTTAACAGTTTAAATTTTTGGTGGTAACCCCTTCTCCCCTGGCATAAATATGCCCACACACAGGCAGGCTCCTTAGTTTCATGTCCACAGCTACAACCTCTGAGAATAGTGACATGAGCTAAGAGGAAAGAAGGATGTGGTTGTGTAAGTTCACAGATGACCACTCGAAGAAACACAGTTACAGGTAGCAACCTGTCCTTTGTCTTTATTGTCTCTGTGGATCTCACAACTGGATACTAGTAAGCTAAAGTGTTGGAGGCAGGAATATGCCACACCAGTCAATATGAAGTGAACCAGTTTCAACCTTTATTAGAGCATCTATAAAAACACCAATTTGAACAATATGCATAAAGCATTTAATGTAAATGTGCACCTGGCACAAAAAGTGTGAAGCAGTTAGTTCAATAAATTACAATAAAAACTTGAAAAGTAGTGCATAAATTACAAAGGTAATAATAAACATGACTAACTTGATACACAAATCTGGGTCTGGTGATGGGCAAGGGATTTGATTTCCTGGCTAAGTGTGGAGAAGGCAGAACAACCCTCGTCATAAAGCTCTGCAAAGAAGGTGGCTGCCTTCTCTCAAATGTAAACTTGATAAACACCCATATAGGCTCCATATTTAGCCATATGGTGAGGAGGGAAGTGGCAGAATAAAGTTTTCTTCCTATCACGTCAAACTTTTTATCTTCTTTGTCAGCTAGGGTAGAGTGGGAACTGGAGTCTTGTGATGCCTTAACTCTTCGGCGTCGAGTATTTATGTCACAGCGGATAGGCAACAGAAATATAGAAGTTTAATTCCTCATCGGCCCTTAAAACCTCCAGTCTCTGTTTGTGTGAATAATGAAGCTCTCATACAATTCACAAGGTAAATATATAACTTTGTATTGAATTGTATTTAACAATAACTGGCAAAACATCGAAAAACAACAGCCCTCACAGCTACCTTCTAAACATCCTTTCCTCACAGATATTATAAACCAACTCTCACCAACTGTCACTTTCAACTGACAAATCCTCAAGATTCCATTCATCAGTCTTGAGACAGCGCCATCTGGTGTCAAACATATCACACTGCAGTTCATCTCAAACTGCAATAATACATCTTGTGTTGACTCATGAATTACTTTTCAAATGCAAGAATCTGACACTCCTCCTTCATGAGCAACACAAGTACACACATTACTTATAATAACAATATCTTCTTACAAAATACATTTAATTTACAATTAGTCAATGCCTTTGTAAACATATCAGCCATATTCTCATCTGACTGGACATACACAGGATTAATAAAACCATCCTGTACTAGCTTTCTAACATTTTGGTACCTTACCCCAATATATTTTGTTCTCTGCTTTAATCCTTCAGCATTTGATATTGCTATACAAGATTGAGAATCAGTAAATAAAGATATCTTATCTTCAAAACATTGGAACTCGTTTACTAGAGCCTTTATCCACTCTAGTTCTGTACAACAGTCAGACAAAGCAGAAAATTCGGCTTCTGCCGTGGATAAACAAACGTGTGACTGTTTACGAGATTTCCATGTCACTTGTATTCCATTAAAACTAATTAGATACCCGGAACATGACAAGTTTTGTTCGTTTTCACCAAAACTTGCGTCTGCAAACCCCTTCATACCGCTTTCTTTTGGACAAATTTTTAGCTTTTTGTCACATGTTCCTTTCAAATATCTTAACACTCGTTTTACAGCTTGCCAATCAGTCAACGTTGGTTCATTCACTCTCCTGCTTAGTACATTAGTGGCATAGGCGATGTCAGGCCTAGTCCAATTTGCCAAATACAAGAGGCTCCCAACCACTGATCTATACAATGCTTGATTGTCAAACATTTCACCTCTATCAAGCTTTAAAAAATCTGGTACCATTGGAGTTGCTACTGTTTTACACAGAGTCAATCTTGTTCTCTCAAGTAACTCAAAAATTTTGTCTTTTTGATCTAGACAAATATCTTTTTCAGTTCTAGTTACATTTACGCCTAAGTATTTCCGGACTTTTCCAAGATCTTTTACAGTCATACTTGAGTTTAGTCCCTTGAAAACTTGTTCCACATCCCTTTCGGATGGTGCTAGTACTAAGATCATCGACAAACACCAAAACAAATGTTTGCTTTTTAGACTATTTTCCTTTCTTATATTGACATGTATCTACACTGCTTCTTTCAAAGCCAAGACCCTTTAACTTTTCGTCTATACACTGGTTCCAGCATCTCGCTGCTTGCTTCAGCCCGTATAATGCTTTCCGTAGTCGATACACACCAGTTGGAGTATCTTTTTCAAACCCAGGTATTGCTCTCATATATACATTGTCAGTCAGCTCTGCGTTTAAATAAGCTGTGGCAATGTCAAAGTGCCTTATAACATACTTTCTTTGCACACCGATGCCTAAAGCAGTCCTAATTGTTTCAGGTCTAATCGTTGGAGCATATACCTCATCATAATTTTGATTGTAAATTTGACCAAAACCTTGTGCAACCAATCTTGCTTTGTACAATAATGAACCATCAACTTGTGTTTTCCTTTTAAATACCCACTTGCAACCAATTACCTTTACATCTTTGGTTACATCTGCTTGTTCTAAAACATTTAAAGAATGAAGTGAATCAAATTCCTTCTTCATTGCTTTTACCCAACAATCACGTTCATTTTTCGGTCTACACAATGCTTCAGTGTAAGAATTAGGATCTTTCCACTCTATACTTCCTATTTGCGTGACTTGGTACTTGGCTGGTGGAATTCCTTTAGTGATACGTGTGGATCTCCTAGGAATCTCATCCTTAGTCTCCTCCACATCCCTAATCTCCTCTTGACAATGTCCATCAACCTCTGTTACAGATTTGGACACTAAGTCAGAGTTTGTGGCGCAAAAATAATGAAAATTACTTTCTTCAGATTGTTCCTTGCTTTCTTCCACATTTGCCTCATCTAATACCTCTACAACTTCAGATTCATTCTTTACTCTAGAAACACTTGGGGTTATGAACACTTCAGTGTTCGCATGAATTCTATCCCAATGAGTATTATTTTCGAACTTTACAGATCTGGAGACTGTGATCTTCTTCCCTGAGAAGAGCCATTCCAGAATCTATAGCCTTTCGTTCCACCTTCATATCCAATAAATTGCATCTTTACCCAATGCTGATCTCTTTTGTCTCTTTGCTGTATAGGAATTAAGACATTTGCATGCACACCAAATACTTGAAAATGATCCACCTTTGGATGTCTTCCATAAAACAAATAGAATGGGATTTCATTTACACTTGAGGTCCATAACCTATTCAGCACGTAATTGGCAGTGTTAGCTGCTTCTGCCCAAAAACCTTTGGACATTTGTGCATCCTCAAGCATTGATTTTACCATGGTTTGAATTACACCTAAGCGACGCTCCGCAATTCCATTTTCTTTTGATACACACGGATTTGTTTTCCTATGCCAAATTCCTTTATCCTTAAAAAAAATTCTCAAGTCTTTCATTCACAAATTCACCTCCTCTATCAGATTGAACTTGTTTAACAGTCAAATCAGGAAATTGGTTCTTCACAAAATTGTACCATTCAATAAATTTTTCATACACCTGAAATTTACCTTTCAGAGGGTAAACGAAGCCAAATCGAGACCTATCATCTACTATTACTAGTAGAAATACATTCCCTCCAATACTCTTTGGAAAAGGTCCAGCTAGATCCATGTGCACTAACTGTAACTTAGTTGTTACTCTATCACTCCTTTTGGCAACAGGATAAGCCTTTAACTTTGTTTTGTTACAGACAGCACACTCTAAATAATTTCTGCATTCTGGTATTTGAATGCCTACTAGCTGTGCAGTCTTTCTAATCATATTATAGTTCATGTGGCCAAACTTCCTGTGTAGCATGTGCAGACATCTGTCACCATGCAGAGGTTTCCCTTCCAAACTCTGAATACTATTTGTAGACATTTTATTACTAGCATTCATTCTATAGAAACCATTTTGAAATTTTACTTCCTTATACATACCTGTATTTTTATTACTCATTTTACATAACTCCCCTTCAAACACAATGGATAAACCATGGTCTGCAAGTTGTTTCACCCTAGAACATTGTGTTCTAGCTCAGGAACTAAATAAACATTGTCTAACTTTAGACTAAGTTGACCAATTTCAACTTCTCCCTTTGTTAAAACCTTGCACCTTTGACCATTGGCTAGACTCACACAACTTTGCATAGAACCAGATAAAGGTTCCTTCTCTGCTAACAATTTACTATCCTTAACAAAACTCTTTGCACTCCAGAGTCAATAATCCAGGGTACCTGAGGAATAAAATCATTGTTACATTGTAAACTCATCAACAGACAGCCTGAATCAGAGTCTTTTCTTGAATTGTTCATCTGTTCTTTCTTGCTCTGTGCTGATTCACTCTTCTTAAACTTGTTCTGATGACATTGTCTAGCTTTGTGTCCTCTTTTATTACAAATGTAACAGATGATGTCACACTGGATTGTCTCTTTCCTCTTCATATTGAAGCCTTTGTTGACCGTCTTCTCCGTTGAAAGTTGCTGGGCATTTCTTCTGTAACAAGCCCAGTTCTCCAATCTAGTCGAAACTAAGTCGAAGTTGATGTCCTCTTCTTTCACAGATTGCATGGAGTCTATGAATGAGTTGTAGCTCTGCCCCAAACTGCTTAGTAGAATTAAGCCTCTCTGATCTTCTGTAAAATTGGTGCCCCTTGCTGCTAAATCATTAAATAGGCTCAGCATTTTACTCAAATGATTCTCTCTGGCACAATCTTGCATTGACAGAAGCTTCAGTGAAAACAGTTCTCTGCTCAATAAAACTTTTGAGCCTCCAGTAGCCTGCTGCTACAGCTTTTCAAGCCTTTTCCAACAGTCAGCGGCTGTTTCTTCCAGAGCTAAATATGTGAGGTTCCTATCGTCAACTGACAGGATGATGGTAGCCCTTGCCTTGCCATCTTTCAACCTTTCTGCATCAGAAATAGGTCGATGTGTTAAGCAAGATAGCAGCTCCTCCTTTGCCAAAACTGCTCGCACTTTGGTAGCCCATATTAAATAATTTGAGCTGCCTCTGAGTTTTTCTAAATGATGCTGTGCTCCAAATAATGCCATCTTTCTTCACACTACAGATGCTCCTGGCAAAAATTCACTTCAGCTTTTTTTCTCTAACACTGAGGTAAACAGCGACTTCTGCTGCAATTTCTAGTGTTATTCAAAAACTTTTTCTATGAATTATGGGTTATGTAGTATCTCTGTGCCTCTGCAATTCTGGATTCTGTGTTCTGGGATCTGGGCCCATAACCTCTTCGGCGTCGAGTATTTATGTCACAGCGGATAGGCAACAGAAATATAGAAGTTTAATTCCTCATCGGCCCTTAAAACCTCCAGTCTCTGTTTGTGTGAATAATGAAGCTCTCATACAATTCACAAGGTAAATATATAACTTTGTATTGAATTGTATTTAACAATAACTGGCAAAACATCGAAAAACAACAGCCCTCACAGCTACCTTCTAAACATCCTTTCCTCACAGATATTATAAACCAACTGTCACCAACTGTCACTTTCAACTGACAAATCCTCAAGATTCCATTCATCAGTCTTGAGACAGCGCCATCTGGTGTCAAACATATCACACTGCAGTTCATCTCAAACTGCAATAATACATCTTGTGTTGACTCATGAATTACTTTTCAAATGCAAGAATCTGACATTAACCACCACAGAGTTGGGTTGGGGGTGTTTGAAGAGCCACCCATGGTCAGCATTATCCACCTTGTACTAGGACTCAATTACTTTAGATGTTTGGGAAATTGACAAAGGAGTTTGGCAGGAGGCCTTCAGATCCTTGAGAAGGTAAGATAAGAAAGGTAGCAATTTTGTTGGATGGGTCTAATTTTGGACCCTGAGGAACACCAAGTCACAAGCATTGAATGTTTGCCCTGAGTCCCTTTGGGGGGAGAGTGTGCGTTATAAAGTTGTTATACCCATGGAATGTGAAGACAGCTTGATTTTGAGTCTAAGAGCAGCCACCATTTGAATAACTAGGTCAATGAAACCTTTAACATCGTACGTCGGGGAAGGAGGCTAAATATTAAATACATTTGATACTGAGGAGACATCGATACTGACCGATAAAAAGGATGCCACCAATTTGGCCTCTGATTCATGAAGAGAGTGGACCAAGGGGCTGCAATTTGATGTGGGAGATGCAATCGGTAGCTGTGAGACAGACCTCATTGAGAGATCTGGGACTGTTTGTTGCTGTGAGATCAGAGGTATTCTCCCAGTGGAGTGTGGGGTGGGAGAGCGACTGCAGTGGGAAGGGTCCACCACCTGGTGAGCTGATTGAGCAGGTCTAGTAGATGGGCATCCCATCTGAGGGGTACCTTCTGTAAAATTCAGGAAAATGTCTTACAGTATTTGGAACAGTTGCTGATGGCATGAGGTTGGGGGTACTTTGGTCATTGGATACAGACCTCTTATTGTTTAGACAGATCGATGAAGGGAGTCTTGGACTTCTCTTTCTGAAAATTCCTGAATCGTGGTCAGTAAGGCGGACTGCTGAAACACAATGGTTGGAGACCTGGAGTTTGTAGAAGCCCAAGAAGAGGCCACTGATGCAGAAGGGTAAGATTCATCATCTGATGACAATACAGGTGGCTAAAGAAGAGGGTTCTTTTTCTTCCACTTTGCCTCCTTCTTTTTGCAAAGTTCTGCTTCGTATCTTTTTCCTGGGGTAGGAGTAACATGCAAGAGTGATTGCCTCGAGGTAGCCCTCTCAGATTGGGCTCTGGAAGTCTCTTCCAATGAGGGTTTTAGTGCTATGTGCATTGAGGATGACAATAGTGGTACACCTGAAGTTGAAGGTGTCAGTGCTGAGGTGGGTAGCACTGATGGAGCAAGAGAGGAGACCGACAGAGTTGGTCTTGATTTTGAGGAACCTGACTTTCACTTTGGTCTCAAGGAAGAATGGATTCCCAATGTTGAAGGTTGCATCAAAGGCACCAATGCCAACTGGTACAGGAGGGAGCTAAATCTCATAATCACCTGTGTCATAAAGACTTGCCAATGAGTGCAAGAGCCTATAACATGGCCTTCTCCAAGGCATAATAGGCACTTGAAATGGTTATCTGTGACTGGTGTCGTGCTCCTGTACAGAGTGCATATTTTGAATCTCGTGGTTGACATGCCAAAGAGTAAAATAAAGTGTTGTCATAAACAGTCTGAGCTTGTTTAAGTAGTATAAAGAGCACAAGGTGGAAAACGAAAGTGAAGCTCCAAAGAACTACAGCAGTGAACAGAAAAGAATCAAGAAGCCTACAAACAAGCAGACATATTTATGCCCAGCAGAAAAGATGTGGGGTTATCACCAAAATTCAAACCACTAAAGCTTTTGGAAGATCAGTTAGGGCACTGTGCAGGCACAGTATAACCCAGATATGTGATTCAGGACACAATGAAAAAAGGGGGAAAAGCTGTCCCTACTGAGATTCCACTCGGGAGTGGAAAGTTCATACAGCTCACCTTCCCCATCCATCACAAAACCCTGGCTTTGAACTATTTCACCTATTTTCCTTTCCCCCTAATCCCTGCAGAAAACACTAACAATAAATGTGCCAAATGCAAAATGAAAACCCCCATCTATTAGCAAATTGTTAAGAGGACTAGCCTGCATTTTTTAAAAGTGTGAGGACATAATGGTTGCCATTTAAATGTAAATTAAATCAAATTGAAAACATTCAGATAGTTTTGATGATTTAAGAATACAGAATAAATGTTCTGTCCCCAAATGAGTTGGTTTTAAAGTAGGAGGAGCACAATTATGGGAGAAGGCAGATTCCTGGTGATGCTGCCCAAAATTAATTGTCACAACAGAAACGTGTGGTTCCAAGTAGTGTGAGGGTACTAGAAGTTTACTAGAAGTTTCCACAATTTCAAAAAGAAGTTTCCATTATTCTTTAACTTAACAGTAAAATAGTCCCTTTATCTTTCACATTTCAAAGAGATATTTAAATTAAGCTTCCTTTCTTAAATTAGACAAAGTTTAACCTAATATTTAATGAGAATGAAAAAAAAGCTGGGTACTCAGGACAGCTGATGATCTGTTCAGATGCTGGGTGCAGTGGGTGGTACTTCTGATTGAAAGCAAAAATGTCAGACTATGTGAAAGAGTGGGAAACCTATATTTCTTTGGCTTGATATGGCCTTGTGGCTAATGCAATAAACTATATATATATATATATATATATATATTTGTTTAATTCCATCTGTTCCTTCAAATGTCTAATAAGGTGTCGGGATATCAAGTACTGGACATTCTTCCCACAAACGAATTAATTCAAGTTTCCAGAGTCAATTGAACTATATCCAAGTGTATTAAAAGAACTGGTAGAAGTAATCTCAGAAACTCTGGCAATAACCTTTGAGAATTCCTGGAGAAAAGAAGAAATCCCAGTAGAAGTCCCAGTAGACCTGGACGAGAGTAAATGTCCCCATTTTCAAAAAGCAGTAAAGGAAGGACACTGACCTAAACAATTACAGCCCACTCAGCCTGTCATCAATACCAGGAAAAATTCTAAAACAGATCAGTAAATGTGAACTCACTACCAGTTTCTCAGAAACAGACAATGTCAGATTAATCTTATTTTTATGGAATCGGAAGTTTGGTAGATGAAGGCAGTGATGTGAATGTAGCATATCTTGATTTCAGGAACATATCTGCAAACCAACTACAGTTGGCTTTCCACATTTACAGGTTTGGTATGCACAGATTTGATTATTTGCTGGTGTGTCACTCCCCCAAAGCCTGCTGTTCACTGCCCTCACCCCACAGCTTTGAGGAGAAGGTGTAAACAATGAAGGGCTTACTAGCAGCCCTATGAGGCTTGCTGATGCATAGGCTTTGCTGCTTCTTTCCTCTTCCCATGCCTTTCAGTTCTTCTTTCCCTTCTCTTTAATAGGATGGGCAACTATACATTTCCCTGTTAGCATGCTAAAATACCTCCACTCACATCTGTACCTTTTCCTAAATTGTGATCTTTAATAAAGTTGCATCTTTTCAGATCAACATTTTGGAAAAGAAAAGAATAAAAATTGAGGGTGTTAGAAGAGCCACTGAGTGGTAATGTTTTCACTTTTTGTATGCATGTAACTATTCACTTTTAGAATTTATTTCTGTTAGTTTTGTATCACTAATTATTTTCTGTATAGAAATTGATCATTAACCACGCTGGGCTCCAGAGAAAGCGGTATATTAAGTCGAACCAATAAATAAATAAATTATCGCAGACTCATTGGTTATTGGTTGTAATGTTGTCGTCAAAGGCTTTCGTGTCTGGAATCATTGGGTTACGGTAAGTTTTTTGGGCAGTATGGCCATGTTCCTGAAACATTCTCTCCTGACATCAGAAGAGCTGCAAGACTGAGAACAAGCCAAGAGAGTAAAGACAAAGATCCAGAGGAAAAGTGTTCTTGCCATACATTAAGGGAATCACTGACTGCATAGAGAACCTTATGAAGAAACACAGCATACAAACAATCTATAGACCCACTAAGAAAATCCAGTAAATACTATGTTCAGCAAAGGACAAGAGGGATCCTCTCACCTCTGCAGGAGCTGCCGTATACCATGCAGCGGTGGACAAGTCTACATAGGGACCACCAAACGCAGCATTGCCTAGACACGAATCAAGGAACCTGAAAGGCACTACAGGCTAATTCAACCAGAGAAGTCAGCCATAGCAGAGCACCTGATGAACCAACCTGGACACAGCATATTATTTGAGAAATGCTGGACCAGAACCATGGCAGACTATGCAGAGCATGTTACAATATATGGAGTTTAGCTAAGTAATTGCAGGATCTTCTTGTTAGAATGTGTGTGTTGAGGAGAAACACCTGGACAATGAAGCAATTAAGCTTGAGCATTGAGTATATCATGAGGAGGGTTTTTCCTTGATCCTTTGTGTGAAGAAGGAGATCATGAAGACTGCCATGGATCTACCACAGGACTTGTCCTGGACCATTTAACAAAGGACTTCTTACACCATCGAAGATGCAGATTATGCATGATTATAATGCATTGGACTTTGAGTAAGATATCTGCAATGGACTATGTTTAATTTGTAATGCTGGTTTTGTTAAAGCTGCTTACTTAAGAGTAAAGTTTTATTTTTTCATTTACTCTGGCTCTGTGTGATTTAGCAGAGGTCTAAAACTGGAAAGACTACTGAGCTTCCGCACAGACTGACAAACTGCAACAGGTTATGGGCCCAGACTGTCCAGTCTGTCCAGTTGCATAGTTGGACTATATATATTTTTTGTTCCAGTTTTTGAAAGACAATTTTGTTTTGCATTGTGTGTTTGGTGGCAAAACAAGAAGATGGATTCTGGAGTGAATATGTCTTTCCCCATGGCCAGATTAAATGGCAATAACTATTCCATTTGGAAAGTCAGAATGGAAAGTTATTTGAGGAGAGAATCCTTATGGGAATGTACAGAGAATCCAGTGCAGCAACCAGCTTCAGCAGAGCAGCTGAGGGCTCAGGAACGAGCAAGGTCTACTCTGATATTGGGCATCGACGATGAACAACTGGTTCATATATGCAGTTTGCCAACTCCCAATGCCATCTGGGTAAGACTCAGAGAAGTATATGCTTCCAGTTCGGCAGCAACAGTGGCTGTGCTGGCGAGACGACTCTACAGGAAGAGACTGGAGAAGAATGAGAGTCTGAGAGACCATTTGCAAGTTTTGCAGAATTTGTTTTTGCAATTGGAGGAGAGAGACTTTCACCTCACAGAAGCAAACAAATGTTTTATTGTGCTTTCATCCATGGATGATTCGTTTGATGGGATAGTGAATTCTCTAGAGTCACTTCCACAAGCACAATTGAACCTCCAATATATTTGTGCTAGACTTCTAGCTGACTGGGAGAGACGGAAGGATCGTTGCCTGGAGTCTGCAAATACAGCAGGGCATTCTCAAGGAAAGCAGTCAGCCGGAGTTGCACTCGAGGAGGAGAAAGAGAGAGTATGTGTGGTGAGAAAGTGCTTCACTTGTGGATCTCCAAATCATTTAAAGAGAAATTGCCCAAAGCAGCAGAAGAAGCAAGGAGGGAAGATGAACCAGAGGAGCAGTTCTTCGCATGTAAGAATAGTGAAGTCCCAAAAGAGTCCAGCAGATGAGGACATATTTTATGTGGACTCTGGATGTTCACAACATATAGTGAACAACAAAAATTTAATTTGTAATACTGTGAAACCTGAATGTTCAAATGTGACCCTTGCAGATGGAAAACAGTACAAAGTACACAGTCAAGGGGAAGTTTATGTTAAGCATTTGGATAGAACATTAAGGAATGTATTTTTAGTTCCAGAGCTTGACTACAACTTATTATCTGTTGGAAAACTTGATAAAGAAGGTTATGAAGTTAATTTTTCTGGAGGAAAAGTCAGGATTTTGAAAGGGAATGAGTTATGTGGAACTGGAGTAATACAGGGGGATTTGTATGTGTTAACCTCAAGAGGTAATACAGGTGATGTAAATATGATCAGTAAGAATACCCCATTACACAAGGAATGTATTCATGATTTACACAGAGCATTAGGTCACCCTAGTTTCAAAGTGTTGTATAAAATGCCAGGGTTTAGTGAAGGTATTAAGTTAAAAGATTGCAAGAAGTTTCTTGATTGCAATGTATGCAAGAAAACCAAAGCACAGTCAGCTCAATAAGTAAGAAAAGTTTAAGAAACTCAGAGGAGATTTTTCAATTGGTACATGCTGATTTAATTGGGCCTTTTCAACCAAGTAAAGGTGGGGCCTGTTATATTCTGTGTTTATTAGATGACCATTCTTGTTTTTCTTGGTGTTTTTTGTTGAAACAGAAGAATGAAGTTTTTGATATTTTCAAAAATTGGGTGGCATATGTGAAGAGGCAATTTGGAGTGGGATTAAAAGCTCTTCAAACAGATAGAGGAGGAGAATTTACCTCACACAGTTTGGAACGTTTTCTGAAACAAGAGGGGATAAAGCACAGACTCACATGTGCTTATCAAAGTGCAGAAAATGGAAAGATTGAAAGATTTGTAAGGAAAGTCCAAACAGTCAAAGATTCTTTGTTAGAAGATTCTGGATTACCTAAAAACCTTTGGGGAGAAGCAGTATTGACTGCATGTTATTTGATTAATAGACTCTGGTGTGAGCCTATCCAGAACACGCCTTATTTTATGTTATATGGCAAGAAACCCCCATTAGGACATTTACGAATTTTTGGAGCACAGGCATGGGTATTCATTCCAAAACCGTTGAGAAGGAAGGGACAAGATAAAGCCAGGAGATTAACAATGGTTGGATATGCACAGGGAGCAAAAGCTTGGAGATTTTTAGATAAAGAAGGAAACATTGTTATATCTAGATCTGCGAATTTTGCATGCAGCCAGAACTGGGACAAGATTCATGCTAATCAGGAAGTTTTCTTTCCTATTTCAAAAGAGGAAACTTGTGAGCAAGGTAGATCAACCACAGAGCAGGAAAGTGCTGCTTCACCTCAACTCATAAGTAAACCTATAATTAAGAAATTTAAGAGGCCTAGATCCTCAGATGAGGATGATGAGGTGAATGAAGATCCTGAGGAAGGAGCCAGTAAGAACATTACACTCAGGAGGAGTGAGAGAACCAGAAAGAAACCTGACTGGTTCACAGTACAACATGTTAGAGTGTGTTTGGTTAATCATGAGCCTCAGAGTTATGAAGAAATAGAAAGTTTGCCACATGGGGAGAAATAAAAATGGTTAGAAGCTATAGATGAAGAGCTGAAAAGCATGGAAAGATTAAATGTGTATGAGCATGCAAATTTACCAGGTGGAAGTAATCCGGTTGACACAAAATGGATTTTTAAACAAAAGATTGATGCTGATGGTCAAGTACGGTACAAAGCGCGTCTGGTTGCTAGAGGGTTTACTCAGATTAAGGACATAGATTACACAGAAGTGTATTCGCCCACAGTTAGTCCTAATTCTGTAAGATTACTGTTAACTCTAGCAGCAAGTTTAAATTTAAAGGTGTATCATTTTGACATAAGTACAGCATATCTGAATGCCAATCTGAAAGAAAACATATATATTGTACCACCACCAGGTTCGAAATATAGAGACACCAACGTATATTTTAAATTAAATCGCGCATTATACGGGCTTCGGCAGTCCGGGCTTGCCTGGAACGAATGTTTAAATGATGCATTAACCAAAATGGGTTTTGAAAGAAGCCGAGCAGATCCATGTGTGTATGTAAGAAATGTACAGCATGATTATCAAGTATTGTTTGTATATGTTGATGATTTATCATTTTTGGCTGAGAGTCAAGCAGAAGTTGACAAGTTTGCAGAAGAATTAAGCAAACATTTTGTGTTAAGAAACCTTGGTCCAATACAATATTTTCTTGGTGTACAGATTATGAGGACTGAACAAGGTTTTGTGTTAAGCCAAAAAGGAAAGATAATGCAAATTTTGGAAAGGCTAAATATGGAAGAATGTAAAGGGGTTCAATCACCCATGATATTAGGTTTTCAAAATGAAGTGGAAAATGCTGATAAATTTGAAGAGCAGGCATTATACAAAAGCATCATTGGTCAGTTATTGCACATATGTAATTACACTAGAGCAGACATTGCATTTGCTGTGAATTTTCTAAGCAGGTATTCAGCCAACCCATCCATTGCTGCATGGAATGGACTAAAGAGAGTTGTGAGATATTTGAAGCAAACACAAGATTTTTGTTTGAAATTAAGTCCAGATGACTCACTATCCTTGCAGGTATATGCAGACAGTGATTTTGGCAATTGCACAGATAGAAAATCAACAACAGGGATTGTAGTTAAATTTTCTAATGCACTAATTGACTGGAAGTCAAAGAAGCAGGGTTATGTAGCTTTAAGTTCCAGTGAGGCTGAGTTTGGTGCAGTCAGTTTAGCATACACAGAAGTCTGTGTAAATAAACAACTATTAAAGGACTTACAGATACCTGTTGAAAATCCTACGGTGATATATGAGGATAATCAATCATGCATTGCAATGGCAACACAGGCCAGAGTGAAACAAAGGAGCAAGCATGTGGATATCAAGTACAGCTGTGTAAGAGATGCAGTAAAAAATGGTGAAATTGATTTGGTATATTGTAATACAGATCTGAATTTGGCTGATGTATTGACAAAGCCACTGAGTGTACAGAAACATCAGAATGTTTTGAATGATCTGGGGATTTGTTGAATGTGCCATGTAATTGTGAATGTATTAGATGCTATGTATTATGTGTTTTCCTCTACACACAAGGAGGAGTGTTACAATATATGGAGTTTAGCTAAGTAATTGCAGGATCTTCTTGTTAGAATGTGTGTGTTGAGGAGAAACACCTGGACAATGAAGCAATTAAGCTTGAGCATTGAGTATATCATGAGGAGGGTTTTTCCTTGATCCTTTGTGTGAAGAAGGAGATCATGAAGACTGCCATGGATCTACCACAGGACTTGTCCTGGACCATTTAACAAAGGACTTCTTACACCATCGAAGATGCAGATTATGCATGATTATAATGCATTGGACTTTGAGTAAGATATCTGCAATGGACTATGTTTAATTTGTAATGCTGGTTTTGTTAAAGCTGCTTACTTAAGAGTAAAGTTTTATTTTTTCATTTACTCTGGCTCTGTGTGATTTAGCAGAGGTCTAAAACTGGAAAGACTACTGAGCTTCCGCACAGACTGACAAACTGCAACAGAGCAGCCATTGAAATCCACAAGCATGTGAACAACTTCAACAGAAAGGAAGAAACTATGAAAATGAACAAAATCCAGCTACCAATATTAAAAAAAATCTAAAACCATAACAGTAAATAAAGGCAGGAGAGCTCCAGACAAGAAACAACCAGAGACAGCTAATCACCCTCAACAAAGGATGCCCCCAGGCAGTAAGAAGTCACCGCTTGAAAACTGCTAGGCCATTCAAAGCTAATCAAGGTGGCCAATTGAAACATTCACACCTACCTCCAACAAACAAGAGTTCTTTCTCCCACCCTGAACATTCCACAGATATAAACCCAATTTTCCTAGTTTTCAACACACCTCAAACCTCTGAGGATGCCTGCCATAGCTGCAGGTGAAACGTCAGGAGAAAATGTTTCTGGAACTTGGCAATACAGTCCGAAAAACTTACAGAACCCTATAATGTTGTTTTATTCTGTTTATTCTGTAATGTGCTATATTTTGACTATGTTGATTGGGCTAATCCCCATGTAAGCCACTTTCGAGAAGATGGAGGCAGGGTACCTAACTAGTCCTAACTAGGCACAATTCAACCAATATAAAATCTTACAATTTCTTACTATACACTTTGAACTTCGTACAATACACATACTATACAAGGTAAACATCCAAACTGCCATAGAAGACATGTTTCTTCCCTGCAGGAAATACATAAAAAGCCGAACATCAACATAGCACTGTGCACAGGCATCATTATATAACAATGTATAATGTGAAACCTTCCCTTTGCCACCAGTGATAGTGTGCTTTCTAAAAGCATGTAGGCCCTAATACCTGGTTCTGGATAGAACATGTACCTGTTTTTATGAGGTCACTGGGATCAGTCTGTATGTGTAGACGACTTCTATAGCTTTCCGTGTGAACAGAATACTAGGTTTTTTTTCTTATTGTCAGATAAATTTTGTCCAACTTCAATAAAGTGTTCACTATTACTTCTATTATCATACAAATGTGTGTATACACACACACACACACACACACACACACACACAGTCTCTCTCTCACACACACACACATACACACACATACACACACATACACCATCCTTTCCCTTTCAGGGAATAAGGAAACTATAAAAGTATGTAAACTGCAATACCCACTTAGGTTAATTAATTTTGTACCCTAGCAATTGAAATCTTATTGTGATCACATAGTTGTTTTGATACCTGGGAAAAAACAAGAAACAATCAAAAAGTGTTCAAAGACACAATGTTTTGAAAATATTGCCATGTAGCATTTACCATAACAGCTGTATGGTTAAAACTTTAGGCACAAACTGAACTGCCGAGAATCTGCTGCATAAATAAGATCCCCATGGCAACTAAATGTGCTACTAGATAACACAGAAAAAAGGATTTATGTGTTTGCTGAGCTGTATTGCCCTAGAGGAATTCTCCAGGCAAATGCAGGCCACTTGCCACATGTTACATTAAGCTCAGCCTTCTGGACTTATTTTCGGCAAAAAGGTCCAGCAACTTTTCTTTGAAAGTTTCCTTGAATCTTATTCCCCAGTAACTCCAAACAAAAGCAACAGATTCTTCTTTTCCTCTCCTTTTGCATTCACCCATTTGCATATAAATTGTACATATAATTATAAATTCTAAACTCCAAAAAAAAGCATTCCAACTCCTATTTTAAAAGGTAGTAAAGAAGCTGAATTTCTGAACTGTTGTGCAGATTCTCTCATTTGATCTTCCTTGAAATGGGGAAAAACATTTTTGAAGTAGCCAAGAAAATGCTTATAACTTCTAAAGTCCAGGAAAGCCAATTTGGCCGTAAGACAACTTAAGGCATGAGACAAATCCATAATGTTGTAACACCTTTGCCAGACCAATCAGAAAGGTATTTTAAAAGTGAAACTGAAATATAACATTATATACCCCAACACAATTTCTATGCCCCCCCCAAAGTGAAATGGGGTTCAGTGATAAAACCAAATTATTTACAATTGAAACTGAAGAGATGTGAAGTAAGGATGGTATAGTAAAAATAATAAAGCAGAGTTGAAAAAACAATATGGTCAAGTTTATATTGGGGTAGACAACACTTATCTCTCTTGATGTTGATGAACTGCAATTTCATGATATTTCACTACAAGCTATACTTCCTAACTCACAACATTTGGTCAACCCTACATAAAAGTGTGTACGTTTTATGGAGATACGTTTTAGTGTGTGTATTTGTGTTTTGTTTTGTTTTTTTGTTTTTGCTGTACTTATGTATTTTAAAAGTTTTGTAACCCACCCTGAGCCATGAGCAGAGGTGGGTAATTTTTTTTTAAAAATCTGCCTAAATGTAGTACTTTGCATTTATCCCTACTGAAGTTGACTTTGTTTGCCTTGGCCCAATTTCAAAATCCATCAAAGAAGTATTAGATACCATCATGCATGGGATAGAAAAGGTGAATAACGAAAAAATATTTTCTCTGTCACACAACACAAGGACTAGGGGGCACTCCCTAAAGCTCCAAGGCAGGAAAGTTAGGACTAATAAAGGGAAATATTTCTTCACCCAGAGGGTCATTGGGTTATGGAACTCACTTCCAGAGGAGGTTGTGACAGCTGTCAGCCTGGACAGCTTCAAGGCAGGATTAGACAGATTCATGGATACCAAGGGAATCAGTAGCTACTGAAATGGACATCCAAGTGCCACCTCTGTGTAGATGGAGGCAGGCAGGATTTTCCCGGGTACTGGTTGTGGGGGTCGGGAGCAGGTGAGGGTTTTGCCCTCCTTTCTGCTAGAGATCCCTGTGTACAACTAGTGGGCCACTGTGTGACACAGAATGCTGGACTAGATGGGCTGAGGCCCGATTCAGCATGGCTCTTCTTATGTTCTTATGTTCTTACCATTCCACCTCCACTGTCAACAATTTAACAAGCATGCCTTTTATTCCTTCCTCCAAGTAATTCACATAAAGTCATTGAATAACACCGGACCAAGGACAAAATAATATTGCACCTTACTAGCCACTTCTCTCTATGATGATGATGGAACACTTATAAGTATTATCTTGGAACAATATGTCAACTAGCTACAAATCCATGTAAAAATGGTATCATGTAGTCCACATTTCAGTCAATCTGTCTCCATTATTTGTCTGTAACTTATATAATAATTGGGAACGTGCTTTTCTAAGTTATTAATAGTGTCAATCAGGGGCAGTGGCATTGTTGGCTGTGATGCACTAACACATGTCCTCCACAAAGCAGCACAACCAATTCCAACACTCCAATAGATGCAGCTCAAAATCTCTATTTTATTTTCTGAGACATTTCACTTGATGGATTCTACCCAGTTTGGGCTTTTTATTGTAATGATAGTATTTTTAAAAATATGCAATGTTTGTACATTACTCCGATATTTCATTTAAGATGAAGTTTTGGTTCAGAAATGATTTAGTTCACAAACAAATTCATGGCCCTGTTTTATCAATAAGTTTGCATTATTTTCTAAACATCAAAGGGAAAACCTCAACTATGGGAGACAACATGAGAAAACACATCCAGGAAATCATATTGTCTGATTTTTAACAAATTTATTTGTAAATTATGGTGGATAATAAGTATATAATAATACGTATTTCATGGTGTCCTGTACTAGTAAATAAAATACTTCTGAAGAGTTCCTGCCAAAATGATAGGTAAATGGCAGCATTAAAATATTATATATGAATTATAACATCAGATAAAATGACTAGAAGCATAGAGCACCCTCACTATGTCTAGCATTCAAATACTAACAAAAACTGCGACCTAGCTAGAAATTTAACCCATACATGTCCCTTTTCTGTATACTGCCAGACAACAGGTTAGTTTTATCATTTGGCAATGACCCAAGCTTTTTAAAAATTGCCTGTTATACAGGGAGACACACAATGCTAATTTCTGCTCATTATGAATAGTATAGTTTCTGTTACTCTTCTAAATGCTACAGGAACTTTGAAATAAATTGCACTTGATCTTTCCCAAATGTTCTCTAGCTTGAAAATCTAAAACTTTGTGGTAACAAATGAAAAGGATAGAATTATGTTTCTATGACGTTATCTGGAGTGGCTGCTTTTTTCGGACACTGGCTATAGTGAATAGCTCTGAATGCTAATACTATAATATCATATACTATGCTAATACTATATACTATGTTAGTGCCACTTGTGAGCTGCCTTAAGTCCCCTTTGGGGTAGAGAAAGGCAGGATATAAATAAGGTAAATAAATAAATAAATAAAATAAAAACCCAAATTGGGACCTTAAATGTCGTCCTCCATGCACACAACTTTAATGCAAATCTCATTTCTTTATAGAAAGTTCATGCTCCATTGTTTTCTTGACTTAAGCAACGGTATGGGGAGTATCTCCAGACTCCTATGCCAGCACCTGGCTTGCTACCCACTGATTCAAAGAGTACAAGGTTCCCTCTCAAGTGTCCAGCCCAAAATTCCTTCCAAAATCCATCAATATCTGGGCTCACCAGCAGCAGCACCATTTCTCTAAACATCTCAGTGAATGTATCCATTTTCCAACTTTTCTACACTGTTCCTTTATTTCAAGATTGGAATACTTGCATTTTGGAGTCATTCTTACAAAGGTCATAACTGCTAAGAGAGCCTGCTCCATCACACCACTCCTTCTATATTTTCCCAGATCTGGTAATTATGTCTTGAGGTTGCCTGCTGTTTTGGGATAATGGATCTATCAATGTTTCTAACTTTTAAAAATATTCAAGCTAGCAGCTTAAAGTCTAGTTTAAGCTTCTAAAAAGCATAACATTTTATTTTCCTACTTCAGAAACAATTTCTCCCCTCCACCCCGGCAACCACCTTACCACCACACCAGAAGCTTTGGTTCTCCTGATCCATGAGCCAGATTTGTAGTATGATTGCCTCAGAAAATGGTTACAAAACAGCTTTAACTGAATCCAGAGATTTGTTTTCATAAAATGTATTCAGCTTTTGCTCCAAGAATGATAGGTCCATGAAAGGGTCACTGACCAGTCTGTTGCCAGTTTGCTTGGTCCATAAAATTAGGTCAGAACCTGTCGACATGTGAATCGGTTCCATACATCTATATTAATGCTGGCTTTCAATATGTCCATTGCATTTTCCCTTTTGATTGCTAGTGAGTTGGTTTAAACATGGGGGAAGAGATGCAGTGTCAACTTTATGAATATAGGACATGTGTATCAAACTCAAGGCAAATGGGTTGAATCTGGACCACCATGTCATTTTATGTGGCCTCCAAATGTTGGATTACAACTCCTGTATTCCTCATCATGAGACATCATTGCTAGAGCTGATTGGAGTTGTGATACAGTAACATCTGGAAGGCTATAGTTTGTTCTGTTGAGTCAGGATAATTGGGTTTGAATTTAGATACAGGGCTTGTGGATATATCCTTTAATCTTTCCCCAACCTCAGAGCAACAAGTGCTGTTGGGTTGTAGTTCCCATTACCCTGAATTCACATGGCAGATAATCAAAAGTGATTGGGATTGTCATTCAATAACATCTAGGAACCCAAAATGGGTAAAAACTAAAGTGCACTAACCACTATGTAAAAAACCCTTATGCACAGATTCTTCAACCATTGATTCAACAGCCCTTTGAAGGCAACCATAAAGCCAAAATGGCCCTTGATGAAAATGAGTTTGACACACCTGATCTAGGATCATATTCATTGAGACAATATTTGTATAGCACTAAATAACAGCAGATGGAAATATCTATATACCGTGCATACACTAGTATTAGAAATTGCCACTGTGACCCTATTAGGTTGACCCTAGCATCTTTTTTAAAAGGCTTTTAAAATATGGTTCATGACATGAAAGGCTATTGAAACTTTTGCATGCCTTTTTGTATGTGTGGCATCTGTCATCTAACTACTTCAATCTATGGTGATTTACCCATGCATTTTCCAGCTCCATGCACTAAATTCAGCCCCACTGAGCGTTGACCCTGCTCACCTCCACTGACCCAATGTCATTTATGACTACACAGAAGGTTCAATTACAAGTCAGTGAGCAAAATCCAATCCAGGTTGATTTAATTGCACAACACTGGCATATGCCAATATCCAGGGGAGTCAGTGAAGACTTGCTATGTGCAGTAGTTATAACTGTTCCCAAACAATATAAAAGATTTTAAATGTACAGTGTGCCTCTACTTGGTGCAACATGTTATATAAACTGTTTGGAAATAGATAGGATTATTCATGAGAAAGTTATTTTTCTATCACAGAGACAATAACACAGACCATAGGTAATTTTACTTACAAATACTGCTAATATAATCCACCACTTTTTAATCCGTCTAAAATGTCCTTTTGTAAATTATTGCATTTCTAGGAGAACAAAAAGCACTCAATGATAACCATACAGGGAAACACTGCATCTCTGAAACAGAACACAATTCCTGGTTTTTTATTGCACAATTACTTATACATATGCCAAAGAAATAGTATACAACTCAGAATTAATTGAAGTGTGCATTACATTTCCAGAGAAGTTGCAGTGTTATTTCATTACTAAGACTTGTTTGTGACTTGTCATGCTTCAAATCAGGATTCAAAGTAACAAGCAGAGAAGACCAGCATAAGTTTTACTTTGACTGGATTTTTGTTAGATGTGATCATATAAAATACTCCACCAATAGATATGACAAATGCACTTTATATTTCAATGTGTCAAACTATTTCAAAGCCATGAAACTATGTTGAAGCTGGCAGGCAAGCAGACTATATTAAATTTTTCTCTGGAATCGACTTCAATTCTGTACTGAATTATTGGAATTTTAGTGACCTTAAAAAAGGCTGTCAGAAATAATCTTCAACTCAGAGTTTTCAAATCTAATGCTGTATTACACCTCCTTCACAAAAAAATAATATAGTTTCAATATAGGCAAACCAGTCAAGAACAACAATCCATTTGTACTTGAATTTATATCTTTATATTGCTTTGTTACAGAAAGTTTAAGCTTGCTTTCTATCTGAACAGAAAATTACAGCAATGCTATATTGGATATTCTCTGCTCCAGTGAATCTGGGCAGTCTGAAAAATCCATCCAAAAACCTTACCATCTTCATATATCTGTTAGTGCTTTGGCATTGTTTCCCTCTCAGACTAACCTAAATCTTAATAATTGCTTCACTGCATAACTAATAATAACTGGGAGTAATCCAAAGTCATTACTATGCTGCATCTATCTAAATAAGCTTTACTTGTGTTATTTTCTAACACCAGGACCTCAGCACTGTCTTGTCTATTTTTTTTTATAATAACAGCCAAAGTTGACTTGCCACTATCCAAAGGAAGACAGTTAATGTGACAGAAATATGACAGCAAAACTGTCCAGCAAAAGGGTCCACAAAAATATTCCCAACAGTGTTATGATTTTAGGGATGTAAATCTTTGACTATTTAATTCTTGCATTCAAGTACAATTAATAATTGTAGCTCTCTCCCACTGTAGGACGCACAGTATTCTTACTGAATTCATGAAACATGGTGGAGGTATTATCCAGTGGAGAAAATAATATTTTCAGTTCAAAAAAACCCTTCCACCATTTGAGGGGGTAGGGGGTTGGCACAACTAACTCCTTCACAATTCTTCAAGACCTTGAATACCAGAGCACAGAGTTTTCACAAGTCTTATTCCTCTTGATGAAGTTTCCAAATGTCAGAAAACTGTTTTAGTCCTAACGCCTCATGAATGTTACGTTCAGGAAACTCATGAACTCTGTCAATGTTTAGCAGTAAATAACTGTTTGTGTCATAAAATCATAGAATCATAGAGTTGGACGAGACCTCATGGGCCATCCAGTTCAATGCCCTGCCAAGAAGCTGGTTAATTCCCCCATTGTGGGGGGGGGGGACCCTTCCAAGACGTTTTCTGCAGAAAGAGGGCAATTTTTAACAAAAGGAGATACACTTCTGTGAAAATTGATATGTTTTCTCTATTTAATTTACAGATATGCTTTTTAATTCTCCTTTGGTTTGTGTTATTTCTTTTATCATAGCAGAATACATACCAGCTGGCATATGTAACAGAATTCTAATTGTGATAAACATATAACAACTATAGCAAAGCATACCTTTATTTTATAATAATCAAAATTCCAACTGAATTTGGAAACCACTGACTACTCACTTCGGTACTCCTAGCTCAGGTATGATAAAGATGGAACAAGTCTTTGCTCAGTCATGGCATGTCTCCTTAAACATTATTCTTTTGTGATTTCTAAATCCTGTAATCTGGTTTTAAAAGTAGTTCTTAATAATGTAAAGCTTGAAAGATTCAGTTCAATTGTCCACTAATACTGTTCTCTTCTGCTATGCCATTTTTCATCAACTAACATTCTAGAATGAAAAAAGCACTACTACTGTATGTAGAAAAAAGTTTACTCTCCAGATCTAGTGATGTGATGGAAACATTGAAATCATAAAAAGGGGGAAAGTATTCTGTTTCAGCTAAATAAGGGAATTCAATTGTACATCACAAAGCTCAGGAGGGGGCATGATTAAATTCACAGTGGCTTGGTTCAAAACACAGAGTCCATCAGAAGCTTTACTCTATGTCGTACCCAGAGGCAACTCAGGAGCTGTCAACATAAGAGCCTGTGAAACTTGTGAGAGAAGCAATAGCCAATTATGTCCCATGGCCCACTGCTAGAAATTGAAGTGGGAGAGACAACAAATCAGAAAATAGTTTGTGTGTTTTTTTAACACGAGAAACCCTAACAATTGTATTCTTAAGTAAAATATTCACCTAAGAAGTTTTTCTTCCAGCTTTGAAGAACAGTTATACGTTCTGAGAAGCTACTGTCTTAACGGTAAGAAGTTTATCAGCTGCTTCTAAATGAAGCATGCATCCAGTCATACTGATCAGAAAGAAATATCTATATAATGAAGTCATAAATCAGGGAAAACATCATCAATGATTACAGAAAATACACTGTTAGACATCTATCTTTCCACTAGATTTTTAAAACAATATTTCTGAATGTGAATATATCACTGCAAAAATATATTGCATGGATTGCTAAGCGCCATGCAAACTGTTAGAAGGCAATGTAAAAATGCATGTGTTGAATCTTTACAAGAAAATTCTATCCTAATTCAGTTTTTACCAGAGATCGTTCCAAAAGCTAATGCATATGTGGACTAGATAATTTCTGTGACCTTGACCTGTTACCAAATAAAGTGATGCTCATATATCTGACCAGTTCATTCAATGTTGCAGCTCGTGCATCAGAGAAAAAGGAATTGAAGAATTGTGCTGGGAATCAGACTGGTCACATGCTCTGGGGTAGGCCTCTTCAACCTGTGGTCCTGCAGGTGTTTTGAGCTTTAGATCCCAGAATTCCTGACCACTGAACAAGCTGGCTAGGGTTTCTGGGAGTTGGAGGCTCAAATAGCTGGAGGGCCACAGGTTGAAGTGGTTTGCTCTAGGAGAAAGGGGGCTATTGCCAAAAAGATTATATAACAGCTCTAGAAGTTCCAAATTATAAACCCATTGTGTGAGTATTCTTTCAGCCTGATGATTTTAAAAGACTACTTTAAAGTGATTTTCATTGTAAGCCTTCTCAGGCATTGACACACACACTGGAAGGTGAAACCACCAGCAACAACCATGTGTGGCATGATGTTGAGTGTAGGATGAATCATATAATAAAACAGCCATGTCTTTAAATAGAAAATACTTTGAGGGTTTCTAATGGCTTAAAATTGGATGAAGCAATCAATATGAGTTACTGAGCTACAACTGTATCAGATTATATCTAAAAAGTGTTGACTTCCAACCTCTCATTTCAAGAGACAATTCTAATCAATGCTTTTTGCTCAAGAGAATGTTCAATGTATGAATTTAAATTGACATGGTATCAACAGCAGTACCCTACAACCAGTCTAATAACTCATAGCTAAAGGAAATTAGTTACTGCCAAACTTGGTAATGTCTCTGGATATTACCAAATATCATTCAAATTTTGTTGTTTTTATAAAGGACAGGAGTATTCTCTTTCCACTGCCAAACACTTCCATAGTAATTTAATTTTGAAAATATGAAAGATTCTCTTTCTAACCTTGTTCAGTCAAATTAAATGCTGAAGTACATCATCCTCTGTAGTCAGGACAGAATTCACTAAGTAGAATAAATAGCATATTTGGGAGGCAAAATGACTACCTGTTTTCAAGGGACTGACCCTGGAGAATCTCTTTTAATTTACAACACTCATTCAGACATTCATGTAAGACCATCTTTCAACAACAAAAATATGTCTTGGTCTTTCTTCTGTGCCCTGGAGACTCAAGACAAAGCTGCAAAAGCCCTTGCAAATCACTTTGGAGGAGGTTTTACTGCTTTGCTTGGGCTTCCAAGACAAAGAATTCAAAGAGAAAGAGCGTATTTATTAGTTGAGAATTTAGTGTACATAAAAAAAGGTTGTCCCTTCTCAAAGTTAAATGCTGTTTTTTCTGAGGGGAATGCAAGTAAAGTCAAAGAAAGAAAGGAAGAAACTAAGAAATGTCTAGTTTTTCCTCTTTTTCGTTTTGATTCTCAGGTGTTAAATTCATAACAATGTGAAAATAATTGGAAGCACTACATATTATGAATATTTCCATTCACTTTCTAAATTGTAAAAATGATCAGGCCATTACACATACAAAAATGCATGCTGAATAGTTACATCTCAGCCATAGCCAGCCTGGGTTACATTTCTAATTCCATTATGGAAGCTATGAAATAGCATATTGATACAAATGAGCTTCAGGAAACAAAATAATCCCAGATATTGTAACATGATAAGCAACAAATATTATTTTAAAATATTTTATGGCCCAGGACATTACATTAAACCTATCAGTGATAGAATCCCCTATCCAGGCTGGCCCAAGAGTTCCAACTGTAAGGTTCCTATCACTCACTTTTGTCCTCAGGATCCCTTTATTAGATCTGGGACTCAAGTCTCAAGGTTACCTCTAATACTGGACAGGTAGGTTGATCAGTAATTTCAGTGCGATAAAGTATGGCCAGTTGTCCCTTTCCACTTCATGCCTTTTAATAATGTGAAACTCAGAAAATATACAAAATGTTACCAAAACCAGTAATACCAAAAATAAACTCAGAAACCTGTTTACTTCAAACTCAAAAACTTTCTCACAGCTCACACAATGTCTGATTACTACTACACTGGATGAAATCATATGACCAGCAGACAAATTATGATTCTAAAAAAGTATGTTACGAGGCATTATATGGTTTTCAAAAGCAACTGCTTAAATCAAACAAAACACATAACACAGCCAACATTTATTTATAAATCTCCTCTGAGATGAAATAAAAATTAATTGGCACGAATGTGTCCACTTTTAGAGTGCCCTATATAAATAGTAGTTTAACTGATTGCCAGCTAGGACAAATAATGGTAAATTCTTCAGCCTGCTCCTATGGAGAGCAGCATGTTGACACATTAGAAATCTCAATATTGCTGTAAAATAATGGTTTTCAGTACTAAATGCTATGCAATTTTCAACTTCAAACAAAAAAATTATTGCGCTATGGCAGGGCATGTGTTTTGCAATGCAGAAAGTTTCAGGAGCAATCCCAGTTACTATTGAAAGGTTTTCAGGTGATGAGGTCATGAAAATGTTGTAAGAAGGGGTGGAGGGCATCTCTTGTTCCAGCACAAACACACTGCAGACATTTTCAGAAGTTGTAAATTCAATGATATGCAATGCAGTCTGGATAAAAAGGTCAGATCAGTGTGTAAAACCCATCTCCACTACCACGTAATGTCCAAAGGAACCACTGTGTGTAAATGCAGGATAACTATTGTAAAGCTCACCTAGGTACAAGGTTTCCATCCCAACAATTTGTTTTGATCTTTTACACACATGCTATATATATATATGTACTTAAAAGAAAACAAATGAATTCAAGAGGGGTTCCTCCTAAGTAAAAGTCCATAGACTTTGGCTATTGTTTATTTTTATTAGCAAAAGAAGACATGCTCTATTTTTCTGGCAAGCAATCCTAAAAAAATTCAGAGTATATTACCACCCTGAGTGGTAATCTACTCTGAATCTATCTATAAAACAATAATTACATATTGTAAAAACCATTCAAGAACAAGCAACTTAACACTGCAAAACTAAGCATATCAAAAAGCTAAAGGGACAGCAAATCAACTTAGATTGTTACTAATCAAGAGTATTTTTATATATCCATATTCCTTAACATTATGGAGCTCAAACTATTTATGCTGCATTTACCATAAGCCCCATTAAACACTATGAAACTTTTGTATAAGCATGTCTAAAGAAGGTATATATCTGAATGGTTATATGAAAGGCTGATTCACTACCAAGGGCTCACTAATTAATTAAAAAGAAATGTTAGGAAGCCAGAATGTCTTATTTGGCAAATGGTTTTAAATTATCCAATCACAATTTGATTAAGACTGACATGGGGCACTATAAGATAATTAATTTGGGATTGACATTTTGAATATTAGTCTGCTTTCTAAAATGTATGCTATATTTTCCTAGGCTATTATAGTTAGTTATACGTTTTCCACCATAGTCCTGATATGTAAATGATAACTCAATAGGAACAAATAATAGTACTGCTGTACATTTTAAATATAAAACTCTACTGTGCAACTTTGCTCCCTAAAATACTTTTTCCTCCCTTTATTATGAAAAGAGCAATACAGCCTATTATCTATCAAGTGCCTTATGAAATTACTCTGTAGACACCAATTACTTACCCAGTACATAATGCATTTTTCTCCTAGGTATACGTAAGTCTTGGCAATGAAATCACCGTGGATAACAATTTGGAAAAGAAGAAAAGTGCACACGTAAATTAGTAGAGCATGCTGAAGGCTTTTCTTTCTACATTCCAATTTCTAGAATGTCTTAAATCCAGTATAAGAATTTGGCAATCTGAAAATAGCAGTCAATGGGCCCAAAGAAAACTGGGGGGACAGAAAGAAGGTTCATAAATCAAGATAATAGATTTGAAAAACTCTTCTCCTTGAACTTCAGTTTCCTGTTTAGTAGTAAACACACATTATCTAGGTGGTGGAGACAAAACCACTGCCTAGGCACAAAGTCCAAAACAAACTCACTGAAATATCCAAGGTTAACTGTCCAGGGTCAGTAATGCCAATTACAAGAGACCTTAGAAAGCAGTAGAATATCCAAAAGCCTGGCTCAGAATCAGAAACATGCAGTTCAAACAAACAACAGAGCTGGAGTCAAAAGTTGGAGCCAAAAGTCCTTGAGGAACAAACAGAGAAGCAGCAGTCAGGTCCCAGAAAGAGAGCAAACAAGCATTGGTCTTAAGCCAGGTAACAGCATTGTCTAGCACAAAAGAGTCACAATGCTGAGAGCTGTATACCTTAAGATCTCAGCTGATGCTTGATTAAGGATAATTTCTCAGCTAAACTCTGGGACCTGCAATACCCTGCCCACGCTTTCCTGCACTCTAGAGATATGGGTAGGTTTAACTGCTTTCTAGCTTGATCAGACATGCTTGCTTCAATATCCTCTACAGAAGATTTCCCAGACAGCAGTGGCTGAGGTTAGGAGAGTAGACTGTTGGGAGAGGCCTACATCTCTTCTGCTGGCCTTTCTAGCAACTCCTCTTCTTTACTATTCAAACTGGCTATGACACTATCTACAAAGACTAACAGAACAATTGTGTCATCATATTCTAGATCAGTGGTTCTCAACCTAGGATCCCTAGGTGTTTTGGCCTACAACCCCCAGAAATCCCAGCCAGTTAACCAGCTGTTAGGATTTATGGGAGTTGAAGGCCAAAACATGTGGGGACCCACAGGATGAGAACCACTGTTCTAGACAGTTATCCCCAAAAATGGATAGCAATTTGTCTTAAAACAAGATTAGTTTTTATTTCATTTGGATTATAATATTAGTGTGCATTATTCACTAACTTCTATTGAAGACATAGAGCCCTTATTTTAGGCTGCTTCTACATGACCATGTAATGCAGGCCAGAACATGTATTAAAGAGATCCAGTTCACTTTGGAGTAGATACACATGAACCCCAGGAACTGGTTGGAAGGTGGGATGGTGGCCATAAAGATCTGCTGAGTGCAGTTCAATCTGATCTAAGGATTTCCACCCCCAATGTCTTCCAGCGAGATTTGCTGGTACAAAACAGTTTCTTAGTACTTGACTGGAGCAAGGCAAAGCAAGAACCAGCAATCAAACATTCCATGGGAATGCTGTGATGTCCTTTCCGGAGAGGATATAAAAATTGCCCATGTCAGAAAGGGAACTGATCTATGGAACAGATGGAAACATGTGTGATGGTTCATAACCCTCTGGAAGTCGGCGGCATAGAAGCCGAAATAAATAAATAAATAAATAAATAAATAAATAATAATTTACATTGTGAATGTAATTTACATTTACATTGGCCTGGCAACTGTTTGGGTTGCCAGGCCATTCTTAATCTTGGTTCTAGCTTCCAACTATATCTTAGTTAACTATTACCTATAATGGAATAGTAGAATCAATGAACTGCAGAGCTGGAAAGCATTCCAGTAGAAAATCCACAACTAAAATGTCCTGATGCTCAGCCCAACTCTGTTTAAAAACCTTCAAATAATGATCATCCAGCACACCACAAAGTGCTTAGCAATACGCAGGATGCAGAGTTGTATTCCTATATATAGTAAATCTCACTGAACTCAGTGGGGATTAATTCTGAATATGTACACATGAGTTTGCACTGATTTTTTAAAAAAGAAAATGCACCATGAATGCCCACTTACTTTTTTCCCTTCAATTTTCAGAAATTTGCCCACAATTCCAAGTATTTAATGTCAGAAAGTATAACTAAATGCTATTCACATTGGAATTCGCTACCACCACATGTTAGAGCCATGCCTGACATACGGTCTTTTACGAATGCACTCAAGACCTGGCTCTTTGGTAGAGCTTTTAATCTGTAATTCCATTTAAATGTTATTGTTGTATTGTTGTGATGTTCATTTATTCTGTCCTATGTAAGTCGCCCAGAGCACTTCGGTGGAGGGCGACTAATGAAATAATAAAGTGAATGAATGAATGAATAATAGCAACCTATTGTTGTGAGCAAGAAGAGACTGTAATTGTAGAACTCTACAGAATTTTATTTGGTACCAAAAACTGACATACAACACTGTTATGATATAAATATTTGATTAGGGATAAATGATTCAACAGATGGTTTAAAGCACAGAAGAGTCAATGGGTTCTAGCATAGTCTCACAACAGATTAATTCTACTCAGATTATCCCATGACCAATGCATTGCATCTCCACAGCTGGTGTGCATCTCCCATCAGAGGAAAGGTCGATGGAAGGTGGACTTTCAAGGTTTATATAATGCAAAAGTAAAGAAAGGAAATTAAGTGTGCAGGCCATTATCCATCTCCATTCCAAACAGCTATCAGAACAGCATAAGCATGCTACTAGCAAGAATGCCAGATGCCAGTCTATTGTCAGCCTTGAACTGTCAAGAAAAAGTGAAATTATCTAGCATGACCTACTAAATGTGCCACTGGATAACTGTTAACATTTGCCATGATGCTGATAAAGATTCTAAAATCCATATGCCTGGTAGCAAAGGCCACTACAAAAGGATACTGTGGCTGATGACTATTGGAGGTGTCAAGGAAAATCAACAGAGAAAAGCAACATTTCTCTTGGCATATGATATCTATTATGGCAACAAAAATAGTCTTGGTGCCAAAGCAAGGCTGAAACCCAGCTGAAAGAAATCCAGAAAACCACTTGTGTTTTTGCGTCATATTCGAAGGAGAGGGAACGAAGAGGTGCGGAGCTATTCACTGCTTCTGATGAAGCACCAGCTGTCTTTGGCTGCCCCTAACAGCCATATTTGAGTTTGCAAACCTTAGGGAAGAGACTTTATTGCTGATCTTTCTGAGTATCTAGGAACCTTTTTAGCTAAGCTGGGTAAACAAACAAATTAACAAAATAAGGAAACCCTCCTGAACAGAGAAATCAATAGAAATACACTCTCATTGTATTTATTTCAGCATAAGTTATCCTTCAGGTTGACTAGTGCATTCTGGTACTAACAACCATGCTTGAGTCATGAATGAATCAAAACTAAAAGTCAATCTCAACCAAAGTCCATATTGTGATGATAATTTATTAGGACAACCAAAAAAGGAAATGTTTATCCTGACATTTGAAACTCACCAGGGTCTTCATCAGAGAAAGATGATTTAAAAAACATGCAAGGAAAAGAAAACTTAGTGTTCCATTAGTGTTGCAGAGTGTTGCCTTGAGAAATAGAAGTACCACAGTTGTATATAGTAAACATAACTCTCCATTTCAAAACTTGAAATGGAGATTAGAGCTATATATTTTGAGAGAATTTTACTGTATTTTAATGAAAGGACATCACACATAACCCACAAATCTTTCAATTTTCAGAAAGACAGAAAAAATATAAATATATAATTATAGAAAAGATAAAAACAAAATACAACCTGATAAAAGAACGAGAGTTCAATACTCCCAAGACTTCTAAACTCCCTTCTACACTGCCATATAATCCAGACTATAAAATCAGATAGTAATTATCTGATTTGACCTGGATTATATGAGTCTACACTGCCAGATAATCCAGTTCAAAGCAGATAATCAGATTTTATATGGCCGTGTAGAACTAGCGTAAATTTCACACAATTTAGACTGCTCTTTTAAAGCCAATACAACAAATTTGGCCACTCCAAACATCACATATTGATTCTGCATTTTAGTTAGGATTGTATGAGCCTGCAATGATACAAGGATAGTATATGAGCCCGCACATATACTGATTGACAACTTTTGGGCAGATCACATACCTCTCAAAGTGAAAAGCAAACTCAATTTATGTACCATATTTGAGAAATAACGGAAACTGTTTTATATGAAGTGGTCTGATCTGATATGATTTTGCAAATCCTAGAATTATATGTCAATAGATTTACATTTTGTGCAGACAAATGTGAAAGTATATTAAGGGCATTGCTGTACAAATAATAAGCCCACCAGTAAAATTAAGCTTTTCCTTCCCTTCATAGAGAACACATTTGCAAGGCATTCTTCTATTCATTTCAGTGCTCAGTGTTATAATGGAATACTGATTTTCCCCTTCTTTTTTGTTATTCATCTGGACAAGATCGCTTTTCACCAAGAATAACAGAAAGTATGGGATTTATTGCTATAATGAAGTTCTTTCAAATCTCTGTTTTCCCTCCATAAAGGACAGGAGGATAGGCGTTCATCTCATCAGGCAGCTTATTAGGATTAGCACTGAATAAGACACCACAGAATGTCAAGCCTATCAGTTACTAAACATGCATCATACAAACTTTGTCTTTGCGAGAACCTCTGCTCTGCATTTGTCATCCACCTGAATAATTAACAAGTACATGCTGCCTGCCAGCAGCTTAGGGAATTAATTTTGAACAGATTAAATGCAGATCACGTCTGCAAAAAATACTCAGACCACACACACACACACACACACACACACACACACACACACACTGTACTACTACCTTTCAAAACTATAAGGCATTTTATATGCTCGGATTTATCTGGTGATCCAGCTTGAAAGAACTATGATCACCTACACATAATGAGACTTAAAAGTTTGTTCTACTACCAAACTAATACTAACTAACAATATACCTTCAATTTACTTTAATTATAGCAATGAAGGGATAATTCACGTTTTGAGTAAGCATTCTCTGTTACTGCCCCTTTATTGAATTTTAGGTTATAAACTCTAATTCTAATAATAATTTATACTATTTGTTAATTTTCATATCAAGAACTTGATATAGAAAAAATAGTGTGTGTGCGTGTGTGCGTGTGTGTGTGTGTATTCTATATCAAGTTCTTGATATGAAAATTAACAAATAGTATAAATTATTATTAGAATTAGAGTTTATAACCTAAAATTCAATAAAGGGGCAGTAACAGGGATAAGAGAAAGGTAAAGAGATTAAACAAAATTTCAGGTGAATGAAAAGTTTCAAGGTTATGTCAAATATTTTGTACAAAAAACAGTTTTGAGACAGTTTTCAAGGAAACTCAGAGAGCTGAAATACAACAGTTAAATTGGCACCGTTTCTAGTACAGGATAGAAAGAGAGAGAGAGAGAGAGTTTTGAGTTGTCAGAACATGGTTAAGAGCCCACATTGGGGTTGTGTAACATATACCTTTGTATGTGGAGTTATGTATGTTGTGTTGAATAGCAACATTTCACAACTGAACCAAGACATATGGAACTGGATTAGCAATTAAATGCAAATGCATACAATATGCATCCAGGCACAATGGAACTAGATGTGAAGTTCTGCTTCTACACCTTCGAATATACAGTATGTGGTCTATTCCACATCAGACAAATATGTCCAACCACTTATTTAGGGGAATTTATAGTAGTCAAAAAGGAAGAGACCACTCTTTATTTAGTTAACTGGTTGTTTAAAAAACAGGTGCTCTATTTCACCATGCACTTAAGGCACGTGCAACTATCATTAAAATTATTTTTTTGAAAATGAGATTTTTCTAGCGTGGAGAGGAGCACAGAGGAAGATTTTTGTCTTATTCTTTGCAATCTTGTACAAGGAGAAAAATATGACATGATAATGGAATCGATACTGTACAGGGAGAAACTAATAGGTAAGGATCAAAGTTAAGACTTCATGTTTGATCAGCAGGGTAGATGTTGATGTTGTCAATAGATACAAAAAGCACAGAAGTCACACATTGAAAACTAAGATGAGAAGCTAGGTCTCATCAAATTTAAGACAGTATTGATACATCTGCATGCAGATATCAGATGGTAGGTTGGAGATGAAAGAGTTGGGAATTGTTAACATACAGGTGATACTAAAAACTTTAAAGGTAAAGATTCCCCCTTGACATTAAGTCTAGTCGAGTCTGGCTCTGGGGGGTGGTGATCATCTCAATTTCTAAGTCAAAGAGCTGGCGTTGTCCGTAGATGCCTCCAAGTTCTTGTGGCCAGCATGACTGCATGGAGCGCTGTTACCTTGCCACTGGAACAGTACCTATTGATCTACCCACATTTGCATGTTTACAAACTGCTAGGTTGGCAGAAGCTAGGGCTAACAGCAAGAGCTCACCCCACTCCCCAGATTCAAACTGAGGGAAAAATATTCAAAATCACAGCTCAAACCAACATTAGAATAAATCTAGTCCAAAAGCAAACATGTTAATAACTTGCTAGCTACAAGCAACTTGAGACTTTTTAGGTAGGCACATGGTACATGTTGCAATGGTTGTGAAGGTAGACAAAGGCTTCTACAGATAAGAGACCACCAATGATTGGGGTAACCATGTCATTGGATCAGAACCTCTTTCTGTAAAGACTGTGTGTCAGTCACTGTGCACTGATCTCCATACATAAAACAAATTCACACACAGGGATCTATGCACACAAATGACAAACAAATGTGTCAGAGCTGGGAGATCTTAGCCTTGAGGAGGCTCAGACTCCCGGTCTGCCTTGACCTGCCTTGACGCCGGACCTTGGGGAATTCCCTGGGGTGATGTAATCCTTTGGGAGCAGTGCTGAGTCAGGACGGATGTGACGCAACCTCTTTTGGACATTGGACACTGACTGGGGATATGCTGACTCAGCAGGGGTATGATGTAATATCCTCTGGACCGTGGGATTGCTGAGTCAGCAGGACATGATGCAACCTTTCCTGGATATTGCAAGGGAAAGGAGGGAGGGGGTTGGGGTATATAAGGTGTGTTTGGGTGGCGGGTCACTGCTTTGGCTTTATGGGTGTTGTACCTGCAATAAATCTAGTTGGATCGAGAACCGCCTGCGTGTGATCTTTACGGAGAATTGGAGCGTCCTCACAAAATGCTTAATTAAATATATGTGGGATGTATTAAACAGACTATTTAGCCTGCTTCAGTAGAACATGGAATTAGACACTTATTCAAGGTGACCCAAATTATTTGGGGGGCGGACAGAACTTTTTGTAAAATTATAGGAATTTCATTAGCATCCTTTATAAATTGAAAATTACTTTGTCACTTTAAGATCTATTTTTTTTATTTTTTTTACTGAAACTGTGCTAAACTCTATTTCTTAAATATAGCACAATATTTGATACAAAAGTAACTTTTACCATCTTCTCATTAACCAACATACCATTAGAAAACAAATATTCTGCCACAAGTTACTATGCTACATTTGGTAAATAACATCTGATCTCTAATATACCTAAGAAATGAATGAGGAAGTGGCAAAAGTTCAAATAATAATAATAGCTGGTGGGATCATAAACCTGCAAAGGTAGTGGAAAATGAACATGCAAAAATACTGTGGGACTTTTGAATCCAGACTGACAAAGTTTTGGAACACAATGCACCAGACATCACGATTGTGGAAAAGAAAAAAGTTTGGATTATTGATGTCTCCATACCAGGTGACAGTCACATTGAGGAAGAACAACAGGAAAAACTCAGCTGTTATCAAGACCTCAAAATCGAAATGCAAGGGCTCTGGCATAAACCAGTACAGGTGGTCCCAGTGGTAATCGGCACACTGGGTGCTGAGCCAAAAGATCTCAGCCGGCATTTGAAAACAATAAACATGGACAAAATCATGATCTGTCAACTGCAATAGGCCACCTTATCATTCGATAATACATCACACAGTCCTAGACGCTTGGGAAGTGTGCAATCATATGATAATACATCACACAGTCCTAGACGCTGTGTTTTTAATGGAAGTGTATTTTTATCTTGTATTTTGACGCATTTTGTGATTTTTATTGATTCGAAATCCAGCATATAGATCTCATTTGCTGTGACATACTGTGTTTTTGTGTCCGGAAAATAATAATAACTTTATTTATAGATTGCCCTCTCTCCCTGACCCCTCAGAGCGGTTTACACACACACAAAAGCAAACATTCGCTAATATAAACATCTTCAAAATAATACAAAAAATAACCATAAACTTATAACAAAAGAAAAGTTAACATTAAAATTTAAACAAACCAAAATCAAATAAACAAAATTATACTGATAACATAATTAACAATTTAGACATAGAGCCTGAGAAATGTTTTCCTTGTTCAAAACTGTACTGCTACTACTATTACTACTACTATTACTACTACTACTACTAAAATTTAAATGGAAAATGATTTGATATTGTCCTTAGTGTGTACCTCTCTCACACTACAGAATGACCATCACTAGCAAACTAACATAGAGGCCCTGGCCTTGGCTCTTACAGCAATGCTGAAAATGTTCCATACATGAATTACCAAAAAAAATGCTATAATGCTCCAGTTTGACCTTTACACCCCCTTTATCTCCTAGAGAACAAACTATAGTCATAACAGTAGTAAATGCATGTATTTTCCAAAGCCTTAAAATAAATAAAAGTAGACAGAGAGGACAGAAAATTATTATTCCAGAAAAGTATACACAAGCAATTAATTTGGATTTTTCTCCAACTAAAATATAAAAATTAACTAAAATATATACATTAACTAACATTGGCAGATAATTGCTATGATTTAACAAAAAGCTGTTAACTAATAGCACCATCACTGTTACCATGAGGCTTCTCTTTCTTTTTCTTTTGAGTACTGTGTGTGATCTGTTGCAACTTGTGGCAACATTACTATAGAAGTACTTCATAAGAAAGATTACAGCAAAACCAAAAAACTAAGTTGACTGATACACACACAAAAATGGCAGATGAAAGCCAGTAGAAAAAGGAGCAATTATAAGCTAATACAGCCATCAGCTAAGATCAAAAAAGAGAAGAATCAATAAAAAAGCAAATGGCTGAGAATTAAAGGTGCATTTAAAAAGGAGAGATATTGTCCAAGTCCTAAGACTAAGGCGCAAAATGAATATATCTAGGAAGAATATTCATTTGGGTGCCATCACTAGAAATATCCTCATTCCAGTTACTACTCTCCCAGAAACCATAGGCATGGGCAATGATGAATTAATTTAGCAGGAACATTATACTTACTTGGGTTTCTGGACATTTCCAGAACCTATGTGGATCCCAGTGGAAATCTTACCAAAAAACCCCCCAGTGTATCCTAATTTCTGTTATCACCCATAGCTAATAGGGCTGTGCAAAACAATCCACTGCAAATAAGATGAGTGCAGTGTGTATAGGAATTTGTTCATGTTTTTTTTCAATTAGTTCACACAAACAATCTCCATCTATCTGCAAGTGGCCCGAACCCATCTGTCAAATTTTAAAGCTTCTTAGGATATTTTTAGGATCCTTAAATTTTTATTTGCATGTTTAAGGGGGGAGGAGTTCCATTTAGGATTCATTTCTGGCAACGGTGTTTGTTTTTCCCTTTGGATTTCTTTCTACAAGCTGTTTTCTTTATTTTCTAGTCTATTTTAATTCTTGTTCACTCATCTAGCCTTCTTGCTTTCATTTCTATTGGTTTAATTCAGTTCTGCAAAGTGCACTGTGTGATTTATTTTCTTAAATCCTATGATGCTGCTGTTGCTGTTCCTTATAGTTGCTTTACGGTCAATATTAATACAAAGAATAAATAAACATGCATACATTTGGGGATCAAATGAGAAGAAGAATTCTAATCTAGTAGAATTGACCAACCAAACCAATTTGTTCCATTCCGTCTCCATATTGTGGGGTGATTTGTAGTACTGGTTATATTGCATCACTGTAGAGAAATCCAAGGGTATAGGTCTTGTTGGATTTATTTTTTTTAAAAAATGGATTAAACTTAAAAATTCCAAAAAAAAATTGGCACTTGTGGGAGCGATGCCCTGGTTATGTTGTGTCATTGAAGAGAAATTCAGAGGGATAGATTTATGAGCTTTTAAAAAAATGTTGCCTACAAAAAATTCCCCAAAACCAGTGGATGAGCGAAACATTGGGCAGGGGGGTTACATTGGTAAATGTGCAGTTCAATTGTAGCAAGTTTCATCCAAGGTGAATAACAAAACAGAAAACTAATGAAATTTTTGGAACTTCCTATTACATATGAAACAATATTTTAGAACCAGAATGGGGGTCTCCCAAATTTCCTAAGTACAAACGAAGCTGGGTTTTTTTGTGTATTGCGCATCTCTAATAACTAAAAAAGCTACCAAATTCAGCACTATCTGAATAATCCATATAGTTTTATTGTAAATCACCTTGAGTCTCAATCTAATGAAATATTCTGGTATCTAAACTAGTAGATTGATAGATTGTAGGTGGTCCAAAACAATATTTTTAAATATATATATTTTAAAACATCTACAAACTCACATATAACTTAGGAAATGAATCAATGTCTGTGTTTATTTATATCAGTATAAACAAATGAAGTTTTCATCTTACTGAAACCTTCAACAATTGTCAAATGACAAATTCAGAAAGAACATAACTTTTTTGTTTCTGTGAAAGACTCAAGTCTAAATAGAAATGCTGGTACTTGAAGAAAAGATGTATACCTGTCAATATATTTTTATTTATTTTATTTATTTTATTTCGGGATTTTACCCCGCTCTTCTCAACCCCCAAGGGGGGACTCAGAGCGGCTTACAGTATGGCACAATTCGATGCCCACATAATAACAATATAAACCCCAAAACATTTCAACAATTAAAATACAATGCTGCCTTGTGCTGGTGAAGAAAAGATGTGAAGGCCAGGAGGGATGTGGTGGACCTACATCAATATATATATATTCCACAGGCGGGGAGCCACCACCGAGAAGTTAATCATCTTTTGTGTGATGTTAATAAAGACCAGTTGTTTGACAGAGAGAGAAGATAGATACAAGGCTTCAAAGTTTCAAGCTTTTACTATACTTTCACTCCCCAGCCATATTACTCTGAGCCAGCCTCACACCAATAGCAAAAATCTTTGCATTCTGTCAGCTAAACTCCTTGGGCATGATTAGTTCAGAAGGAAGTAGTTCTAGAAAATAAAATGTCTCCTGAAAGGCAGGAATCCTCCACCACAACCCTTTCTTTGTCCAGTAGAAATTCTTACTAAACAAAATATGAACAAAGGATTGGTAAGCATTCCTGCATATAGCACTTAGTAATTTGGCAGTTTTGGGAGACCCATCTCCTTAATTCACCTACATCTCCAAGAGAGGTGAACAAAGCCAGTAAGAAAACTATATGTAAGTCATTGTATTGAACCAAATGAATTAACTGTCTATTGAACATGTCATTCCACATTCTGAGATCTTCTTCATATAGCACTTAATTACTTAATACTAATTCTCTTTTGTTTCCAAAAATCTTTGTTTTGGTGTGAACTGAATATTCTAATAAGTCTGGTGCTAGGAAAAATTCCTAGGGTTCATTGATATTGAAATATGCATGTATGCATCACTATCAACCAATGCACTCTTCCAGGCATGTAGACTCCACATAAATGATGTTTCTGTTAACTTTATGCAAGGCAGATTTGAAATATATATCTTTTTACTTTTTAAAGAAATGTATTTAATAGCTGATAAACTATCTGATTGTTTATTGGGAATGTGTCATTATCTACATATTTTTTGTATAAAATAATTCATTCGTGGGACATACTTCTTTTCCACTCCAAACTCCAAAGTCCCAACAGGGAGACAGGCAGGTTACAAATAAAGTCTTATTATTATATTAGTATAAAGGGCTAACAATCTCTTTCTCCTCTTCCAATAACAGGTATGTGTTTGTGTTTAATATTTGTATAACGTTTGCCAAAGAATGCTCATAAAACTATAGGAATCTAAAAACCTTCTGCCCTTGTCAAGATTTCTATTCAAACATGGGAAGGCACTTGAAAAATTGGAGAGTAACTCTATGTACATTTTGCAACTGCTTTTTTGTATTTAATATGGTGGACAATTTGTAAAAGCCTGATTATGGTTGTGTGATGTTACACTTTTCTTCTAAAAATCTGAATGAGACCACCAACTCATTTCACACAGGCCAACTAAAAGCCATGAAACACTAATGACTTCCAGTCTCTACCCACCTGGGCTACATTCAAAGTGATGACCCAGAGGTGAAGGTCTCTATATCCCATTAAAAACTCTCAGACCATCTAGTCTTCCTCTGCAGTAAAAGTTACACGCAGTATAAAGTGCAGAGTGATAGTAAAAAAAATTATAAATGTGAAATCTATCTCCAAGTTCATGGTCAAACCACTTTGACAGAAGAGCAATTCGGATACTTTTGTGCTAAATATTTTTAAGCCAACCTAAAAATCATGGAAAAACATCACATACAGAATGAATATCAAAGTCAAATTTATGCACTGCCAAAATTCATTTGTTTATGCATAACATTTTTCATATGATAAACCAGACATTCCCAGCTCCAAATCATGTCATGTGGTGGAGTCCTACTAGAGTTTAGCACCATCTACTGAGGGTTATAATTTAATAGCAATATTTCAAAGAGCTTATCTTCCCAAAAACATAGTGTAGAATTTTTTTTAAAGGTAATGAATTAGAACAATTAAGCCAATGGGAATTTGAAGCTTTACTAGTTGAATTTAAACTATTTTTAAAAGTTTTGCATGCAATCCCAGCCGCACTTTTTGGAATGGAAACAAAACATTTTTTAAAATACTTGGCTGTGAATGGATTGACTTCTTGGGTTGTTTTTTTTTTACTATGCAAGCATTTTAGAGTCAAAACTCTTTATTAATTATATCAAAACAGTTTTCAGATTTGAAAGAAGGATAGACCATTTGATTTATTTGAAGAAAATGCAAACAGTGGATGAAGCCTATTTAAATCCCATAAAATTGAAAGTATCACAACTGTGTTGAACCTCTCAATTTAAATCAAAGTAACATAAAAGCATTTAACTAGGAAGGATGACTGATTGAATCATACTCCAAAAGGTATATATCCATATCACATTTATTTCAAATGCACTGGCTTCTAACACCATAAGTTCAGCACATTAATGCCCAAAAAAATCAAGGAAGTATTCTTTTCCACGTTTAGCATATTCTCATAAGTTTACGCATCTGAGGAAGGAGATTCAGGGCCCATGTACACTGATACTACAAAGCAATTTGGAACTAATTTGGAAGGAACCAGTTTTGCTGTGCCAGGGATTAGATTGACAGGTCTGGAACTGGTTTGAGAAAGTGATCGCATTCACTGTGAAATGTAACCTCAAATTGCTCTGTGGATTTTCCCACTTACCAGGAGAAATGCTCACTAGCGCTCCAGAGTCATAGGAGGTTAAAAAAAGGAGTGGCAGAGTAGAAGTAACCAATTACCCCTCCCAGTGGTTATATTATCCACCTGCTTTTTGGCAGCCATCTCGCTCCTCACTCCAACTTCTACAAAGTGCAAGAGCGGGTTTCTACAATGTGCTCTGCAGTCTGTGAAGATGATTTTGCCCTGAAATCTGGGATATATTGGCATCTGCTGAAGCACATTAAAGGGCTTAACTCGGACATTCCTGCAACTTTCTCTAATGTGCTGTAAACCCTTTAACCTGTGGTGAAGTGCATTTTGTGGCCACTGCAGTTTCATGTCAGACTGGCACTGCATTAAATGGTCATGTCCGAAAACTTCTGTTGCCAACTTTATTCTCTCAGTTAGTTTCTAAAGTGCTACACTATCACATAGCATATGGAAGAGTGAGTTTGAGTGTTTATTCCATTCCCATTCATTTTAACTAGGAATATGGCAAACATCTTTTTAATTTATTTACTGTATTTGTATACCACCTTTCTCAGTCAGCACCCCCCAAAAGCCTGTAACCTTGCTTGTGTATACATATGAAGTGGAAGAGGAAAGGAAGCAACATTCTGTTAGTATTATTACTATTGATTTTATATTCTAACTTTTTAAAACAAAAAACTACATAATGCCCTGCAGTATGATTCCACAACTAGTTTTTTTTAAAATGTCCTGTTGATTAGGAATGATATTCTGGAATATATAAACATGTTGCAAATAGCACTGTGTTTCAACTACTTTGTTTAAATGTAGTAGTGAGACACAACTTAATCAGATAAAAGATGAAAGTGAAGAATTTTGCCAATAGAGTTTCTTATTAACATTTCTCAGTTATGCCTTTCAGCCTAGCATGAAGGATATCTTGTTAAAACAACCGTTACAGGCAAGTCATGTCATATCAGCCCACACACCATACCCTATGGGGCTCAAATATTTCAAAGTTTATGTTAATAAAATCCTACTGCACAATTCAACTGGAGAAGGTGGGTGGTGATGGGGGGGGGGAGAATATGATGGGACCCCCTCCCCGGTGAAACATAAAGCTTCTGTAAGTAAGCCATTATCTCCATGTCTTCCAGAAATGAGGTTAAGGCAATGGTAAGGATTAACCTGAATCAATTTAGGAAGGTTAGTTTGTTAACAAGTACCATAAAATAGCCCAGCAGTATTCTAATCTCCATTTGTAAACTAACAAGATGACTGGCCTTCTTACCCTCCAACTATATATCTATAGGACAACACCATTTTCTCGTGCCAGAAATCTATGAAAGAGTTCACTAAAGTGTTTCTAATACAAGATTTACTACGCAATACCCTAGGTGCTTTCAGACATCTGATAAAAAGTGGTTTAAAAATTTGTGTGGGCCCAACTAAATCTTGTGAATGTGGTTTTCTCAGGTTATAAAAACTCAATGCAACATGTGGCAGAATATCCAAAATTGTGCTGTTTTCATTCTATAAAGAGATGCAGACTTGCTTGCAGAGCTAGAGAAATGTCTTAAATCTCAACAGCAAAAGTAATCTAATAGGCTTACAGGGAGTCTGTACTATTTCTGGCATTTTATACAGCCATTTCCGTAACCCTTTAAACCTTTACTGGAGACATACAAAACAATGATGGAACTGCCAGTATTTACAGAGCATAATCACACAGCTTTCATCACACCTGACAGACCAATCCAGATTTATAAAGAACTCAGAGGTAAATATAGACACAGGAGTGAAAATATTTCTATTGGACTAGCCAGATGGATGTTCAGGACAATAAGAACTTTTGTGCATTATGTGGAATTGACTCCCCATGTCTTGTTTACAGATCAACAAAACAAGATGTGATAACAGTAACATCTGAGCTTCTTGATGTTCTCTAATTTCTTTCTCATACCTAATTAAGAATCTAGATTGTATCATAGTCTGATTTTTTTCTTCTCACAAAATTTTGTGTATGATTATGTGCATGTTAAAAGATGTCACACATTTTAAATGTACATATTTATGAAATGTCAGGATTTCTCTCCTATTCACTAAAGTGTGCTTGCCAACGAAGATTACTGAGAAGTCTTAAAAACATTCTCCCTCCAGTGAGATCACTGTAAAATGAAATGTGTGCTCTTCTTTATCGATGGCATTGAATTTTTATCAATGGCATTGAATTGTTGTCAACACTGTGAACCGCCCAGAGTCTCCTTCGGGGTTCAGACGAGCAGTATACAAATACTGCAAATAAATAAATAATAATAATTCTCTAACATCCTCAAGCTTTACTGAGATAGCTTACTTACCTCTTCCAGCTTTGGTTTGGCAACAAGCATGGGAAAATTAAGCCAAATGATGGCTCTCAGGGGCTGGTTTCAACGAAGACGCAAAGTGATCTATGTCAGACTCTGGTAGCTTGACACCCCTTTCCAAAATACAGCACAATCTTTGCTCAGAATTAATCAAGAACATACAATGGACCTTTACAGCTGTTACACTTGTGCTACACTGTGGTAAATAGTATATTGTTAATTATAATAAGGAAAGCTCAAATTACTCTGTACACAAAATAAATATTCCCAGCCACATATAAAATATTACTATGTTTAAATTAAAGGACTAAATTAAATAATCAGTAAGCATGTGACTATTTACAAAGTGCCATTATCCATGCACATGTGTGTGCACCTCAAAAGCGACGATGTCATACATCTTTAAACAGTTCTATGATCCTCAAAAGTTGATGCTACGATGCATTTCCTAATCTCTAATAGTTTCCTGTCATTTTTGCTGTATAGTATCAAGTAATGTGAATTCATGTTTCAACAGCATTCCCCATAGCAAGAGGACCACTGTATGCTGAAATAACAAAATTAGTTGTCTGGTGAACTGCAGAATTCTATACATTCTAGTTTCCTACAAAATGTAAAGTAATGAGAGAGAAAGGAGGGATACATTTTTTTGTGAATGCCCAAACAAATTGTATTCATATTTATAAAACACATAGTGCATCATGACATTCACAATTCAAGCCCAGAAATCACAAAACATGCTAGCAATAGCAGAACAAAGCACCTTCTGTTTTATGAATAAACAATAAAGAATGCATTTTCCTGAAAAGAACACTTGTGATACTCTTGATGCTTTGCTTTTACTGTACGTTCTGCATGCATACAACAAATTGCACATGCAAATAGAATTCATCTGTACTGCCCTCTAATCATGGACCACATACATTTATCATTCTCATATGACTTGTACAGCACCATCGGTATCATGCTAGGAGTCATTCTGCCATTTTTATCCTTGAGCAACTGTGAGAAAGCATACATTGAGTTTAGGGATGGGTGAGTAATTTGCTCTGTCAAGTTTTTTTAAATGGATTTTCTCAGTTTGTACCTCCTGGATCTCAGTGCAAAATGAAATACAATTCTAGCCAGAATATTTTCAAGCATTTGATGTATTCTGCAGAAGAAGAAAAAGTGCTTAATAACAGGCACACATTTGAAACATGACAAAGAAAATGTGTGCAGTTCCAAATATTTATAACGATATGGTTCAGATAAATCTATATTTCTGCAAAGGTTTTAAACTTTGGTTTCCAATAACAAATGCAAATATGGTTAACAGGTATTCTGATGCTGAAATTCAAAATGTTGGAAAAACCACAATTTGAGAACCCCTTGATTTTTTGCATATCTAGGAGAGTTTACAATGTTAAAACACACACAAATATATGTGTTTCAGAGGCAGAAAGATCTACAGTCCATGGCTGAAAAAATGAAATCTTTTGACAAGACCAAATCTAATTGATTTGCCCACCTCAAACTCATCATCGCTATATAATAATAAACGCAGTGCATATAAAATTTCCCTATATTCTTTTTTAAAATGTGGGAACATGGACATATAGAATAAAGCATGGATTTTTGAAAATCCAAAGTTTACAACTTCAGCCTTAAAACTTTAGCAGCACTTCTCTTGTGTGTTTTAGGACTTTAAATCAACAGACAGGTTATTATTTTCCAGCCACAGATATTAGATTTTCTTTAACAATTTCCCCAGTATTTTTCTGAAATTGTGTGTTAGGCAATTACGGATACTGTAAACTTCACTTACATAGTTAATGGATATTTTTTTCTTTTTTTCTTTTTCTTAATCACCCCCCTCCTGCCTCCCAAAAAGATATCATTAAATCAGAATGAGCCTAGAATACAAGTGCTATATATGCATACAACACTAAATGGGGATTCTAAGTTTTCCAGACACTAATAGTACCCACTGCCCATTGCTTCCAGTTTAATCACCCTTTTAACATGAGGTGAAAGATAAAGTGAATATACTTTATTCAGACATCTAAATCTGAAATACTGACTAGAATTTTATTCCTGGTTTAGGAATTTTAGTATGTTTAGGAACAGAAAATCCTGATCTGGGATCTGACAACATGGTAACCTACCCATTCTTGGAGAGATCTATTAGACTGTATGAAGAGGTGAGGTGTGTTTACTAGCATGCTAAGTTAATTCAAGGCAAGCCAGGAATCTGGAAATATCTATGCACACACATGAACATCTGTTATTTTAAATTTGACATATGTTTACTGATATTGATTTATTACAAGGGTGAAGAACATTTCACCTTCTAAATCCATGGTTCCCAACCTTTGGTCCTCCAGGTATTTTGGGCTTCAACTCCCAGGAATCTCAGCTGTTAGGAATTTTGAGAATTGAAGTCCAAATCACCCTGAGGACCAAAGTTTGGGTACCACTGTTCTAGATGTTTTTGACTACAGCTACCATGAACATCTCCCATGATGGACAAAGGAAAATATATTTTCAGCAAAAAATATTTTAATACTGGAAGGATTTAGGGTCACCACTCTTAAATCTAAACTGAAATGAAATGTATTATGAGAAAAATCTAACCACAGTTTGAAACACAAATACAAAACTATACAGTATACAACAAAATGTAATCCTCTAAGATGGTAAGACAGTGGCTAACAATGTGAGGCCCCTTGGGAATATGGAGAACATTTCCATAATGTTCTCATTGAGGCCCCCCCCCCCTCAAAACATTTTTTTTGCTTTTCTTAATTAAAAAAGTCCATACATTATCTAAAAATGACCCTAAATTCTCTGGATTTTTTTCCCAGGAGCAGATTTAGTAGCTTCCCCCTCCCCCTAAGTCTTGTTGAGAAATCAATTATCCTGCTCTTTCATATTATATATTGGAAGGAAGTGGAACAGTTCAATTAATTCTCCCACTCCCACACCACCCCAGTATTTTCCCCTAACACTTCATTTTTCTGGAGCTTTATTATCCTCAGTGGGCTTGGATTCATTCATTCATTCATTCTTGCAATCCAAAGAACGCTGAGTTCCAAGCACTAAAGATAAACCAGGAGAACATCCCATTGCTATAGCTGGTGTTCACTAGCACAATTTTGGATTTAGACTTTTGTTTGAGATTAGAGAGAGTGATAAGGAGCTACCATTTTACTACATCAAGTTGATGGTCCACTCAGACCAGTTCTGTCTTTCCGGGTGATAGCAAATCTCAACACCAGTCACTCACAAAAAACGAAGGAGATTCACTACCTTAAAGTACTTAACCAGGAATACAAAATCTAGGCTGGAGCTTTTTATGCACAGAACATGTTCTCTATATGGAAAAACTATTCCAGGTATGGTCTCATTCATTTGCATATCAGACATAAACTGTCATGGCTTCATTATGCATGTAGACACACACAAGCTGTTGATGTTGATATATACTAAATATTTTCAGCAGAGATGTTTATACATTTTTAACAATCTCTTGGTATGCTAATCCATATTCAAATTGCATGTTGCAGCTCTCCGATTACCCTTCTGGTTCATTATATTTACCTGTAAGTCACTGACAGACATTGTTTGCATTGCCATCTGGATTGCATACTGTGGTCTCTAGAATACAAGCCTCAAGCTAGTGGAAACTAACTACATCATGAAAGTGACAGGCACATTAAAAGCACATTGAATGCTACACTACCCATGCTGACATGTACCTACAAAATAGCCATTCCATGTTTTCCATAAGATGCAGCAGCTCAAGGTTAAGTATCACTGCAAATAAACTGATAATAAAACAGGGCAAGGGAATAACAATAGAGAGAGTAAAGGAGGAGGAGGAGAAAGCGAGAGTGATTTTGTATTATACCAAATATAAAGATGAGCAGTGGGAGGAACAGTAATTTCCTGTTTGTGATTACTTCAGAATTTGTGTAACAAAATAATAGTTTTTTGGTCTTGATGTGATCTCCCTGGGCTATGCAAGACGCATATCAACAGAGACTCTCAAAATCATACAGATGTAAAGACCAACAATGAAGGCCTAACATTTGCATATTTCGGATAATCTCAAAGTCGAGTTTACCAGCATGTTGTCAATCAACAGTACCCTATGCACAATAAGCACATTCATTCGTTGTACTGCCCATTCTTGAATTCCGTCATTGCTCTATCGTGTACTGTTGTTTTTAATTGTTTTATTGCTCTGTATTTTATTGTGCCTTTGGCTCCAGTAAGCCGCCGCGAGCCTCAAGGAGTCGGCGGCATAGAAGCCCGAATAATAAATAAATAAATAAATAAATATGGGTGCTAGCCGCACTAACAAATCCATAGCCCTAGACAAAAAGGTGAAACTTAACTCGTAATGTATTTAAACCAACATATGTCTATGTAGTTCAGAAATATACATATATTAATACAGTTCAGGAAGCACTTACATGAGGTTTAAAAAGTAGGAAATACCAACATAAATGATACTCCTATTTTGACACTTAAAAGCAATTAAAAGCACCGCAACCACACTAAAAGGAGAAAATTTCAGAACCTCTAATTTTTTTTTAGATTAGTTGATTTTGTGCAACCAATCCCTAATTCCATTCATTGCTGTAAACCATGTTTTCCTCATTTAACTATTGTGAAATGTCATTTATTATACACTAGTGTATCCACCCAGAATTGTTCAGGTGTCAGAGGGGCCATTGCCACCTGCTTTGATTCCTTCTTTCTCTTTCTTTCCCCTTATGCCTTTCCCCTTTTCCTTTCTCTTCTGCCTTCCCTTATTTTTCTTTCTTCCTCCCCTCCCTCCTTCCCTTTCTCCTTCTCTTTCTTTCTTTCTTTCTTTCTTCCCCTTCCATTTTCTCCCTTCTCCAGCTCTGAGAGGGCCTCATAATGTCTCCATGACAACATGGTTCTCTTTGTGGCTCTTTCCTTCCTTCCTTGATTCCCTTCATACACATGTCACCTTTTCCCAGTGACATTACAGAGAGCCATTTTGTCTAGCAACAGCCAATCAACTGACATCACAAAGGGCAAATTAATTGTGCAGCTTGTACTATGATTGCAGGATTAGGTGCAATGTTTTAACAGTTTTTTGTAATTGTATTTATATGCTTTATTTCATTTTAATGTTTAATATATTGTGTATTTCTATGCTTTATGTTTTAATGTGGTGTTGGATAATTGCCAAAGACTGGAAGCCACTCTGAGTCCCCTCGGGGTGAGACAGAGAAGGGTAGAAATAAAGTAAATAAATAAATTGTCACCTAGCAGCCTTTGTGGTATAACCAGACAGATGAACAAACATATTTTGTCTTTCATATATAGATAGTCTATTTATTCCTTAGATGTTTCTAACTCCAATCCTAACATTCTATGGTTTCTTTGGATACTAGACATCCAAAGGTCAAATGTTAGTACCTCATCTCACTAGAGCAGTGGTTCTCAACCTGTAGATCCCCAGGTGTTTTGGCCTACAACTCCCAGAAATCCAAGCCAGTTTCTGGAGTTGGAGGCCAAAACATCTGAGGACCCACAGGTTGAGAACCTCTGCACTAGAGATTTTCAACATGTCCAACTGGAAACTGATGTCCTCACTGTGCATCAAGAGTAGGTCTCTACAGTCACCTACACACCCAAGACCCTACACTTGGAAGGCAATCAAACTCGCTGCAAGTGATAGCCTATGATGTTAATGAAGTAACAATTACAGGAATTCATATAATTAAACTGTTAATTGACAAGGTCAGATAAATTTAGTCTTTTTGAAGGCTTTCATGGCTGGAATCACCGGCTTTGTGTGTGTCACAACCTCTGAGGATGCTTGTCATAGATGCAGGCGAAACATCAGGAAAGAATACTTCTGGAACATGGCCATACAGCCCGGAAAACACACAACAATCCAATTAATCTTATTTTTCATTCTACTTTTTTTACTTGCTATAAGGAATGTTCAAACCCATATCCAAATAAAATTGCCTTCAAATCTATTAAAGAACTCTGGAATTAACCCTCTATAATTTCTATGTATGGGTATCATTTGCATAGGCAGTTCTTTACATCCATACAATGATGTCCTTTTAAGATGAATAAGAATGTACTTGCCGATAGGACAAAAAGCACAAAATTATCATACGAATATATATGTTTCAAATAAACATATGTAGTAACTTAATATCTGATGGTAAAAGTTAAGATACCTGTTTGCAATAGTAAAACCACTGGACTGTGGAGAAATGGAGTAAGTTAACTAATGGCTGATTGATTTCATTGACGGATTTATCAATTTGAGAATTTGACTGACCCAGTCAATATTTAGTCATTACGAAACAGAATATGATGGTGTGATGGGCATTTCTGTCACTTTAGACATCCTGTATGAAACATAAATGCACAAAACACTAATTCTGAACTATTTCATATATCACAAACCAATAAGCATTAATGCTGTTCAACATTTATTCATTCAAAATAAAGCTCACACAGGTTTCAAATGTAATATTTTGGAATAAAGAGCCAAAAAGCAGACTGCATTCTTTGCATTTATATCAGACAAACAACTGACTATGATTCCAAGAACAGTTCAGCTGCCATCCTTCTGTGGATATTTATCTGACGCTATTTCATTTTCTTGCTGATTTCACCAGTAGAGTTTGTTGCAGATACAGATGCATGGACTGTATACATGACAGAGTCCCCAGGGTTATATGAATCAAAATCTATTCTGTCAGATTTCACTGCATCCAACATGCAATGTAATTATCAGCAGCAATCAGCCAGCAGGGCAACATTTTTACACAAGCTGCTATTTCTGAAATAAAGGACCTTCCTACAGAACATTGTTATATGTTGACTATGCAACAAATACCTGATATATATATAGTTTGTGTGCTATCACCCCCCCCACTTAATAGAGTCAGGCTTCTCTGGTATAAAACTAAAATCTTGCCCACTAATATACACAGAATGATATAAAATAGCATGCATAATGTGTAACATCTGCACTTCTACTACACCGTGTAATAAGTGCATGGATCATACACAGTATAGTGGAGAATATTTGAAAACAACAGTACAGTATGCAACACTGAATGTGACACAGTTAATTATCAGTTTGTATGAAACAGGCATGGTTTCCACTGCTCTCAACAATATGATTTGGACAGGCAGATATAGCAAAAAGGGGTTTTCAAATGATGACATTTCATAATATTTAACATGAGAAAATGAGCAGACAGTTTAACAATCTTTTAATATACACACTCAATTTACAGAGGAACATAGACTTCTCATAGGCTACACTAGGGGTCCCCAAACTAATGTCAGCAGGCCAGATACGGCCCTCCAATGTCATTTACCTGGTTCCTGCCTTAAACTTTAGACTTACAGTTGTCCTAAGTCTGACACAATTTGAAGGCACACAACAAAAATCCTAATTAACTAGACTATCTCATCAGCCAAATGCAGGCCCATACTTCCCACTGAAATACTGGTAAGTTTATGTTGGTTAAAATTGGTCTTCATTTTAAATATTGTATTATTTCTACATAGCACTACAAATAAGGTATGTGCAGTGTGCGTAGGAATTTGTCCATATTTTTTTCGAACTATAGTCTGCCTCTCCCCCCTCCCACCCAACAGTCTGAGGAACAGTGGGCAATCCTCTGCTTAAAACTGTGAGGAGCACTGATCTAGACCAGGGATGCTCATTAGGTAGATCGTGATCTACTGGTAGATCGTGTAGGGCATCCTGGTAGATCGCAGGCAGTGCGGGAGGAAGGCTCAATCCTGCCCCGCAGGCTCCCAACGCTGCCCAGGTGCTGCCGGCCAGTCGGCGTGGCAGTGGTGTGACCGGCGTCTCTATGGCCCATATGGGAGCCATACATGGTGTGTATGGCTCCCATGCCATTTCAGCCGCCGCCATGACGTCACACACGCCGTTTTCCCTACCATTTCATGGTCTCACCAGAAGATGGGCACGGGAGAGGGGCACAGCCAGAGGCGGCTCCAACTACGGCTACTGCAGCATGGACTGGGACTCAGAGCTGTTGGTAAGCCAGTGGAGGGGCTTCCTCTTTTCTCCCTCCCCCTTGCTCTCTTTCCTTCCTTCTTCCCTTTCTTCCTCCCTCTTTCCTTCCTTCCCTACTTCCCATCCTTTCTTCCTTCCCCTTTCCCTCCCTCCCTCCTTTCTGTTCTTCCATCCTTCCTCCCTCTCTCTCCCTCCTTTCCTTTCTTTCCTTCTTCACATTCTTCCTTCCCTACTTCCCTTCTTTCCCTCCTTCCCTTCTGTTCTTCCTTCCTTCCTCTCTCCCCCTCCTTTCCCTTCCTATCTTCCTTCCCTCTTTCCTTCCTTCCCTACTTCCCATCCTTTCTCCCCTCCTTCTTGCCTTGCCTTCTTTCCTTCCTATTTCCTCCCTCCCTCTTTCCTTCCATCCTTTTCTTCCTCTCTGCCTTGAACATTTGCTGTTGGTTGTGGGGGTTCTGTGTAGAAAGTTTGCCCCAATTCTGTTGTTGTTGGGGTTCAGAATGCTCTTTGATTGTAGGTGAACTATAAATCCCAGCAACTACAACTTCAAAATAACAAAAAAAAAATTAGTGATAGTCACTCCTTGTGGCCAAATTTGGCAGCAATTCATCCAGTAGTAAGAAATCAGTTTGTGTGTGTCAAGGATGTGTGGAAGGACCCTGGGTTGTCTGAGGTCCTTTCCACACAGTTGAATAAAATCCCATGTTATCTGCTTTGAATCAGATTGGCAGTGTGGACTCAGAAAATCCATTTCAAAGCAGATATTGTGTTATATTTTCACATTTTTGTAGTGGGTAGGTAGATCATTTTGACTTGGTTGTTTTATAAGTAGCTCACATGCTGAAAAAGTGTGAGCACCACTGATCTAGACAATAATATGCATTAACATTTTGATGTTAGGCATAAAATATTTTATATTCATTTTAGGAAGCAGCATCAAGCGGCAGCCGAACCATAAGAAATTAAATATCTTACACTGCACTACAATATAATTATCTCTTGAGAAATTCTGTTGAAATGAAAAACCAGGAAAAAATGTTTTTACTTGAAAGAAGATTTATCAAGGACACCACAAGTTTTCCAGCAGTTGACCATAGAATTGCAACATAAGACTTAGAGATTCCTAGAACGATGTTCTCTCTAAGAATTTCTATGTTCTCCAGCATGATAGTAGAAATTCAGGTGACCATAAAGTCACACTGGGGAGTCAAGAGATTTCTAGAGAGTACATTTTAATCAAATCTAAGAGTAATCAAACCTGCAAACGTCAAATAGGCAGTTGTGGAGAAAATCATACTTTCCCACTGTCACTGCAATACACTGCAGTATGTCCTATATATATTTATAATAGGCATTTATCTAACCATATAAGATGTACATATTTAATGTAGTTTAATCAAAATATTTAGATAACAGGTTCTCTATCCCTTTCTCTTATAAGCACTGTAACAAACTTTATGAAGATAGGGACAACAGATCCTCACCTGACTTTGGTATGATTAAGCAAAGTGTTGGATGAATAGGTGGATAGCTATTTTTAAAATTCATCTCAACTTTTCAAAAACTCTTTCTCACATAAAACAATATTAAGTAGTGTAAACAAATATATATATAGAACTACAAATATAGAACTGTAATATTTTGAATGTCACATAAGTCACACTGCCAATTCCACAAGACTTCCCCTTTTTAAAACAATTACATTATATTTACAACTCCAGAAAAAACAAAGAACACAGTTGATAGGGAAATTTTAAAAATTGAAAGAAGGCTCAGAAATATTACAGTTTTAAAAGTTTTGAATAATGTCTTGTATATTTCTGATTACTATTCATTTTTAAAAGCTGGGCTTTCACAAAAAGGAACGGGTGTACATCATCTAGTAACTATATAAGGTTAAGAGGGGCACTGACTAATCTATGACTTATTCCTGGGAAAGGGGGAACTGCTACAATTGCTTACTATATATATGCAAGTATAAGTCAACTTCACGGGTTGACTTATACATGCTAATTTTTCTAACTGCTTTGACATGATACAGTAACTGTTTTTCAACATTTCTGTTACTAAGTTTCAAATGTTCCCTAAACTTTTAAAAGGATCAGATTTTTTTTTAAAAAAAAAAATAATGTCATTTTTCTCTTTCTTTATTAACTTAAAGTTAACTCATACAAACTAAGGGGGGAAATCACAGGCAATATTAGAGGGGGGGAGGGGAGAATGATCAAAGATATAATATATTTCTATAAAGCTCCATATCCATAATTCATAACTTAGTCCCAACTAGAATTAACTCATTAAATCAATCATTAGTTAGTAAGTAAATATTTATGTACGTTATGTTGTTTAAAATGCTGTACCCTAGTTTGGAATAACAGCTGAATTTGAGTAGTACAGTGAACAGTGAATTGATTCAAAAAGAACACAAGAAAAATACAAATTTTTACATTAAAGTGAAAATAAATATACCAATACACACCTTTTGAAAATAAGTTATATATAGGAAGCAATATTTTTGTTACTTAAGTTATGGTATACCAATCAAAGGTATACAATAGTGGAATAAATGGTCTCTATCTTCAGATATTTGATGAAAAGAGTACAAAGCTATATACCATTTCTTTCTCCCCTTCAGTAAGACACTGGGTTAACTGGAATTTTTAAAATCTAAAATCAAAAATGAGAAAAAATACTTTCTTTATGAATTGAAGTATACTCCATGAGCAACATAAAACACAGAGTTACTCTTTAAAAATTGTTAATTTGCTCCACTTTTCTGCTAGAAAAAATAAATCATAAACATTAAATTAAGAAGTAAATACTTTTTATCAGAGCAAGTGAATTTCAAATCATACTGAAATGCAATCATTTTAAAAGTATTTTCACAGCTGGAAACCATGTCAAAGGGATCTTACCATATCATAGTAATTTCATAATGGTAATGGATAGAAGCATAAAAACTGCTTGCAAAATAAAATATTAAAATATAAATAAACCAGGTTACTCCCCAAACAGTACTTTCTTCTACAAAGTGTATATTTTCCAGTTGTAATTTTGATAAATTTGCATCAGATGGAAACACCTCTTCAATTGTCACAGGTTAGATCCTATTTCTAGCTGCATAGGAAATAAAAAGTAACATCCTCTTTGACACTTCTGACATGGTATGCAGCTGTGAACATGTTTCATCCAACAAGAAACCTAGTGTAGCAACCCAGCCTCCAGCTTTGGACCCGATTGATGGGGATTCAGGTGAAATGGATGATGGGGCCGATGGGTCTGCATCTCCTACAGAGAGCTTGCAATGGGAAGATGATTGGCCCGAGGCCTACGAGGACGAGGAAGGTCAATCTGACCCAGATTCAAATAACTCGCATGAGAAACCAGGTGGACGCGGTTCCCAGGAGCGAATCTGGGAACCCGCGGGGGATGAGTTGATGGAAACAGAAAGGGAGGAGGTTTCTCATGAAAATAGTGAGACAGCTGTGGCTCAGGAGGGAAGGAGCTTTGACCGCAGGAGAAGCATCGAGGCCAATAGAAAGGAATGGAGACGAAGCCTAGAGTGGCGCTGGTCTCACAAAGGAGGAACTTAAATATACGTTCTGTGGGAACGGATCCTCAGTTGGACGGCCACTTCTGATCTGAAGGAAGTGTAGCGTTCCTGATCCCTGAAGCCAGTGTTGGCTTGCCTTGCCAAGAAGTTACCTTGGACCTTGCCTTGTTCTACAGAAACCCTGTTTTGCCTTGATTCGCTTTGTTTTTATGGACTTTACTTTTGAGAAAGGGTCAGAAAGGGAAAATCAGTGAAGACAAAGAGATTGCTGAGCGGCTAAATGACTTCTTTGCCTCCGTTTTCACACAGGAGGACAGACAACATATGCCTGCTGCTGAGTCAGTTTTTTCAGGGAGGGAATTAAAAGAATTAAAACAGATGGAGATAAACAAGGAGGATGTTCTCACATGCCTTACTAAACTAAATGTCAACAAATCACCAGGTCCAGACGGCATCCACCCCAGAGTTCTTAAGGAACTCAAGTGTGAAATTGCTGAACTTCTAGCTAAGATATATAACCTTTCTCTAAGATCAGGCACTGTACCCGAGGACTGGAGGGAGGCAAATGTAACACCGATCTTCAAGAAAGGATCCAGAGGTGATCCAGGAAATTATAGACCAGTCAGTTTAACCTCAGTTCCAGGCAAAGTGATGGAAACCATTATTAAAGAAATAGAACAGGCATTGCTGAAAGAAAATCAACATGGTTTCTGCAAAGGCAAATCATGTCTTACTAACTTGTTAGAATTCTTTGAGGGTGTAAATAAACACATAGATAAAGGGGACCCAATTGATATTGTTTACCTTGAATTTCAAAAGGCTTTTGACAAAGTTCCTCACCAAAGGCTCCTAAATAAGTTCTTCAGCCATGGAATCAGAGGACAGGTCTTGTCCTGGATTGGAACCTGGCTAAACTGTAGGAAACAAAGGGTGGTAATAAACGGACATTTCTCTGGGTGGAAAGAGGTGAGAAGTGGCATACCCCAAGGTTCAGTTTTGGGTCCGTTACTTTTTAATTTATTCTTTAATGATCTGGATGTAGGAGTGAATTCTGAGGTAGCAAAGTTTGCAGATGACACTAAATTGTTCAGGGTAGTTAAAAATGAAACTGATTGTAAAGAGCTCCAGAAAGATCTCTCGAAATTGAGTGAATGGGCAACAAAGTGGCAAATGCATTTTAACCTAAACAAGTGTAAAGTCATGCACATCGGGGCAAAGAACCCCAACTACACCTACCAATTGATGGGGTCAAAGCTTTCCGAGACAAACCAGGAAAGGGTTCTTGGGGTTTTGGTGGACAGCTCAATGAAGATGTCAACCCAGTGCGCAGCAGCAGTGAAAAAAGCAAATTCTATGCTAGGCATGATCAGAATGGGAATCGAAAATAGGTCAGCAAATGTTGTATTACCTCTCTACAAATCTATGGTAAGGCCACATTTGGAGTACTGGATACAATTCTGGTCTCCGCACCTTAAGAAGGATATAACGGAACTGGAAAAGGTACAGAAAAGGGCAACAAAAATGATCCAAGGGATGGAGCGTCTCCCTTATGAAATCAGGTTGCAACGCCTTGGTCTTTTCAGCCTTGAAAGATGGCGTTTAAGAGGTGACTTGATCGAAGTGTATAAAATCATGCATGGGATAGAAAAGGTGAATAGAGAAAAATTATTTTCTTTGTCACAAAACACTAGGACTAGAGGGCACTCCCTGAAGCTCCAAGGTAGGAAAATTAGGACTAATAAAGGGAAATATTTCTTCACCCAGAGGGTCATTGGGTTATGGAACTCACTTCCAGAAGAGGTTGTGACAGCTGTCAGCCTGAACAACTTCAAGGCAGGATTAGACAGATTCATGGATACCAAGTGTATCGGTAGTTACTGAAAAGGACATTCAAGTGCCACCTCGGAGTTGGTTGAGGTAGGCAGGATTTCCCTGGGTACTGGTTGTGGGGGGTCGGGAGCAGGTCAGGGTTTTGCCCTCCCTTCTGCTCGAGATCCCCGTGTACAACTGGTGGGCCACTGTGTGATACAGAATGCTGGACTAGATGGGCTGAGGTCCGATTCAGCATGGCTCTTCTTATGTTCTTATGAGAGATTCCCTGCTTTTACTTGGACATTGTACGGCTAACCATTTTGGACTAATTGCTTTTTACTTGGACATTCTACTTTTTCACCTGTTCTTTATTATTCAATAAATAGTTAAGTGATCATTGTCTGTGTGTGTGTGTTTAAGGGGCCGGGCCAAGACCCAGCATTGTGACAGCTACATGTTTTGATGTCCTTCACCACTGTTTGATAAAGCTGCCGCCTCTCACTGAAAAAGGAAGCATAAGAAATAATAATAATCATTATTTATACCCCGCCACCATCTCACCAAAGGGACTCAGGGCGGCAAACATGAGGCCAAGTCTAAGGATTACAATACAGCAAAGTAAAATACAACAGTAAATAATAGCAACAAAGTAAAATGCAAATAGCAAATACACAATAAACAAACGCAAAATAAAATAGCGGAAGAATTTTTGAAAACTATGTGGAATTGTTCTTTTACATTAGAAAGGAGGAATCTCTCTTTGGGAAGGGAAAGAATCTTAATAGGAAAAAAGAAAGATTTTCAAATGTAAAGGAAAATATTTCACTGAATTAAACACTTGAGTGTATCTTCTAGGCATGAGAAAAAAGTTATGAAAATGATTCGTTTCGTAAGAAATTCGTAAGAAATGCTACTTTTGAGTATTTCCGCACCTGGAACGCCAACCAGGAAGTGGACTTTCTTTTTCGAACTTGGGGGCCAGGATTTTCTTAAGTGTCGTTTTTAGGTCGTACGGGGGGGGGGGCACCCTCCTTCTCTCTCACCACCCTCCCGCCTCCCTTGCCAATAAGTATTATGGCAAGGCAAGCCCTAAACTCGCTCCTTCTTTCGGCTGGAAGGAAGCCTGGAAAAAATGTAAACAGAGGATTACTCAAGTAAATCTGCAAGGAGGGCACTTTGGATGAAGGGCCCTCCTTTGTGGATTTACTTCTGAGTAAAACTCTCTGTTTACATTTTTTCCAGGCTTCTCTGCCTCTCCTGCCCTGCCAGGATCTAAAGCATCAAAGAGTATTGGGGTGAGAAACCAACCTAATGTATAATAGAATGAATGCTACTGTAAGTGCCTAATATTATAAGTAATCCAACTGGTCATACCTACATTCCATCCACATGCAATAATACAGCAGTAATAACAATAACAAGAGGTAAAATTCAAACCGAAGTATTCTGACTGGTCTCTCCTCATGCGGTGCAAACGGGCTCTTCTCTTATTAGCCGGGAAATTAGCCGGGGAAAAGCCAGCGTTTGCTGCTTGGGAGCACACACATACATATTCTTGGGAGGGGATTTGCTACAGAATCCCGGGCTCATAGAGAAGATTCTGCAGCAAATCCCCAAAGAATATGTATGTGTGTGCACCCAAGCAGAAAACGCTGGCTTTTCCCGGGCTAATTTCCTGGGCTCACAGAGAAGAGCCCGTTGCACCGCATGAGGCAGGGACCAGTCAGAATACTTCGGTTTGAATTTTACCTCTTCTTATACCCATTGTTATTACTGCTGTATTATTGCATGTGCATAGAATGTAGGTATATGACCAGCCTGGGCAAACTTGGGCCCTCGCTCCCTCGGGATCGGGGTGAGAGAGAGGCAGCGAGGAGCGAGGGGGGGCTCCTCCTCCTTTTCTTTTGCTGCTTCCAAGAATAGAATACTCGCTCCCTCCCTCCCTCCTTCCCTCCCTCCTTCCTATTTGGAGAGTCCCATCTAGAATTCAGTGTGATTTATTAACTTTTGGCCTACAACTCCCAGAAATCCCAACCAATTTACCAGCTGTTAGGATTTCTGGGAGTTGTAGGCCAAAACCATCTGGAATGCGCATGCTCTGGCATATGAACTACTAACGAATTTCGTTAGTAATTAAGTTACATTTTAGAAATTTTGGGAAAATTTTTTGTAAGTCTTCCTATTACTAATAAAAAAATCCCCCCATTAGATTTTCAATTTGCTATTTTTGGGTTCTAAACCATGCCTAGTATCTTCTAACTCTGAACTTTCTGTTTATTTTTCACATTAAAGGCAAGTAGGAACCTGTCTATTTGTTGTTTATTCATTCAGTCATTTCTGACTTTTCGTGACCTCATGGACAGCCCACGCCCAGGGGCGGTCTAAGGTAATTTCCAATGGTAGGCAAAAATTATTTTGCCCCCAAAAAACATAATTTTGCCGCCCCCTGTACATTATTTTGGCATCCCCAAAAAAAAATTTAGGCGTTACCTTGTGTGTGCTCTTTCCATTCCTCTCCTTGCACCTCCTGGTTCCCCTGCCAGCCCCACCCACGGGGCACTGCAGAGGGCAGGGCAGCGCTCTCCCTTGCCCTCTGCAACGCCCATGGGAGGGGCCAGCAGCCGCAACCAGGAAGAGCGAAGAGGAGCCTTCGAAGCCTCCTCCTCGCGCCTCCTGGTTCCCCCCTGCCAGTCCCACCCACAGGACGTTGCAGAGGACATGGCAGCACTCTCCCTTGCCCTCTGCAACGCCCATGGGAGGGGCCAGCAGCCGCAACCAGGAAGAGTGAAGAGGAGCCTTCGAAGCCTCCTCCTCGCGCCTCCTGGTTCCCCTGCCAGCCCCACCCACAGGGCACTGCAGAGGGCAGGGCAGCGCTCTCCTTTGCCCTCTGCAACGCCCATGGGAGGGGCCAGCAGCCGCAACCAGGAAGAGCGAAGAGGAGCCTTCGAAGGGTCCTCCTCGCGCCTCCTGGTTCCCCTGCCAGCCCCACCCACAGGGCGTTGCAGAGGGCAGGGCAGCACTCTCCCTTGCCCTCTGCAACGCCCATGGGAGGGGCCAGCAGCCGCAACCAGGAAGAGTGAAGAGGAGCCTTCGAAGGGTCCTCCTCGCGCCTCCTGGTTCCCCTGCCAGCCCCACCCACAGGGCGTTGCAGAGGGCAAGGCAGCGCTCTCCCTTGCCCTCTGCAATGCCCATGGGAGGGGCCAGCAGCCGCAACCAGGAAGAGTGAAGAGGAGCCTTCGAAGGCTCCTCCTCGCGCCTCCTGGTTCCCCTGCCAGCCCCACCCACAGGGCCTTGCAGAGGGCAGGGCAGCGCTCTCCCTTGCCCTCTGCAACGCCCATGGGAGGGGCCAGCAGCCGCAACCAGGAAGAGCGAAGAGGAGCCTTCGAAGGGTCCTCCTCGCGCCTCCTGGTTCCCCCTGCCAGCCCCACCCACAGGGCGTTGCAGAGGGCAGGGCAGCGCTCTCCCTTGCCCTCTGCAATGCCCATGGGAGGGGCCAGCAGCCGCAACCAGGAAGAGCGAAGAGGAGCCTTCGAAGGCTCCTCCTCGCGCCTCCTGGTTCTCCCTGCCAGCCCCACCCACAGGGTGTTGCAGAGGGCAGGGCAGCACTCTCCCTTGCCCTCTGCAACGCCCATGGGAGGGGCCAGCAGCCGCAACCAGGAAGAGTGAAGAGGAGCCTTCGAAGGGTCCTCCTCGCGCCTCCTGGTTCCCCTGCCAGCCCCACCCACAGGGCGTTGCAGAGGGCAAGGCAGCGCTCTCCCTTGCCCTCTGCAACGCCCATGGGAGGGGTCAGCAGCCGCAACCAGGAAGAGCGAAGAGGAGCCTTCGAAGGCTCCTCGCTCTACAATGCCCCGTGGAAACGGCGGCGCGCGGCTGCGGCCGGCGGGCGGGAATTCGCCCCACGACGCCCCCTTCCAAGATGGCGCCCTACGCAGCCGCGTAGGTTGCTTATATGGTGGGACCGCCCCTGCCCACGCCAGCCATCACCACCACCAGCTCCTTAAAGGTCAAGCCAGTCACTTCATCCACCTTGCATTTGGTTGGCCCCTCTTTATTTTTCCTTCAATTTTCCCCGGCCTCATTATCTTCTACAAGCTTTTATTTTGCCAAAGTACTTAATTTTTGCTTCTAATATCCATCCCTCCAGTGAGCAGTTGGGCATTATTTCCTGGAGCATGGACTGGTTTGATCTTCTTGTGGTCCAAAGACTTGTCAATACTAGCCATAAACTACAAGTTGGAGCAGATGGAGCAGATGTCTTTTCTGGACAATCATATGATATTGGGAAATTCTAGCCTATAATGTGGGGTACAATTGGGTTAACCCAGTTTTGCTCCTTGTTAACAGAAGTTGGGGAATGATCTGGAGGTTCCCCCAAATTACAGATCAGCCTCGTACTTCAGTGTTGGTGTGGGCAGCTGGACTGGCTCTAATTTAAACTGGTCCAGCTATTCACACAAGCCAGTGGTACCACTGCTTTTCCCTGAGCTCTATGGCACAAGGTAAAAGGGGTGGAATTTACCTGGGCTGTCCTTTGTCACAATGGCAGTCAGCCAGAGAGCTCCTAGCTGTCACCAGGCACTTTTGCTGACATCAGCAAAGGTGCCCACTGACAATCAGGAGCACCATGGCCAGCTGCTGTGGTAACAAATCACAGCCTTAACTAAGGTTCAGCTTGATTGCTGGTCTGGAATTCATTCCCACCACTGCTGTGGTTTGGGAGCAGAGTGATTAAACAGCTCCACTTCATCTGAGGCTGGTCCAAAGCAGAAATCCTCTGGTCCAGCACTGGGTTTAGATGACTGTGTAGATGAGCCCACACACAAAGGGGGGGGGGGTTGTAACTGAAATAATTCCAGAGTGATCTCCTAAAATTTGAAAATAGTCTCTTCTCCTAAATGCAGAGAAAAACAGAGATAGGTAGAAATCCATTTTTGCCAAAAATACCTCTTCAAGCTAGTAGATGGCCATCATTGGAAAAGCATCTAAGAAAACTGACCTATGTGGCACCGGGCTTTACTTATATTGTGTATTACTATGAAATTAGTTGCAATTGGCCAATTGCCATCTACAATAGCCATTAACTCTTTTGAATATATTGGATCCATAATACCCAAAGTTACTAGTAAAAAATGCCTTACCGTCAAAAGCCTTTTCCTAACCACTCTTGCTGCCAAAAGCCTTTTAAACTCACCTTCCTCAACACCAAAAAACTGCTTTCCTTGCCTCCTTTGCCACCAAAAGCTTTTTTTCCCCTTGCTGTCCTCATTGTCAAAAGCCTTTCCCCCTACCCATGCTTGCTTCCAACATCCTATTTTCCTCCCATTCAGGGGGAGCTTTGATTGTGCCATTTCTTGAATGGTAGAAGACAGTTTAATTGGATGGCCCTTGGGGTCTTCCACTTAAATATTATTAAGTTTAGGTTGGTTGAAATTGTTCTTCATTTTAAATATTACATTGTTCTTTCTTTCTATACCTTTTTTGCACTACAAACAAGAGGCTCTTGTTCATTTAAAAAAAAATTATTTCACACAAACATTCTCTATCCATCTGTCACTGGACTGACACATCTGTCAAATTTTAAAACGCAATGCATCAAAAATTTTGCCCATGCCTGATATATATACATGATATGTAATATAATATATAAACATTTCTTGGGGCTCCAAGATAAACTTTTGCTTCAATAAGGGTTCCATGGCTGAAAACGTTTGAGAACCCCTGCTTTAGACACTTCCTACAATTGAAATCAGCACACCAAAATAAGCAGGTAAATTTATTTAAACCAAAACAATTTAATTACATTGACAAGAAAAAAAGATCAATTAAATCTATAGATATACTCGCCATCAACGCCGGCGCCGGAAGAGACGGCCTCCAACCACCACCCCTCTGATCGACGTCACAGAGGAGGTGACGGAAGTGATGCAACATGAGCCCTTGTCGCCCCCCCTCCCGGAAGTGAGCGGAGGAGAGAAGAGGCGGCACCGGAAATACAGGAGGCGTCGTCGGCGTCGCCGACGCGAGCGACGCCTGGAGAGAGGGCCCCCCCCCCTCGGGAGAAGAGCAACAGCGCCACCTGGGTGGTGGAGGACCTCCTCCACTGGTATCAGAGCAACTGCCTGAGGGACCCCAGCGAGCGACCATCAGCTGCCAGGAGCCACAGAAGGCCTCAACCACGCCTGCCCCAACTGTTGTATCAGAGCAACGGCCTGAGGGACCCCAGCGGCGACCATCAGCTGCCAGGAGCCACAGAAGGCCTCAACCACGCCTGCTCCAACTGTTGTAAGCCCCAACCATGCGAGCCCCACTGGACAGCCTCTGGCTAGAGACCTCCATAGAGGACTGGACCCGGCTATACAGCCTACGGCGGAGAGCCAGCATCCTGGCCAGGGCGGGACAGGAAAGCAGAGGGGAGAACGTAAGGACACTAACGGCCCCACTGCCAGGACACTGGCAGACCCTGGGAAGGCACGGTTTAGGACAAGGACCTTTTGGGGAGCGGGCTTTGGCGGTGGGAGTCGGGGAGAAAACCCTGGCCCCATGCCCTTACCCCCCCCAACCTAGGCAGACTGGAGGATCCAATGAACCATCGGACATAGAGCCAGACCCAGCCATCTCATCACGGACATTACAAGACTCCGCTGAGAGGAAGATATCTCAGCCTCCTCCCGCGACCCTTTGCCCTTCGGGGATGGAAAGTCATCACCGGCACGCCCCCCCCTTTTCAGAGGGAGGGCAGAAAGCCGGACACTTAAGAGGTTCGGGGGAGGATGGAGTGCGGGGGCGGGCCATACGAGTGATCTCGGGTAGGGGCAATTGGGACGGTAGACGTAGGCCTAATGAGAGAAGGCGGAGGAGCCACCATGCGGCTCGTCCGCCTTCTGACCTACGAGCTATCCTCGGCACGCAGATGTGAAGTTCCCTATTACCTCTCCTCCGACTCTGATCCTGGCCAACGCCAGGTCTGTGCGCACAAGACCGGGACCATCCGGGACCTCCTCCTGGAGAGAGAGATCGATCTAGCCTGTTTGACCGAAACATGGCTCCAGGAGGGGATGAGGTCGTTGTGCATGAGGTGGCATCTCCTGGGTATGTGGCCAGTTATCAGATGAGGACAGAGAGGCGGGGGGGAGGGGTTGCCATCCTTAGCCGAGACACTTTTAATTCCAGGACGATTCCGACCGCGAACATTCCGGGGATAGAGTGCGCGGGCCTGGTGTGGGACCTTAGTGAGAGTGTAGCCTTCCTGCTGGTGTACCGTGCACCCAACGCACCGTCGGGAGTCTACCTAAGCTGCTGGAGGTGGTCGGAGTGGGCATTGAGGTTCCCTAAGCTTATTGTCTTGGGGACTTCAATGTCCACGCCGATACCTCTCCTCTGCAGCGACCATGGACCTGGTGTCCACCATGGAGACACTAGGACTCTCACTTTGTAAGACCGGCCCCACGCATCAGGCCGGGCACACCCTGGATCTGATCTTCGCGGCCGGAATTAACGTGACCCTAGCCTCCATTACGGAGGTTCCATGGTCGGATCACAGGGTCCTGGAAGTCCGGCTGGGGTGGTTCCCCTCCCGGTAAGGGTGCCGAGCCTATTCTGGTTCGCCCGAAGAGACTTATGGAGCCTAGTAGGCTCCTGAATGCTCTAAGGGAATGGGAACTTCCCAGCGACTCAGTCGACGGGCAAGTGGATTACTGGAATGCCAGTCTCTCCATGGCCCTAGACGAGATCGCCCCCAGGCGCGCTCTCCTCCCCCATAGGAATCGCTCGCCTTGGTTTACCGAGGAGTTGCGGGCGATGAAACGGAGGAGGAGACAGCTAGAGGACGTGTGGCGGAGTCTCCGTGACGAAGCGTCGAAATCGGCTTATAAACAGTTTAAAGAGGTTTATGAGCATGCTATCAAGGAAGCCAAAAGAGGTTACTATTCTTCCTTGATAGAGTCGGCTAACTCACGCCCAGCACAATTGTTTAGAATAGTTCGGTCGTTGACAGCAATTCCAACTGTCCCAAATGATAGGGGATTGGCGCCTTCCGCTGAGGCTTTTCAGAGTTATTTTACCGACAAGATTTCGACCCTCCGCCGGGACATTCCTGCCACAATTGATACAGTTAGCGAGCTCGAGACTCCGCCGCCTCTCGGCGGGCCCACCTTCACCCGTTTCCAACTGCTGGACGCAGCAGCTGTCGACAAGTTACTAGCTGCAGCTAGACCTACTACATGCTCCCTCGACCCGTGCCCCTCCTGGCTTGTTAGAGCTTGCCGGGAGGGACTACGAGGCCCCCTGGGCACGATCATAAATAGCTCCCTTGAGCAAGGAGTCTTCCCGGGGGGATTAAAAGAGGCAATGGTGAGACCGCTGCTGAAGAAGCCGAATTTAGACCCTTCGGCTCCCTCCAATTACCGGCCAGTTTCCAACTTGCCTTTTTTAGGCAAGGTAATTGAGAGGGCAGCAGCGGATCAGCTGCAGCAGTTCTTGGAAGACACAGCTGGACTTGATCCCTACCAGTCCGGCTTCCGTATTGGGCACGGGACAGAGACCGTGCTTGTCGCCATTACAGACCAACCGCCGCCAGCTGGACCAGGGTGGATCGGCTCTGCTCGTCTTGTTAGATCTGACGGCAGCTTTCGATACTGTAGATCATGCCTTGTTAACCCACCGTTTAGCCGGTGCCGGGGTCGGGGGGACTGCCCTTAAATGGGTGGCCTCCTTCCTCCGGGGCCGGGGACAACGTGTGGAGGGGGCGGGGGGGTCTCGGGAGAACCTCACTTGATTGTGTGGGGGTCCCAGGGGGCCATCCTCTCCCCCTTATTATTCAACGTGTACATGCGCCCCCTGGCCCAGCTGGCCCGCGACTTTGGTCTGGAGTGTTATCAGTATGCAGATGACACCCAGCTTCTGCTGAGAATGGACGGCAGGCCGGATACTGTACCCGATTGTTTCCATCGGTGCCTTGAAGCCGTGACTGGTTGGCTGCGGGCCAGCCGGCTGAAGGTGAACCCGTCGAAGACGGAGATCTTGTGGCCTGGTCGGCCTGGGGGGGGGGTGAGTGCCGGTTGCCTACCCTGGATGGCGAACGGCTTAATCCGTCGCCGATTGTTAAGAGCCTAGGTGTTCAGTTGGACCCCTGCTGACCATGGAGACTCAGGTCTCTGCGGTCAGCAGGGCGTCGTTCTTTCACCTACGACAGGCTAGGCGACTGGCACCCTACTCTCCAGGGATGACCTGGCCCACGGTGATCCAAGCGACGGTCATCTCGAGACTAGACTACTGTAACGCCCTCTACGTTGGCCTCCCCTTGGCGACAGTTCGGAAGCTCAAGCTAGTGCAGAATGCCGCTGCTCGCTACCAGGAACGCCGGTGAGGAGCATATCACGCCCATTCTGCGGCAACTGCACTGGCTGCCTGTTGAGTACCGAATTGCCTTCAAGGTGTTGGTGTTAACCTTCAAGGCCTTACACGGCCTAGGGCCGGCGTACTTGAGGGACCGCCTTGCCCCATATGTACCCCGAGGTCACTACGTTCAGGGAGTCTAATCTTCTCCTAATCCCATCGGTCCGCACCTGCCATCTGTCCGTGACTAGGCAAAGGGCCTTTCCGTGGCGGCACCGGTACTCTGGAACTCTCTCCCAGATGATGTCCGTGCCGCCGGGAGCTCATCCCATTTCGCAGGGCCTGCAAGACCGCCCTGTTTAGACTGGCCTTCGGCTAGCTGAATTAGCCGAACGTATTCATTCTCTGACCAACACTCCGACACTGGAATGCCAGGATTTGACACAACTGTTAATCTCGGGACAATGTTGTATGTTTTATGCTTTTATTGTACGGCGACATGAATGCCTCATGTTAGCCGGGTTTTTATGCTGTGATCCGCCCCGAGCCTGCTGGGAGGAGCGGAATATAAGAAGGAATAATAAATAAATAAATAAATAAATATGCCGTAAATCAAATTGCCAGTTTTGAAATTGCCATCTTTGAATTTCATTAACCTGCAGATAGTTGCAATAATAGTTCAAGTATACTGCTTTGTAGCTTATATATAATCTACAAGAAGCTCCTCCAAACCTGTGCCATTCAATTGTTTCAGACTTAAAACTTTTTTCAGTCTCAGATATTAAAGTCCATTATTAGGAATAATGGGTACTGAAGTCCAAAGCAATCACAGGCAAGCAGAAAAGACAGTCTGATCTAGGCCATGCATTATTATCAGATGGTGTTTTCTGTGTGGTACTCACAAAATGATAGAATGACTATTGAAGAAAGGCTCTTCCCCATACTGGCCCCATAACTTTGAAATTTCTTCAAAAGAAAGCCATCAGCCACTCTCACTAGCAACAATGTGATACCATGCTGAGATCTTAATGTCACGGTAACCCCAAAATATGTTCAGCATCTTGGATCATTCACTTAGTTCAGACTAAAACATGAAGAATGTAAAGTACCAGGCAGAACTGGAGGTAAGAGACTAACAATGGAGGCCTTTGTCCAATAGGTGCCTTATTACACTTCCTTTCCAAAAAGCTGTTTCATATGCAAAAAAACCCCCAAGGAAATATAGCTTTACCAAGGAAGTGAATCTATAGCATTGTTATAGAAATCAATTTCTGGAGTAAAACCTCAAAGAGAGATTGTGCTACTACTCTATTAACTACCACAAGGCAAGGCAAGTTAGGGGGAAGTAAATGGAGAGACAGTAGCTAAAGTGAACAAGCCCAAATACAAACTAGAGTATGGTGAATTTGTACGTTGTTTATAAGAGTTAGCCCCACTTGTCAAACAGAGGAAGATCATACTTCCAGCTTCCCCAATATCAGACTCATACCCATTAATTTACTGAAGAGCAGGGCAGCAGAACTATAGTTATGTACAGTATTTTGGATAGAAAGAATATTCCAAGATTGAAAGGGGAACTGAAAAGGAGACATCTCCAGTGAATTATTACTATTATTAACTGGATTTATTATTATTATTATCATCATAATCTCCTCTCTGGATTGTGACACAAAATAGAAAGAAATTATAACTAGGAAAATTCTCCTTAAACATCTTTCTCATTTCCCCCCAGAGTCTTTGAACTCTCCTCCAGCTCATTCTGACCTTTTTCCTATTCTCCCAACATGGCCATGTAGTGACTAGCAGGAAGACAAGGGTGCATGAGGAAAAAACTGCCCTTGGTTATTTTCTGGTAGCTTCTGCATGTCAATGTCATATTTCAGAACTTCCAAAGGACTCTTGGGAGGTTTTGAAGGATGGTTGCACCATAGAGCAGCAATGGGTGATTCTCCTCAGTGAGATACACCTTGCTCCTATCACTACATTGTAACAGAAAGGCAAGTAAAAGACTAGTCAAGGAGAAATTTTTTACATATTTTTCAAAGATGTTCCATTGAAAAATATGTGAAGAGAAATGTTTAGATTAATCATTTTCTACTGCAGAAATGAATAATTTCAAGAAGCACATCTATAGCATTGTACACCTGTTCCTACTGTAATTCTTTAATCCAACCCAATCTCTATTTGAGTCTTACTTTTTAAAGTGGTACACTTCTTCTGTGAATGATTGATGTTATGTCCATCATTACAAAATTATTTTTTACAGTATAATTTGAAAATACATTAAAAATCTAATCCCAGACAGGCTGACAGTTTATATTTGGTAGTTTTTTAATCCATACAACAACTGAAAATCCATAGTGTGGAAATGTTTTTTTTAATATATTATTAGCATGTCTGGTATTGTACACGAATAGGAAAATCATTACTACAAATAAATGGAAAGATCATCACTACAACTTGTCTAGTATGAAGGACATGAAAAAAAGAATAAGGGCAATAACACAAATTTTAAATACCTGTGCAACAGATAGAAAACATCAGACATTATTATTCTTACGCATAAAAAATTAACAAGGGAAAACATGGAATATCAATATTTAACCTCAATTCATGGAAGAAACTATTGGTACACTTGTAAGATTATTCTAAATGTCTAAATCAGTTTCTGCCTTTTCCAACTGGTTATGGCAATCACACAGTCACAATTTTCCTCTATTGGCAACTTTAGACCATGGCAATCAAGGCTATGAAAATGACCAAGGAACAACTTATGAACTTAGTTAAGAGTGAACAGCCTGGTACAAGAGAAAAGACAACTGTACCTCTTGTAAATGGAGTTGTCTTGACACATTGATTAGAATATCTGCAAAGCTTTCAGTTTAGTCAGGAATTTATTTAGAAAGCTTTCTCGTGTACTTTATTATCAAAGGCTAATACTCATAGATCTATTATATTCTAATAGATAAAATTGGTTATTTAAGTTAAATATATCTTGCTGGAATTTAATTACATTTCTTGCTTTGATCTACATCAGATCTCATTCATGAAGACCTTATTCCACAATCAATTTGGTTTCTTCTATGCTTTGTTGCATTGGTTAAAATTATAAAGGCTGGAAGGTTAATACTGTCACAATCTAAAAGCATTTCAGGAAAAAGAACCAACACTACAAAATCTAAGGATTAAATGACAAACCAACAAATGTTTTTCAACCAACATTCTTCTAAGAATGACAGACAACAACAACAGAAAAATATATAGTCACAAAACTGAAACCAATTTAATTTTGTACATGTTTGGGTAGTTTATATGCCACAGATACAGTGATGCAATGATGATCTAGCAGCATCAAGTTTCTGAACGTAGTGGTCAGTGATGAGCATATACCACTAACATATTATGTAAATCTTAAAACTGTATCATAAAGCATATAAGAAAAAGTACAATGCCCCCCCCCCCAATTCACTAGGGTAAGGGGTGTACCACCCAACAGAATACCTTTTTAAAAATAAGAGAACAACTTTCTAGTAATTTCTAAGCCTTCTGCCAGAAGTTGGCAATAGGTTCATACTGGAGGATCTAGATCACACATGTCAAACACAAGGCCTGTGGACTGAATCCAGCCCACCACATCATTTTACATAGTCCATGGGGCTTTAAATGCTAGAGCAACATAGTTACATTTAAACAGTCTCCAAATTACAAATGGGACTTTGAAGGCCACCATAAGCCTGATGTGACCCATGGTTAAAATAAGTTTGACATCAGTGATCTAGAGATTCCTAGAGAGAACACATAAATTCAAACCCACAAATAATCAAATCCACAAAGTGAAATCGGCAAATGTGGAGGACTGACTGTACAACATAGATAGGTTACTCTATAGACCAGTGGTTCTCAACCTGTGGGTCCCCAGATGTTCTGGCCTTCAACCCCCCAAAATCCAAACAGCTGGGAAACTGGCTGGGATTTCTGGGCATTGTAGGCCAAAACACCTGGGGACCCACAGGTTGAGAACCACTGATATAGACAGACAGCATGTCGATCTAACAATGATTATTTAAAAATTTTATTGTACCATTAAAAGATATTATATGTATATTACCTATTCTCATCAGTGGTATATATACTTCTTAATTTTGTATTTTGACAGCCGTCAACCAGATATGGGGAACGCAGCATTGATAGCTGACAATTACAGGCTACTGCACTGGGAACTGAAAGGGAATTTTGCATGCATTTCCCCATGACTAGATATCTCATTTCCCACATGCATCAGCCTGTTGAACATCTGGTGAAGTAGATTCACACACATAAACCCATTTCTAAATACAAACTGCAGTAACTGGATTTAGATGACTGTTTAATGTATGTCTGTATGAAAGAAAAGAATATCTGACCTCTAGCACAATAGTATAAAATGCTATAAAGATATTAAAATCCCAACTATATTTCATTTTCTTGCCAAGGCTAATATCAGCCTATAATGGTTTCCTCCAATACACTTATAATGTTCTTTAGTCACTAACACATTCAGATACTGTTAGGCAAGGGACAAAGGCAAATGACTGAAAAAGCAAAAGGACTCAACTTCAATTTAACTGTCCTGTAAGGTACATACTAATTAGCTTCAAAGCTATGAAATCTTAGCTAGCATGTTAAGTCTGCTACATGACAGTATAATTTGCCTTCTTAAAGGATTATGCAAATTACAACTCATCATTCCATTACACGACTGAAAAAAGTGACAGCTAATTTATACATAACACACCTTTCAAATCCCTAAGATGTGAAGCACCTGTGCAATATACTTTGCCTAGGTTTTCATGGGTTTAAGTACTTGTTTACTGCAATATACAGAAGCATACCTAAGAGATTTAATAAAGTCCTAGAGGTTTATTTATTTCCCTTTTAACTTCAAGAGCACAATTCCCAAGTATGAAAACAACATATATCTGTCCCCAATTTCAAAGGTATTTCATTCAATCAGAATTGTAAGTTTTCAATGCACGTTTAACTTCTGAATAGCGGGACAGAACTAATGCACGAGCCAGAAGAAAGACTCACACAGATTTCAACATACTTCTGGTAGGTAGATTCACAGTAGATTCCGTCATATCTGTAGATTTTCCTACATTCTGATTGGTTGGGCAGAGGATGCTGGACAGTTATTCTGTAGAGGTATCAAAAACAGATATACATGACTAGAGATTCTCTACAGTTAACTGTAATGCAGGACAATTAGTATTTTAAAAGGCACTGTTATTATGTATTACATCTATCTCATTTTATTGCATTGCAGTATAGAGGATAGATTCCACTTCTGAAATGCAGCACAAAATAACCCTAATTAAATGTTAACAACCATGTGTGTGTGAGTAGTATATGTATAAAATAAGAACAATACAACACTTAGCTAGTACAACCAAATATCTGTTGTTGCCGTCATGTTTGGGTTGCATCCATGAAGGTTCTGATCAATTAGGACCTCAAAAATTCCACAACTAACATTGTACTATCATACCTATGATTTATGAAATGAAAGTATAAACTTTCATCCTCAGTTCCAGAGGATAAGGGTCTAGACCAGTGATTCTCAACATGTGGGTCCCCAGATGTTTTGGCCTACAACTCCCAGAAATCCCAGCCATTTTAGCTGTTAGAATTTCTGAATGTTGAAGGCCAAAACATCTGGGGACCACAGGTTGAGAACCACTGGTTTAGAATTTAACTCTGGATTCTACAATTAATAATTACATTAAATATTGCTTTTCTTTTAAAATATGGAATATGAAAAATTGCACTTAACAATTCAATTTATACTTTCTCTACTAAATTCATATTAGTATTATTGTCCCCACTCTTGCAAAAAAATAACCTACAATTGGGGTAATTTGTTTTCTTTGTTGTTGTTGTTGTTTTATTTTAAAAAGCTTAAACAGGAGTAGTCTGCCTTGAAAAGAGACTAGTACTAAAGTATGCAACCACTTGTTTTCCTTAGGTTTTTGGTTCTAATATTTGTCAGTGTTTTTGCATAGTTGAGTATCAATGTTCCTTGATAGTTATTTCTGTACATTATTGGAAAATTATATCCTATATTTCTTTGCAATTGTAACCTGATACATAGATGATGCACTATTATGAAAATTGAAAGTATTCTAAATTTGCTAGAATATTCTAACACTCTGTTCTTCTTTTCTTAAAAAACCCCCTGTCTATTAATATTTTTTTCCAAACTATTGCTTATTTTTATTCATTTTTTATACATCTGGAATGTCACAATAAAATGGCACCTTGAAAATGGTTGGTTTAAAGTCACTCATCCACATAAATCCCATGGTCATAAAAATGTCAATTATAATACATGGAACTGAAATTAACATAAAAATGAACCCATTTTAATTCAACAAAAGACATGTTTATTCTCAACAACCTATGGATCATGTTAACTATATTACTGGATTTCAGTATCATATGAATCACATCTTAAATCACCCAATCATAGTTTTTAAAAAGAACTTGTGCATTTTTATAATGTACCTTTCAGTTTCTAAAGGCTGACTTAAAAGGCAATTCTGATCACAGTTACACAATGTATACATTAATCACTCTCACATTTAGCACACTATTTATATCAATAAACAGAGTAAAATTATGAAATAGGGATTCCTATCTATTTATATAGTAACGTTATGATCATTACAAAAGTGGGTGCCAGAAATGAAGGATTAGCTACTAGATGGGCTTCAATCACTTCTGTAACCAGGCAAATCTTCCAGTGAAGCCAGTCACAGAGTAGATAATCTGCAAGGGAGTTTCTGGTTCAGAATAATAAGCCATTTATAAAGCCAGTTTTATATTCTGTCCCTGGAACTGTCTTTCAGATAGCCTATCCCAAATTAATTTTGATAACCCGCTCTTCAACACATTATGTCAGCAGGGAGGGTTGATCTCATAAGTTCCATATAAAAATTGATTTTGCCCAAGATCTAACTGTATATTGGCTATTTATTCTATGCACTGTATATTCCTGTTCCATTTTATGGTTTTAAATTGATTTCTTGTATATATTTTCTCAGAATTGAAAATTAAGGAACTGAATAGTATTTGGGCTTAATCAATTTGCACTGGTTAACTGAAATCACTTTCAGTTTGGTTTGTAAAACAAAAAGTTCTCATTCTCACATAAGCAGTTTTGGGCACACACAATCAGATAGTGATAAAAGCAAAAGGTTAATAATTTTATAACATATGTACTATCAAAGAACACAGCTTCAGGAGTATAATATTTTCTAAATGCTTTCAACAGCATTCTGTTGAAAATCAAACAGAAACCCATTTAATATTTATATCTTTCTGTTGCTTCAAGTGTTATAAAAAGAGAGAAACCGCCCATTCTATAGCCTGTTTTTCTTTTTCTTTTGCACATCACACAGTTCCTCGCCCCACCTTGACATGTCACTTCAGCTCCAGATGGACCCCATCATATAACTCAAGGTGGAACTTTATGCATTTACATACATGTGATCCATGTAAAAGCTATGACTAATTTTAACTCACAGGGCAAAATTTAAATAATTAGTTACAAGAAGTCAAACTAAAGGAAAAAGGAGGGAAGAGATGGTTAGAGGCAGAGTAGTAAATTGTTCCATTTTTGCAGGTAATCTAAATGCAAACTAGAAGCAACTTATCATGAGAATGGATTTTCCACCATCTGGTCAAATAACAGGGGATTTGTCTAGTGGCAAGCAAAGAATGGAATGATGTGAGAAAGATTAGCGGGCAAGTCCTACAGTTGGCTAAAATGTATTTTGTGCAAACAAGAACAGATGACGCCTTAACAATTACACCTGTCAAAAACTCCAGAAAGCAATCCATCTCTGAACAGCCCAGTTGAAAACAGGCTAGTTCATAACAAAATGAATTTTTTTAAACAATTGCCAGCCATAACAGTTTGATGCATGACAAGCTTAGGAAGTCATGTTCCACGTTCAACTGAAGCCTTAACTAACTGGACCCTGGTTTTTTGTGATAAGTAAGATATTAAACTGGGGGGGAAATCCTTTTTCTGAAGTAATGCAAATAACTGGCAGCTTCTCAAAGGCAAAGGAATTCAGAGTTGAAGCTTTTTTTTTACCTTTGCTATCATGCACGTGTATTTTAAAATACTCAGAGTGATGGTTTTGGTTTGGGGGCAAGTCTGCATGTCTGTGTATATACATAAAATTTAGCAGTCGATTTTATCAGGCTTTCAAGTTCAACCAGTAATCAAATAACGTGCTATAATTTTATGGATGTTAAACAAAATACAGGACATCATTAAATTTTTACCTGGCCTTGAAGGGTGAATCCTAACTAAATTTCTGCAGAAAGATACTGCCTTCCAGCAGAATACATGGTGTTAGATATATAAATTATATTTTATGTAATGTAACATGGTTTTAGCTCTGACCATTTGTAGAGGTTTTCATGAGCAGTATTAGGTGGGAAGTCTCAAACATATTCTGAAGTCTGGTTTTGCCCTACCACCCCTCTTCTTGACATTGTTTGTTTTTACACATTATATTGCTTTTGACAGAACCTCTCATTTCTTGTGCTTTACTGTTTCCCTTCTCATCTAGTTGTTAATGTTATTTTATACAAAGACATATGCAAAAAAAATGACTTTTGCATTAAGAATGTTGTTGTTTGTAACTGCACTGTTTTTAAATGTAAGCCACCTTAAATCCTATGTATGGGGTATAACTTAAATAAAACATGTTTGGTGGATATTGGTGTAAAGGAATGGATCTACAAATGAATGAATCTGTATTGCTCTATTCTTTCTCTGCCCAACTACAATTTTTCATGTTGTTTTTAATAATTTCCTCCTCTGCTTTAGTCTTGTCCTCCCCTCTTTCTCATATATCTGCTAGCAACTGGAAGGGAAACAAAGACAACAGAGGGCAGGTCTGGAAAGGCTATGGAGGTGAGAAGACCTGCCTTCTGGTACTCACCTTAGGACTGTGAATTGGCAGAGTGAGATAAACTGAGATCCACCTTCCATGTATTAGAGCTCAGGAAATTACTGCTAGGCATTTGCTGAGAAGGCTGTTTGAGCCCACGTACATGTTATGTTGTTGGAAAAGCAAAAGCCCCCTGCCCCTTCCTGACACTTTAGATTGTTTGTTTGTGTATGTGTTGTCCACAAATGTATGGGTTTATAGAAAACTATAAACATGCTCAAAGGTTTGTGAAGAGGAAGGAATTTGTTCCAAGTTTACAAAGGGCAGTTAGATTGAGGAAAGAAACTTTTGAAACATAAAGTAAATGGAATTTTACTTGGTATGGGATCAGGAAAGATCAAAGATTAAGGTCAAAGAATTAAGAGAGGAGGAAAAAACATTTGAAAGAAAATTCTAGCAAAGCATTGGACACTAAATGATTTGTTTTGGCAAGAGAGTTTGTGGATTTCAGGTCCACTATTTCAGACACAAATCCACAAAAGCCATGATAAAATAAATCAGTTTCAGGAGTGCTGCTAGATCCTTCCATTCATCCATCTTTTTCTCTTCTTCCTTCCTCCTTTTTATGAAAGAAACAAACACAACTATCTTTTGAACCCTAATAGGGTGAAGTCTATATGGAAAACACTCATCTGTCCTTGTGTTGTTTTGGGGAAAATGGTTTTCAGTGAGCACCTTTTAATTTGTTGGTTTATTGGATTATAGTTCATACCTTCTCTAGAATGGGATCCAAAGGACCTTCCAATTTTTTAAAACAACCTAAACTAAAGAATAAACTTCAAGTATACTTGATAAATGCATTTTTTTAAAAATCCACCATGCTTTCCTCCCAACATGGGATTCAAAACTATAAATATAAAGTAGGAGAGAGGGAGGGAGGGGAAACCACTGCCTCCTATATGAATTTAGGCACCAACACAGGCTACATCTACCCATTCCTAAACACAGATGCTGAAGGGGGGAACAAAATATTTGTTTACATAATTAATTTTAACCCAATGAATGGTACAACTAGTACATAGCTTAATAAAGACCAAAATGTGACAAGCACACTCACAATTCTGGGGGAGAATTTAGAATTTATTAATGGATTCAAAGCTGCATTAATCTGAATGAGTGATGTGCATCATGGACTTGCAACCAAGCTGTTTTGCACTCCCTTCAGGATGACAGGCTCTAGAAAAAGGAGCGGCAAGTAAGAGAGATCAGCATGGCGAGAGGTGCACTAGAACAGCATTTCAGTTTCAGAGTCCCCTGTTTCTGGATAGATTAGCTCTTTCTGAAGGCATAGCAGGGCAAGTTAATTAACAGAGTATCAATGACAGTTCGTAGAGTTGTTTCCAAGCTTCTTGGATCAGAGCCTCTTAAAAGAGTATTTCAGGAGCAAATTTGCATATTTTCATTTAATAAATGCATTTTTCTTATGGCCGACTATGTGACAGAATCAACAGTTGTTTCTAAATTAGAAACTGTCTTTTGCTGACAAACCAGATAAATAGACCACACAACAATAATGGATTGAACTAAGTGCAACTTTTATTGAATAGTTACCTATTTATGCTGTTTCTTGAGATAATCAAACTATTTGGAGGAGTTATCTGATAAGGTAGCAGTTGAGGCAGTCTGTCATCCTTGACTTGAGTCCCCAACCTCGCCATGGGAATTACACCAAAACCCCTAAGAGCAATCCATCATTTACATGGTTTCTCGAAGGCCAGTGCTTATCCTGGAAGGCTAATTAAAGGGTTAAGCCCTCAAAGTCACTTTGACTTCTAACTAGAGCTAAGTCCCCAGAGACCAGCCCTAAGGACAGGAAATTAATCCCCCACCCTCAGATTGCTTGACCCACAAGGGGGGTTCAAAATTCCCATCCAACACCAAATTGTGCCAGTACGTGAATACCAAATCATAGCTCCCCCCAATATCTGCTAAGAAAACCTATTTATTTGACACAACCAAAGCCAATTTGTCCACTCTCCATGACAGTGCAGAATAGGTGAAAAAAGCCTTGAAAAGGGCAGGGGGATTCCTACCTGGCTCCTAATGCGACCACATAATGCTATGCTGCAGAAGGAGGTGGGTGGGTGAGCCAACAAAATTCATAGAGGGAGACGGAGAGTGTGTGGCTGACTTAAATCATCTACTGAGACCATGCCCCCTCATTCTCTAGACCAGAGGTGGGCAATTACAGGCCCTCCAGGTGTTTTGGACTTCAACTCCCAGAAATCCTAGCCAGTTTACCAGCTCTTAGGATTTCTGGGAGTTGAAGTCCAAAACACCTGGAGGGCCGGTAATTGCCCACCCTTGCTCTAGACACATTTCAAATTCTTATTGGTCTCATCTGGATATCTGCAAATCCATCTACCCACCTCCATTGACTTATGGTGTTGTAAATGTGCTTCCCTTCATTACAATCAGTACACTTACAGTATAAACAAAACTAGGTAAGGAGAGCCAGCATGGTGTACTGCGTTGGATGACGATCTCTGGAAATTTGTTCTTTTTGGAGGGGGTGCCTTTGCCTTCTTCTGAGTGTGTGTGACTTGTCTAAGATCACCCAGTGGGTTCTTATGACTGAGCAGAAAGTAGTACGCTGGTCTCCAGAGTTGTACTCAATCACTACATCACTCTGGTGAAAGGTATTAAATCATATTCAACACATAAGGATATTTTAACAGCACACTAATTCAGTCCATAATCAAAGGAATATGAAATGGTAGGTTGTGGAAACAGCACTGCCACAGTCTCCCAGAAAAGCATTAGAGGGAATATGAATGACATAAAACTATACAACAGTTCTTATTGCCTGCCATGAAGACATTTGCAGCATATTGTAACTTTTTAAACCTTCTGAGCATTAAGGTGTGCATCACAGCGTACTGAGTATTGCCAGAACAGGGGCAATCATTTGTCCATAAGAAGAACAAATGTTGGAAACCTGATAGCTATCATTGTTGTGCAGAGCTTTTCTAGCAATGGACAAACACCAAACTCCACAGCTAAAAATCTTTTTATCATCCACTTGGCATTTGTTCCATTGATCCTGAGTCATTGTTGCAATGCCTACAGACCATGGCAGGGATAAACTGAGTTTTGCACGAGTGATTCTTTTCTTCTCCTTCTGAAAGGAAACAGAGGGTAGTTTTGAGATACTTATGTGGCCTACTTGTTTTCTGTTCTGGAAGACCTGCAAGGTTGCAGTCAGGTATGCTTCCTGTTCAATATTGCTGATCAGGAAAGCTATATAACAAATGATATTCAGTGTGCAATGGTGTAAGTCTGGTTCTTGTAGAGAACCAGAAAGTACTGATGGTAAATCAAACAAGCAAACAAATGAAATATCTTACTGTTGTCAGTGTATCATAACAAGAAGAAAACAGCCCTGCTGTTTTTGAACTAATCCACTCCCATGCTGTGTGTATGTGCCTTCAAATTTCCTGTTGACTTTGAATGACCCCATTAATTGCATAGAGTTTTCATAGACAAAGAATTTTCAGAGATGACTTTGTCATTTTTTTTCTCTGAACTATAGCCTACAGCACCTGGTATTTGTGGCAAACCAGAACTGATCCTGCTTAATTTCCAAGGATCTGGTACTTTTACTATATCCCCACCTAACCTATGCTACCTTGCAGGATATGGAACCCAACATGATCTGGATTCCATATCACATAGATAAAGAAAGAGGGGAGATGGCAATGACTTGCTGCATCCCATCAAAACAGTTGCATTCCTCTGGGACAAATGCATAAGAATTATTTTGTAGCAAACAGAAAAGATAACTAAGTCTAGAATACATCACCAGATGCATCAGAGGTATAGCATATATGTGTTTGGTGTCTTGGCCTAGCTTTTCCCTCCTCTGTTTCATTTCCTTGTTTTGTTCTCCCTTTGGTGTGGACTTTTCCATTTGTGCTTAATTTTAGGGGTGGGGCTTAAAAACCCCTAGAGGCCTGGCTCAGTTGGTTTAGCCCTTCTGCCTGCCCCAGTTCCTGACCGCTCTAAAGACCTGGCTATTTAGGAAAGCCCATGGCTAATGCAGAACCAGGAACTCATCTACCTGAGCCTGGCCCTTGCATTTAACCCTAAATATTTTAATCTAATTTTTAATATTTTTTAATATTTTTAATTGTTATTGCTATATCTGCCTCAGCACTAACGTGGAGGGCGACTCAGAAATAATAAAGTCAGTCAGTCAGTCAGTCAGCCTCAGAACTTGTCTAAAAGGCTTTTCCCTCCTTTAGAGGAGACGGCCAGAAATTGTCTTGCTTCCTTGGCCTGGCAATCCAAACAGGCATTCTATAGAATGTGTACATACCATCATAGCCTTGTACATACCAGTATATACCATGTATATATCTAATACATACCATCATAGCCTAGTATATACCATCAGCATTGCTAGAATTGACCATCATAGCCTAGTATATACCACTTGGTGACTATAGCTTGTGCTATACTACCAATATAACTTGTATTCTTTACTATACAGTTATTATAGTTCTGTCCTCTCCGTTGGTGCCCCCTTGTTGTGGGGGGGAGGCTTGCGTACCCTAATGAAATTGTGAGCTATAGCCACCGGTAGGGCCTCCCATGCCAGACAGGTCACAACCGAAGGATCTGACAAAGAGCATCAAAGAGCAGGATGGGCTCTCTAGCCTTTTGGCAACCGTCTTAGGAGAAGGAAAACTCTGATTTCAAACTAGGGCAGATGGTGCTCGTTTAACCCTGTAAGGTCAACCATCTAAGAGAAGGAAACTCGAACCAAGCCTATGACCTGAGGACCTCGCTGCCACCGTCCCAGCTTGCTAGGCCCGGCAGACGAACCTTTGGTTTAAAGGGTGAGGCCAGTTCTGTGCATACTGTGCTCCACCATAAAGGTCCATTGCACAGGCTCGAAGGACACATCCAACCTCCGAATCATCAACGCGCTTGTAGAAACTGTGGGATGAGTCCTTCCTGAATCTTCGTTCACAAAGAAAAGCCAAGAAGAAGATTATAGTTCTGTACTTTACCATTTTAGTCCAGTATTTTACTTTCAATAGCTGAGTATTCTACCAAGTGATTTACCACAATTATAGTCAAGTATTTTACCTCATATTTTACGAATATAGTCAAGTGTTTATTACCAGTGCAATTAAGTTCAATCAACAAGTTTCATCTTTGTAATATTTTATTTTGATTCGCCTTTCAAAAACCCTGACTGAAGTTAACTTTCCCTTTGTTTCCAGTAAACTTATTTGGTTAACTTTAATCCTGTCTCAAGAGTATTTATTTTAAAGAACTAAAGTACATCAGAGGGTATAAGCATACCCACCGGGAATAGCCAGACATATAGACATATAGTTTTCCTTTTACCCTGGTGTGCCATCACAATATGTATGTGCCTTCAGGTCACCTAGTGACCAATGGTGAACTATGGTGACCCCCCCCCCCCCACACACACTTTCATAGTGTTTATTAAGACAAGGAATACTCAGAGGTGGTTTTGCCTGTTCTTTCTCTGAAATATAGCTCACAGCACCTATTATTTTTTGGAACTGGCAAATACCTACAAGCACTAACAAGGTACTAACAAGCACCAAACAGAGCTGATTCTGCTTATCTTCCAGGATCAGACAGGGTCTGGTGCTTTTGGGGTATTTAGGCCAGTCAGAGACATTATTGTTGAAAAATAACACAGAGAATGTAACCAGTGGGTATTATAACTTGTTTCCACTGTCATCAACAGCCGCTATGATCTGACTAGCTTTGTGGAAAATGCTAACATTCCAATAATTAAAAATAGTGGTATGTACTATAAGAAATTGCAATTACAGGAATAATTGCAGTCTATATAAAATCCAAAACTGACAATATATCAATAGTGTATATTTCAAAATAAATGCATACATTTATTTAATTTTGGAAACATTATGTGCCAATTTATGGAATGGAACATAATGCTATACAAACACTGAATAAATATTTAGTAACATTGTAATATGCTGTTAATTTATATTGACACTTTTAATCAAATAGAGCAGAGCTAAATATTTCTGCCCTACTTACTGGAAAAATATATCATTTTAAGCTGTTGAATTAGAAGTGCAAAGTTGCACCACAAAAACCAGAGGCCAGTAACTTGCCATTAAACTTCCAGCTAATAATTACCTGCCCTTGTTATATTATTTGTGTTGTTTTATAGTACTACTTCTCCATTCCAAAGTCTTCTCTATTCTTGAATATGGGAAATAACTGTGCATAACACATAAAAGTCACTACTGTAATTACAAAACTCTTTTGAAGGAATGCGAGTTAGACGACAGGCACTTAGCTGTGCTCAAAAGGAAGTGATAAGATGCAGTGAAAAGACATGTCAGTTATTAAGGGAAAATATATATTGCAGCAGTCTAAACTAGAAGTGCCAGGTCAACTGTAACTTGATCTACAGGATATACCAAACATATAGCATGAAAATCCAATCTGAATTCCGGTTTTGGGCTAAATGTAGAATATAAACAAACAAGCAAGCAATCCAACCTTTTGAAAAACATATTTTGTACAAAGCTTTGTTAATATGAAATTAATGTACAGCATAGCAATAATTTGAAAACACAGGAAGGCGCATTTCTCCTGCACAATGCCTATTAATATTTCTCTTACACATTGTATATGTCCAAGTGATAAATTCTGTTCTGTGTAACATTTCCAGTCAATAGCCAGAATTTTGTTCATTAGTCCCTAGAGAAGATGCACTGAATCAATTATTGGAAGGAGAGTCAACACATAAATAAATTCACATGTTTCAATGAGTCTACTGTATTTGAGAGCACCAGTAGGAATCAGGCTATATTTATTAATAAGTCATACTAAAATATACATAATCCTGTTAACTATTTTTAATTATTGAATCAGGGTTGTTACTCCACACTCCTGTTCTGAAGTCTATTCAAATTAAGGTTTTTCTCTGTAATTAAGGACCTAATGGATGTGGAATGCTTTGGGACAGAAAGTGGGAAGAATAATCTTCTTACTGTAGTGTTTCATTCCTTTCTGTTTTTAAGAAAAAAACAGATTTCACACCTGATGGACTTCATCTATACCTGGACAAATCCTCTACTTGCTGAACTATCACATGGGGAAATATTGTCTACGCCCATACCACTTACTATAGGGGGGGGTGTGTGATTTCGCTATTGCAAATCCATAGTCTAGAACAGGGCTGTCCAACTGCTGCCCCTGCAGGTGTTTTGGACTTCAAATCCCAGAAATTCTAACAGCTGGTAAACTGGCTAGGATTTCTGGGAGTTGAAGTCCAAAACACCTGCAGGGCCGGCAGTTGGACAGCCCTGGTCTAGAATATCGTTATAGCAAATTAGAGATATGTCAAAATTGTGCATTTCCTGATTTTTTAAAATTGCAGTTAAAGTTAGATGCAAGACATTAATGGCCACATAAGGAGCATCAAGGCACATTTAAAGACCACCCACAAGAATGCCCATACTTTTGTGTCACTAAAACAATCTAAAATTGAGAATTCCAAGTTGTTATTATTATGTTTATTTATGCCCCACTTTTTCTCTCTACAAATAGACTCAAAGTTCCCATCCCAGTTTAAAATAAGAACCTTTAGCCATTTCTATGTGAATAGGAAGCTCTAGAGTTAATTGCTCCCCAATACCAAAAACCTCAGCTTCTACACACTTTAAAAACAGAGTCCAGAGGAAAGCCAGCGTGTGATGAGGTCCTAAGCAAATTTAATACATTTACTATAGGACAGCAGTACCATCTATCCTGTTATTTAACCTAAAACACATACGCACACAAAAGAACTGGCCAGAGTGTCTTTTTAAAGCATAGCAACTTTTTAAAAAATCTTCTAAATAACATCAGTTTTGTCATAAGGATATGATTTGATTCAGATGAACAATTAAATACATGACACTACAAGTACTCTTGACACATGGATGCTATTTATTAAAACAAATTTATAGAGTTGGGGAATTGCTCCTGAGAATCAGCTCCCTGAAGTTTGACTTGGGCCGATGCCAAACTGTTTCAGGTTTAGTACTCAAGGGTATTGTAAGAAGATAAATTGCTTGATATCAGATTTTGGAAAAGGTAGAATTACCATCAAGACTTGTTGCATAACAATTCACCAGAGAGAGAGAAAACCTTGTATTATTCAGTCATGCTTACAATGAAGTAGTAATACAGCTTAGAGGAAATTAATTTCAATAAAATGTTAAGAAAATGTCATTACTGTCAAGAAAATAACCCACTGCACCACGACTTTAGCACAGAATTTAAACAGTAAAGTTGGTCCTCTGTATCCATGGATTCTGCATCAATGGATTCAACCATCCACAGCTTGAAAAATATCTCAATGTAAGACACACCTATTTACTACGTCATTGTACATAATGAGGCTTGAACATCCACTGATTTTGGTATTCAGGGTGGGTTCTGGATCAAAGTCCAGAAAATATCAAAGGCCCACTGCAATGTGCAGTCAATAGCATTATTACTAATAAAATGAGTATCTTCTTTTACTGGAACATTCTTTGCATTCATCATGTCTGTTTCCCTAAATCAGAGTAAGTCAATGGGTTCATTTGGATAGATTATATATAATACATTAGAAGCCAGAAAAGACTAGTTCTTCCCTTAATTATAGTTTAGTATCACAACTTGACATTGAAGCTTACTATCAAACTAGCCAGCTGCACAAGTGGAAGCAACATACTGCACAAAGATGTGGGAGAGGGCATCCTCTTTTGTGAGACTCTGGCTGTGAAATATCTCAACTGGTAGCAATGCTGTTTTCTTTCTGTCACTATATTAGAATATGGCCTTTTTATCAAAGGTTTTGGACCTAAATTTTTTGATCAAATCTGTCTACATTTCTAACTGGTTTAATCAGTTTTTCCTCTCCGTTGGTGCCCCCTTGTCGTAGGGGAGAGGCTTACGTACCCTAATGAAGTTGTGAACTATGCTGCCGGTGGCATAATAGTCACCGGTAGGGCTTCCCATGCCAGACAGGTCACAACAGAAGGGTCTGACAAAGAGCATCAAAGGGCAGGATGGGCTCTCTAGCCTTTTGGCAACCATCCTAAGAGAAGGAAAACTCTGATTTCAAACCCGGGCAGATGGTGCTCGTTTAACCCTGTAAGGTCAACCATCTAAGAGAGAGGTGGGCAATTACTGGCCCTCCAGGTGTTTTGGACTTCAACTCCCAGAAATCCTAACAGCTGGTAAACTGGCTAGGATTTCTGGGAGTTGAAGTCCAAAACACCTGGACTTGATCAAAGAAAAGGAAACTCGAACCAGACATACGACTTGAGGACCTTGCTGCCACCATCCAAGCTTGCTAGCTCCCGGCAGATGAACCTTTGGTTTAAAGGGTGAGGCCAGTTCTGTGCACACTGTGCTCCACCAGAAAAAAAATCCATTGCACAGGCTCGAAGAACACATCCAACTTCCGAATCATCAACGTGCTTGTAGAAAACGTGGGATAAATCCTTCCTGAACCTTCGTTCACGAAGAAAGGCCAAAAATCTGTTTTTTAATTTTTGAAATGTTCAACATACTTCGAACTTTTAAAATATGTTAACTTTAAATTAGTTTAAATTATTCCACATTAATTTATCTGTACACTTCTTGGAATACTGCAATCAAAATATCCCTATCCCACAAACATTTACTAGTTGTTTACTAGATACTTGTTTTCAGTCAAAAAGCAGCACTGTAGCTAAGCTAAGGACTGAGACTCCAACAAAATGAAGGATAGCAAGTGAGAGAGAGACTGCTGGTCCCAACTATCATTCCCAGTTGCTAGATTATGTTTTAGCAAGTCAGAAATGTTATGTTCCAAACAAGGCACTTGTGGTCAACTCCTTCAAAATACATTAACCCTGAAAGCTTACATTTAATTAATGAACAAATGAACAAAAATTAAGTATAGGTGAAGAATTGTGACACCGTTTTTTCATAGTGAGCTATAAGGATAATGTCTTTTTGCATACTGTGTATAATCAAAACCAAAATAATCACCCTATGTTTGCATTTTTCTATGCCTTCCTACTAGTTTCCAGTTTGCATTAGGCAGCATACACATCTTCCTCAGACAGTTTACAACAGGTACAAGGATGTTCAAAGGTCTTGCTCATAACTCAGATAGCAACAGAATTATTTCATCGCTTTTGTTGTTTATTCATTCAGTCACTCTTCATGACCTCATGGACCAGCCCACGCCTGTTGGGCATTGTCACCCCCAGCTCCTTCAAGGCCAAGCCAGTCATTTCAAGGATACCATCCATCCGTCTTGCCCTTGGTTGGCCCCCTTCCTTTTTCCTTCCATTTTCTCCAGCATCATTATCTTCTCAAAGCTTTCCTGTCTTACCATTTTACGTGCCAAATTTAAATGTTTCGTCTAATGAGGGTCTTGATTTGTCAATAATGCTCACTTGACTTACAGCCAGTTTCTTAGAAGACTGAGTTTAGCTTGGTAAAACAAAGTTTCTGATCTTGCCCTCCCACATGGAGGCTCCATTTTATCTATGGTGACACACCTTGCTTTGGTTAGGAGGTTATTTATTTATTTATTTATTTATTATTTCGGCTTGATAGACCGCCCTATCCGAAGCTCAGGGCGGTTTACAGCACATAAAACATACCAAGTTAAAACACATAGAAATACGACATCATAAAACTTTAAAAATCCCCACCCCCTACAATAAAACCACATACCAAGGTTTAGGTCAAAGCTGAGAAAATGAGTCCTTTTTATTTTTTATTTTTGGTGTCTATTGTATACATTTGTAACTTTACCTGACTTCTGATTTTTGCTAATTGCATAATTTTACCTTTATTACTGTGGGCCCTTGGTTGTTCACTGGGTTTGATTCCATCCCATATCCCATCCCAAAATCCATGGATGCTCAAGTCTTATGCCTACAAAGTTCCAGTGCTATATCCTAGAAATCACCCATTTATTCATTTTTAGTCTCGTGCACATACTACAATTTATATGTAATAAAATTCCAGCTACATTATAAAATCCCATGCATCTATTTTAGGTTAACTACATTTTAGTATGTATTTTATATATCCATGTATATATCAACCTTGTATATAAATCGAGAGGAGGTTTTGGCACAAAATCATGGATGACTCATGTATAAGTTGATGGTAATAAGTTGATCCAGTTTTGGGGGTTGGTTTTTAGTAATGTTTCTAGACTTATATATGAATATATTCAGTACATGCAAAGAAATTTGGCTACAATATTTAAAATATCTGTAGGGGCGCAAGAGTTTTAAATTTCATTTAAAATAAGAATTGTGTTACACTCACATTATATTTAAATTCTATTCAGGTGTTTAGATCTGAATACTGATTAGTATTCCAATTTATATTATGTGTGCTGATACAAAATCTCTTATGGAACCAGTTATATTTCTCTCACTTTGCTGAAGATTGAAAGCAAGACTACAGGGTATTAAACAATTATTTTCTACTGCACAGCTAATAGTGACGTAACAACAACAGATAGCTTTTTGTTTACAATTCTTAGTGCTAGTTACACATTCTATGGAGAATCATACTGAACATGTATAATGGAGGGGACAAATAAAAGATGGGAAAATGCCAAATAACAGTATCATGGGTAAAAGTGTGGTGGATCTTCAGTTAGACTAGGTTTTTTGTCTCCTAGGAGCTGATCATTTAGATCCATTCAACTCTTTGAAGTTAATGGGATCATCCACTATATGTTTTTGATAAAGATACCATGGTGGATGGTGCCAAGACTTCTTTTTGCCTATGTTGCAATTAGCATATGCCAGGACCTCCAAAGTCTAATACTCAACTGTTTTGGACTTCAAACTCTCACAACTCCAACCACTATGGCTAATGGACAAGAACACTGAGAGCTGTACTTGCACTAGTTTAGAGAAAGTTAACTTAGAGTACTGCTTCTTAAAATATGAGTCCTCACCCCAAATGGTGTCCCATAAAACAAAATTGGCAACAGTAAAATCTTTCTGAACATCACCTAGTGTTGTTTGAAACATTTACATGAATCTGTTAGCACCAATGTGCGGTGTTTACAGTGGGCTCTGCAGAAAATGTTTAATCTGTACTTGTTAAGCAAGCCTTACTAATTGTGATTTATTATCAGTAAATGTTTGGTTTTTACACCTTTTTTATATAACTATATACTCAGGGTCGCATAAAAATTACTTGGGCAGAAAGTGGTCGCGTGTGGAAAAAGTTCAAAAAACCCTGACTTAAGAGCATAAAACCTGCAATAGCTACATTGGATCAATCATATTCCTCATGCTTGATATACATTTACACAAAATTACTAAGGATATAATCTAGAGGTTTGGGCTAAGTGTCGTGTCCATTCTTCTGCTGCATGATTTTTTATGTTTTTGCCTGAGAATAAGCCAATGAAGTTTTGAAAACTTGCATGATACATTTTCTGCCCTTTGATTGCCTAATAAAGACATTGTTCTTTTCTGGGTTTTGTTGCATTTTGCTGTATGGTCGACACGACTACCCCTCAATATGTCACTCTCTGGTTGACACTCATCTTCTGTTCTGTCCCTGTGTATCTCTCATTGACATCCTCTTATCCTATCTGGAATTGTGTCTTTGTAGGATTCTGACACAGATGACAGAGTTTCAGAGTTCTGGGGACCACATTCTTCTGAATTAAAATTTACAACATTTATTCAGCCTGGTGTGCTGCTGAGAACAGGGTTAGTGACCAATTCCATGCTGTATTTTTTATGGATATACTTTTAACTGTTTAAAGATAACATTTGTTTTAATGCTTGGTTTGCATTTTAATTTTTAAAATAATATTATGGTGTCTTCTATCTTGATCCTTAAATTACGTCTTTGAAAGAAAGGCAGAAGAAGGGGTAAAAAATAAGCAAGAAAATTTGTGCTAGATGTGGATGCAATCTCTTTTCAAGACTTTGACAATTTGGGACCAAGTTCCTAGCCTGTCCACTTTTTAACATAGAAGGAAGGTCAAGATGCAAATAATCCAAACTGACTGTTCAAATAAACCTGTAGGCATGGAGTGAGTTCAGACTTCTGAAAAATAGTATGTGTATGCTATTCTCACCACTGGAGGAAACTCCAAATACGGCTGCCAACATAGAGGATCTTACCTTTGGTGAGGGGCACTTTTTGGTTTTGGTTTTTGAAAGCCACAGTGATATAACATGACAACAATCCTATTCTTATTCGCTTTATAGATTCATGATCACACCAAAGCTTTTTTGTGCCATGGACATACACTTGTTCCTAGACACTTTTTAAAGTTGTCTAGCACATCAGAAATAATGCTATGCTGATAACAGCTGGAATGAATGAAAGAAACACAGGGGTATAAGGCTTCATATAGCAGGAATTATGCCACAGTTTGTCAAAAGCAATATTCTGTCTTGCTGTTTGACAGAGAAGGCAATCTCCCTGTATATCACACCATAAATGGGAGGTAAAAATAAGCTGTTTTTATTCTTTACTATTTCAATTATGTGTTCTTGTTTAAAAAATAGTGTTTTAAAAACATCACTTCTGCAAGATTTATTTATTTATTGTGCTTTGTTTCTCTAAAAAGTAAGAGGGAAGAAAAAACTCCAAGAACAAACAATGTAAGGCCATCTCTTTGCAGTTTATTTCCTACTGATATATTTGGAAAAGAATAAAACGTCACCACATCAGACAGTTTCTCGGTTTCAAAGCCAGCAGCAGCAATGAGTGTAACCTTACCTAATTGAACAATGGATTTCCTGATGCAAGTGTAAATGCCCATTATAACTTTAATAAGTCTTTTTCTCTCAGTAATCCTATGGTAAATGGCTGAAATGCTTCGAAATCCTATTTACATACTTGCAGGCACACAGAGAATTAATGAACTGTTTTTAGTTCTCTTTTTCCCCATTTTCACAAGACCGTGGTTGGGGAAATACTACCACTTTCTGCCATATTAAGACATGTTGAATTTGTTTTTCACCACCTTCAAAAATTACTAAACTTTATTGTATTTATCTCACCTGTGATTGTCTACAGTGTAAACTTTCCTAGAAAAAGCTGGCAACAGAACTCCCGAGCCAACATAGCATGGAGGAATTTCACTTGCAAATTCACTGTATCTGGTATTGAAACAGTTTAATAACAGAAGAGCATGCACTTTCATGTAATTCATAATTAGAAGACTACTACAAGTGCATTATTTAAAATCATTCCTTTGTTATCAGCATCAGTTTTAGACAAAAGCTGGGAATCATCTGTGAGCTGTGGCAGACCCAGGCTGTTCAAAGCAATTGCTGTTCAGCATGAAAGCTGCAATGGAGGTCACAGAACAGGTCAGGAGGAAAGATAGTGTATCGATTTCACACCAGGAATAGAGGCAAAGCCAGGGCCCACTGTTGCCGTATGTGATGTATTTCACTACAGTTTAAGGCACATTTCATTCCAATTCAGGAGGGGGTGGGGAGCAAAGGGCGAGTGGATTTCACACAGAATCATGATGAATTCTGAACTTGTGTATTTCAGTAAATACTGCCTTCCTGACATTAAGTATTTCTCTATAACACAGTGAATATAATGGAAATTAGGCTGCAAGCATGTAGCAAATAGTACCAGCAGCCAAAAGGATATTGCATACAGTCCATTTCCACAGATGTGACATTAGATAAAATATTAAAACCAAAATAGATTCTTGTTCAAAAAAAGCAGTATTCTGTAACATGAAAATGTATCTAAAGATTTTACAATACGAGATTAGCTATCGAAAGCAAAATTAACAAAAGCTTGAAAGTTTTTTCATAATTTATTTGCTGAAAAAAATTGAAGGAAATGATTTACCATATACCTTTTCAATATTATATTTTAATTTTTTTTACCAGTCTTAATTATTGAAACAGGTAAAGGTGGTAATAAGTTTTGTTAACTCTTCACAAAAGATCACTCAGATTCACACTGAGATATTTAGCATGTGTTTCAGTAATCCACTGGTTTAAAATTATGTTATGAAATACCCATCATGTAACAACTAATCATTATTGGCTGATACAGTATCCATCATGGTTCGGAGAAGACTCCTTCCATGTAATTCCTCCATTTCACGAGTGGGTAAAAAAGTTAGAAGTTTCATCCAGTTACTGTATTGCAGCAAATCTAGGATGCCATTGATCGCAAGACACATCTACCTTTTTGAAGCTTCAATTTTTGAAGAAATAACTTTCTTAGGATATTTTTAGAATTTGTTCTGCATGTTTCAACTGAGTCTTGTGTTTTTGCTAGCTCTATGCGAGTTGGGGAGTAAGAGGTGGGTCATATCTCAGCCAGACCATTGGCAAACAGCTGTCTGGCTGAAGCTGATGACAAAATAGTAGCGTCTGGAGGAACCATTGTTTCTGGAGCCCCTTCTCCTCCTCTCTCTCAAAGTGATTTTTAAAAAAATGTAATACCAGAGCTGTTTGGGGCTGAATACCTTCATACTTCTCCCCCTCTTCTTCTCTCTTGGAGGTAATTTTTTTAAAAAACCAAAACAGTCTGGAGCCATTTGGGATTGGGGCCCTTCCTTCTCCTTCTTGAGGTCAGTGCACATTTTCCTACGTTAGGGACTCCAAAACAGGAAAAATGTGCATCTTAGACTTGGTAAAATATAGTATATTTTAGCAAAGTACTAGACAACAATCAAGAGCTGGAGGCCTGTACCAGTCTTCCATAGAGCCTTGGAAGTTTGCACCATGCACTTCCGAAATAGTAATGTTCCAAACCACCACTGGTTGAAACACATGCTAAATATGTGTTATGTCACCATATTTCCAAGCATTTTCACACATTGCCACCTGTTGTAGGCCAGTGCAATCCTTTTTTTCAGATCGGTTACTGATTGGACTTCCTGGTCTAGTCACATCCTCTCTCAAAAAAGCCTTTCTATATGGAAGATGCCATATGCCTTTAAAAGACAAAACCCAAAACAAGCAGACTATGCAAAGGGGAAAGGAACATAGCACTTTTCAGATGGTTTGGCAATGCATATGAATCAAATCTGCACAAATTTACTTAAGAATGGATTTAGAACAGGGGTTCCAAACTGTGCTCTGTGGAGCCCTTGGGGCTCCTCAGGGGCTCCGTGGCACTATGCTGCTTCCCATCACCTTTACTTTCCCTGTCCTGAGAAATGCAGAAAAATAAAATTTTGAACTGCTGGAAACAGCAGAAGCAACAGGAGTGTCCTCCCAGAGCACAGACCCTATCTTCCCTGCCTCCCTCACTACCCAGACTCCTTTTCTTGCCATTCAGACCCTTTCATAGAATCATGGAATCATAGGGTTGGAAGAGACCTTATGGGCCATCCAGTCCAACCCCCTGCCAAGAAGCAGGAAAATTGCATTCAAAGCACCCCTGACAGATGGCCATTGAGCCTCTGTTTAAAAGCCTCCAAAGAAGGAGCCTCCACCATAATCTGGGGCAGAGAGTGCCACTGCTGAATGGCTCTCACAGTCAGGAAGTTCTTCCTAATGTTCAGATGGAATCTCCTTTCCTGTAGTTTGAAGCCATTGTCCCGTGTCCTAGTCTCCAGGGGAGCAGAAAACAAGCTTCCTTTCACATACTTATACATGGCTACCATGTCTCCTCTCAGACTTCTCTTCTTCAGGCTAAACATGCCCAGCTCTTTAAGCCGCTCCTCATAGGGCTTGTTCTCCAGACCGTTGATCATTTTAGTCACCCTCCTCTGGACACATTCCAGCTTGTCAACATCTCCCTTCAATTGTGGTGTGGTCCTCCCACTTTTGTTGCTTCCCAAACCTTATTTCACTCCCACCACTCAGGAGGTGCTTTGATTGTGTTTTTCCTGCATGGCAGAAGGGGATTAAACTAGATGCCCCAGGGGTCTTCAACTGAAATATTGTTTAGTTTATTTTGGTTCAAATTGCTTTTCATTTTAAATATTGCATTGCACCGTGTGAATTAGTTCATAAAAACACTCTCCATCCATCTACTACTGGCCCAGCCCATACTTGAAAATATACATTTTTAATATAATATTTTAAAAAAACATTTCTTGGGGCTCCACGAGAAACCTTTGCTTCAAAAGGGTTCCATGGCTGAAAAAGTTTGAGAAACCCTGGTCTAAAAGATGAAATATGCATCTATTACAACATTTTATTTATTTTATTTATTTGCAATATTTCTACCCCACCCTTCTCACACACACACCCCCGGGGGGGGGGGACTCATTAAGATGGAGCTACTGGATCCAAACATTAAATTTAAGACTAGAAAGATGTTCAGGACACTGCAACAGACATGCCAGACTGCACTTATACTAATTTAAGTAAGCCCTTACCTGAAGAAAGAAAACTCTATAACAATTAGACATGCTTTTAGTGAAACTAGGGTGGAAAGTGGGCGTGTTCTCTACAAATGCCATGCAGTTTCCTTTATGTCTGGAAAAATGAAATGCAATCAAGTGGACAGCATTAAATTGCAACTTTGGCTTCTAAGATGCTTTTACCAAAATATATAGCACCTTCAGCAACATTTCATTTGAGCGACAATATTTGGAGTAAATGGTGTGAACAGAAACTCTGAGATCGACACAAGGTATTTTCATGTAGGTTTTAAAAGTACAGTTAACTGCTTTAGAATTGGTTCTGCTCGTATTTAATGAATATCAGCTACAGGCACAACTGTCATAAGTAAGTGAGTCTCACTCTCATCCCCATGCAAGTTTGACAAGCAATTTGGTCTAGGCGGTGAATGATACTTCCTTGGGGAAACTAGAAGACTTCAACCAAACCAGGACAGAAACTCCTACCTTGTTCTTTGTGTGCTAGTCAGGGAAAGAAAGATTCAAACTCCTGTTGTATTGCTCAAAAGGCTTACTGTTACACTGAAACTTTTTTTTAAGGCAAAGCCTTACTTAGGGATGGTTTTGCCAGATCCAGCCTTGGAAAGACTACCTACAGAATGTGATATTTTTGTGGTCCCTCATCTAAGTACTAACCACCCTTAACCCTGCTTAGCTTCTAAGATCAGATGAGATCTGATGTCTTTAGGGTGTTGAGGCTCTCACATAATAATAAGGAAATCACAGACTCTGTCAATTCTTGTTAGGAATGCCACTGCCATTCTCTCTCACACCATCTTTATTACTGAGTCGAACGTGCCACCGAATCCAGTGCACATCTCAATTTTTAAAGCCCTGACACGCAAAAAAGTATTTGCTGCCAAATGTAATCCACAGGGGTAAAAAGTACACTGCAATTTGGACAAAAAAGATGTGAATTACAGTGGCTGCATGCTTATAATTCGTTTTTTTTTTAAAACAAAAGTGTTAGAACACCAAAGCTTTCAGCAATGGAAAAGAAAACCTCTAGGTGCATCTATGCTGTAGAATGAATCCACTTTAACTTTAATTGAAGCTCCAGGCATTCCTGAAGTAGCTTCCCCATTTGCTTTGGTTCAACACTAAGATTACAATACTACACAAATCTAATGTGTACTCTAATTTTGGGAAGGTAATTTAGCCAAAAAAAAGGTGAGCATTAGATTTGAGTAAAGATGGTATTTTATACAGTATATATACATTCTACTCTATGAATGTTTCGCAGCTCAGGAGCACCTACCAAGAAGGCCTTTCATATGTCCTCACCAGGTGTCCCTATGACAGTGGTAGGACCTAGAGAAAGAATCCATCAAGGAACCTAAATTCACACAGACTTGTATAGGAGATAAAGTCTTTCACATTGCCTGGACCCAAGCTGTATTATTTCGCTCTAATTCTGCTCGAAGCATCTACAAAATTATTTTTAAATCATAT